>JAFBJR010000172.1:5642616-6297533 GCA_016785285.1 Brachirus orientalis
TATCAGTATATAATTTCAATAGCTATAATTCATGTGTGGTTGCACACTCATTGCACTGCTAGGTGGAACACACAGGTGAGTCTGCATATTTGTTGCTATCTTTGGTGTTGTAGAACATGAACATTTTCCACATGCCAATAATGATTAACTTAACTTGTGTCCCCTATTTTCAGAGCAAAACATCATACTGTTGACTTATTTTGCTGACAATCCAGTGTGCAACAGTTTCTTAAGGTGAGCTTAAGTTTGAACTTTGTTCCTTCCCTCTTTTTTAAACAGATATCTGAATTTGTATGCGTTTATACTTTTTTACTGTCTTTAATAGGACAAACATTATATAGTTTTAGCATCAATTTTTGCTCACTTACAGATCATTGCACAGTATAATGCGTATCAATTCTTGTTTAATGCAGTTTCAGTGCATTTAACGACTCAACTTTGGTCACTGCAGTTTGGAGAATATTTACATTTCACAAAAAGACCATTCATACTTTTGGACTTGTAACCTGTCATGCTTGGGACTGTAACAGCACAGTGATGGTGGAAATTCATTGAGAATGGGGGTGGGTTTCTGGGTCATGAGGACCTCATGTCCTCCTTAGTGCTACTCCATATGAGGCCGACCAAGTGAACCACTAGTGTCTTTGTTAAATATTCATCCCCTGTCAATAAATAATGCTTATTATTTGAAGCTGAAGAGTGCTGTGATTCCAAAATTAATGTGCTTCTACATGCATGGGGTGATAAGGCATACCTAATAGATAGGCTGCATGATGAAAGGTCGACATGTACAGTCATACCCATTCTTTTTCAGTTGAACAGGTAAAAAGAATCCGTTTTAAATTAAAAATTTACAACCGTTGTCCAGACTTTTTTGAAGAACATCTGAGGTTTTGTATTCTATGACTGTACAAGAGTTTTAACAAATGTCAGAGAAAAGAAGCTTGTTATCTCAGGCCCTTTAAATTGAATCCTCCCTTAAAGTGAGATACTTCTTTTTCTGTTCTGATCTGTTACTGGATCTGCCACAGCACAATCAGCACCCACACAGAAAATAATGACACATGAGCCAATTTAGGTAATAAGATACAAGCAGGGCATGAATGCACAAATATACAATAAATATGCAAACAAGACGATCTATTACCCAGGGGCAAGGGGCTCACATGATAATACAAGTATTGTCCTGCAGCTGTGTGCCACTGCTATCAATTAACTCCCGAAGGAAGTCAGTGCATCAACAATCTTTTGCCTCTTTCTTAAAACTTCAACGAATTTCTAAATACATAATAATTTCCTGCTTTGATGTCAGGCATTTTTCATTGTTTGTTGTTATTATGATCTTCTTGATGAACAACTGAGAATTACCCAAGCGGTTTTACCAATAGTTTGGTGTGTGTGTGTGTGTTTGTGCTCGCGCATGCACATGTGTTCTTGTATGGCTCAAGGACCTGTCTGTGATGTAAACACAGGGAGGGTAAACACACAGGCAGCTTGTAGTCTCCATTGTTATTATCCTGTTTGTATAATTAGCCTTATAAATTGTTCACATCAAAGGCACTCTATCTTGAAAAACTCCCATATCTCTGTTCTAATGAAGCAGAATAAAGTTGGGAGGGGCAACCTTCATTCCTCCTCCCACTGAAACATGTCATGTTTCGATGAAGCACCAGGGTTTTATTGGGAAAATGTAACTGAAAGTGCTTGTGGGTGATTTTTTTTTTTTCTCTCTGTCTGTCTTTTTTTGTGAAGCTTTTTAAAAGTTGCAAATAGAGAGCTTATATTTTGTGTGTGCATCACTGGAAAACCAATAAAGGTTGTGTTTTATTGTCCATATGAAAATGTTGCACACAACTTTCTCAACTCGAACATTAAAAACACAGTGCAGCCAGTTTCTCATATATATGTATATGTATATACACACACACACACACACACATGTATGTATGTATGTATATATATATATGTGTGTGTGTGTGTGTGTGTGTGTATGTGTGTGTATATGTATATATATATATATGTGTGTGTGTGTGTGTATGTGTGTGTATATGTATATATATATATATGTGTGTGTGTGTGTGTATGTGTGTGTATATATATATGTGTTGTTTGGCTTTCTCCCATCATCAGATATAATATGATAACATATTTTAAATTTAAATAATGTACTCGATATTAAATACATGAAAAAGATAATCAGCTCCTAAACTTTGTCCAATAAACCTTTGTAAAAGCATTCAATGTTTCTGGAAACAAAAATTTGTAAACCTGCAAAGATAAGAAAAAAATAAAACTTTACTTCAATTAGTGACACCTAATGCAATTTAAACTAATGTATGCTCTCTTCTCGTGTAATTCACTAGCTTTAGTTTGAATTAACTTAATTCATCTAGGTTTTACCAGATTACCAAAGTAATTTTTTAAAATTTGTCAACCATTCTTTTTTTCAGGCAAATCTGCTGATTAATTAAGTGATAATTGGCTGAAAAGGATTACAGGAATCTGTCTGCCTCTAATCTCACTAACTACTGAATGCTCAAATAAAAATTCATTATAATGTGAATGCTGTGTTTTAGTCTCTCCCTCCAACTCCATCAAGTTCCCACAGGAAGAACCTTTTTTTCCCTTGTCCTCTTCCTGCTCTTTCCACATCGTGCCAACATGGTGAATATTGCAGTACTTTCATATTAAGGTTAAAAATTATCTACAGTGTATTTGACGACCTTAATAATGTGGCGTAAGTGTAAGGACAGGAAAGTGCAGGAGAGTACAGTATGTGCTGATTCTGCTGCACTCTTGAGATGCTGGCACGAACAATGATGGCTTGGCAGTTGGAAGTAAAGTGAGACAGAAAGTGTCAGTCGGGGTTTGCACAGATATGATTGACAGTACCAAAGCTGCCTTTGCCATCAATTTAATGGTAATTATTATTTAATGTATATTACTTAAAAGCATATGCAAAATTGACATTTCATCA
The DNA here is from genome assembly GCA_016785285.1 of Brachirus orientalis. Taxonomy (NCBI): domain Eukaryota; kingdom Metazoa; phylum Chordata; class Actinopteri; order Pleuronectiformes; family Soleidae; genus Brachirus; species Brachirus orientalis. The sequence continues at coordinate 5,645,594 of JAFBJR010000172.1, forward strand.
CAAAAATCACATTTTATATGGTATTTAAAGAATAATATGCATAATATATTGCTTGTTAATATTTATGGCAAAGAAGTTCAAGCATTTCTTGTCTTGAGCCAGTCCTCTGCTGAAAGCATTGACTCTCATGATCTTAATTAATAACTAAGAAAGCGAGAAGAGGAAGAAGCAGCAGCACAAAACTGCAAGCTTTTTACACAGTGGGGAAAAACCTGCCAAGGGGAATTTATCTCAAATTCAGATTCACTTATGTGTAAGAACAAGAGACTGGCGTCCTTCAGGGTATAAATCAACATGACACACTGCAAAAAAAAAAACCCAAACAACAACAACAAAAAAACTCTAATCATGATAGATTTGTAATGTAGAAGATTCTTATCCTTTGAATGGAGATAAAAACCTACATTTTTAGTTGTGTGAAAGCAGATTTATGGAGGTATTTTTTGGGAGCAAAAGTTCTGTGTACTTGTGCCAGTAAACTGTGTACTTTTATACAAAAGTCGCAAATGTGTATCGTAAAATTTGAAGTTGCAGAATTTTTTTCTACCCTGAAAATTCTTTATTACAGCTACACAAATCCCATGCTACACCTCACAAATTAAAATCTTTCTATGTTCACACTTTTGCTACTTCCACCACAGTATATTTGATGCAAAACATCTGTATATAAAAAATGGGGAATATATGTCTTTTGAATTAATGCAACATAAATTGTACATCTGTAGAATACAGATGTACATGTATTTATCTATTCACTATTGGATTTTTTTTTTAATTAAAATTTTAATTATTAATTAATTATTAATTAATAATGATTAATTATTGGAATTTTTTTACACGTGCACAACTCGATAACTACAGCTGTTCAAATCTGCTGCTACGAGTCACGAGTTCTGCTTTCCACAGCTCTCACATTTGCACCACAGCTGAGTGCGATATGTGTTACAAAACTGATTTGTGTGACTGAGTGACACTCCTACTGTCCTTGGTTGGGAACTTTGGCAATTCTGACCTATAAACATTTCCAGGAAGTCTTCTGGCCCATCAACATGGCTGTCGCCTAAACCAAAGAAAGACAAAGTGAAAAAAGCAAAGAACCCCTCATGGCGGGTGGAGGTACTGTGTTTTACAATATTCTTACATGATAGCCTATCTTTTATAAATATTAACATGGCAGTTCATCTGCTGTAATACATGACAATATTAAAAAAGATGTAAAGCTAGCCACCACCTTTTTTTTTTTTTTTTTTATATTATCTATATAGTATACATAATGTAAGAGCATGTAATTTCAAAATAAAAGTGACATTTTACAGCATTTCAACTCATCCATTCATTTAATCAGTCATCATAGTAGAGCACCTCAGGTTGGCCTTCACAAAATATCTTACCCTTCAGATGTGGCATTTCAAAATTAAGGCCCTCCATATAGATTTTTTTCATTTAGAATTCTGCTAATTAGATTGTACTGAGTGCATAGACACTAAGATCCTTTTTTCATTTATGTACAAGGTGAAAACATGAATACAGTGAAAGATAACGAGATTGATGAAAGAATGTTTTTTTTTACTGTAGTATTTAATTAATTTTTATTTACTAATTTTCTCATATATACAGTAGCACCACGTGGCCAACATTACATTGGTTTTACATTACATTGGGGATACACAAAACTAAATGAACACTTGTACTAAATGAACGTTTCCTTTTTCGAGGTGTGACTCAAACTCTAGCAATATGATTATAGATTTGTTCTGGGACCTTCCTGCTCTTTTACTTGCATACTATATGTGGAAAAACTAAGACTCGAGCTGTTCTCATTACCCTTCCTTACGCTTTCTGTATGTGGAATGTGAGGCAGGTAGAGTGGCAGCTAAAGAGAGCACAAAACAGAGGAGGCATCAATGACAACTCATGGCATTGAGTCATGATACAACAGCTTAAATATAGTCAGCAATATGAGTTTGCTAAATGAATATATAGAAAAATGGGCTCAGCTAAGCTGGCAAGTGGGCTGAACTTATCTTTGTGGCCGGCTGAACTAACGCTGTACTCCGTTTCAAATTAATTTGAGACAAAGTTTATCAGATCACACAATTTCAACTAAACAGTGTTGCATCATTGTTGTCACTAGGGCCAAACATTTATCCACGTTGAAGCACCAGGGTTTATACTTTGTTGACACTGAAAGACCCTAAAACTGCTAATGTACTTGCAGTCTCTTATCTTCAGGTCCTCATCCTTGCAGTAGAATATTCATTTATTCATTATCTACCACTTTATCCTCTACATGAGGGTCACCACTAGCTGGGGCCAATCCCAGCTGACATTGGGTGACAGTACAACCTGGACAGGTTAGCAGTCCACCACAGGGCCAACACACAGGGGTACAACCATCCACTCTCATACACATCTACGGTTAATTTAGAATGTCTAATTAACCTCTTTATGGTTTATGACTGTGGGAGGAAATCAGAGTACCTGGAGAAAACCCATGCACACACAGACAGAAAATTCAAACACAGAAAGGCCAAACCAGGGATTCAAAATGGTGAACTTCTTGCTGTGCAATGACAGTCCTAGCCATTATTGCACGTTCTCATTTAGGTCAAATTCTCATTATCTGTCAGAAAAATGCATTTGATATCTTTCTCAATTAATTTAACCCTAGTTGTCATCTGATTTGACTGGTGGGTGAAATTTTGATCAGAGCTGTACTAAGGTACTGTCAGCCAACAGTTGGCAGCCTTGAGGCCAGTTCTAATTGTTAAACAGTTATGTTTAGCTATGTGGCCACAATACAAATTTATGAGTCACAATCCAATTCAATCTTTGTTTTTTTATGGGGAGAATAATGAGAATTCTCCCTCGTGCTAAACTGAGTGTGTGGGACCTGTTTGAAGAGCTATTAAACATCCTTCTTAACTGTGACAACAGACTTCATCAGTGGATCATGTTTGGGCCAGAATAGTCACATGAAATGCACTATTGTAACACAACGATTTGTAGGAAACACGAAAAATTATTTTTTATTATTTGGTGGTGCACAGCTTTGGTCTCCATTTCAGAATCATTACTACCTTACTGTGGGTTGTTTTAATAATGATCAAGAATAGCTTCTTTAACTAGAACTCTGAAGTGATCTCTTAAAGCATTAAAATAAGTTAGTGGTGGTATATGAAGGTCACATGACATGATGAAATTCCAAAACACATATTCACCTGACCAGTTAATTGGGTACACAGGACACTAAATAAGTGTCAGGAATGATACCTGGTGTGGTCTGCTGCTGTACACCATCTGTTTTGAGGTCTGACATGTTTGGTGTTCAGAGTTGATGTTCATATCTTTGTTGTCATGATTATTTAAATGACCTTAGTTGCCTTTCTTTCATTTCGAATCAGTCAGGTCATTTCCTCTGACCTCTGGCACCAGCAATTCATTTTTCCATTCTCTGTAAATCCGAACAACCACATCGAGTCACTTAAATCACCTTTCTTACTCTTTTTTGATGCTTGTTTTCAACGCCAGCTTTTTTTACTTGACCATGCCTACATACTTAAATGCCTTAAAGATGCTGCCATGGGATTGGTTGATTGGGTTTTGGGGTTAACAATCAGTTACTCTACAAATAGAAACAATGTAGTTGCTCGTAAAATAAAAGCATAGTGTCATAAAAACCATTAACTCAGTTCTAGTGTGTGAATATGCTTGCAGCTCTCTGCTTATTGTCTCTTTGTTCTATTACTGTCAAGATTAGGATTCAGCTGGAGAGAATGATTGACACTTAGATGAGGGTTTGACAGTCTGTCATCACTCACACTCAAACCCTGTGTTAATATAATTAAATTATAAATGAGTGCATGAATATTAAATCAGTATGGGGGAGTTATTAGGGAATTCAGTGTTACTTTCCAGCGTCAACAATCCTGCCATTTTAGTAACCCCCTTTCATTTTGATTCACAGCTAAGACACAGTGCAGGGGAATTCCTGCATAACATGAGTCAGTTTCTACGTCACCATTTTGCCCCTTCCAAGATGGAGGTCACTGTGACAGCCACAAGGACTGAAGAAAAACAAAAACAGTTTTGGAGAGGACAACGACTTAAGTTAAAAATAAAGGAAAAAAAAAAAATCTGCTTTGCTTATTTTTTGAAAAACCCCTGAGGGAGAGAGAGACCATGAACTGACAGGCTCTATGTAATTCTTGACAGAGGAAAACTTTGTATACAGACAGTCTCAGCAACATGTTATTAAAAAGATGAGCATGGCCATGGAAAATAAATAAATAAAGAAAAAAATACTGATTAAATTTTAAGCAGCCGGCGGGCCGATAGTTTGCCTGAGGCATATTTGTCAGTTTCAAAGGGTGTTTTTATTAATTTTGTATTTTGCATTTTGTTAGTGGAAAGAGCTTACTCCACTGGGAGCGCCACAAGCTATAGCCAGCAGAGCCTATAGCAGGGCGAAAAGAGACGCAGAGCATGCCAAGCAGATCCTAGACACTTAGAGAATGAAATCAGGTCTACATCACCCACATACAGATGGAGCCACTCAAAAGTTCCCTAGTTTCTGTGATGGGTCCTTGGCTGGATCTTGGTTGGTTGCAAATAGGTCCCCCGTGATGACGTAGTCAATGAGGCCCTCAATAGTAACTCCCCTGAGTAGCCTGTGTGAAAACCAGCTGCAATGCCTCATTTGTCCACGGGGAGGAGTAGGGATTATTTTCTGCTAAAATCCATGGTCTAAACCAGTTTATATTAGACTTTTTTTGACGTTCTGAATTTTTTTATTCCCAAATACCGGCCATGCAGATCGACTGCCGGACATATTTTTAAGTAGACCCGAAACACAAGGAACACATACATATAAACCCCCATATTAGCTAAGATTTCCTAATTCAATCAATTCACATAGTGTAAAGTGGGTAGACAAAATCAAATTATTACAAACTAAATAAAACCTGAATAATGGAATACACTATCATTCAAGTGTAGACTACTACTAAAAAGAAGGAAATAGATGCAATACATGAATCTGAAAAACACTTCTTGTCTGCATGTTGCAGTTCTGTTTATGTCAGTGTGTGGAATTTTATTGAACTGAAGTATTCCGCTGCTTTTGCTAAGATGTCAAAGTCTTTACAACTTGCAAGTCTCATCAGGACTGTCACTTTCCCCAAAAATTAAGTTTGAACAAATTTGTAACGGCCTGTAATTTGTTAGAATTAATCCAAATTGGGGGGATTTAGATTACCAAACAATAACCAACATGTATCGTACAGTATATATTCTCAGTGCCCAACTGCAGAGGTCATTTTGTCTCGTCTGTAGTAAATTAACATAATATTTTTCATATTCATGTCACTCATTTTCATCATTGAGCAATAGTTGTAGAAGACGCAAACATAGAAGTCAAGGAGGTAGCAGTCTCTTTAACCTACTGTTGCAGTCATACCATTACCATTAACATTTTAAAGCCAATATCTACTGAAACCGATGTGTCGATAATATTGTGCATCCCTAATTACAACAGAGAGAGGATTCAAGGCCTTTTGTGTTTTTTATAACATGTTAGTGAAACAGGGACCCACGTCTCTTCTTCTTTGTTGAATTTACACTATAGCCATCCAGCTTACACACCAAGTCCTGGAAAGTATTTACAGTTCCTAATGTACTGTGGTGAATTGAACTGCACTATATTTTTAGCAGAGAGGCAGCTAAAGTCAGCCATCTGGAAAGGACAGAAAGAATTACAATGTTGTAGGCTATAGTCAGCATATAAATAGTGCTGTGAAATAAACACATGGTCCATCAGTGATGTCACATTTTGACATCAAAGATAATTAACTAAACTAAAGTTTGAGGTATAATGAAGGAAGGTTTTGTCAAACATGTCACTATATAGGGGGTAGGGCTGCTACAGAAATCCAATGTACTGTATATCAATACAATGTATATGCATGGCACAAACACACTTTAAAGCTTCATCATTTCTTTGAATGTTTTACCTCAGATTTGAAAAAAATAAATATTTTACCATTGAACAAGATTTTTTTAATTGATTTGGATTTAATAAAAATTTGATATTTATTTATTTTGATTGTAGGCCCACTACTAATCCTCATTGCATGCCATCTCTCTTTGTTGACCACCTTTGGGCTCACTTGTCTTTGTCTCAGTAGAAGTTGGGTCAAAAGGTCAGCTACATAATTTCTCTTGGTGATCCTGAAGCAAGCTGTGGGATATGTCTTCCTGTTGGCATTTTCTTGGTCTAACCTGAGGTCTTCTACCTGTTACGTGGGATTAACATAACAACCCACAGAGAGACCATAAATCCATGTACAGTACCATCATAAAGTTTATTTGAAAACTGAAATACACGCCACCAAACAGAATTTTCAGACAGAATTGCTGTGTTTTGTCAATAATGTGGAAAGTATGTACTGTAGTACCTGCTGAGTAAGGAAACTGTCTTTATAAGAGAAACCTGGAATTTCACCAACTGCAGACAGACGGCATCAAGCAGCATTGAACACTGAGCAGCAAAGGCTGGCCTCAGGCTATAATTTGTTGAAGTTTCATCTGCTGCAGGACTGACGCAAGTGTGAAGACAAAGCTTAGCCAGTCTATGTGTGTGTGTGAGTTGGGTGTGTGGGTTTACATGTATCTGTGCACAGTCCACAACCCCGCACTAGGCATTTTTATAGAAAATTGCTAGCAGTTGGCTCAGGTGAGCCTCCCAAATCCACCTGCAGCTTTAATCATCTTAAAAAAGAAATAGCCGTTGAGGCATTTGATATTAGGCTATTAGGAATGTGTGTTTCATCTTCAAAATCATCTTTCATTCTCAAATACTCATAAAGCATTTGTGTCAGATCAGTCAGACAGAGCAGTCTGAAGCAGATGCTACTTTGTTGTGTAAAGGTGAAGGAGTTAATTAGGTGATGAGGAGGTGACTGATGGTATGTACTGTATATACAGCACACTTGACAGGGAGAGAAGCCAAGTGGGCTGCTAATCATGCCCTCCACCCTCTTACTCGTGCATTCATCTCCAACCATATGCGTTTGAAGTCATGGCTGTCAGGAGCTGTGTGACATGCACTCACTTTTATTGGATTTCATGGAGAAAGTAAGCTTTGTTTATTATAGTTGATTTTGAATATATCTCACATAAAACACTAAATTACATTTAAGTGATGTGTTCAAAGAGCCTCATTTTAAATTGGATGGTACAAGCTTATTTTTTCTGACTTTTCCCCCCCTCTATATTGTATAAAAGTGTATGTCATTTACAGCAAGGATGTAACTGCATTAAAGGGAACACAAGAATTATAATACATATATATGTATATACAGTACATTATGTATATTATGCCATGAGTAATCAATTAAACTAATAGTTTCTGACCTTTCAGCTTCTTAAATGTGAAACTGTATAATATTGGTTTGTGGACAAAACAGGACATTTGAGAACATCATCATTTCCAGATTTGGTAAATGCTGATGAACATTTTCTGCCAATTAATGGATCAAACAAATACAAGATTAATCAAGAAAATAAACTGATTAATCCATTATGAATTTAATTGTTAGTTACAACCCTAATAATACAGTAATTTGTTACTGTATTATTATTATTATTATTATTATTATCATTATATAATACATGTTAATCACACATTATCTCAGTTTCTGCTGTAGAGAAGTGGCTGTTTCTCTAAACCCAGATTATTATCTTACATTATAATCTATGACACAGTAAATTGTATTAACTTGTATTCCCTTCAATCTTATGATATTAGGAAATGTTTTTGCTACATTAGCTTTTCTCTGGGACTTGAATAAAGAGCCAGCCTTTTATGCATGGTGTGCCTTTGGCACCATTTTTCCTTAAGATTCAGTTCTGTTCCTTTGTTATGTTCTAATCATTGCATAAAAACCTGTTGTTAAGGAGATGCTCTGAACCAGTTTATGGTTCATAAATTGTCCACTGCCAGAATCGCTCAGATTATTGTACTTGCCCAAAGTTCCTGATTCCAACGCATCAACTGTAACAGCTGTTACAGTGAATACAGTAAATCCCGGGTGCCTTTGTAATGAGATAATTGATGTTATTCACGTCACCTGAACATGCACCTGGTCGGTGCAAGTCAACTTTAATATTCAGTGTTTTGTAGGACTCAAGTGAAGCTTAATCCATCATTGTCTTCCATTAAAAGCAAGTTTGCACTGATATAGTAATAGCTACTGATTGCTTGCAGAAATGAATTAATTGATCACAGCCAGTGATCCAAATCAAAATCATAGCAACCAATTAGGATCAAACCTCAAAAACCATTATGAATTAATGAAGAGGGTAATAATGAATTATTAATGACAAAAATAATTAAAGACCTGAGACATTGTGTGTTGTTGATAGGTGGATGTGCAGGAGAATTAATTGAGTTCAACTCTAAGTGATAATCACCTTCTTATAATCCTCTTCCATAAAAAGTGATTTTTTTTTCTCTACATGGTGGCCATAGTCTGCTGGGCATATTCTGAGGCCAACTAGAATGTTACAAAAATTCCACCCACAGAAAAGTGATGTCACCAATCACATTTGTACTGTTTTATATGTGTAGTAATTTTTATAGTCAGTCAAATTTGGCTAAATGATTAATTACAATTTTTTTTTTTTTACAATTTGAATCCTAAAATCAACATTATATTGTTACTGAGATAACTAGGAATTGCAGTTTTTGCATTTGCATACATTTCCTACCTATAAACTAGGAAGGCTTTTTTGATTTTTGACTCCTTAAAACCTAGAGCTTACCCACAGTTTACTTCGAGCCTTGTTCATGCTGGAAGTAAACTGTTGTGGGAGAAAATACCACTCTGACCTTCTATTTAATGTTGTCTTGTGCTTGCAGGATCCCCTGGTGGTCATGTAAAGCAGAAGTACAAGACCTTGTTTCTCTGCTGTGTCTCCCAAAGTCCTTTTACTGTCTCTCTAGTTCCCTTGCCACCTCTCATTCTCAGAAATAAAATAATCCACCGATGAAGTGCAGAGTGCTGCAGTTACACCATAACAGCATTACGGGTAGCCTAATGGCAGTAGTAATGTTATCTGAAGTGTTAAGACTGAACCGTGCATTGTATTGGACATCATAATGTTTCATTCACTTTCATTCACTCATTCACTTGTTATTTGACAACAATAAGCCAAATAATATAAAAACCTACTGCTGCTGAATGTATATGATCCATTTTCTACTTTCTCACTATGCATTAAATTCAGTAAATGATTTTTGAGATTTTACAGAAATTTAACTGGTTTTATTTATTCCAAATTGAGGCTTATTTAAATGTTGTCTTAAATGTCTCAATCCCCCCTCCCCTTGTTTCTGCTTTGGTGAATGGGAGAATTTTTTACTTAATTCCATTAACTGCGTTGCTGCTCAATCTTTGGCGCCCTCAGCATCACTGCTGTGGCTTGACTGTCTTTTAGCAGTTCTGCTTCAGTGCTCTTGGATAGAACATGACAGTTACATTAATGTATCCATGTAAATTGCTGTCTTCATGTAGGAAACAAGCAAATGAAAAAAAGGAAACATGGAACATTCATTGCCCTTGTGACAGGGCAATGAACATTAATTGTACGGACCCCAAATGGCCAAGTCTGTTATAGTTTACAGCAGTTTTATTGAGAATCCAACCAGGTTGTTGGGTGGCAGGAACAAAGCAAGGATAGAAAACACTTACAAGGTGGTTTTAAACCAGCAGTAGAATAGACTGGTATTAGATTCAGGAAGCATATCACATTGCATTAAAGGTATCCAATGGATTATATTTGCTAATAGTTTGCCATTTAATTAACAATGTTTAACATATACCACGTATGTTTTTGTGTGTCTTACAGATTCTCACAGCTCATCATATTTAGAATTAGAATTTCTTATGTCTGTGCACACACAACAATTAGTGGTCATGAATTTTACTTCTGCATATAACCCATCCTTCCACAATAGGGAACACACAAAGCTGGGCATGGGAACAGTGAGCAGCACATATCTTCACCCAGGGAAGAGTGGGGGTTGGGGGCCTAAACCCCTGATTTGTCCTTGGATTCGAACCGACAAACCCTCTGGTTACAAACCCATTTTACAAATGAGACATTTAATTTGTCCCCAAAATAAGATGGTTTAAGATTAATAATTTATTAGTTCAACAACAATGCCTGTTTCCTTTTCTTGGTGTAGTGTAATTTCTGTGGACTATGATTTTATGCCAACAGAGTGCCCACATCAAACATAGCACTAATAAAATTATAGAAGAAGGAGAAGAACATGCATATTAGTGACATCATGTTATCAGAGTTTCTCTGTAGCTTGACTTGACAACAGGGTTAAAAAGTGGGTTTTTTTTTTTTCAAGCAAGAATTTCGTTGTTTTACTAGGCACACATAATGTATATGCTTTTCTATAATTTATTAACAGTTGACTAATTATTATTGTTAAATCATTCATTCAACTATCAGTTTAGAAAAATGCACAAAATTTGTGCATATATCATCCTTTTGTTTGTTTGTTTTTTGTTGTGATTGCAACAACCTGCTTAGTTGTTGACAAAGTGGTTCAACATTGCTCATATAAAATTCACCTAAATTTAGATCACTGGTTGTGATTGGCCTGTCCTGTCTCAGGATAAATGATAGTACATCTGAGTGACTGGGTGACAGGCCCTTTTTCCGGAATAAATAAAGACGAGTTTGTTTGTTGTTAAGTTTCCAGCCTACTAACTGGCAGTAGAGAAAGCAAAGCTATTTTAACCAGTAGACAACCTGCTGAACCGCAGCTACCCCATAATATATCCTAATAACTGAACAGAAAGCAACTTGAATTCTCTACATGGCTTGATTCCATGTATGCACAGGAGAAAATAACTTGCAGTAATGTGTGTGTGAGCTGTCTTTTTAAGGACCAATAGCTGTTTTAACCACAATTAAAAGTCCAGTTTACTTCTAAAGCAGCAAAACTTACAGTAAAGGCTGTAGTCAATTCCACAGAAAAGGCTGAGTGGGGAAGATTTTGGCCTCCACTACCACCACCACATCAGATGTTTATGTTATGATATAAATTTTCTTTGACCTACTTAGGAGAACACATATTAAATTAACCCAGTCTACGCAATGTCTTACTCATAGTGCGTGTTGATTGCTCAGAGGACATTACTTATCCATACCTCCACTGGCCAAGGCAAAATTATAGACACACATAAAAGAGGCATTATAGAAAAAGTAATAACTGCCTTTGGTTCACTTTAACTGTGACCGTTTAAAATACCAGTCTGATGTGTCTAATGTTTTTGAGCACTGCCACCAGCTGTGTGAATGCACACTACTTTAGTTCTAATCATTAGTCATCATACAGTATTTTAATGTTATGAATACAATTAGATAATCACATTTCACATGATTGACACTTTTTATGTGTCAGTCACTTATTATTATGACAATAATTCAAGAAAAAAATCAAGTCAACATAAATCAAGAAAAGCAAACTCAAAATTAAGTTAGATAGCCCAGATAGACAAAAATGCTGCACTCAGATCTAGGTTTTGTGTTAATGTTTGATATTGGGCAGGCCTGGCACAGATACTGTAGATAGCAAGAGTTGGATATAATGCTAAAGATATGATAATGTGTTGTCCCATATGGGTTGGGGAAAATAATTATAATTGCAATATATTGTAATACTTTAGTCAATTTTATTACAATTTTCTCGAGCAAAATTGTGATATTTCTACTAGCTTGATGAATAAAAATAGAAGAATTTAGCAATGTACCTAAAAACGTATTGGAAGTACATGGTAATCATTTCTTACAGCGATAGTTCAGTGAACACTGAGCAGGGGCATCTGTATTCAAGAGCAGTTAACTTAAAAACAAACATTCTGTTGTACATATTATGTACCACTGTCTCATTCAATTCAGATAAATGTCAGACTGACTGACTTGTGAGGTGCATTGATTTTTGAAATACGACTTATGAATTGTCTCAAGAAATGTAGCTGTCAATTTTGGGTCCAGGAAAAAAAGAAAATTGCAATTATCTATACTGTCTTAAATCTTTTAACATTTCAATACAAATTGAATCAACACCCAAGTATGGAATGGAATTGACGAAAAGGACATTGTTACAGCCCTAATGCCCGCCATTGTTGGCTCCTACAACAACAACAACAACAACAAAAAACGTCATCAAAGGGGCGAACAACCTTACCTTAGCTGGTAGCTCAGTTTGGGTCGTGTAGTGTTTGAGCTAATGCTGTTGAGATGACAACAGTGTCCTCAAGGTAAAGATGAATGTCTCTGGTTTACCTGTGTTTTACAGGCAGGTTTTCAAACTTCTCTGTGGTCTCACAGTTGACCACTATCATTCTCAGTCTAGATGAGTAAGTGTGCTGTCTTTGATATTGTATTGTATCTAAGAAACAACCATTGATCACATAATCAATTCCTTTTGAGAAAACAGGTTGGAGATGCTGTTTCAATCTGAACATGGTTTAATAGCTTCATTGCATCTTATGTGTTATCTGTTTCAGACATTTGTGTTCAAGTGTGTAAAATTAAGGTCACTGATCCTTTCTGCAGCAAGGCTCTGAGTTTGAAACATTACAGTTTCAGTATGGTGAATGGGGTCTGTGACAAGAATAGGAGATATCTCTATTATTATGAAACTGCTACAGCTTTCCTAAAGGGACCTTAACAATATTCATTTTTGCGCTGCTGTGCTATCCATCATGATAATGAATGGCAGTAACTTATCCCGGGACATAAATCTGGCAAGCTCCAACAGCACTGTGACACAGCATTTAATTACAACGCATGTCTAATTGAAAGACCCCTGGAAAATAGTGGGATGTCTCACTGACTGTAGCAGGGTTAAAAAACTTAATTAATTATGAGGCACCTCCCTCCCTGTTTATTCTGAGTCGCTGGCGTCCCTGCCTCAGTGAGCTGATGACATTTTCAGCCTTCCTTTCATCCTTCAGAGAAATGAATGGCGTGGCAGGAGCGTTATCAAATGAGCTGTAGAGCCAGCCAGTGAATATGTCATAGAGTGTGACTGCTCCCTGAGTGAATTGTGATTTATCTGTATGGCTTCCTCGTTATGTTAACTGACTTGCTACCCGCCACCCCTCACCCCCCCACCCTGTAGTTGAAGGTCTCAGTAGATCATTTCTGGGATTTCTAGGTGAAGTGCAGGCTAATGTAGCTTGTATCGCCCCCCCATCTCCCCACCCCTGACAGTCCCCCTGTCTTTGACCTCAGATGCCCCTCACCAAACAATGGTATTTAAATGCAAAGATAATATTTGCTTCTTCATCCGTTGTAAGTGGGGAGAGAAAAAGGACTGTCTATAAAACACCTGGAACTACAGCTAACATAAAACAAAAGCCCCTTTTCCACCAAAATTACCGGGAACTTTTATTACCTGGCACTTATTTACCTGGGTAAAGAAGTTCCTGGTAATCTGTGTAGTTTGCGTTTCCACCACACTTCAAAGTTCTTGATTGTTGTTGATGGCGTACAGTCAAAAATGTTATCACGCGGGTGGAACGCTTGATTGTGTATGTTTCTCAAAACCAATTTCATAGTAATTAACAAGAATAAACTATAAAACGATTACAATAGGAGGGAGGTTGTAAAGGTGCTTCAGTGAGATGGTGGAAGTGAAAATCAAGCTTCAAAATAGTTTTTCCGTCATCGCTGTGAGTTGCATCAGCAAGAGACAACAACAGCAGCATGTGAATGTGTTTGAGAAACCTGCTGATTTTATAATTTATTTGTTTCTTTGCATCACGCTTGCTGTGACTGAGAGGCTGCGTCGCATCATATTCATTTGCTCATTCGTTCTGTCCGGTGTGCAGACCTTTAGAACGATGCATGCTTTTCACGTCAGTGTCTCCAAAAGTCTCAAGTAACACCAGAAAAGGACGCTAGAATACTAAATATAGCAACAAAGTCGCTATGTTTGCAACACATAAGCAGCTGCAAGATGTGTTCCACACAGCCGCACCCCTCTAAAGTTCTTAGTAGTTAATCTGAAAAGTCCCTAGTTGCGAGTAGGTACTAAATTTACCTGGGTAAAACATTTTCCAGGGACATGTTTACCTGGGTAATATTCGGTGGATATGCGCTAAGGTTTTTTAATTACTCGGGTAAATGAGAAAAGACACAGACTGACTCTGAGAATTGAATTGATTGGGTTTGCAGGGAAAGTACAATGACAAGGGAAACAATGACATGCACCCAATAAATAGTGAATTTGACCTACTCTACGGGCAGACGTTTAGAGTCCCAGGATGTAAAACAAAGTGATAAAAAAGGAGCTTGGTTTGTGCTATTGAACATCTAAGGCTGATCTTATTTATTACTTATTTCAGTCATATTTGAAATCAGTAGAGCCTGAAGCACTCACTTTATCTAAAAGCAAACAGTTTCAAAAATGTAGCTCCACGGACCAGTCCACACCCAACCTTGTTACATATCCTTCACACAAACAGCTGTTGGTCTTGTGTAAAGTTCCATTACATTTGTCATGTCATGTGCTGTCATTAAGATTTTCATCAGTGGATGCGTCTGTCTTAAAACTGCAAAACAAATCTACCAGTGGGTACAAATAGTGACTTGACTTGAACTGATGAGGAAAGTGACAGCAAAGACATAACAACTACTGTGTTTAGACTGATATTTGCTGTATATTTGCCACTTGTCCACATAGGCACAGCCACATAACTCGACATCTACACTTATCTATGTGGCATACCATTTTTAACAACCACATGATGGTACAAAGTGATATCTTTAATATCAAATACTGTTGCTACATTACAGTGCAACAATGTATATTTATTTTGGTTTTATTTCACAGCATGCCACCACAGCACCATCACACGCTTTGCAAGGCCATTCTTTAGCTCCCTCTTTCTTGCGTGGGTGTGGATTCACACAGACATGGAGCCAAGGAGATACAGTTAGAGTAACTTGAGTAAATAGTGCTTTATGAGCAATAGATTCTTTTCAAATGATGAGCAAACATCAGCCCAACATGAAAAAATGAAAATGTATAATATTAATCCATGGGCATCAGAAGCCTTTGTAATGTGGTGGAAAAAGACTTGTGGAAAGTCTGGGGGTCCTCCCCAGTAAATTTTGATTGAAGTAGATGCCATTCTGGTGTATTTTAACAGGTTGTTAGACAACTATTTTTATCTGCAGAAGTAAAAAAAGATTGTTTCAATAACTAATTCAGAGAGAACTTTAATAATAAGTCCTCATTCAGCTAATCCATATGCATCAGCCTGTTTTAAAACCCACTGTAATGACCAAGATAGTGAAATTAATTTTATACAATTTATCACCAACAGTGCAATGCATTTTACTTTTATTTTGTGATTTAGGGACATTGACAAAAATGGTATTGTGTCCAACAGCCTTCATAGCACAAAGTGTTTAGGAATGGTGACACAATAAAAACAAGCTTTATTATCAGCCAAAGAATACCAATCTACTTCTGTAGCTAAAGGAAATAAGCTAAAGCTTTCTACCATTATTTAGAAAATGGACATGACGTCTATGAATTAGACATTAAACTATTTATATTATTACTATTTGTTTTTTTGTTTTTTTTTTTTAGATTATCAGATCATCCTGTCACCCCAAAGTAGTAAACCTACAGAAAGCAACTGAGCCACAAAAGTCTCCAACCACATATTTTTGTAGATGCTGTTTATTTACATTTCTTTTTTAAAAATAAAACAATGCCAAGACTAAGTCAAGAATGTTTGCTAAATACTTATATTAACCTTTAGAATATTTTGAAGAATACCAAATCATTGATATTTGTAGCCCAGCTCTTGACATTACCTCAAGTAAAGCTTTTGTCTAAAGTGTGACTTTCAAAACTCCCAAAAACTTTGGAGGAAGTTGCAACCATGACAGCTCGGAGTTGTTGACAAGGCACTTTCTGATCTTCTTATACAAAAAAGATGCACTTTAAAGTTGTTTATATGTGAATCAAGTTTGTCTGAATAAGTAATTTATTCATCAGCCTTCCAGTGCCTCTGTTTGGTAGAGACAGCACTTACATGTGCGTA
Source organism: Brachirus orientalis (assembly GCA_016785285.1). NCBI lineage: Eukaryota > Metazoa > Chordata > Actinopteri > Pleuronectiformes > Soleidae > Brachirus > Brachirus orientalis. The sequence goes on from JAFBJR010000172.1 coordinate 5,661,745, forward strand.
AAGCAAAGGGTTGTGGGGTGAAGGGATGAGCAAAGGGACGATTGGAAACTGTCTCAGTGGGAAAGGTGATGCAGCTTCCTAAATAATCATTTTAGTAACTCAATACATTTGTCATCTACACTCAAGCTCAGGCCGTGCCCCACCTGAACTTGATTAGTAAATGCCTGAATTTGAAGTACAGTGTTGAAAGGCTGCCAGCAGATACTCAGCATCAACTCAAAAGCTTCACTGAAGAATCAAAAGAGTTTTTCCCTACATAAACATGAGAGCGATCGAGATGGTGGGCTGTGCTGAATATGAGCCAGTTCTGACATCCCCCTGTGGTTTCCACACAGTAACTGCGTTGTCATTTTCCTTCCATCTCTACTGTCAAATTCAAATGTCCTTTAATGTAAAATCTAGTAAAATTACTAATGTATACTTTGTCTTTGGTATTTAAATAAAGCAGGGCATATTGTTATAAGTGAGACTTGCTTTCCAATAATATTTTTTTCAATTGTCCAAAGAAAGAAAATGTCGCCATTAGTATGTCAGTGTGCAACCATCATCAAAAATATAGGAAATTAATTCAATGTACAAAAATGTATTTTTCTTATGGCAAGAAGAAGAAGAATAATTTTACAAATGAATGAGGATAACAGAGAAAAAAGCTGGAACAAGTTTGATGTTATTTTTGAACATTTCATTTTTAGTAATCCTCAGTTTCATAAATGTAATGGCAGTGTTATCACATGATTTACCATAAAAAAACTCTATGATCTAGCCTTAGATTATGAAAGTGTGAATTATTCTCATTATTCTATTATTCCCAAAACCATTATTGATAAAGTACAAACCCTGTGTGAGATATGCTCCACAACATGTTTCCTAAACGGCAGCCTTCAATTTGCAAATGGCAGTTTTGAAAAGCATTTGTTGTTCAGCTCCACTATGAGCTTAGTTCCACAGTGCAGTGTGAACTTATAAACGATTGAATATATATCTGAATATACTTTTAAATCATGATTTTCCTCTATTATTTCAACATATTTGGTTATTTGCAAGTCTAGTTTTATCTAGGAGATAATATCATAGAGAGACAGTGTTCCCATCATTTACAGTGCCTTTTTGTCGCAAGATAACAGTCTCAGCTTTCTCTCTACTAGTGTACAATCTGTAAGCCAGTAGACCTTCATTTTCCTTCAGATGTGTTGGATAAAAAGAAGAGATAAGCAAAGAGCGTACAGCATGTGAGTCCACATCTTATTACAAAATGACCAACATGAGAACGCAGCAGTCCCTGCGCTGCTGTTCACAACAGTGAACAGACTTTCGTATTAGCTCCATCTCTGTCATTGATAAGTGTCATGCAAAGAGACAGGTCATTTACATTTTTGATAAAGTGATCCTGCATTTTTTATTTGTCTCTGAAATTAAAGACTTCTTTAATCATTGTGGATGGAAGGGGACTTAGCTGATGTACTCATGTGTTTCTGATTGCATTAGAACTGATGTGGCATGGCATGATGGATATTTAATAGTTGCGCTGTCCCTCTGTATCATGTCAGGCGTCTGACACACACAGATGCTCTGGAGCTCTCCAGTCCATACAGAATTGCTTTGATTATTAGGCCTATAATCGTGGCTTTGACGTCAGAGGAGGGGTGAGGAGATCAGAGGAGATAGAGGGAGTTAAAAAAAAAAGTAAAGATGAGCAAAACAAGGCCATACAAGAAGTCAAAGGTTGTTGTCATAGATTTGAAATGAGTTTATCAGATATATGCATGGTAATTTGGTATCAAACTGACATGTCATGTCTGGTTTGTCTGCAGTGCTTTCTACTCCACATGCCTCAGAGTGGGGTCTAATTGCTGTGCATAACTACAGAGTCTGCGTAGAGCCCACGGCAGCCCTGTAGTGCCCCAGGCAGTGTGCGGATCAGACCTCTCCCTCCACTGTGCTAAACTGTCATCCTCCACAGCTATGTGTTTTTTATACTGCAGCATAAAACTGATTTTACTTGATTAAAAAGATCAAATGCTGGCCATGCCAATATGAGTACCTCAAAAGAAACAGCACATTTGCGTCCCCAGTACCATAGTAACATTCATCAGTGTACAAGCACTGGCAAGTCTATTCCTGATAATACAGAGGCATAATGAAGGAACATAAAATGGCCATACAAATTTTCCTAGAATACTTTTTATGGAAATAAAGAGGACAGATGAGAGCAGAGGCCAGAGAGTGATTATGTGAGAGAGAACAGCCACTCTTATGTTGGCACCTCCAGCATGCGAGCCATCTGCATAGAGGGCCTGGAAATGAGGATGACAATGCTAATCACTGCCATGGAGGCCTGACTGGTGTGGATGAATGGCCATCCCAGCCGCTAAACACACTTAGTAGCGCTCATCGCACAATGTTTTTGTCTTGGCATGCCAGGTCCACAAGCTTGCACCAGCCCCGCCTCTTTCCTGTGCACACTCCATCACTCAGTGGAGACATGTGTATGGCTTCCTGTCAATTCAGGAAGTCTTGGTTCATGTCCCAGCCACATTAATGGACGAGGCAGAGGATACTTGGTAATTTCCTGTTTCCCCATTGAAGCAATTGTTTTTGGCTATTCTCATTCATCACTCTCCCCTAACCCACCCTCAAAAATTAGATTATTATCTATTTCTTGTTTCTGTATTAGGGGTTTTCTTTTTCCTTCTTCTCTCCTCCTCATCAGTTTTCCATCGTAGAATTACAGTACTTCCTCTGGTCAGTGGCTTTAACACAGCAAACATGGGGAGTCGTTATGAATGTGTGTTTTGTAATGGAGTCTTAACATTTGTTACAAAAAGGCAGCTGTGATGTACTGTAGCCTAAGGTCAAATCAAATAATTAACACAAGTGAAATTGTCTTGAGGATAAGATCAATATAATGACACGTATATTTTCATGACCGATCAATGAAAAGGCTAAATCACATAAAGCAGGTTCTCATTTGTAGAGACTTGTCTATTTAAATCTTATTTAGGACACTTTAACATGAATAAATCAGACTTTGCTAAGTTTTTGGGTGTTAAGCTCAGAATGGACGTTGCATTAATCATGATGGTTTCCAGCTGTAGTGTGGTACATTGTCATCTTCTAGGGGCTTGCTTTTGCGGGTGTCCCCATAAATGACTGTGATGAGGACCAGCTGCTTGGCAGTGGTGTTCCTAGTTCTTATTGGTAGCCAGTAAACCTCTGTCTTCTTATTAGACTAGCCCACTTCTCAAAGCCTGCTGTTTGGCACCAGTAGCTTGTGTACAACAAAATGCAGTGATGACCAGAATGAAGAGGGAATAGTTTCTCAAAATTTTCAACTAAAATCATTTTCACATCAAGGGTTGGAACTTGAATTAGCATATTTTTTTTTTATCACAGCAGCTTTACTAGATGCATTTCTGAAGACAATAGCAAAGGCTCTAAAGGTATAGCTAAAGGTTTCTCTCCAGAACAATATAACAAAAAGAAAAATAATAATAATAATACAAACCAACAAAAATGCTGCATTTTTTTTGTTGTTGTGGTGAAATTAAAATGGCAGAAGTTTGGCTTCAAGGTGACCATCCTTGAATTCTGTAATGTTTCTGATGCATCTGAAAGGTTGACAGACACCAGACACCTGCAGAAACACTCAAAACTGTGTTTGTAGTTCTACATTAGTTATCTCCAGGAGCATGTTTTGCTATGACGGCACTCAGGCATGCACACATGCAATCATGCGTATAAACAGAGAGATATGCAAGCAACACTCACCACACTGTCATGGATGGCAATTACCAAAACCTTCTAAAAGTCAGTGGAGAGTTAGTTAAGACATGGAGATCTCTTTCATTGTGAAAAAGACAGGCTTTCACTGTATGTGTTGTTGCAGCATGGTTTTGCACTGCTTCAGTTCAACTTTAATGTGGGACCAATTGGAAAGCACTTCATTATAGTGCACCGTTGCTTTTCAAAATCCAATCCCGAGTAACAAATAAAAGCAGGGACAACTACATTACTGTCCAGCCTGTCAGCTTTGTTAAATATAAGCTCCATCCTGCCTGCCAGAGCCTTAAAAGCTGAGCTGGCAGAGCACAAGAACTGGAAGTGACAAAAGCAGCGAGCTGCAGCTGTGATTTCAGCAAAGGAGAATGGACACTTAAATGCATTTTTATACATTTACAAGGAGTTCATTCTGTTCTCTATGAATCAGTAATAAGAAGCATGCAGGAGACCCACGATACAATTATCCACTCTGAAGTACTTCCCCTGTCACTACAATGACAATTAAAGTCAACATGCTGTCAGGTGCAATGGCATTCACGTTTCCCCTTAGCTCCAGTAATACATGTCTCATGAGGCAAAATAAACTGATGAAGCACAGAAAGGACACATTTCTTCTTGCAAATTTTAAACTTTGTCATGCAAAATGGGAAAAATTAAATAAAAAAGGGATGAAATAAAGTAGATATAACATCAGCCATGACATAATGAAAAACAAATGAATCAACATTTTAAACAGTAGAACAATATTTACTGATTTCAGTAATTTATTATGGCTTCACTGTCATTACTGTGATGTTTCCTAAGAGAGTTGTAGAACTGTGTTACACACATAATTCATTACCACCTACAAAGCTTTATCTTTCTCAAAGGATATAGTCACTTTTAAGTGAACAAGTGCAGCTGTGTCTCAGCAGATTGTGGTTCCCTTCTTCAGTTGGAAGGCTCAGCTCCCTCTGCATTACTCGTGTGGATATTGAGATGTTTCATTCAATTATGAAAACCTCATCGCTCACATAAAACATCTATAAATTCAATCACAGTCTGTCTGTCTTTAGGTTGAGTTGCCCTACATCAATACACTTAGGCATTTTTTTCTTATTCAGTGACTTAATTGATCAAAAAGAGAATAGACAGAATAATATCTAAGCAGAGACATGCGCTGGGGGATATAGGAGACTTTGTATTTAAGCCACACTGGGACACATAAATAAATGAATAAATTGGCTCCAACTGTATAATTGGTATACAATGATATTCCCTTATTCCACTGATTCTCAGTAGAATTCCTTGAATCCATACTCATGGATATTGACTTGTTTTGAGCCCTGGAATAAATATCCACATTGAATAATGCCAGTTCAATACCAAGAAACATGAAGAAAAAAAAACAGTATATTGTATACACACTTATCTGAAAATCAAAGTTGGATTTTTATATCTGCAGAGAATGCATCTGCTCTAAACGTCTGACTCATAATCCCAGACATAAAACAATAGGGGGCTGGGTTTCTGTTGATAAACAAAAAGTTGGCATTTTACCTCAAAAGTATAGGTTCTGTTTATCAATATTTTCTGCAGTTCAAGGTTTTGAAAATACATTTTACAGTTTTATTCAAAGCATGTTCCTTTGCCGTGTCCTGTTTTGAAAGGGTCTGTTCATGATTCTATTTTGCAGTGCCATTTCAGCAGCAACACTGAGTAGACAAAGCAAAAAACCAAAGCAAAACAAAACAACAAATGAAAGGAGAAAAAAAACACTTTATTGGCAACTTTATTATTATTATTATTATTAATAATAATAATAATAATAATTCATCTGATCCTATTATTATTATTATTAGGGTCAGATGAATTTACCAGTTGTACCATTGTCCCATTCAATTTAGATAAATGTCAGACTGACGTGATGTGCATTGATTCTGGCAATATGACCCATGGGTCTTAAGAAATGTACGTTTAACTTTGGTTTAAGGAGAAGAAGAACATCACAAGTATAGATACTATCAAATTGCAATACTTGCACACTTGCTGTACTTGTAGAATTGCAGTACAAATTGAATTGGCACCTAAGTATCGCGATACTATGCAATTGTGACAAAAGCATATTGTCCCAGCTCTACAAAATGCTGCATGCACTCAGAAATTGATGATTTGTATATATTTCTGTCTCTTACCTTTCTTCCCCTGTCTTTTTTATTTTATGTTGCTCATACACTTGCATTGCCTCATGTTACTCATTCCCAGTGCAGCAGCACAAAAAGCCTGAGCAGAACGGTCCAGCTACAATATGGTTGAAAGATGAGGAACTCGCCCCTCTCCTGCCATTTACTGCAAACCTTTTCTCAAAAGTGCTCCAAACGGAGCCATTACACGATTGAGGTGAAAATATTTGCTTTTATCACCCATCTATTTGAACACAGGCCACATCCCCAGCCTGTAAAATGCTCAGTGTGTAGCAATCACATTCTTGCTGTGCATGTCATCATTTCCAAATAATTTACCAGCTGCAATTAGCTTATTCTAGTTGTCCTCACAGTACTATGGGATGCCTTTAGGAAAGAAGTTAATGTATTAAAGAGCCTAAACTAAAAGACTGGATTTCAAGATGTATATGTGCAGACTATATGCAGTACATGCATCACTGATGATTGTGCACACCAGTTGAAAATAAAAATGACCTCTGCCTGACAAATTAGAGGTAAACCTGTTTGACAGGGCCCCGTTTGGTTAGAACAAATGTGAGCCATGAAAAATTGTTTGACACACTTTCATAAAAGCAAGTGGCGACAACCCATCTTTTAGCATGTGGTAATGGCCCTTCGTTGTTAGATTCAATGGAAAAAGCCATTCATACTGTTATGTGATTGAAAAGAAAATTGAATCCTTTTGATGTTATAAATGTGTCTATTACCGCATTTGCACACAAAATTTCTATGGAAATTATGGAGAAAGGAGTGATTCTCTGGAGGAAATGTTTGGGAATGACATATTGAATTCTATTCCTGCCTGAATAGCAATATAGTGTGTACATTCTAGAAAAACTCTGCAACTATATGATATTTCACCGGGCTGAAGGGCTAAAATTACTATACTGTGTATTGATGAACATATGAAAAAAAGGTTAATGGTCAGACATTTCTTATATTCCCATGAATAGCCTCTTTAGTTTATTGCTAAACTTATGACAAACTGTCTCTTGACATGATGAGGTCTGTGTACAGCTGCTGTTGAAGGTCAGAAAAGGTTCACAGATTCGGGGGGGTCCTCTCGACAGCTAATACCTGATAATAATTAATACTAATCATTTCAAATAGAAATATTGTTGAGGGTGATAAGGTCAGTGAGGATATAAGAAAAATGTTCTTATATTCTGCAGCCTGTCGGTAAAAGATTAGAAGGGATATTCAGAAAATAACCATCAACTGCAGCCTTTTACACAGATGTTATATATTAAGAGGTAAACATGTTTTTTCTTTATTTGGTTTCAGATTAGTTTATTTTGTTTATTAAAGTTGATTTGATGATTATTCTTTTTAGGTTGTACAAGCAGAGACATGCACATGTCAGTCCCAAGGTGATCAAGGAAGTGATGAGTAGTCAAAGTTTATAGCATTTAAATTGTACTTATAACAACTTAGGAATATGTAATTCTGGGGAATATTTTATTTCTATTGAATGTGTGCTTAATTTAGTATTTAACAAAATGGAAGAAATTATTAATTTTCTCATGTATGAATCAGATTCAGAGCCTCTTATGATAAAGATCATAGTGTTATTCATTTTATTCTTTTTACTGTCAATAACCCTCAGAGAGCCCTCTTTGATAAAGTTCCTGGAGGAACCTGTTTTCTGTTTTTTTATAATCTGAGAGTAATACACATGGCAGAATCACTGACAAAACATGCACAAAACTGAAAAAGGAATCTGCATTCAAGGTAGCACACCTCATAATTTAACCCGTCGTTGAACACAAGCTGCTTTCTGATCACTACACCACAACATTATTCAATTGCCTTAATGAGTGCATTTAAAGACTATTCAGCTATACTCGTATTTGATGTTTCGGGCCTGTTGTAAAACATTTTGAAGTCTCAGCAAATGGTTGTAATAGCTTCCTTTCAAAATGGCGATAATGATTATGGATGTATTCAAATGAAATTAAATCTCAAAGACCGTGATGCAAGTCAGTGTGACTAACTCAAGCGCATCAGTCATTTTCCTGAAGCTTACAGGAACACTGTCAATTCACTCTGAGGTACTTTTGATGTCAGACACAAAGGAATAATAATTGCTTTAATTCAAAGGTGCACGTTACACTTACAATTTCAATCAAATTCCAATCTAGGATCAAAAAGATATGTGTGAATTATGCTGCGGTGCGATCTAATCCCTGAGTTTGAGGACAGATTTTCACCCAGAATGTTTAGCAAATAGAAAAGCAGATGGTGGGTTGTTTTCTGCACTTATTACATTGAAAAGATGCACAAGTTTCCACCCCGCAGGACATAAAATCAAAACACCATGATTAAAAATGAGTATGTTATATGAGACGAAGGAAATATGGGCTCAGATGAATAACTTTAAATTAGAAAATATGCACCAATTTTAGTCATTTGCTGAAGTGTTAGATCAGAAGTGCTGCAATGCCAGAAAAACCCTTCATAGCTGGACAGAAGGGGTCTTTGGATGCTGTGCATTTCTCCTGGATCATCAGAGGAATAGTGAAGAAGTCATGTAAACTGGTGAATGTTTTTGTTAATGTGATGGATGTGACCTGAGGACAACGGGATATTAATTTGCATGTCATTAGGAAGACTGTGATTGAGTGGATACAGAAGTAGCATGCTGTGGTGTGTTGTTGCCATGTCATGAGGTTGTCATCCGGTGTGTGCGCGTGCGTTTGTGTTAGAGAGAAAGGAGGAGAATGTGTGTATTTGAGTGTAAAACAGGCTCAGTGGCTGCAGGTGTGAAAGTAGCCCAGGCTGTGAACTCCACACACTCCCTCATCCTCTCTCTCACTTCCTCTCCCCCTCATTTTCTCTGATTTGGTTTTACACTGCTGCACAGTACTCATTTGCATCTGATCCTGACACCCTTGTACAAGTCACAAGCAGCCCCTCAGACTCACATACTCTCCCTCCCTCCTTCTCTTCCACACCCACACGTAACACGTACACAGACTATCATCATTTGCAACTTGTCCTGTCTATGCAGTGTGATAAAGAAGACATAGCTCATAGTGCGTCTGTAAACTTTTAGTATGTTTCCGTACACAGTTCAGTCAAAATACGCTTGTTGCATCAGAGCTACAATACGTTTGGAGGTTGACTTTGCTGTTTAATTTGACTACTGTCCTCATCCCATTATACAAGCACCTGTCAGTATGTTTACATGGACAGTCTATTTATTTGTTTATTATATTTTATTTCTTGCTTTATTGTGCAGGGACAATGTACATTCATTAACATTTCTGTAAATGCACCATAGTTAGCCAAACAGCTATTTTTCATCTGCTTTCCCTGGACAGATGTTAAAAAGGCACCCTATAACAAGATACAATATACAATATATGATACATCACATTGGAATAAACAATTTATTAAACTGTACAAGCAGGTAGTTAAAACAGTTTATATATACACACACACACGTATTTACATGAAGATATTAACAATAACAGAAATTGCAGAATACATGTATGCGACAATAACCACAGTAAAATTATTATGAATCTGTCATGGCACGTGCCACATACGTATCTGTATCATGCACCATGTTGTCTGAACAGATCTAATGGGTGCAGTGTTGACTGGATTTAAGCCAGTATCAGTTTAATCAAGCTAGGGCCATAGTCCAATTAAGACAGATAATCAGACTACTTGCTGAGTCCAAGTATGCATGCGGAGGAAAAAATCGATTTCTTGGCTGTGTACATCTGACTCTGCCTCCGTAGGTGGCGCTGTATATCTCCATAACCTAGAGTGTATTGAATCAGTTTCCTGTTGACTTTTACGTCACAGAAAATCAAACACGTTAGTCACAATGAGATGGACGGTGAGATGGATTGTTCTGTGGTTCTGTATGTTTTTGTACCTGCTGTACATGTTAATTGTGATACAAATTAGATCGAGCATAGCTCCTGTGGTTGCTGTGTTGTCTGAAGAGAGATGCCACCACCTACTCTTCTACTTCTACTTCTGGGTCAAAGACCAGGGAAGAAATTTTGGTGTTTGCACAGAATGCCAAGTCAGACTCCAGTCCTACTAAGTGTACACATGCAGTAAAGTGTGAGTGAAGTGTGTTTGCCTCTTGTACACACTAGGTGGTCATATGCCCACTTTCAGCTTATTAGTAAGCATATTGGGTCACACAACTATTTTAACTGTTACTCTCTACTTTCCTTCTTATGCTGACCGGACATTTTGACATTGTACATGAGCGGGCTAAATGAACTTACAGTGTTGTGGGTGGAGGTGATCTTGACCATTGGCCTATTTCAAAAAATAGGCCAAATAGGCCCCCAAACAGGCCCAGGCACTAGCATGTGCAGAGTGCCTGGGCCTGTTTGAGTCCAGTTGAACGTATGCATGCAATAGTACTTCAACTTCTAACTGCATTATCTGGCTGTGTTAGTCTGACTTTTGAACAGTTTGAATCAGAAAAAATTCACTCAGACTAACATGTTTATGTGTTTTAGTTTGACTAACACAATAATTGACTCTTTCAATGTAAATGTACTGATACGGGATTTAGATGTGTGAAACCTGTGTTTACTATGAAAATGATCAGTTTGAAGAAGTTCTTCACAACTGTGCGTGCTCCATGCTTCTGTGGTGGAATCCTTTGTCTAATATTTAGCCTTCTGTGGGACGTGCGTGTCTTTATTGGGGGCAGGGACTTGAAACATATGTTTCTACTTAATGCCAATGTGTTTACGGCAAAGATTCAAGCATGGATGCATAAAGGAGCTGATAATCAAATCTTTCTAATCCAATTAATTTATCCAAGCAGCAGAATGAGCTGAATATATCAGGTGGCTCTGGTCATGGAGCTGTGCTCATGAGAGCACTAAGATGAAGTTCAATTAAGACACAATATAATAATTATAAACTGACTCAAGAGACAAGGCAGGGAACAGCCTGTTTTTTTTTAATCACAACTTATTGTACAGGTAGGCAGGCAAAGAGAGAGAGAGAGAGAGTTCCCTGCAGCTTTGCTCATTGGCTTTTGTAAATTAAATATACCTATTATTATTTTTTAACAATGTTTCTCAGTGCCACAAATCACTTTCCTCTCCACATTAACTTTAGATAACCTAACAGCAACCATGAGCAGTCTAACATTTTACAAACGCTGCTCCGCTTTTTGTGTCCTATAAAAGCTGTAGGACCACAAATTTCATCATACATAGCAGTCGAGATTTTAATATGGATTTTGGCAGGAAATGTAAAACAGTAATTAGAAACTCTGAATAGGAATTATGCTCATACATTTCCATAAAATTATTTTCGACCACTGCAATCACACTACTTATAGGATTTTTAGGTTCTTCCGAAACATTTCATACAGCTTACGAAAGTGGTTACATTAAGAGTGCAGAACAATTCTAAGCATTTGCAAGTCACAGATCAGGGTAATTATGTCGTCTTGTACAAAAAATAGGCCTGACTCTGTACAACTCATACAATCATGCATTGATTTTCTAAAGAGAGCTTTTTTAATAAATTTAGCTGCAGTAGCAGGACCAGGTGGTCAATCATTGTCCCATTCTCAAAGCTGTTGATGAGCACTGAGAAAGAACCCAGAAATAATACATCATTGTTCTGTCTAATTACAGCATGTCACAGACAAGAACGGATTTGCATTTTGAACAAGCACTTGTTCTGATTAAGGAACAATTGTTCTATATTTCATTAAGTGTGAGCCATGCAGAGGGCAGCACTCGGCCTCCAAACACGCTGTACAGCTAGAGAAGATATAAGCAGCAAAGCATCTAGTTTTACTCAAACATGTTCCGTCTGGAGTTCAAGTTATTCTTTAATATAGGTTTGTTTGTTTTCGTTCATTTTACAGTTATGCATACTTTAGTGATATTTTTCCTCCCACCAATGATTAATTTAATCTTGCAGCCTTCTTCGTCTTTTTTCCTATTCCCCCCTCCCCATTTCAAGCAGAAATTAGAGAGGGTCTGAGGAGAAAGGGAGAGGAAGAAGAACATAAACAAGATGCTTGAATGAAATACACTTTAACAGTTTTTGACTGCTTTTGCACTATTTTCTCTGAGTGGATTTGAAGCAGGGCTGGGCTGCTTCCTGAATATCTTACAGCCTCCTCTGTGTCTTTATCTACAATTCCACTTATTTACAGATCACTGGAGGAACATCTGCTCCAACACTTGCCCCAAATCTAAGAAGTGATGTTTTGCAATATACCATTTAATTTTTAATGCTGGAATTCAGTTCTTCTTCAAAACAGAAGAACTTTCATAGATAGGCTCCTTTTGATGACAACTAAATAACATCCAATAGCCCGGAAATATATACACTTGAATTCAAGAGATAAACAAAACTAGTGGCAAACAAACAGCTGCAGTTATGGCAAACATCGCAAAAGTTGACAATATCATGGCAATATAAAAGTAAAAGCTACATTTTATCTTCGTTATAAACAAGTCTGAATGCAACTAATCACTTAGCATATTTTAGAAAATACACAACAAATAAAAATAACACATTTAATTTATATTTTCATTATGTAAAGTTATATAAATTCCTCTCAATATTAAATGTTGTAAGGCATATACTGTACAGTTTATCACACAGTGGTGAGTCTACACATAGTAATGAGAGTTGTCATGTTTACTTTTATAGGATTAGAAGTGTCTTTAAAGTTGAAAATGAAAGGAAAAGTTGACATTCCTCCTGGTCCACACAGTTGCTCTCTAGTAGATGTGAGCCATTGATACTGATCATTTTATTATCCCCACAGGCACAGGAAATAGTGATGCACCTGCTCATTTGTGCTTTAGTACTGGCTGGCCTTATGCCAACACTTGCCACTTCAGCTTCTGCCAGACACTACACATATTTGATTTTCAGTACAGCATAATAGGCCATCAGCTTAATTATTACTGAGGATTATCATCTTGACCCTTTCTGCGAAGATTTTCAGAAATGTTAAAGAATGGCTCATAATAGCAACATTTGCATGTGGCTCAACAATATAAATTTCCTGCTCCATAATTTCACAAATTTCTTGTGCTTTATTCTTTATACCTATTTTGTTTTGTGCAACTATACAGTTTCACAGAGGTTTGTACTGGTTGTGGCAAAGACACCACATCAGTTTTCATCACAAGGCATCCTCACAGTGCATACAATATGCTACAGGAGTTGCGATTATTATCATGGTTATTATTTATGATAATTGTATATCATCGTGATGAGTCCAACGAATTACAGTAGTCTAAGTTAAATCTGCACACATTAGAAGTCTAAGTCTGCATTCTGGAAACACTAAGAACAAATAATAGAAAACGTCAATGAGGCTGATAAATCATTTATTTATCCTTTTAATTTCCCTAGTTACTTTTCTTATTCAAAGACTGACCAGATGAGATGTGAGTGAAGGTTTGCCCTCTTTCAAAGTCATTTAAATATTTTTTCTTCCCAGCATGATCCAAAATCTGAATCAACTTTACCCACGCGCCATTATGGGCATGGTTGGATCTTAATCGCTTCTTAAATTCTTAACTTGTTTGTTTATTCAGGTTTTTCTTCTAAGTTGTCACATGTATCTATATTGCATTAAGTTTGCCAGTCAGGTCTAATGTTACTGTTTGTTGTGAGTTAGGCAGTTAGCACACTGACCAAACTGAAACAGGTCATCTTTATACTTAAGTCTGCCAAGCATGTAAAGGACTGTTTGTACTGGATCTAGGACATGGAACTTATTTCATAAAAACACACAGTCTGCACACTGTACACTGCACTGGCTCTCACTAAATTTGGGCACCTCTTACTCTGATTTTATCCTCTACTCTGCAGCATTTACTATATTTTACAGTATTTTAAGTAGAGGCCGACTGATATGGGTTTTCTACAGCTGATGCCAATGTTGATCTTTAGAAATATAATGCAGGTTATTTGTGGACGATATTTTTGGAGTTTTTCCTCCATCTTATAAAATGTGGCAGTTATTGCTTAACTTAAGTAAATATTTATTGACAACATTTATAGTGTGTCACTTCATTCTGGATTCTGGAATAAATGATACTGGAGTTGTCCTCCGAATTAATTGTGTAGTTGTGCATATTCCTGTGCAACATAGCACTTCAGTCAACCCCTGAAGAACAAGTCAACCCCTTTTCGCACTACTCGCCCCTGCCGGGCCATCTCAAATGTTTTTGTTGGCACAACTCATAGTTTATCCATTGTACTTAGGCTGTTTTCTGCCTGCAGTTGGAAAAGGAGTCAAAGTAAATATTAATCCATCCATTTATCATCAACTGCTTACCCTGGTGTCGGGTCATGGGGGTAGCAGCTTTAGCAAAGAGCTCCAGACTTCCCTTTCCCTGGCCACCTCCACTAACTCTGACTGGGGGATCCCAAGGTGCTCCCAGGCCAGTGAAGAGATTTAATCTCTCCACCTGGTTCTGGCTCTGCCCCAAGGTCTCCTCCCAGTTGGATGTGTCAGGAATGCCTTCCTAGGAAGATGCCCTGGTGACATCCGTACCAGATACCCAAACCAAGCAAAGGAGCAGCGGCTCTCCTCCAAGTCTCTCCCAGATAACTGAGCTTCTTATCCTATCTCTATGTGAAACCACATCTACCCTGTGGAGAAAACCCATTTCGACTTGCATCTGTGGAAATTGGGAGTGTTGACAGATGTGTCAAAGTTGTTTGTCTCAGCCCCTAAGTTGGAATTGAACAAAATGAAAAATTCCACTGTGTTATCGGTCCCTTCTCTCAGCAGGTTTAAGAACAACAATGATATAATAGAGAACACTCTGTAGTGTTTATGGGAACCAAGGTTGCACAGAGGCCTTACTGCAAATATATGTGATTTTTGAGTTGCAGCTAGACTATAATGAGTTTATAGGTTTCTATATCGGATTATGTAGGTTATTAAGCTGAAGAAGACCAAATAATAGAAATTTCCCTTACATGTAGAACTGATCTAAACTAAACAAAGAAAAAAAAAAGAAATCAACAATTGTTCTGTGAAAGGAGTAGGAAATAATCCCTAACTGGTATTTTCATTGGCTTTAAACTCAAATCTTGATCATTTTCAAGCTTTTTGGTTAGCATATTCATATAAACTATTCAAAGTTATATTAAATGAATTTAAGCAATGTGGTCCAGTTAATTGTTAGTGCATCACTGTCATGAGGCAGTGAAAAGAGATTGAATGACAGACCAACAAAACCTGATCTGAAGTCAAGTGGAGTGTATTTCCGTTATTTTAGGGCCACATTATCAAAATATTCATGTGTCATCAAGTGCACAGATGGAATTTCTGTGCACAAAGAGAAACCATAACCACTTCAGAATCGGAGTTTGGACTCTGATTGGTTTATTGCATTATACTCCAAGAACACACCCACAATTAAAAAAGAAGATTCTGTACAGCCTTTTCAGAAATGTAGCTATGCCGGTTATTATTGTCTGTCGTTAGGGTAACAAAAGTTTGGACACATTGTAACTTGCATGTTTTCTATCATAGTATTCTTGACCTTACGTTTTAAATGTTAAATGTGTAACTAATTTTTAGATTATTAGATAATTTTTAGAATTTACTTGACATGTTTACTATTTTTAATACACTTAATACTCGTATAGAAACTTTGTGTGCTTCAAAAATACGTATGCCCCCCTTCACTACTTTCTACGAAACTGATTTATTCACCATCTATATATCTTAGATGTCAAAGAACTGGAACGCAGATGGTTTATTGCTGCAACAGGGTTGAAATATGGAATTGTCTACACGGGAACACATATTCTTTGATTAATGACTGACATTTTACCACAATAATTTACTGCAAAGTTATTTACCTGACTAGAAAATAGTAAATGCCATGTGAGACATTTGACTGAGATCAACAAAATGTAACATTGTGACATTGCAGTAGTAATTCAGCCAAGTGCAGTTTGCCTTTTAATAATAATGAATAAATAAAAAAAAATAATCCACAGGTTCAGAAATCACAGGACTCTTTCAACACAGAACACCACACCACACGCACACACACAGTGCTTTGTAAAGGTGGTTCCAGTTCCTAAATGAAAACACATCAGCAGTCTTTCCCGGTCTTTGGCTGTGAGTGATGTCATTGTCAGCTACCTCATGTTGCTTTGACAGCTCCTAATCACACTGCTTGTATGGTGCGTACTAGCCATTCAACACAGCAACAACACTGCTTCTTCTACCTGTCAGTCAATGTCAGTGGGTGATACTTTCCCCGGGGTGTGGTTGTCCATCAGGGCAGAGCTGGTCACCGGTTTCACATGCCCCCCCCCCTTCGCTCTTTATTCCTCTCTGGCTCCACTTCAGCTTCACCACTCCGGCCAGGAATAGGCTGCTGGCTTTGTATTGACAATGCAGCAGTATGATTCAAACAAAAACCCCAAGTCTTTCTACTTTCTCCTTTTTCTCGAATGTGGGATCAATATATTGTGCCATAGAGGTTGCTCCCACAAATACAAGAATATGTAAACTTTTGTTTTACACTCTCTGTCTTTGGGAAAACTTCAAATGGAGGATACATCAAACAGAGAACAGAGCACTTTGATCTCACTCTGAATGCAATGAAGTTACATTGCATTAAAATTTCAGAGCTGGACTTGAAAATAGTGAACTGTAGAGAAACCTGTAGAGTAAAGAGACCTGTGTTTTGGAAGGCATATTGTATTTTTGAAGAAGGCAAGCTTAAAAAAAATCCATGTATCTTTAGATGATAAACCAATGACAGATTTGCCCCAAGGTTCTGAGAAGTTTGGCGAGTCCAAATATTGCTTTTGCAACAAATTTTCTTTTAATTAATTTGTTGTAGTATGACAATGGATAAGTGCTTTGCACCACTAAGAAACTGTGTTTGAAAATGCACTTTTTTATATGAAAATGTAGTGGTTGCAGCAGCAACAATGCTCTAACACTAATACCGCTGTTGTCAGCAGGCATCAATATGAGCTGACAAATGACCATGGCAGGCAAGACAGTATAATTTACCACTGATTAAACAGCAAGGCTCTTAACACATAGCCAGGGTTCATACGGTTAACACAACTCATCTTTATGCAAGCATATATTATAACCTTACATGGGTGACATGCCCCCGCTGCACACACAAGCATATACTGTACAGTATCTGTCAAAATGAATCAAGCATAAATCGCTACGATAAAAACAAAATGGAGTCAAGAAAATCAGCAGAGAGATAAGTACAATATGGATAATATAAAAAGGAGACACAGGGAGTGAGTGTTTTCTGCATTTAATCTACATGATTTTTACTCTGTTTAAATTCAAATAAATACATTTATTTGTATTTTTATTTACATTTATTTAAGTGTTTTTTTTCAGCAATTTCATGCATTATTTGGTATACTTTAACTGTTTTATTTTATCAGACGGAGGGGGAAAAACCCAACAAAGAAAAATATAATCAAAAAAAAAATGTACTGCAGGGTTCTAAAGATCAGCATCAACCAGAGAAAAATACCAGCTCACTTCTAATAAAAATATCAAAATGATCTTTTGTAATGTGTCAGCTTACTGTTATCTAATTAGGAATTTCCTGACTGATAGTTAAAATGCTATTCAATTTATGTTTTTGTTTTGCTTTTAAGTTGAGCTTCTTTTCAGTATTTACAGTACATGTTATAGATTTGATGAATACTATCACCTGACACCATCAAAATAAATATCTCTATTTTATTGCAGAATTGTTTCCAACATTTATTATTTTTTAATTTGTAAATGAACATCAAAGAACAATCTGAAAGATAATAATTAAATTTCAGCATTAGTGATTTGCTAATTGTCTTGTTTTAAATTCCAATGTCTATTTGAAGGCAATTAAATGTTCAGCCCTAGTTTATTGTTCTAAAACGGTCATGTCTTTTGTTAATGTCATGTTTACAAATGCACTTGTTTTCCTTTTTCTCCCTTATTATTCTCTTTCTCTTTGTCCATTACCTTGTACTTGTGCTGGATAAATTTAAAAGAATGTCTACTCCTTTAGAGTCACTGAGCTGAAAGACAGGACAGCTACATGAAGTTTACAGTTACAGCTGTTAATATGTTTGAAAATGATTAAGTTTGGAGGTGGGTCTGTATTTGGGGTGGGGATCTTTTCCATTAGGGGATGATTAAATAATGATAAGCTTGTGAATATTTACTGTGATATTACAGTGAATATAGCGTGTGACCCACTTTAGACTTTCACATCTGAAAGGGATAAATCCTTTGATAATTCTTTGACTGCAGACACTGTTTGACAGTCAGTTTTGGCTAATAAAATATGCTTCTCTTCTGTTTTTCTCTTTCCTGTCTCAGCTGTGTTCAAGATGCATTTGTGCTAGGCCGTGATTTGTGCAATCTGAGGTAAATGTGACTGAGTGATGTGTCATATAATCTCTTGGACATATCTAGAGAACGTTATTCCAGGAGAGGATATGGGGGGCGTCTTCATGAAACATTTATCTGGGAAGTGTAGCACAGTGATGGCACAGGGATGGAGTGACAGAGTGGAATGAGGTAGAGGGAGGAGAATAACAAGAAAAGTGTGTTTGTATTGGTGTCTGTCTTTCAGTCATTCCTGATATGCTGGGTAAAGGTAAAGATTTTTTTGCTGCTATAAATCTAACTTATATTTGCAATGAATAATCCTATAACCCATGGGCAAGTATATACATCAACATATAAAACGCACACAGATGCACAGTTCTGAACATGCTCTGAAGGCTTAGAGAGGCCTTCAGTGTGATAATTCCTTACAAAAACCCTGAGGCTGAGCTCTCATACAAAGCTTATAATCTGCCCAACTGTTCCAGTGATCAGATTTAGTACTGGATCATACCTGGTATTAGCATGCGTCTTTGGTGATCTGGTCACAAGTGGATGACTCGCAGCACATTTACTTCACACCTGACGTTAGAGACTGTCCCCCCCACATGCCCTGACTACTTAAGAATAAGTCTCCCATCCCTGCTGTGAATGCAAGGGGACACGTGCATCGTTTCTGTCTGCAGTGATCAAATATGTTGTCAGCAACACAATTCGTACACCTAGTCTACTGAAAGGCCCAATTCCATTTCTCATTTCTACTCTGTCATGTGCTCCTTTCAGTTTGGAACTGAGTTACAAGGGATATTGGTTAAAATCTAGCCCTACAAAATGGGATACCCCTCCAAGAATGTGGTACATTGTTAAAAAGCAGATCTTGGTGGCCTACAGGCCTGATGAAGCACTCATTTTCAGCACAGAAAATGTCTTCGAAGTCTCTGGACCAGTTTATGATATGAACAAGAGATAGCGTGTATGTATTGTTGTGGTTAGCATAAACCATACTCTACCACTAAAGCTTCCATTACTTTTCTTCAAGAAGGCTCACTCACCTTCTACAACTTTATCCTCCACATAAAGGGTCGCAGGGAGCGCTGGTGTACACCCTGTACAGTTTGCCAGTCCATCACTGGGCCACACGTAGAAACAAACAACCATCCACTCACACATTCACACCTATGGGCAATTTAGAGTGTGCAATCTGCTGTGGGAGTAAACTGGAGAAACCCATGCACACATGGGGAGAACATGCAAACTCACTCACTCTCACTCATTTTCTACCACTTTATCCACTGAGGGTTGCGGGGGGCACTGGTGCCTAACTCCAGCTGACATAGGGCGAGAGCCAGGGTACAGGTCGCCAGTCCATCACAGGGCCACATAGAGACAGACAACCATTCATTCTCACATTCACACCTACAGGCAATTTAGAGTGTCCAATTAGCCTAATCCCCAAATCTGCATGTTTTTGGACTGTGGGAGGAAGCCAGAGTACCTTGTGAGAACCCACGTACACATGGGGAGAACATGCAAACTCCATTCAGTAATTCCCTTGTTCTGAGCATTTCACGATCCTGAGTCTGCAAAGGCAAGAGTGCTAACCACTACACCAACCATGTGAACTTCAACAAGGCTATTGTTGTAAAATATTTCCAACATCACACTGAAGAGTCCAGGCATTTTACTGAGTATAGAGGAAGATTTGGAATGTTTAAAAGTTTATTATTTATGGCAATTGTCAAAGGCAAACCCTGTGCAAAATATAGCAACATTCATCATAGCCAGTATTTGTACTATTCTTTTCTGTCTTTGTTTTGTTTTCATGCTTTCTTCAGCTTTTTCTTCATTTTTCCAACTTTGAACAGCAGCCCCGAGAGCCACTATTACTTTGTCATACCAGGACCTTGATATAAACCATTGTGGGCAAAGGACCATGGGAATCATTGCTCATAGTTCTTTCTACTCCCAGCAACCCTTGGTTGTGCTTGGTTGGCTTGTTGTGCTTCATTGCTGGATCTTCAGATGCTGACATACAGCAGAGCCTGGTGGGAGACTACTGGAGTGGCCTCTCTCAGAGGGAGTAAAGTTGTTCCCACCCTGACAAGGTCACTCTGGTCTCTTGTCATTAACAACTGAACAGACACAGGAAAAGCATTCCTATTCAGTGGCCATTAGTGCCAGGCAAAGAGCAATTACCACCAGGCAAAGGGCAAACAGTAAGTGGACATGAATGAAGCCATGGTCAGTACATGGCAAAGGTCAGTGTTGTCATAATTTAAGACAATTGAAAATTATAAATAGCTTCCTTTAAGAAATACATGAGCATTAAGGGTTAAATAGCTCAAGTGCATTAAACACTGTCCATTAGGGCCCTTTAGTGCAGCAGAGGAGCATCATCGGCATCATCTGAAATAGTCTTTCTCTAAACGCTTTACACTAATAATCTGCATCAGCAATTCAGCATGCAGTATCGAGTTGTAGATTGGTACAGGCTTTTACTCTGAAGATTAGGTCATTTAATTCATAACAGAGTCATAGATTATCTCAGGCGAACAATCAGGAATTACTCAGAAATGTCCTTTATTCAGAAGAATGATACCACTTTTACATATGCATACAGTAAATGTCTATCATGGCCTTCAGTAGAACAAATATTGTCAGCAGGTCTATGATTGATTCATGTAATAATGAGCTACCAGTAATAGACATAAGTACTGTTTACAATGCCTATTCCCACTTCTTACACAATAAAATAACTTTGTCATGTACAGAGCCATGTCAAAATGGGATTTTCTACCCTCAGCAGTTATTGAAATCCAGAGCAAAATTAATTTTAAGAAAAACTTAAAATCCATATTATAACAGATGTGCAAATACATACTGACTGTATGAGCGACTTTTAGCTTTGCTCGAGAAAAACTAGCCCTGATAATATGTAGTATTTTTTGCCATTGTGTGAGAAATTCTTTTTTGTTAAATGTAGACTCCAGGAAAAGTAGCTATTATCTAGTGTAATGCAAATGGAGATCCAAATGAATGAAACCAAACCAAATTTGTGGTTACCACTGCTAATGCATACATAAGCAGAACATCACCAGGCAGGGCACAGTGTGATAGAGGAACAGTAGCTGTGTATCATGTCCAGGGCCATCTCTTTCAGAAGGTGCATTTGAAGACTGACGTGTTCTTACATCTTTGTGCAATGAAGGATACAACCGGTATAGTTTCCTAAAGGGGACTCATTGAGTACTAGAGACAAATGGTTTGAAAGACACTAATGGAGGTCAATGTTGAACACATTCAGATTATGATTCAATTGAGCGGGGCCTCTTAGTGAAGAAAATAATAGTCAGGTGTCTAAGAATTATTGGCGTCTAGTCTTAAGAATGCAGACTGTAACAAACGGCGAACTCCCCCCTTCCTTTCCCAGTTGCTTCAGGGAACTAAGGTGACCTTCAACAATTAAAAAGGATGTAAGCACTTTCATAACTCTATGCACTCTACAATTCTCAGTCAGTTTTTGGTTCATGAATTGTTTTTGTGTGTGTATGTATTCTTCTTTGTTTGTCTAGTAAGCTCACACTTCACAATGAGCAAAGCACATTTCATACATTCTGGTGCAACATGGTGGCCTCCATAAAGCAAGGTCTTTGTCTTAAGTACATATTGAAGGCTTATTCTAAGGCTATGGAAACCAAACAACTTATATTTTAAGTGATTTTCCACTAATACAAACATGCTTATGGAAATGTCTTTGAAGGTTCTCAGTCATTCAGGTTATAGCCATCTTCAGTAGAAGCTTTGGGCAACTGAACTTGTTGTCTATAGCGAACTAGTGACAATGCTTATGGGCAATATATTCAGTGTCTGTCAACAAAACCACCTATATGTTACACACTAGACCTTCTCATTTAGTTAGACTGCATCCACTGAAGGAGGCAGTTTGTGTTTTAAGACAAATGGACGTTGCAGCTCTCAAACATTTTCCAATGTAATGTACAAGTAGACAATTTGTTTTCTTGCAGCTTTGAAAATAGTACAGTAAAAACATCTACCATTTCACAAAAGACAAATGTGAGTTTTTTTTTAATTTAATTCACATATTCTAAAGGATCATTGCTCTTGGCTGGGAAGAGTCACAGAGAAAAGACATTTCTTATCACCACTCCTCTTCCACTTAACTATCCTGAAGTGAGAAAAGATCTCAAACCCATTCACATCCACAGGAAAGACTCTAGTTAATCCCCTGCTGTTTCACAACTCTAATCCTTGAAACAGCGACATGTTGTCACTGACAGGTTGTTGATTTTGTAGAATAACCCCCCCCCCACTTGCAAAGTACTGTTCAGTCACAGAGAAAAAAAGAAGGTTCTATGATATTACAACATTCTGCTTATGTTTCCTTGTTTCAATGTTCTGGCAATATGAACATATAATGAAGAACACAGGAAACCAGTAAAGGTTAACGTTTGTGTAATTTCTAAAGTCTAAAAGCACTGTATGTTACATTCATAAAGCTGTGAAAGATTCTTTCTATGTGCGTAAGTTTAATTCAAACTCCCATTGTTTGTTATCCATAAATTCACTTATATAGGTGTAGTGTTGAGTGGAGGCCAGAATGACACGCAGCCATTTTCTTCCCTTTAAACGAGGAAAAAGTATCACAGTTTGCATGATGTGGTTTGAATTGACATTGTATTTAGTATAATTTTTCAAGCAACAGACACAATAGAAATAAATGAAATTGTTAAATTTCATTGTGATATTAGGATTTAAAGGCTATTGATTGATTTGTCTCAACTTCAACTTGGAGAAACAAGAAAACAGTCCAGTAATAATTGCTGGTTGCTGATGCTGCCGGTATAGCCTTTGAGAAGCACAGTGAATTTAATTTCTCTGCCCAAGTATTATTGACTAGTAAAGATGAAAAGGTAGCAAAACATTCTCTCATGTATCAGTCTTCTGATGGTTTCTCTATAACAAAGCCAGCCTATTAAATATGGGCAGCTTCCACAGTCCCAAAGCTTTTTATTCAGCCTAGCCTAATAGATGAGCTTGACCTCTGCATACTCTGCAACATTCACACAGAATGAATTTTTTGACTGTGACTTTATTAGCTCAACATAGCACAAGTAAATGGAATTACTTTAAGCAAAAGTTACACAATGGTTTAATTTCCCATCATTATTAATGGCAACCCTACAAGTGGTAGCATTGATGTCATTGTCAAATTTTCTTAATGTTGTGCTGACTGTTGCACATGTTCTGAACATGATGCAATTATTGAGCTGCTGACAGTTGAACACAGAGGTACTGGATTAATATTGAATATTATTCTGATCTGGATAGAAAATAATTCCTCAAGAAAAAGTCCAGAACACCATAATGTCTATGTCTAAACTGTTAACTGTTAAGTACAGTCTATATTTAGATATTTGTATGCGTCCCTGTGTGTAGTCAGCAACTGTCTTTCTTATAAAATAAAATGTAATGAAATAATGTTCATAATCTTGTTGCCAATTCTAAATTAAAGGGATTATAAATAGGCATTTGAATGAAAATGTAATTTTCTTTTCTTGTGTCAGGTGAAAAACAACAGAACAGGGATAACCAAAGATTTAAACATGAAGCAATTAAGATAAAAATGGTAAAATAATTTTGTAAATTAAATTCACTGCACCTTTTGTGTTAATCAAAAGATATTGCTTGAGTTAAATTTGTGTGATGACTTCACTTTTAAGATCATTCCACACGTTTTTTTTCTTACTTTTCTCTGTTTATCACTTTACTTTTCTTTCCTGCATCTCAACTTAAAGTGTGACTCTCCCACTGAGGGGTCAAAATCCTTATCCAAATTCAATTATATAATTGGATGAGTGGTGTCACAAGTCGATTTTAAGCAAATGGGCACTGCTCTGCATTTTGTGGACCTCTGGTGCTGGAGAGGCTGTTAAAGTACAACCACTGTTGAAACCATACAAATATTCTAATTTTGAACATAATGTCTTATGTCTAACCCTAACCCTTACTTTTTACTTGTTTTATGGTCCTTTTTAACGTCTTTGTATGTTTTTTTTTTTTTTTTATGGATTCCAGTGTTACTTTATAGCACTTTGGTCAACTGTGTTGTTCTTTAAAAGTGCTTTACAAATAAAATTATATTTGGATATAAATCTAACAAGGAAGAAAAACAAGAAAGTGAAATTGTGTGTGATACATTTATGAAAACAATGATGGAAATATAGATGATGGTGAATAATGAGCTAAAGAAACCACTATAAATATCCAAAGCACAAATGCAGTTTTTAAAGATATAGTTGATAGTATCCCATTACTGGTGTATTATAGTTTAAAAAACACAGTCTCACATACTGTAAAATTCACTATATCACATGTAAATAGGTGGAAGTGACTCCTACTGTCATGCATGCTTCCTTTCACATACAGATTCGTTTAGATAGCTGGACCACCTGGTCTGATGTCATCTCTGTCAACAGGACAGAGGGAAGAAGGCTCTGGAAAAAGTCTGTCCCATCTTTAGTCTTAGATATGCAACTACAAATTTTCCACACACACCTCCTCACTCTTTGCACTTTCATGCTACACAGGGGTGATCAGCTGGAGGAAATCAAGCTCCTCTCTAAATTTCCCCTCAACTGATTAAGATAAACTGCTTTTCAGCCATGGTTACCCCCCCAACCAATCAATTAAAGTAATCAATTAAAGGCCTGCCGGCTGAGCCTTTGGTAATTGAGGGTTGAATAAACACAGGCTGCTGAAACTGATGATAAAGCCGTAACAAAACCATGGGCATGAAAAGGGCTTGAAATATGTAATTCCTGGGGTTTGAGTAAGTCTCAATTGTACAATATCACAGAGAAGTGATGTTTAGTTATTTATTTCATTTCATACCCATCTCAGTCCTGGCTGTTTATCCTGCACTGCCAGAGATTCAGCCCTAGGATGTTAAATATTGAATAAAATCATCAGCCAGGTCTTTCCAATTGGCTATGGCTAGCATTTGAAAAAACTGCCAGTAGAATTCAAACATGGCACTGTGTTCCAGCATGTTCTCCAGTGAAAACAAATCCTCGGAGGAGGGTGAAAGAGACTCTTTGGCCAGACTTGGCCTCTTCACTCCTGGCTTCAGGTCCAAGAGGTGAGGAAGCTGTTTGCACTTCAGGGATCCTAAAATATAGTCACACTGCAGGGCTCCCGCACTGAGATTCATTCACTTTCATATGCATCCTCGTCTGTTCCCTAGTTAAATTTTTACATTCAGATTCACTGACATAGCCGAGTTGGCAGATCAAGATAAAAAAATATTTTATTATTAAACAGAAATTAAAAAAAAAAAAAAAACAAGTTAGAAAATTGTTGATTTTTTTCCTGGATACATATATTTTTCATCAGTCTCTAACTAGTAGTCTGCCCATTTGGTTTGAATCAGTCTGCTTTTGTTAAGGTTATAATTAGGTGGCTGTGAGTCTAAAACTTATGAGCTCCTCCTCCTCCATGTCCAGCTTTGCTCATCTGCTGAGGTTTTACTAGAGAATGGAGACATTAGAGACAGAGTGATAGGCCTTTGTATAAGATTTGTGTGACCCTTTTTTTTTATTTTTATTTTACAAAGTCACCTTTTACATGTAATTGCTGTCGGAACACGGATCCAAAAAAACTTCAGCTTCAAATGATATTCGTGACTCGCAGCATGACGTGGCCTGGATTCTATGTTTAAGAGCAAAAGTGGAGTAAAGACATCTACTCACTGTATTTGTAGTAGAGGTCAACTTTTCTATTACCAATGCCAATCTTTATAAATCAGGGTATTTGATAGGTGCTATACAGTATTTTCTTGGGCGCTGGCGGAGGGGAGGGACCCATACGGTAAAATAACGCAATATTTTGCATGGAGATATTATATCACAATACCAAGTATTGATTTTTTGCATATAACTTTTTAACTGATGTTACAAATAAACATTGAACTATTTGCGGATTAGCATAAAAAATTAATTGATGTTTTAGTCCACTAGATGGTGTCATGTGCTCACTCTCTCTAGAGCTGTTGTGACACTGTGTCCAATATATGATTTTGCATATGCTCAGCATATCGCAATAAGGTGATAATATCGTATCGTGACTTAAATATCATGATAATATGGTATAATGGCATCTCTGGCATTTTCCCAAAGCCTACTTAAGGGAAAACTACTTATCTCTCCAATCTGCAACACTGTAGTGATATTTGTTTTAAATAAAAATAATGTACAATCTTATTATTAAATATATTAATTACAGGTAATCACAAAATGTATAAAATGAATTTGGGTGAAACTAATTATAAAAAGAAAAAAAATTGCTCGGATTCATCTGCTGACCTATAGACCTATTCAAATCAAAATCGCAATCAGCGAATAGCAAATGCTGCAACTGAAGTTGGGCCATAAGTGTAGGATTATTGTTATTATTTATTTAACAAGGTTTTTGTGATTAACAATCACAAAAACCTGATTTTAAAAATTAGATTCCAAATGAAATCTCAATAATTTTTCAGAGAATCCGCAAATTAACTACTGTATTTACCCCACATCATTCAGCCCTATTAAAAACACAACTTTCAAAATGCATCTTTTAAAACTTGCTCCTGAGTGTAAAAAAAAAATTATAGGAAAAAAGTCCCCTGTCTGTAAAGAGGTGTTAAAAACAGACATAATACTGTATGTGGACTATGCTCAAAGCACTGGGAAAAGTGCTAGAGCTGCTGCAGCTCATTATCTAACAGCCACATAACATAATTTAACATTTCCTTTGTGTTCAGGGACACCACAGCAATTAGCTAACAAGTGGGTCATCCATTAAACAGGCCTGTGGCCCTAAGAGATATAAGCCTCCAGGGCAACACTCAACAATTCTCTGTAATAGAATGGCTGAGAGAAAGAGTCCATTAGTAAACATTTAGGAAATCAGTGAGAAGCTGCAGGTCTCCGTGGGTAATTTTATTACGGATTATTTACAACAAATATGCTCTAAATTTTATTGTATTGTTCTCCTTTATGATGTTTTCAACCTTGCTCTTCTACCTATTGCATGTTCACATTGATGAACTTGGAAGTGGTATGAGAGTGTGTAAATATAAAAAAATATCTAATGACAACGTTGTATTCACTGCGCAAACAACAAAAGGGAATACCAATCATCACAGTCTTTATTTCCTGTGTGATATTGGAGTTCAGTCATCAGTGGGTTGTGATTGTGGTTTTGATTGATAGATGCTATATTATTTTGTCATAAATGGTACACGGTGGTGAATGTGTTTACAGAAATACGTATCCAGTTCATTTGGTTGTAATCTACTTTACCATCTCTGATATAACTTTCCAGGCTAACCCCTGTATAAAACATCGGAGTGAGGAATAAAATATTCTGTACAAGTAGTTAGCCAGTGGGTTGTCTTTGGTTTGTTCCTAATGGATCAAGACGTCTTAGAGACGTCTTTATGATTGTTACGATTGTTTTGCGGCAGAAATTACATACTGTGCTGTTAAAATGCATTATTCTTGCTGTCACCCTTTTTTAACTGACACAACTATTAAATCCCCCTTAATTTTTTTCTGATCAATTATATGATCATGTATTCTGCAGATTGAGGAGCCCATCTCAGTGCTGAAAAACACTTCCTGTTTTTGATATCCTTAACTGTGATTCCACTCTCTCGGCCTTAAACTTTAGATGCTCACAAAGAATGGGCAGCACTGTTGGACTATGATCTCTACAGGGATGATTCGGTGTATGGACACCCCTTTGAAATTGTTTACTTCAAAATAAATACTTTATGCAGCGTGCTTTTTTCTGATGAAATAATTCATTGAGCACACTAACATTTGTGATAGCTAACCAGCCCCTTACAACAGTGTTAGAGTAAGACTCAAGGTTGATCAATAGAGGCCTTAGGGGTTTTATTTTCTGTTCCTTGATCAAGGCTGTCAGATTAGTATAGGTACAGTGCAAATAGGACTGCTCCTTGGACATAGGCAGCGGCGGTGCAGCACAGGTTGGAGCATCGCTCCCTTATTAATATGATTAGGAAAACAGCCTTCGGGCAGTGAGGATGCAGAGCAACCCACACCGAGGCTCAGTGGATACCAACAACAGTACAGCGGCACAATGGCAGAGTGTCAGTGCATTTTTCATGACTATGCTTCTGCAAATCAACAAATCTGAACAGAATGTATAAATAGTGTGCCAAAAAGACTACGTATTTCTGCAATCATGACTCGGAGTGAGATTTTTAGTCCTTTTAAATGCATAATTGGTTAATGTTTGCTGAAATTTAATAACTACATGTAGTTTGCAAGAAGTTCAAATCTGAAAACCCTTGTACTTTAGAGAAGTTATTATTTTTATTTTCACATCCCATTTCTCACATCTCTCTCTCTGCTTGTGTCGCTAGTTCACTAGATGCACCACACGCTTACATATGAAGAAGCCTGTGTCATACCATACTATGGTCAAATGTGAGAGAGTTGGGAGCATTTTGGAGCATTTTGACTCATTTTATGCAAAAAATGTGTTGTCTGGTTTGCTCCATTGCACCTTTAGAAAAAAAGAAAAATTTGTGTGGAATGTTTTTTTGAAAAGGCAAGTGGGATTTTTTTTTAAAAAAAAGGTAAAATATGAGTGAAAGTATAATTAATTAGTGGAAGTAATGCTTCATTTCTTATCTGAATCGTCACCAGACAGTGTTTGAGATTTTTTCATAGTGGCTGTCATTTTGTGAGTAATTATCATTGGTCTATGTGTCATAAGCCAGGAAAAGATGGTGACACTTTTACTGATCTATTCATCTTTTAGTGCTGATGACATCTCCCTCCTGGCTTCGGATCAGGTTGTCACCTCCTCAATCCACCAGACAGACAACACAAGTGTTATTAGTGTGTGTTTCATATTCAGCAAAATAGGTGAAAGTGTAGACAGGCTTTAGATGGCAGAGTCACCTCTCAGTGGCAGTAATTATTATAAGGACAATCCTGCTGATAATAAACATTTTCAGTTTTTTCAGGAGTACCATTCAAATTCAATGTGACTGCAGTTTAAATTAAAAGTTTCTTCTATGACAGTATAATGAATAAAATAAAAAAATTTTTTTTTTCTTTTTTGCAGTCATTATTTTAACTAGATACAATGATGATTTCTCATAATTTACACTGTAGGTAAAAATCTTACTAAAACTTAATAAAAGGTCATTGGGGCTTTGAAACACTCAAGTACAAGAGAATAATTGTATTGCGTTTAGCCAGTTGCTAAACCTGGTACAAAGCATCTTTCCTGTTTTCTAACAGAAATGTTTTTTTGTACACTGGCCCTGATACAAATACGTTAAATTAACTACAACTTAACAAAAATGGCAGAGCTGTAAGTAACTAACAAATTGTGTTGCACACATTTTATCTTTATTGTCATGTTTTTAATATCAACTATCATTATTGCCAAACACTCTTAATCAAAGCATTACATTATCAGAACAATGTGTTTTTTTAAAACAGTGGTTACATTTCATTTATTAATACTTGTGTCAGCATATATGGCAAGGTACATATATGCATACAAACAAATGAGGATACTGTGCACAAATTCTGCTGTCCAAAGTTAAAAGAGCAGATGAAATTTGATAGGATGTTGAAGCGGGACTCTTAGTTGTGCATCCAGTACCACAGATAGCCAGTAGATGGTACTCTACTGTGGGGCTAAGTGAAGGGTGGTGTACAGTTGAGTGTTGTGTGAAAACAGAAAAATAGTCAGAGTTAAGTATCAAAAGGTCACTAGGTAAAGTCATAATCAAGGTGATTCTTAAAGAACTGCAGCAAATCTTCACAGTGCATCATTTTTAAATGTTACAGAACATGCGGGTATCAAAAGTTGAGAGTTGCCATTTTCTGTAGAGGTGTGTGTGTGTGTTTGTGTCTGTCCCTATACCTACATGTCCTGTGTTGTGTGTGACACAGACAACAGCACACAGCACGTTACTGGTTCCCTGCCTGGCCCTGTCAGCAGGAATGTTAGGAGGAGGTTACTCTGGTGGGTTGATGGAAATGCCAGATTATTCCTGTCAAAAAAAGCAGGCAACAATGCAGCCTGGAGCTTTGTTTCTCTGGTTTTCAAAGGCATTTGTTCTTTGATAAGGTAAAGGAAACAGTTAGCGACATTCTGCTGGCAACCTATGGAAAATATTACACTCTCTATCAATTGTGTTTTCCTTATCCCCTGGTGGCGTTTGCTGGGTGTGGGAATAGGCAGCATTTTGGGCACTGCTGCTCTGAGATAGCATTCACAGGCCACAGCACAAGAAGGGGCTGCATTCAACTGAGGGCCTGACACTCCACAATTGTACACAGGGATGGACAATATACACTATCTTTGGTGTGGACACAAAGAACTAAGGAAAGATTTTATTGTACGGGTTGGCAGGTCCTGTTTGCAGATGCTCTCTCTCTCTCTCTCTCTCTCTCTCTCTCAGTACGTTTCCTTGCACAGTTAAGAAGGTCGGTTGTTAGTTACGGGTTTAGCCTGACTATGCCATTTCATTGGACTTCTGTCCTTGTCCCAGTACACAAAAAAAATGCAGGGAACTGGTGTGTGTCTACCTCCATGACACTTGCTGGTGGTATGATCATTTCATCTTGTTAGTATTAGGCAGTGTCTGGCTGACTAATTACAACCAAAACAACTTAAGATGGTGGCAAGTTAGTAGCATGTCGAGCAACATTCCACGTTTTCCAACCACCCATTGGATTTAAAATATTTAATTCATTGAGCAGACGGATCATAAACTCAGTTCACTGATTGTTTTGTTCACTGTTGACTTCTCCTTTCCCAGGGTGTTAATTTTAATGTGGAGCATGTACAGAGGACCCAGTTTAGGTCGTGAACATATACTGTATGTGTAGTAGTAATTTGACTCCCAACAGCAAAATCTGGATGTGTTAGTCCGACTTGAAATTTCAGTCAGACTAACATGTTGGCTGGTATTTTAAAAATCAGGTTTTAGTCTGATTACAATAATCAGTTTTAAGTAACACTGTGTTAAGGTTCTCTCTCTCTGAGTATATATTAGTTCAATCTTTTTTGTTCACTTGCTGCTTCTTATTTGCCACCATTTCATTAAATCTGTATTATTTAACATTTTATGACTACTTTGCCAATAGACAGGCTGGCTGACCTTGTTTTCTTTCTCTTTTTCTCTCTCTGTCTCTCTCTGTTACATGTACTGTAGAGTATGTGTGTACTTGTGTATTCAGGCACAATGAATCTCTTCACTATTTGTTAATGAATTTGTGAAAAACATGCACAAAGTGTTATTTTGTGGTTTCTATTAAAGTTGAATAAAAAAAATATTTTTTTTATACTAAAAATATTGCATTTGTTCTGACACAAGCAGCAACACATTGTTCTTGATATCGATACAAATGTAATTGCTCCTTGCTATTAATAATTGGCATTTCTGTGTCCCGAATCTCCTCTGATTTGTGATCCATTCAGTGTCGGAGCTCATCAGATGATGTGAAGGCTAAGCATTTTTAAAAGGAATTGGAGCCGCTGCTGCCACCCACAGAGTCCCCACATTGCATTGGGTAAATTAGTATTATGATTTTAAGGGATAAATGCCCGTTCCATCTAATTAATCCAGCACATCACAGGGGGATATGACACCATGAGCCCAACAGATCAAGGACCACAGATCAAAGGCACAGCCACTGCTAGAATCCTACACATTGCTTGTTTATTTCCGTGTACAGATGGCCTCTGAACTAATGACTAAAGAATACAGCAATAAGTAGAAATTTGTTTATTGGTTGTTGACTGAATGATGCTGCAACTTTGGTCCACCAATAAGCATGTCTAATTAGGCAGTGGACTTCCAAATATCCTCTACACTGAAATCGAAAAGCTTGTTGAAATTCCTTGTTTGGACAAACATCATTCTGCCATTAGCATTATGCATGATTTAAAGTGTGTGCTTTGAATTAAACTACCATTTGTAGTTCAGTGGGTTGAGATCAATATGTAAACTGTGGTCTGATCAATATATTGGCTAAAATGTTCAGCATTAAAATGTTTATTTTGTTAAAGAAAAGAAAAGAAAAAGAAAACAAAGTTGTCTCTATTCTTTGAGAAGTTTTATTGCATAGACAAAACAGCTTCATTTAGAACAGCAATAATATTCTCTTCAGTAGCTTATATTTTTGTTGGTTTTCTGATTGGAACATGCAATACACTGACAAGTAAATAAAACAATTCATAACTGATTCTATAAAAGGACCAAAAACAGCAGTGTAAAGTTTCTGTAAAATCTTGTCATGCTTCATAATAATCAGAGCCTAGCACAGGCTTTGGCCCGTCCTCATTCTGACATAAGAAAAGGAGCTTTCTGCATGGGCCCTCTCTTTATTTAACACACTGGCTGCCTGTGCTCTAAAAAATGTCAGTGTTCTGCCAAGTTTACCACATATTCACTGTTTACTGATGGCTGTTACACATGTGGTTTTTGCATATGCTCTCCTCTCCCACTTAAATCATCTGCGGTCCCTGGGCTTTCTTTTGACATGTGCAGCGTTGTGCTGCCATTACAGCTTAAATTTTTCAAGCAAAGAAAAGGCATTTGTATGAAATAATAATGACCATTTCAGACATTTATATTTTCCACATCTGACTGTCATCTCTCCTTTTCCCTCTTTGTGTCCCTTACAGTATCCCAAACTACAAACTACACACATTTTCATCATATTGAATATGAACCTATTTATGTTTTTTTTTTTTTTTTTTGATTTTACAATAAGGATTTTTTGTTTTCTCTTTTGCAGAGCTATAGTGATAAAGCTTTATCCAGATTTCATCACTTCTGAACATTTTATAATTACTTGCTAGCTACAACTGCAGCCTCCAACAAAGCTGAGCTTCGGACCTCCTCTCTCTCTGGACATGCTCCCTAAAGTCAGAGATCCTGGATTCACTGGACTGACTGACTGACTTGGGACTACAGTCTTGTCTTCAATAATTCATACAACAGTATCAAGTGCTACATTAATAAACTATAAGTCCTATAAAAAAAACCCATAAAGCATAAAAGGCAGTATTTTCAACTGAAATCATTGTGTATTTTATTGTATTATATTCTAAGAAAGAACACATTTTATTGAGTGTTTTCCCACAATGCCACTCAAACCATTCTCCATAATTCATTAAAGGTAACACTTTGTAAATTCCCACTAATGTCAGACTACATCAGTGCGCATGATGTACACATGTCTTGTGGCACTGAGACTCTTTCAAAGTGGCAGTGTTTGTTTTGTCGCTGCTCCTTTGTGTAGGCACGCCTACGGTCTCCACAGAGTGTGGATGTCACAAAGCATTAGGAAGTATGAGATTCAGGATGTTCCATTTAATCTCCCTGACTTCCCCAGTTAGCTAGAGAGCAGCAGCAGCAGCAGCAGCAGCAGCAGCAGCTGAGGGAGCCCCTGCATCCTGTAGAACAAAGCTGACTGACATGATGTTTGCCTGAGGGCTCTGCACTGCTCTGTTCTGCTCTGCACTGCACTCACTGTCTCACAGGCATTGTCTGCGAGCATGTAAAACAATGAGACACCAGTCAGCTGACACATACACTAAGCTGCAGTCACTTTGAATGACAACATTAACAGCCAACACTGGCCTGGGACTCTGTGCTAACAGCTTTGAGAGAAGACATAAGGCGCTATCATCCGAGGCTTTTTAGATCATGCTGTTGCATGTTGTCGAAGTGTTGAGCTGTGATAATTTGCTCTAAACAACAACCGTATGTGTAGAGAGAAGCCGTGTGACTGTGCCACGTTCTCCTTCACTGAAGAGGCAATAAGTAAAGCACAGTGGTCACTTTGATTACCTTGAGTGCTGTTGTAGCCTGGGGTTAAACAGGAGCAGATGCCCACTTAGACTGAAGGGTCGGTGACGCTCCTCAGCTCTGTTCCCAATCTCAAACATCCCTCTCTTTAGTCTTCCTTCTGTGTAATAACGATCCATGGCAAGATGACATGTCTGACCCCCATGACCACAAAAGGCTATAATAATTATAATCAGGCAAGTTATTTAGATGGACCTGATTTAATGCTCAGCTAATGGAAGTAAATGTTGGTGTCAGATTTTCTGGTTTAATGTCAAGCTACAGTATGGAATCAGGTTACTGTTTATAGCATTATTTTTGTCTTATCGTCTAGTCGCACAACTATGTTTTGTACATGCATACTTTGTTTTGTAAGTGCATACTCTATGTGTGCTCTATGTTTCTCACTCAGCTCTGTTGTGCTCTCAACATCTCTCCTCTGTGCACACACAAAACTGTCTGTCTGCTCACTCAGCTCAGCTCAGCTTTACTATCTGACTGACCGTATTATCCAGTCAGATTTCTAGACAGATGGGCCGTATTGTGGTAAAGCTTTAAAAAACATTGTTAAAATAAAATAGAGTTGCTTAACTACTAAACTGGATTTAGACAATTGTTTGGTTAATGTCCAATGTTTAAAGTCTATGGGAAAGTGAGCCTCATTTTCTCTTGATTTATAACATAAATAAGCATTTTCCTTTGGCCATAATTATCCCGTAATGATTGCTTGTTTTAGCTCTTCAATAGAGCGGTGTTTTAGTTTTTTATATTATGTTCCCATTAGAAGAAAATGGCTGATAAATAACGGCATACCAGTGTGTTTGACAGCAGGCATCTTCCACTTGGATATTGGTTGAAGGTCTGTGAATTTTTGGTCACAAAACATCAATATAACACCGGAGTTCACATTCTTATGAGTGACGTCATGACCAATTGCCACTTGATGACAATTGCACATGGCTTTTGTAATATTCACTTAGGAAATTATTTGAAAACCAACTTCCAAATGTATAAGTTATGTTTTATTCACTTACAGACACACAGGTTTGTGCAGCTATTCTTTCTAGGACACTGCACTGGTTTTCATTCATTTGGACAGTCTAGACAAAGCGTTATCCCAAATCTTAACTGTAACCAGTTAATGCCTAATATTAACCTTAACCTAACCACAATTCAAATCTTAGCCATAAACAAAACTACTTCCTCGGAAAAATTCTGCCTCATTATTACCATGTTTTTGTCTCCATGAGGACTACTGCTTCTGGTCCTGACAGTGTTTATGCCGGAAAAAGACAAACAAATACAAGTGTACACACACACACACACACACACACACACACTGTCCCATGGGTGGGCGTGCGGCGCCACCACCAGGTAAAGTGGCCCCACTAAAAAGGGTCAGGTGACTTAGCTTTTTTGGCTTTTCTGCTCATGTATTTCTGTGGCACATGAGCCTATTCAGCATCCACCACTTCTCTCATTAGCACATGCCAGGCTGCTAGTTGCTGTGGCTGTATCCGGGGCATGTTAGGAGTCATGTCTAGGAGCCACTTGAAATGACAAGATGAGAATGAGGGCCAGCGGCTGACATATGGCGCTGATTAGCAGTCAGGTTTACAGGGGCTCTTCATACACAGGACATAATCAGACCATCCTGTCCACTGAACATCATCTCGCACACACGGCGATTCGCCAAGATGCCACCGTTCCATCTGAACGATCAAATGTATTCCATTATTTTGAACATTTACTCAAAACTATTTATTTATTTTAATTTGGGTTTTACTTGATACAAATATGGGTTCAAAGATTTTTTTGTAAACAGGCCTTTTGGAATTTATAAAAAAAGAAAAGCCAATTCTATAGCTTACCCTTAAGGGACCTTATCAAATGTCAATAGGATTGTATGTGCACTGACAAGTAAAAAAAAAAAAAACAACAACTAATATCTAGAAAATGAGAAACACTATACTACATATTAATGAGTGATTTCAAACCATCAGACACAGAACACAGAACTCCCCGCACACAAAACTTCCAGTGCCACATTCGGAACAGCAACATCTGGCTCCTAGTGTAGACACTTATTAGGATCAAATTAAGTAGAAATGAATGGGATGATACATGACAGGGTGCAGATGTTCAAAGCCGTGGTGTGAAAATCTGAGGGCAGAAAAACAGCTTAATGAATTCTGCGTCTCAGTACAGTCAGCAGAGGTGAGGCTTTGGGCTCACAGGTTTGAAAAAAAAAAAGGAATTAAATTCTCAAACTGACACAACAGAATAATGTTTGTTGTGCCTCGCTGCTCCTGTTTATCCAAGGCTTGTTTAGGGACAACCTATCACAAAAAAACACTAAAGTGTAACCTAGTGGTCAGCTCTACATCAGACTTGGACCTCAAATGTCCCCTGTGAAGTTTAGATTTTTTTTTAAAATTACATTTAGTAATCATGAAAATAACAATCAAACAATCAGTAATCTTTGGAAAATTGGATTTGATAAGATCATACTGAAGCACAAATATTTTTTGGGGTATCACTTCATTTTTATAGTCCATTGTTGACTCTCTACTAGTAATCAACAAATATTCAGTATCATGTCAACAAGTAATCAGTTCCACTTATTTATATTTATATATTTTTTTACTTTAATTAGATGGTCCTGATACACACTTGAAGATTTTTAGTTTCCCTACTAATAGTCAAATGACTGTCAACAGTGACACAACTAATTGTCAACTAATCAATAATTTGATGTTTACTTGACAATAAACATATTGCCAACAGATTATCAACTAAAAATTGATCATACTTGTGATCATGATTTGACATGATCCTGTCAACTTTCAAGTGACAAATTAGTCAGAGGTAGACAGTCAACTAATAGGATGCTGACAAAGTCTAGAGAGACATAGTTCAATTATTGTAAATAAATTTGGTGGGCACTTTAGTATAGTCTAATGGCACTTATATTTAATCGTATGATTAAGTATCTCCTGATTATCTGTTGACATGATACTGAATACTTGCTGATTACAACAGTGGACTATCAAAATAAAGTGTTATCATTTTTTGTACCGGTCTTCACAAAACCTAATGAAATGAAAGACTTACATGTAAAGAGGATCTTTTTCTCGTTGCCGTGGTTGTTCTGTGTGGTTCATTGTATTGTGTGATCAACTGTGTTCATGTTTTTTTTTGTTTGTTTCTAGAAAGTTGTTCAACAATGAAATTATTTATCTGGATTGATCTCTAGAATTACTGTAACTGTTCTTAGTTTATATCATTATGAGACTCGGTTTTTAATTACTGTGCCCTCTGTCCACAAACACAAATGGTGCAGTATTTTTGCCTGGGAGACAACCACAGACATATTGGGTTGTTCCCATTATAGTGCTCAGTTTAGAGCAGGTTTCCTTAGAGCTGTTAAATTTAAGCGAGGGAGGGGGAAACTCAACTGAACATAAATGATGTCATCATAGATTTAAATGCGAGTTTAAGCTGTCTGTCGTGGCTGAACAACTTAATACTTACCTCATTGTTGAATCACATTTCTCTTAATCACATCTTTGAGATCTATTATTTTCGTTTATTTTCCTTCAGTGGCATTGGAGCTGTTTCACTTTTGAATCAGAGTCTCCCTTTTCTCATTAATGTCTCCCTAGTCTGAGAACTGAGCTGCAAAGCCGCACAGAGCCAAGTCTAATTTACACATTTTCACTGGCATAATGTTTAAGGTGTTTTCCCCACTGACTACATAGCAGATTTTTGGTGCGTGTTGAAAAATTACGAGGTTGTGGATGACATTAATCTAAGGGTTAAAAACGCTCGTCTTTGT
This sequence comes from Brachirus orientalis, assembly GCA_016785285.1. Lineage (NCBI taxonomy): Eukaryota > Metazoa > Chordata > Actinopteri > Pleuronectiformes > Soleidae > Brachirus > Brachirus orientalis. The sequence goes on from JAFBJR010000172.1 coordinate 5,699,847, forward strand.
GGGTTTCACTTAAATGTTTATTGTTCAGTGTGATTAATGGGTTGCTGTTTTCTCTTTGCAGAGGAAAGTAGATTTGTAGTAGATTGAAAGTAGATTGCAGGTTTGGATTGAAACTTGTTATTTCTTCTTCATGCAACAAAGGGGAAATTATGGCTTTGAAATGTGCAGATTTCCCCCCATAAATTTGAATAATGAATGCAACTGTTAATAATAACAAAAGTTGCAGTTTTAAGGAGTTTTAAACACAACCTCTCAATCTGAAAACCCATTGGAACACTGATTTCACATATCAGTATTTACAGTTTCTGTGATAAGCACAGAAAGATAGAAAGATATGGAATTCATACAGGGGCATCCATTTCACACTGAGAACATTCAAATACAGTATATGCTGTATGGGCACAGTATATTCTAGCAATACATAAGAAAACCCAGCATGTGTATAGTATTTCTGTGAGCTCCTACAATTACCTATGTCGTAATTTGTGCACATTTTATATTAATCTGTGACAAAAATATTAATTTTATTTTTATGGCCTTCACACAAAAAATGTGTGTTTTATTATGACACATTTGATCCAGCTTGCAGCTCTGTAACAACCGGAGCATAAAGCAAAACATATAGTAGGCTATGTCACAGGGCTTTCTATTAGTGACATCCTCAGGGAGCAATTCTTTTTACTATTCCAGTTAGAAGGCAGGTGAGTTATTTCTTTGGCTGCATTTACACATGACTGTGTTCATGCATATTATAGAGCACCCTATAAAGATTTTTAAGGGCAGACCCACTTCCCTGAGAAGGAGATGTATCATACTTTGTTCCAAATGTTCTGACACGTAAACAGACATTTCTGGTCATTAACAGCTAAGGAAAAAATTTTCTCTTCGTATGAGCTGTATAAACACTAGCGGATGAGACAAAAGCCCTTTCTTCAACATTTCACATCATACACAAGTGATACTTAATTTAAGAGTAGTTGCACACATGTTCTGTAAAAGTCAGTCAAAAGTCTGGTAATACACTACTCAAAAGTCTGGACACACTTTCTCATTGAATTCAATGAGAAAGTGTGTCCAGACTTTTGACTGGTAGTGTATACAAACAGTTTACAGTGGAGAAAGACAGGAGCGCATACACTTCTCTGACTTTGCAAACACACTCAATTTCTCTGGGCTGGCACTTTCAACAGGAAACTAACAGTATTATGTGACACCATGGAATGTTTTAGGGAGCAGCAGCCTAGCAGCACTGACCTACACCCAACAACAATACCTCCTTTTGTTCTGCTTTTCTCTCAAAACCTGCACTCCCTTCTCAAATGCAGGTGTGGGGCTCTAAAATATAGTGTTTTTCAATGGGCAGAATTTTTAAAAATGTAATTATAGTGTTCCTTTGCAAAAATTAGAGCAGTCAAGGGCATGATGGGGTCCTCTTTCTACAAGCATTTACATGAACATGCATACTCCAATACATTTTTACTTTAGAAGTGTTAGTAAAAAAAAAATCATGTTAATAAGAAAACATTTCCAAAAATAGATTTTATTGCTAATCAGAAATATATTAATGGTTGAAAAAAATATTAATAAATTATTGTTGTTTTAGGTTTTTTCCCTAATGAAATTGTACTAGATGTTACTTGTTCCTAAAGCTGCTGCTGTCCTTTTTTCCAACACTAAACTTTACTGAATTTCCTCTGCTGGGATTTTCAGTCAAGAGGTCTGTAAATGTGACATTCTGCCAAGTTCCGTAGGGTTTGATGACCAATCTTCGTTCTTTGGAAACTGGAATTGCATCAGTTAGTGCCAGTGACTTGTCTTTTTAGATCAACACCACTGTCGGGACAGTGAAGCTTCCGTGGCAGTGAGACGCTGTGTTAGGAAAATGAAACAGTGTAGTGAAAACAGTTTTGCAAAGATTCCCTACTCTGTACAGTTAAAACCATTATTTATTTCAATAAAAAGTTACACTTGCTGAAATGGAATGTACTTTACTTAACTACAATCTAATCAGAGGGATATTTCACAGCATATTTTTAATCATTTGTATAAAATATCACACACAACAATGTTTTCCTTTATAGCTGGATGATATGACAAAAATGTTATCAAGATAAAACATTTCAGTAGTTCTTATCTGACATTGCTCAATTGAAGTTTCCCATAGTTAATGTTTTTTTCTTTTTGGATTTTATAGAGCTACTTTTTTCCTGTTTGCCCTGATGTGGGGGATTTGAGGCTCACCATGGTTTCTGTGGGTTTCAGTCACACAGCAGGAAGAAGATGGGGGTGGGGGGGCTTTGGAGAAGAAAAAAAAAAAAAGAAAAATCACAGCACATTAAAAACAAATCTACTGGGGGATCCACCAAGAGCTTAAGTGAGCCAAGACGATTAAAGGGTCAGTGGTCATAGACTGCAGGTTGAACATACCTGATGCCACTCATCTCTGTTCACTAGAGGTGTTGCCAAAACTAATCTCTCAAAATCAAAAACATACACATGAGACACCGTGAAGGTCAATGCAAAGTCACAGTAGTTAATAAAAAGTATCTCAGCAGATCTCTTGGTTTACTCTATCGGTCTCACTATATATTACTGTAAAGACATATTTCCAAATTGGTGTTCCTAATTTCTAGTCAACCATAAAAGAGGAAGGCACTCCATCTGAAATTCAGATTTATTTGTTTGTGATTCACATTTCACTTTTATGTGTGTAGAGTATAGCCGTTGTGATGAAAATCTGCATCAAGAGACATCAGTGTTGTTGTCACAGATGAACTTTCTCATGAAAATTTGGTATTTGATTTTCATTCTCGTCTGACTGAATGAAAATCATGTCTTAGAGTGATGCAAACATGGCTTATGTCCCATTCCCCATCAATTCTTGCTCATACGTGAGCATGTTCTCTTCAAATAACCAGTCAGCTTAAAGCTGTTGTCAGAAATGTTTTTTTTATAAAAATATGTTAAATAACTTGATATTCCAACAGCTACAACTTATCTAGAATGAGAGCCCTCTCAGGCTTAGGGCTCTGACATTAAATGCAAGAGAAAATTTTTGCATATAATAATAATAAACTTTATTTGTATAGCATTTCTTAACAAATATTACTAAGTGCTTATCCACAACCCTTTAACCAATCGGGAGACAGAACTCCACAAATTAAAAGTTAGCCAAATTTATTTGATATTTGACATCAATGACAGCAGCTTTAAAGGTTTATAGTGCCCTGTAATGTCTGTCAGAAATGTGGCAGGTTGTTTTCTCGCCTGCTGGAACAAGCAGGCGAGAAACACATCAAATTGTAACACATCAAATGAAACTTCATTTTTAAATGTTTCAAACCTAGCAATTGGACAGGAACGCCTAATTGAAATTGTAAAATGTTGCGGTGATTTTACTCTTAAAGTTCATTTACTTTAATTACTGAAGAACCCTGTGTACATTTTCTCTCCTGGACCTTTTTTCTTTTTGTAAAAAACAGAGTGTGGCCTGCAGTGACTCAACATTTCACCGTATCAAAAAAGGCCTCTCTCTTATTTCTCGTGTCACTAGTGGCCACTCTGAGTGGCTCACCGGCCAAAGACCTGCTTTATCAAGCAGCCAATTTAACAAGACGGCTCCTTTCATGCTTGTTTGCTTCTCCAGTGGTAATGGATTTCTTCAATGAGTGTCTCTCTTTCTCCAGGTTTCACACTTTCCTCTCTGTGCTGCTGGGCCGTGGTCCAGATCAGATCTTTTTGCCAGCGACTTTGATATCTTAAGGTAAGTAATCCATTGCTCCAAGCCTGACCAGCATTGCCTGAAATCTGGTCTCACTTTGGCTCATCGTGCTTGATATTGTTACACTCTTAATGCAAAGCGAAGTCACACGTCTAAAGAGCCTGTCACTCCACCCATGCTCTCCCTCATCCCACCCACCTCTGCCCACCACAGCTCAGTTCTCTCTTGCTACCCCCTTGTCTTTGTAAGCTGCCCAGCTGCGACTTATTTCCAGTCTATGTGGGTGAATTGTAAATGATACTGTGATATTAAGAGGCATTAGAAGTTGATGACATTTTGGTCACATTAATGAAGTCTGGGAAGGGAGGCGGAAGGATGAGAAGCTCGACGGGCTGCTTTTAAAATACAGTATATTATGTAATTCACCAAGTTCAAAAACCTTTGAAAGGAACTTCTGTCATTCATTTACATTCTGCAGCTTTCTAGCTGTTCCATGGTGAATCCCATTTGCACTTTATTTCCGACTCCTAATGTCCTACATGACAGTGTGGTTTCCTGCCAAAATTGGAATTGTTTTCAGAGCCTCCACTCCTCCTCAGGAAATGCAACCCAAGATGTGTGAAAACAGTTTGTACATTGTTGCTTAATTGGCCAGCATTGTTGCTCATCCTGGGCCTAGTATACATGTTGCTAGAATGTGTTGTGTTTCTCAACAGGAAAGGGTTACGCTCAGATCATAAAAAAAACAGACCGTCTGGCACTTCAGGACTCAGTAGCTGTGATATGGCCTGTTTAAACCAAAATGCTATACAGCTAGTACAGCAGATGCCTCCACTCATGCTGTAATCAAAGCAAAACCTAGACTATATAAAATAATGGCATTTTTTGTTTGGCCCTGTTCAGACCCAGTTTTAACTTGCATCTCAAATGACCTGACCACAAAAGGACAGCTCTGCAGGAATGAACACACCCAACACACACACTGAGGATGCTTTTGAGATGTGACCACATTCAGCAGTGGCCTGGGAAGGATGCATGTGACCACATTTTGTTAGCTGTGAAAATACAAATGTGTCATGACACACAGAGTATAAGTACCACAGACAAGATTCTACCCGGGTGCAGAATTTTAAATATTTTCCACAAGAGAAACAGAAAATAATGAACTCTACCCCATAACATCAACCTTTACATGCTTATGTATAATGCTTTGACACCTGTAGCTTGCAGATCATTGCTACTACTCCACCACATTAGGTCTGCCTGCCTGCCATATAGCATTAAAAAGGTGGAAAACACATATTTTATGTTGTGATGAGGAGTGCAAAATAAAGTTTATAAGTTTCATTGAAACTGTATTGGGACAAATTAGAGGCTTTAGTTACCACAGTGGGAAACACATTCAGTGTAAAAAAAAAAGGGATTAGAAACAACTCTAACAACATTTTTATCATAACAAAAATCCACCATAATTATTTACTGTTATGCTAAGGGGAAAACATGATGAGTGATCACTGTATCATTTCCACAACATCAGCATTTCTCCTACTTTGGCTGTTTCTTCAGTCTCTGATCCGGGACGGATCACTAGGTCCAAGTGTGCATGCGGACCACTTTATGGCACTCAATACGTAAACACGGAGGACGCCATGGCAGAGCCAACGAAACAAAGAAGCCAAGAAATGAATAAGATACTCTGGTCGAGCAAGAGGCAAAACAAGAGTTAACTTTGGGAAGGTTTGCTGTCGATGACGATGTGTGCAGGATCAATTTGGCTTCTAGACAGATGCTGAGCTTGTCTTTTTCAATCTTGATTAGTAAGTACATGCTAACTTTACTAGTTGGTGTTGCATCAGAGTTGAGCATCAGAATTCTGCCTGGTTGATACCACGCTTTTTTCTAGGTTAGGCAAGAAAATTCAACTTGGTTTTTAGTACGAACTGGCGTCGAAATGCAGTGCAGCTGCTACCTGTACATTTATTCAGACTGCTCAACCTGCTTTAGGGTTGGATGTTCTATTTCTTGAGTTTCACATTGTAACTCAATAATAACCTGTAGTGACAATACATACATACCTTTATTTTTCTTTGCCAGGTATTGTTCATTGCTAGAGTGCAGTCATAGTAATAAAGGTAAATGGTGAACTGAAAATAAGTTCTCATCAATGACAATAAAAGGTTAAAATTTCAATGCCACAAAGTCAAATAAATATTGGTAAACAATTGATTGCTGGTACAAAGTGAGAGCATGTGCAAACAAACTTTATTCACTTAAATAAAAAGTATAAATAAAAAAAATAAAACAAAAGGCATCACAATACAAAACAGAATTAATTATTTAAAATTACTGGATATATGATTTTTTTTTTTTTTTAATCTACATTGCAGCCTGAAGCCAGTGTATGTGTTCCTTGGATCAGGATATTTATGCCTTATTTTCCAAATACAGCAGCTTGGAATTTACTCAGATGATCATGCTGCCAGTAAACATGTATGCCACATGTCTGTACTGCTGCTGCTTGAATCCAGGCTCATGGTTGTGGTAGTTGGCTCTGCCTCTGAAGAGCTGGTGCTGAGAGGTGAGGAGTAATCCTGTGATAAAACAGTGGAAAAGAAACAAATATTTGGAAAAAGTCTCACTACTGTGGCACTATAAGTTATTTACTTTGAATGAGCTGGTTGTTTTTACTTACATGACATGTGCGAGTAATGTGTGCGTAATTCAATGTGAACGCACCATGATCAGAGAGATGCATTGCACCAAATTTGAAATTCCTGCACTGTGCTGCCTCGGCACAGACTAACGGCCTGACTTCCACCTCCTCACTTTTACTTGAACAGTACGAAGTGGAAAGGATATCAATGGAGGGTTAAACCTGGGAACACAAACTCACGCACGAGGCTATGAGAAGCTCAGTTTACTTTGACTGGGTCATTATTAAAAAAAACAAAACAACTAGCTCGAAAACTTTTTCAGAGCCTCCACTCATTCCAACTCATAACGCATAAATTAATTAAGTTTATTCTCACTAAAATAATCAAGTTGTCCTCATAAATTATTTAGGTGTTGCCAACTGAAGTAATTTTTTAAAGTTTGTCAGTCCTTTTTTTCAGTGCAGCCACATTTGTCTAATATACTGAATATGACTTGAGTCATTGAAAAGTAAATCTGAAGGGCGGCTGAGTCAAACACATGAGATCATATTAGATCATGACATCTTTATAGATTTATGCACTCAGTAAACTATTTTGTTCAAGTCATTTTTTAGATAACAAAAATGCTTGTTTAGTCATGAAGAAGGGCTGAAACTGAGAGATGATCTTATTACAGCTAAATAACTGACATATGTAAGCCTTGTTCATGAAAGCACTGTCCCAGTGTAAAAGAATTCTGTGTGTGTCTCCTGTGCATTGGACCAACAAATGATCTCTCAGTTTGAACTGATTTAGTCTGTGTAATTTAAATTGGAGTTTATTAGCATTTGATCAATGTTTACAACTCAGTTGTACAGTTTAGATATATGGCCCTTTGTTGTATAGAGAGGAAAATACATAATTTCACTGCTGAAATTTTTCTCGTTGGGCTGAATATTGTGAACAATGTAAAGCTCTTTTACTACAAAATTAAATAAAGACCAAAGTGTCATTTGAGAAATTTTAGACCGTTTTGAGTTAATGTATCGATATAAGTGGTTAAAAACCTTATTGTGCTACTATTCACTACCAACCATTGTCTTTGTTGCCATTGCTATACTTCATTAGATTCGAAACTGTAGTTAGGTGGAGCATGCAGCTCAAGGTTTATGCTTCTTCTTTACTTGCCAGAGCATATGTAGTGCTGTAGTGTTAATAAAGTATAAGCCCAGATACCCACTGAGTCAGCAGCAAGTCATGGTTGCATGTGTTTCTGAGACATGAATGACAGTGCACAGTTTCCATTGCAACCTAATTAACTACTTTAAATATTTGTGTAACAGTTTATTCAATCACAGTGTGAATGGTTGTGGGAATGGGCTCACTCGAGAGGAGCCATTCCCAAATACTTGGTCAGAACCAACAGTTTGGTTGCAGCAGATTGTCTTTGGGATTTTGGTTTAATTTTTTTCTTTCTTTGGTTAGTCAAGTTACATTCCAATAGAAACTGTGTTCAAGAGCATTGCCACATGAACTACTCTATATTGAAATATAAGGATGAGAACACAATATATGAATGTCTTCCAGCAAGTATGCAGAACAATATAAGGACCTTTCTTTGATATTAAAGAATAAACCCTGGGCCACATGCAGAAAGTTATATCTTCAATTGCTGCCTTTGCAATTTGCTAATTGTGTTTTGGAATTTGACAATTTCAAATTAACAATAAATTGTTTGGCCCTGCTGCATTTTATTTACCTCTAGTTTTAATTATCGCTCACAGCACCTTACACGTCACCTATTTGCAAACACATTTATGCAGTGCATGTGCTACATACACATGCGTGCACCCGCACACACACACACGTTTGTGCTTCTGTCAGAGTGAGGACCCTCATAGACATAATACATTCTCTAGCCCTTTACCCTAACTTTAACCATCACAACTAGATGCCTAACCCTAACCCTAACCTAAACCCAATTCTAACCCTAACCCTAAAACAAAGTCTTAACCCTGAAAAAGCCATTTTAAGGGGTGAAAAAAGTGAGGACCAGCCAAAATGTCCTCACTTTGTAGGAATTATACGAAGTTTTGGTCCTCACTCTGGAGCAAGTACAAGAACACACACACGCACACAAACATTAATGGTCCATCAGGGACATTTTGGGGGTCAGTATCTTGCCCAAGGTCACTCCAGCATGTGGACTAAAGCAGCCAGAGATCAAACCACTAACCATCCAATTAGTGGACGATCCTCTCTACCCCCCTAAATCATAGCTACCCTGACTCATACCACAATTAATCTTCAAATTGAAGAGTATAATATGAATGTAAACATAACCATGACAGTGGTTGTTTAATAACATTACATTAGTTCAATCTGAGTCTGTTTTGCAGAGGTGAAAATCTAAAGCTAACACCACTCATTTGCTGTCTACATCTCTACGTATTCACTCATAATCCTACCTACGTTTGAGGCCTAGGATGGGGGAAGGAGTCACAAGAAACCAGATGACAACTGTTTCCATTATATTTCAAACCACACACCATTACATCCTTAGCTGAAGGAGTCAACATTGAGAACACAGGCTCTGGAAAAATTGCATTACAATTCAGTGGACTAGTTGAAAGCTTTTAAAACTGGGGTCTCTAATATGAAACAGATGTCAAAGTTTGATTTTGTTGCAGTGATTCCAGAAGAGAACATGTGTCTCAACAAGGTGCCAGATTTCTGACATTGTAGATTTTCAGGCTTCCAACTCCATTTATCCCATGAATTAACAACATAAATGGACTGCAGTCATTCAATGCGTTCGTTCTTTCTTTCTTTCTTTCTTTCTTGAGCAGAGTAAATTTTAAAAATGCAAGTCAGATGATTTTTTCAGACAAGGGCTTTTACATCTTTTAAGCACAAAACCACAATGGAGATAACTGCCAGTTCCTCAAATGAAATACTCTGTACTTAACTGCAAACCCAATAAACCGATAAATTAATACTCTTCAGTATGATCTAAACTCCCCTTTTCTCTTTTCATGTGTGAGGCACATTATATAAGAGAATGCCAACAGCTTAAATAAATCTGAAACCTTACACTGATTTTCATTATTGAGATGTTTTCCAGGCTCAGTTAATTGCCCCTCTACTTCACTGTTTCATATTTTTCCCTCTTTCTTTTCTACTTGTTTATGTTCTTATTTTGTAGTTTATTACTTTGACCCGGTAAACACCTAAGAAAAGAATGAAGAATCTTCTGTAACTACTCCCTAACCAATATTTATTTTTACCTCTTTTGTGCCCATGAATAGCAATGACATGCTTGATGTTCTAATGGATTTTGTGTTCCAGCATACATGTATTTAATTGTGATTTCACAAAGAGCATTAAGGCTGAGTATTCTGGACCTTTCTGTGATCTTTTTTCAGTGTTTAAGATTTGCTGGCCAACACTGAGGCAGTGGTCATTAATGAGCCATGGCTATTAGAATTACAGTGGATAAAAAGTCAGATGGATTAAAAGGCAGAGCAAATCAAAAGGCTCTGCCACCTCTGGGTGGAGGGTAATTGAGCTGGTTTTCTGTAGCTCTGTGGGACTGGGAGACAAAAACGTGCTAATCATACGACTATAATTGATACCAAGGCTACTTTCTGTCCCACTGGTCGTGCCATAGGCTTTGCTGAAACCTTAACAATAGAATTATTCCCAACTCCTCTTGAGTCTCACAGTTACACTGGTTCAATGCATGTTGAATATTCCGTCTAATTAGATTAGGACAGGGCCACACGGTGTAGTGGTTAGCACTCTCGCTTTTGTGGCAAGAAGACCCAGGTTCATGGCCTGGGCAGAACAAAGGCTTTTCTGCATGTAGTTTGGATGTCATCCTTGTGTGCGTGTGGGTTTTCTCTGGCTTCCTCCCACAGTCCAAAAATATGCAAATTTGTGGATTAAGCCAATGGGATACTCTTAATTGCACATAGGTGTGAATGTGAGAGTGGATGGTTGTCTGTCTTTATGTGGCCCGCCACTGGCGACCTGTCCCTATGTCAGCTGGGATTAGGCACCAGTGCCCCCCACAACCCTCATGTGGAGGATAAAGTGGTAGCAGGTGAGTGAGTGAGTGAGTGAGGATAACAAAGATCATGAATTTAGTTCTGAGTCTTAAATTTCTAATAAGCTGTTTGAAGTGGAGATTCTCCCCTGACACTATTGTGTAATTAGATTTTTTTAAGACCAATTATTAATCCTTTTTTCATAATGTAAAATAATACGTAATGGCTTATGTTATTAAAAAAAAGAACATGGTGCATTTGAAGCCTACTCAAATCCACTTTTGGTAGTGTAAGAGTGGGAAAACTTTCAAAAGGATTTCTTTAAGCACATTTCCTTGAAGAGCCAGGTGGAGTTGCAACTTGAGGGTTGGTGGTTTGATTCCCTACTCCTGAAGTTTGCATGTCAAAGCTCTTGACCCCAAATTGTTCCTGATGGCTGTACTGGCAACATTTGAAGGGATATGCTTCAAATGATGCTTGACAGAAAATCGTGCAGCATATAGTGCATATACAGAATGTGTTTGTCATTGTAAATCAGAGATGTCAAACTGGCAGCCCACGGGCCACAATGCTTAATCATGTTTTAATTAACAACTTCCTCCTTCAGACACAGCTGCCAGCAAGGTGATATATTATAGACAGAATACAATACTAAAAATATCTGCTTTTTGGTGTTTTAATTACAGCTGTCTACATTATTATTGACTTAATTTTAGATTAATTTTAGATTAATTCTCTGTTTTGGATAATGATAGATTTATATTTATTTATTTTAGATTTATTTTCACAAATATGTTTTTATAGTGAAGCACACATCATTCTATATCAAAACAAACACTTCTACTTTGAAATTCTGTGAAATATCATGATGAGTAGCTTTATTGTGATTATATGATAAAAGATTGTGTTAGAATTTTAAGCTCATGTTGCCCACCCACTACTGAATAGTTGTTTTTAAAAACTTTTTTCTCTTGTCTGGCCCCCTCTTGACCAGACAAGACGCTCGTCCCCAGGTCATTTGAGTTTGACACCCCTGGTATAAATGGATGAAAAGCTAAAACTTAAGTGTAAAGTGCTTTGAGATAATACAAACAACACACAAACCTCTTTGTATTTATGATCTACTTTTATTTATTATTTGTTTGCTTGTTTTTTTACACAATTTTAAGTGATTTGATTTTCTGTTGTAAATTGTAATGTATAAAGGTGTGGCCATGAATATAGATAATGGCTGTGTGCATTGCTGGTAGGTTTGGTAAGGCAGGTCAGTTCTGGTGAAGCATGTTAAAATTAGTTCATGTGTTTGTAACCTTCACCAAATAGATTGGGGTTTCTGCTGCACATATCTGTTTATTTGTGAGTGGCATTACTCCAAAAGTAAAGGATGGTCTTGCGTTGTGATCTGAACAAAGATCTAGCGAAACATGCAAGTGTATTGACACCGCATTACTGATTTCCCCAGTGGCATCATCTATGGTTACAGTCATAGATACAAATATGTCTGCCATATACAGTACAAAACATGATCAGCCAGTGTCAGTGTGCTAATGAATGGATATGTGCCAGTGTAACAATCATCAGTGTGAACATCTCCTTTGATGCTTCATTGAGCAGAAAGCTCTTAAACAAAATGTTTGATGTGTCTGCCTGTGTAATAATGATTTATAATTCTCTTGAACTAATGCAAAATTTGCTGGTAAAAATTTTTTGAAATAAAAATAAATTGTGCCCGGAGGGTCAGGCCAAGATTCAAAAGGAGATCACCCAAGAGCAGCAAATGATTTAATAAGCCACCAGCTCCACTAGGGCATGGAGAGGAGCTGAATTGAGAATTTCAAAGTGTGTCTAATTAACATCAGTTTATTGCTATGTCAATCTCTCTGGCTGCAGCATGAATGAGGGGAGGGGGTTTGGAAATGTAGAACTGCTTTGCTTTAATATGTGAACTAACACTTAACTGCTTAGGTTGATATGAAAGTCTTCACCCGACCTTCACTCTAAGAAAAAAATCATCTGTTTCTATCATAATTGCAAAATATGAATCTAATCACTGCTGATGTTTTGCTTTCATAAAAAAGCCATTAAAATAGAAAACAAATTCCAAAAGATTTTTCCATCACCATTATTCCTTAAGGAAGTAGATAAATCTCTCTCTCTCTATATATATATATATATCACTATATGATTGCATTGTCATAATCAGAAGCCAAATGCTTGACAAGCTTGGTCCAGTATACATTTGTAGTATGTAATATGTGCAGGGAGACAATGTTGAATTCCTCAGACACAGTGTTTTAATCCTGTAGTGGTTTTTCCGTCACCACCTTCATGTCTACAGAGATGGAACTTGTCCTCAACAAAAGAGAGCAAGTCCATAAGGAATCATCTAAGCTACAGAAAACAGATACAGGATGTTCTCAAATCGTTGAACCATTTGCAACATGTTAGTGAACAAAATGGTTAAAAATATTAGAGCCAATCAAATGAGCTAATTTTATTCTGAACAACTGTCAGTGTTCAGTCCACTGGAGGGACCACTAAAATTTATTTCCAGAAGCAGACCAGCACATACTAAACAAAGACTAAAATGAAGGAATAGACATTATTAAACACTATTTACAGGACACCCAATTGTTTTTGAATGCAGGTAATACTTGAACATCACAAGACTCTTCAGCAACGCTTTTCTTAGAGATCCGGTGTCCTTCCCTCATCCCTGGCTCTTTTTCCAGGCAGTAAATGTAAAAAAAAATGTTTTACTGCAATTACACTAAGGTCCTTGTAAAACAAATACAGTGATTCTGTTTTTTGCACATTTTATATGCTCGACAACAAAATGGCTGAGAACACGTGAAAAAAATTACAGCTGTGGATAAAATAATTATGGTGTAAGAATGATGCACAGAGTGCACGGTGAATTGATTAATTAATTAATTACTTACTTAATTGATTAGTTTCCCATTATATCCCCACCTTTTGCAAGTAAAAAAAAAAAAAAGATATGTATCAATGCATATTTTAAATGGTTATATTGAAATCATGGCCCTTTTGAAGTTGGTATACAGTATGAGTCTGGACACCAGGACTACACCATTATAATAAGACTATTACTCTTCATCTTCAATTACTATCTTGTGCATTTTATTCGTTGCTGTTCTAATGACAGTGAGCTGTGTGTGCAGCACAGTGTACAAGAGTATCTGGATTGCAGCCAATCACAGATGAAGACCTGATTCTTCTTTTGTTTTGAGTTTGGGCAAGTGCTAATGGAGAACACAGGCTTCGCAGATAGACATTATGGAGGTTGAAAGTCTAAGGTGTACACTTACTGTACGAAATGTTAGGTGCACCAGTGTGCCCTGAGAAAAAATGTTGTTGTAGTTTTGTAGCATGTGCAACCAACTTGGTCGCAAGTGCGTGATCTTACATACATTTGGCTGTACAAGAAACTACCTTGTATTGATGTGGTTATTGTTGGTATGGTTGTGTTTTATTTGTATAGTACTTGTCATCATTGATATTGTTGTGATTGTTTACTTGATTATTACCTCTTATGCTGTTGTCCCCCTATTATGTGCTGTAATAGGGTTGCTGGCCTCACAACACACAGCCAAAAATAAATGACATGCCTAGGTTGCTGGACAGGACAGTTTATTGCTAGAAACTTATTACTAGAAAACAGACCTTCACTGAATTCTTTGAGTGGGAGAGAAAAGAACACCCACCCCTTCCTCTCTAAAATCGATTATATAAATAATCTAAATAAATATTTGATGTAACAATTTAGAATTGTAAAGTGTTCTCCATTATTCTGATGACATGTGTTCATTTCCCCTCCCTGCCATCACATATTTACCACATGAGAGTCCCCTGGTACTCTTTCCTCTGGCTACATTCATGTTTACAACAAAGCCTTCCTCCATTCATTCATATAAAAAAAATATTCCTGCACCAACAGGGAGGAAGTAACACAGTGGCTCCATCCATCCATCCATCCATCCATCCATCCATCCATCCATCCATCTCCAAGGTAGTGGACTTTAATCCCTGACAGAAAAGACAACTTTCCCATATGCTTCTGCCTCTATTGCCTTCATGTTCAATACCATGTATTGAACATGAAGGCAGTGTGCAGTGCAGTAGCCTTAGTGCACATGATAGACTGTATTTTGCTCTTGCGCTTCGTGGATATGCAACTTTCCTGAACGTAATAACAATTTAACCAAAGGGTGTATTTAAAAGTCACTTTTCCCTTTCATTACCTTCAAAAATTCTTCTGTTGCTGTTGCAGAATGTTTTAGGTCATTGTCCGTCTGTAACGTGCAATATTTTGCAGTGTTTGGCTGAATGTCAATAGAGAGGATTATAATTCTGTCCACTTCAGAAGTCCTCCTGCTTCTTCTTTCAGCAGTCACATAATCAATAAACACAAGTGAGCCTGGTCGAATGGCAGCTGTACATGCCCATACCTATACCATAACATTGCCTCCTCCATGGTTGACTGATGATCATGAGCTGGTCCTTTTCTTCTCTACACTTTTCTCTTCCCATCATTCTGACACAAGTTCATCTTTGTTTCATCTGTCCAGAAAATCTTTTTCCAGAACTCTGCAGGCTTTTTTTTAGGATATTTTCAAGCAAATCCTATTCTAGCCTTTCTGTGCTTTAGTGTTATCAGTGGTTCACACTTTGTAGTAAACACTCTGTATTTACATTCATGTAGATGTCTCTTGATTGTAGACTTAGACATTTACACAACAACCTCCTCAAGTGTGTTCTTGACTTGGCTGAAAATCTCCCACATGCTGTTAAACAGAGCAACAAATTTTTAACACAGCGTTTTCAAACATCCTAGTTTTATATTGGATGCATCCATTATTTGACTTTGCACACGGAAATGAAATTATTCCACAAAATCCAAAAACTCTCACTCACTCACTCACTCACTCACTCATTTTCTACCGCTTTATCCACTAGGGGTCGCGGGGGGCGCTGGTGCCTATCTCTTAGCCCCCTTAAGAACTCACCTTTTCATTGAGCCATAGCACAAACCACTGTTGTGCAATGCTTAACTTTGTAATGCTCAAAACTTTAAAATCAAGTTAAAACTGAGTGTTATCTCCCAATTTACACACAGTATAAAATCAGTAAGGGTTGAGAAAGCATCATGCCAAAAACAAATTAAATCAGTTTAGACTTGGGAAAAGGGATTATTGATAAGGCTAAAATGTGTCTAACGACCCCAGAACAACTGCCAAGACACTAGTGAATGACTTAACCAAGTCAGGAATTGTACTCTCAAAGAGGACAGTAACTAGAGCTCTGCACAGAAATGGACTGTGGGGTTGCAGACCAAGAAGAACTCTATTTTCGTAGAAGAGACACCTTCAAGCCTGACTGAAGTATGCTAAGGACAACATGGAGAAAGATTATGTATAGTGGAAGCATGTCCTATGGTCAGATGACCTGAAACTAGAGCTCTTTGGCCACAGAGACATTATGTTTGAAGAAAGAAGGGAGAGGCGTATAACCCAAAGAACACTGTCCACACAGTGAAACATGATGGTGTGAGTATTATGCTGTGGGGGTGCTTCAGTGCGTCTGGAACTGGGAATCCTAAAAAGGAAAGAAAAAGGAAAGAATCATGAAGAAAGAAGGATATATGAAGATTTTGAAATAAAACCAGTCAGCAGCAAAACTGGGTCTGGGCCGTTTTGATACACGTCTATCTTAAAATTAGGTAAATCGGGGTATTTTAACAACATAATTTGAGATACTTGTTGTTAAATATTCAGTAACATTAACCATGCTTTTGGTGAAAGAAGAAATCTGTAGTTAATATCACATCTGCTATAGACTACTGCTCTTAAAAAAAACTATGTAAATCATATTTATTCAACTGCACAAATTAAAGCTGTTGCTCAAACTCTCTGAAATGTGATGATGAATCCACTTTTTTGACTTCTGGCTGATAATTCATCAGACTACACTGGCAAAGTATTGGGCTTGAAAAAAAATGCATGAATTACTAATTAATGAGGCATTCTCGCAACATTTACATATTCATAAAGGTGTATAATTTCACATATGCATGAGAGAGCTGAGTGATAGCTTTTGAGAGAATAACACGTATTCCGAGAAAGAAACCTTTTATTTTGGTAAATTCTTGAAAAGCCGAGGGAGTAGAGAAGCTTTTGAAAAACATTACGCATTTATTCTTCCCCAAAGAAATGTCACCAAATGCTTTGGGAGACAAACGTGCAGAGGAAATGCAATGATGTGAAACAGTATGCAAAATTACATTTTCTGAAATATTGTCCCATGTGGATTTTCAAAAGTTCATTTAGAAACACAGTGTTCCTTACAACTGTGCTAAGATAATCTGATTGATTTACATAGAAATTATTTTCAGGTTCAACTCAGTACAGCAAGAATATACATGAGAACCTAATACATATTTGTTACATATTTTTTAAATAAAACTAAATCTGATACTGTACATTCTTATGCATAGCTTTCATGATAATCATTGTAGTTTACAATCTTATGTTTTAAGTGTTTTACTCTTTGTAAACACACGGAAATGGCCCTTTTTTGTCTATCTTTGTTTTTGAGTTGGAATTTGAAGTATTTGATTCTCAAAATATTAGTTGAGTTAAAAGGGATTAGTCATTATTGCTTTCCAGGATAGAATCAACCACTAGCTGTGCCATGATGTCAGTGTTTTCAGTGTTCTGGAGACATTACAGTGAAGCGGGTCCAAAATGGTTTGGCTGGAGTCAAAGCCTGTCCATCTTCTCCATTGTTTTAACTCTCTCACAAGGGCTTTGTGGAAGCTGTCCCAAATATGGGTCAAAAAAGCTCAAATAACATTCACATGGTTCCTAGGCTTTGCTCACAGCTATGCACCAAAGAATGACAAGTCCAACAAAACCATGTTGAGTTTTTCACCCTTTGCCATTATCTTTGCATATTAACTCCAAGCTGGGCCTTTTCAGCCAGGCCAGAGTTGTGTCAGGCTTACTCGGATGCAGCCCAGAACAAGCAGCAGACTTGGCCTATCCAAAATGCCATGCAGAGTTTGAGTCACCCCTTTATTCTTTTACAAAAATGGCTCTTGGATACAATGTATGAAATGCAATATAATGAGAAAGAACACAAAGCAAGAATGGTCTCTGTGTTGCCAAGTGCACATATTGATTTCAAAATGTGTTCATTGTGTCCCAGGTTATTGTTTCAACTGAGACTAAGGAGTAAAAACTATTTTTAAGGCCACAAATTTCTAAGATGAGATACAAGAAAAAATAAAAATGTAAAAAGACAAAGAATGATGTGATTCTAACCAACAAAACTAAGGCCTCAAATGTGAGGATTTATGGTCTATGCAGACCAAAACAAAAAATGAACTTCCTTGAAGATGTAGTAATTCTAGCAAAAAGAACTGCATTACATGATGCTTAAGTTTGAATTTAACCTTGCAGGACTTTTGGAAGGCACTTCTGAGCATCAGGCGCAGAGTTTTGGCAGCTGCACAGGGAGCCTGGTGGGTCAGCCCTTCTCCGGGAGCTGCTACTCCACACTAATCTATTTTAAACCATCTGTGAAATTAGCAAGATTTCCTAAGTCCTTCACCTCCAAGGATTAAAGCATGGCTAAGGGTCTAAGCTGTTCTTACATACTGTTCTTGTATACATGTTTGATAACCCTTGGGATCTATCCCGACTTTTTGTCTTTCACCTGTGCTGAATATGAACAGAAAGATGCTGAAAGTACATTTATGCAGGTGTTCCTTAAAGCCTGGAAGCACATTTGGATAGAAAATATTTTGCATAATTTTACCTGAAGGCTGAAAAAACTGAACATAGGTTAGTGTTACATGCTCTTATATGCACTAACAACAGATCTCAGCTGTTTTTAAAGAAGGCATTCCTAGGCTCTGCAGCACCTCTGCCAAAGAGAGTACAATAAAGTCATGAGTCAACTCTAATGAGAAAATCAGATAAATTGCAGCTGTTCTTGGGGAAATAGTTTTGTCTGACAGATTCACTGGGTGCAGCGGCTGTAGCATTGAGCAGATCCAAGTGAGTAAAATATTGTTCCTGGAGCCCCTCACTGCTCGCCTTCCCTCTGGTGTTTAGTCATCAGCGTTGCAAAATAGCAGCCCCGCCGCTGCATGACAGGACTGCTGTATTAATTATTATTTGCTGTTCAAATATGCACATCTTTGTACAGCAGTGACAGCTCATCCAAACGGGCCACTTACAAACAGCAGGATTACTCCCCGTAGCTCGCCAGGTCCCCACTTATCCCCCTACCCCACCCCTGTCTCTTATTCAGTTTACAGAGAACTCTATGGGTACGATGCTGAAACAGCTTGAGGATTACAAAATAAAAATGTCTCTCGCTCACGATTAAAATATCACCATCTCAGCAGTGTTGTAATGTTGAGCACTCGCTCACACAATAATGCAAAGACAAATACACAAAACAGAGGGCTTTTCTCCATGCCATTAGTTGTCATGCAGCCTCAGAAAATTACTCTACGATTTATTGTTCAGAGGTGTATGTCTTGTTTTCCCATCTACTGCTGGAGTGCACTAACACACACAGACGCACATCTATTACAGACAGTGCAGTTAAACTGTAGCTTTCATATGCTCTCGTAAATGTAGCAAAGAGAACAATGATAAAAGACAGAGTGATTGACTCAAATCACAAATCAAGCAGTTTCTTCAAATGGTTAAAATGACTTTAGTTAGACGAGTACAGCAAACACACAGCTGGGTCTTTAAATCCACAAAGTGTGTGCTGACTTGTAAAAATGTGGACTTAGAATGTACAGTATTTGAAATCTTTTACCCCTCACATCCAGCAAGCCATTATTTAAAAAGGAGGCAGGGTGTAGAGCACATTATAATTATGATGATAATGACCAATACATGGCAGAGATCCAGATGCGAGTGATGGACAAAGTCTGGCTTACAACTCTCAAGATGACCTCTGGCTCTGATGCACGCATGCATGTATGTATGCATACACGTACGCACACACACACACGTCGTAGTAGACCGATTAATCAGTCAGCATTGCAATCGGGCCAAATTTGCCATTTATTTATTATCAATACTGACTATTATTTAATTAACTGGATGATTATTACTTATTAATGTAAAAGTACACTTTTTTTCTCAGAAAATTGATAAATGCTGCTTAGACAGTTTTTTTTAAACCTGTTTCATTATCTATAAAAAACTCAGCAAATGAAGATACCATTTTGACATGTTTTAGCAAGAAAAGCAGAGGTCACTTATCATGTTAACAATAGCTCTGTTCAGTTCATGTAATTCAGTGTCACTCTGTAACAGGGAGACACTGAACCAGCATGCATGAAACTAAGGAAGGTGATTGGAACTCAGCCATCACCAATTTGGTTATTGACACCTGTGATTTTACTTTTGTAGGAGATATTGAGCTCTCAAAGTACCACCATTATCACCAATGTTAAAATACAGTGGTGTAAATAAGATAATCTGCTCTCTCATCCTCCTCCTCTTCCTCACACATACTTCAGACACTGTTCTAGTGAAATTATGTTAAGATGGAGAAGATCAGCTCCACTCTGTTCACATACTCATATACAATAGAACATTATTTCTGATTTTCCTCCAAGTACAACTAGAGGAAGCTTGTGTACCACTGGTGGTACACGTACCACAGTTTGAGAACCATGGATCTATTCAATGCTGAAATATGTATAAAATATGTTTTTACATCTGCTTCAACAGGCACTTTCCAACTGGGTGTCCTCTTCCCTTATATTTAAAATAAAAAGTGTTTTGCATATTATGTCTTTGATCCAGCTAATCAATATTCAACACTGATATTTGATCAAGAGCTAGAGTTAGTGCATTACTATCCATCTTGCTTTAGTCTAAAGTTGTAACCAAAGTGTGACCGACAGGCTAGACAGGAGGAGTGCCATCATAATTGTCTGGACTGGTCACCACAGACCATTGCTGTTACATATTAAAAACAC
Source organism: Brachirus orientalis (assembly GCA_016785285.1). Taxonomy (NCBI): domain Eukaryota; kingdom Metazoa; phylum Chordata; class Actinopteri; order Pleuronectiformes; family Soleidae; genus Brachirus; species Brachirus orientalis. The sequence goes on from JAFBJR010000172.1 coordinate 5,720,286, forward strand.
CCTAAATAGTAGTATTAAACTTTCTCTTTTGTCAGGCACAAACTCAGCTCAGGCCTGGAAGTGGCTGCTGTGGAAGCAAGACACACAGCCCTAAAGATAATTTTACTTTGAGAATTGAGAACATCAATTTGCCAGTTTGTTGTTTCTAAAATTCACTTTGTGATTTCTCTTTTACTACTTTTGTGTCATCCTGAAATTATAAAACCACTTTGACACATGGGGGAAGGCAGGGTCTTTCTATAATTCAAACATTTGGAAAAAGTCCTACATACAACCATACTATATTATTATACTTTTATTTGAAACTGTTTCATTGTTTTCAGTTAAAAACTGTCCATGTCCTAACTAGAGTAATTAAGTTGTCCTCATATTACTTGTTCATTTTAGTTTGAAAAAGCACCAACTTCACTTGGTGTTATCAACTGAAGTATTTTTTTGTTTTTCAGCCGTTTTCTCACTAAATAATTTGGAATAACAATGAGCTGCTTAAATGAGTTTGGCTATCCTGTCTTTGGAGAAAGTTATGGACTTAAATAAATAAATTAGTACAATTTGATTCAAGGTAGAAATTACACAGTGTGACACAAGTTAAAAAATGATGACTCAAATATTAAAACAAATGTCTCTTTAATTTGTAAGTGTCAACAGCAGTACAAAAGATGGAGTGATGTGAGAAGCTTTATGTAACACAATGTCTGTTTCTTTTACAGAAAAAGGAGAAAATTCTTGAGGTAAATGAGTTTAAACAGGCAGGTATTCATCCCACTGCTGTATTGTTACAATGGACTGAGACATACAGGAAATGGTATTACATCATAATATGCCTGAATTCATCCTGTAGGGATATTTTATTCATATACAGTATCCACATCTCTAGATGTACCAAAATGTCTCACTCATTGGTTTGTTTTGACTTGATATAGTGTATTAATACTACCAAAGCTGAAGAGATCACTCTCCACACACACCACTGTAAAAATTATTCACCTTAAGTTTACCTCACGTCAATACTGCACATGGAAACTAAAGACTTGCTGGTGTACACTTTGAAGCCAAGCAAAACAAAACAAAAATTAAAAAAAAAAAAAACAACAAAAAAAACAACAACAAAAAGTTTCTTTTTTTTGTTTTTTGTTTTAGCAATTATACCCCAAGCAAATATGTGATCTTTTGTACTGTATAAAGAAGAATGTGAACACAAATGTGATGGCAACATACTTTTAAGTTGAATTAAAAACTTTACATAGGACTGTACAAGATATTATGATAAACTATTTACATATTCAGACATAAACTTTTTTTTTTCAAAGCAGCAACAGACACTATGTATTTCATTTTATCTAATAACACCCAAACAATACTTGCCATGGGCCTAAGTACCTGCCAGGAAAAAAAAAGAAAAGAAAATCTACGCAGAAAATTGTACCAGGCTGCCAGCAATTTCAAAACAATGGCTCCAGTGATTGAGGAGCCACACACAGTGTTGCTTGAGAGACGACTCTAAAAAAGCAAAGTACCAAAGTCAACCATAAATGTTGCCCCAAACAACAAATTTTACACTTCTGAACAGCAGCTAGCATGTCAGTCCAGCATGTCAGTGAATTGTGCTGATTAAATTAACACAGAGAACATTCCCACCATATACATCACAAAGTTCAGACAGAAAAAACAAAATGAACTTACAGTATGTAATGTTAAACAGCATACAAGCTTTTGTTTTCAGTTGTTCATTTAGACCTTTTGCATGTCTAATGCATGTATTAAAAGCAAATGATGGTGAGGGCTACATTTGCAGATGGCTGTAAAATAATAATGATTGTGTTCATTATATACTGTAAATCAGAAACATATACAAAACATGGCTAGGAGAACCAAGAAAACTGCACTATGCACGGTGCATTTTGACACAATAAAACTAATAAATATTTGCACACTCCCACCTTTCAGACAAAATTCAATTAAAAAATAAAAACATCACTTTATGGTTGAAACAGTCATTCACAGAAAAACACCTTTGTTTCGTATGATAACCCAAAAGCATGCAGATTTTTAAGGATGATATCAGCTGCTCACAGGACAATTTGCCATAGAATATGAGCACTGTATTAACATCAACATCACTGTAATAAACACAAATGAGAATGTACAGCACTCAATCATGATTGGGTAAGAATTTGAATAATTACTTTAAGTCAAGTGCTCATTGATCAAATGAGTAGCTTATCTGAAATAACTCTTCCATGTTAAATGAGCCAAGGAGTACAGCTTTGAATAGTCTCGGGGAGAAAACCAAAAGCAAAATGAGGTGCGTCTGTGCCTCACTCTCTGTCTCAGGTCCAATTCTGCTCTCTTCCAATAAGCAGACAAGTTCAGCATCTACATGAGGTACAGTGACTTGTCGGGTCTTTAAAGTCATGAAACCACGTACAAAATAAAATAAAATGCAAACAGCCAAATACATAACTTATATTTTACTAAGGAACAAAAATATAATTTCCTATATTTACAATAAAATCTAAATGAGATGGTGGATTTACTGAAAACCGTTTTCCTTTAGCTCCAATTTAATTTGTTTTTCTGTGATTGTCCGTGTTATTGTTGTTTTTCATGACAGTTTTAGAGCCAGCAGTGGCTAATGATAATAAATACAATATGTTGATACTCTACAGTTTCAAATACAATATACAATGCACTGAAGTCTGGTGTTTCACGGCTAACTGAGCCCGCTGTTGAATTTTTTGTTTCGCTTTCTTGTGCCGAGTGTCTCCGCTAGGCAGCGCTGAAGCTGAGAGAAAGTGTTCATTCATCATATGTGTCTTTGCATAAATAAACAAAATAAGTTGGGGGAGAGAGAGACTCAAATCTGGCAACTGTGAGAGCAAACCCACTTGAGTCCAGCTGGGGATTTTTGTTCATTCATGGTGTTTTCCTCAAACAGCTTCACATTAATCAGAATTGATAAAAAATATGATTTAAATCCAGTGCTTATAACACTTATGAAATATCATCTCCTCGTGAGTTCTTGTTATTTTTTTCGTCCTTTTTTTCTTTTTTTCTCCTTTTTTGCTGCGTAAGCACAGTCAAGTTCCATGAAGAGTCCCTTATAACTATCAGCCAACTAAAGCAATGTGGCATGGTCATTAAAATATTTACAGTCACATACAAATCAATCTAACCACCAGCAAACAGGCGCAAACTGCTTACTAACACCAAACAGGTTTTGACTGGGCGGGAAATTCACTTGGGTTTGTTTGTAGGAGAGAGTCCTTGAATTTTTTTTTATACCTCAAAATGAGAACAATGTAGAAAAGATGTGATTTCAAAAAGGAATTACTAATGAGGTGGTTAAAAACAACCTTAATAAAAATGCTTTTGAAAAGTAGAAAGGATGCAAGCCTGCTCTGAATGAATGTTGACAGTAAAAGTACAGAAAGCGCCAGTGCTAAATAGATATAAAGAAACATCTGTACCAATTAGAGCTATAGGAGAAAAATGCAGTGACCAGCAGTGCGGCTCTTGACCAGTTAAATACAGAGACCAGCCATTCAGATCCAACAACAAGGTCTGGTTTCATTCTGAAATGGACAGTTCCAAGGGCACGGGAGGGGAATAGCTGGACTCATGCATTAATAATGCTGTATTTCAGCTGATACCCAGTCGTCAGTCATTTTAATAATCCCCCACAGCTTGATGTACTTGTTCCATCTGCTCGCCAGTGCCTGGTGATTGGGCTGGGGTGGGAGCCCCATTGAGGCCTTACTTCCAGCACTTTGATGGAGAGCACAATGAGTGACACACACCCCATTTTTATTGTTTCCCTCATCTCTCCCTGGTGTTTCTCCTTCTCTGAGCCAGATGGCGCCCCCTGGGTGCTGAGGTTGCCACAGGCAGGGGTCAGAGCAGGGCATGGCAGGGGAGGGGAGCTACTTAGACCCTCTGCCCTGTGTAAAGGAACTGAGTTGCAACATCAAGGCCTTGACCGCTAGAGGAGCTTTATCTCACTAGAGTCTAGCTCAGAAGGTCACTGCTTGTCAGCTTTTTGCTGAAATTAGGACAGAGACTATTTGTCCTTCTTGTTTCTGAGTCATTGCATGTTGTCATCATTAAACGCAAGGGATAAGTGCATTTCGAAAGCTGATAAGATTATTGGAAATAAAATAAGGCTCAAAGGTGACAGGAGGAGAATTAATTTAAGTGCAGGCATGCAAAAATCAGCTTTTAAGTTACCTTTGTCATACAAGGTAATTTAAAAAATCATAATTCAGGCTTTTTTTCACCTCCATTTAGAAATATCCTCATAAACTGTAAGACTGCTTCAGTAATCAACTTATTGCATCAACCCAATGACTGTGCTCTGCTTTAAGACTTCTTAGTGTCAGTTTAAGATTTACAATGTCTAAAAAGAATTAAGATTGAAAAACAAAATGAAGTTCTCAGACCTAAGACTTTAAACTTGCTGTCCAAATGGGGCTAAGGCCTTTATCAGAACATACTGTAACTACACATTGTACAGCATCAGTTTGAGATTTTAATGCTCCCAAAGCTGCCTTTCACTACTGTTCCAATCCCACAGATTGGAGGCCTTTGGCCCTTGAGCATCCTGGCCTGATTACAATCGCTCTGATTAAGAACTTGGTGAGTCAGACTGGGATGCAGAGCTGCAAGTGAGTGAAAGATGCCACGGTGCTCTGCATGGACTGGGATGGGGAATATGAAAGGGCCAGCCATTTTTGTTGATGATCACTGCATTGGGCTCCCAGAAGAACAGCTATAGCATCACAAGCTACCGGCCAAAGATGCCGCATGCTGTAACTTCCTACAGAGCCTGCTTCCTCCAAGTTCCTGAGTTTCATTTGTTTGTTATTTTAGGGTAAAATGAAGGAAAGACTGGATAATGAAGCTGCATTAAGAGATCAAGAGATTGTCTAAGACTCACAAAGCCTCTCCCAAAAGACTACAGATTTTAGAAACAACTTGAAATGTTTGGCACTTCAGCACAAAATTTTGTGTAATAATAATCAACACAAAACATGAATAATAATAATTATAATAATAATTTCCTCTAAATATCTTAGAATCACCCAATATGAATTTTGAGATATTTTGTTCTGCTTATATTTTACTCTTGATTTAAACATTCACAAGCTGTTGGCTGACACACTATACCTGAGTAAGCATATTATTCCAATCTTGAACATCTAATTGAAGAGGAAAGCAATGTAAAACAATTACTGCTGAGGATTCAAATCTTAAACCAAATAGTGATAATATATACAGTGTGTGTGTATATATATACTGTATATACTGTATATACTGTATATACTGTATATACTGTATATATATACATATATATATATACTGTATATATATATATATACTGTATATATGTTTCAAATAGTTGTTCAATTTCAAGTTCTGTCTTTTGTTCTAGGCATTAAATTAACTGTGTAAATGTCCATGATCACGATAAAAAAAATAAAAAAAACAACAACACTGAAAAAAAACTAGATTACCACAACCAAACTGCTTCACACACTTGAAGAAACACTTAAGACCAAATAGCTTTTGATTCTGATGAAGCCACATGTGCATGCTGGCTCCTTAATGATACATCATTGTTGTTATTCTTTAAAAACATCCTTTTGTGTATTTTTTCCCCAAATGTTTTATTTTGCTCTTTCCCCCCTCAGATCACACCGGCCCTCTGGGCATCGTCCTGTGTAAGTGTAGTGTCTGCATTGGCCTCCTCTGTTAAGCAGGTCTCAGTTGGCATTCACCAGCTCGTGAGTGTCATTTTCACTACTATAGTCTGATTTGGGCTCGTCCTCGAAATCCTCGTACATGTCCATCTCATCCTCGCCGTTGATGGGCTCGCTGTTGTTTGCCATGGCGTGTTGCTCCACCTTCATGTTGTAGGTGGCCTGAATGACGGGCATGGATGGCTCAGGACTGGCTGAGGCACTTGAGCACTCTGATGTCATCTGAGGTGAGGGCGTGGTGGTTGCCATGGTGATGGCCCCGGGATAGACCATACTGGCGCTAGTAGTGATGGGAATCTGTGGCGGCTGTCTGGATGTGGGATAAAAGATGAAATTAACCAAAATACATGTTGGTCACGATGTTTCATATTAGAACTTTACATATGGCAAGAGAGAACATGATATTCACTCATATGTAATTTGGTTCTTTTTCCAATGGAAAAAATGACATACCAAAAAAAAAAAAAAAAAAAAGAAAAGAAATTTTTACAGTGGTAAAACAAAAAGGGTAAAGGCTGAAGCTCACCAAATCCTAATGTTCACAAAGGCACACTAATGGTCACAGGAAAAGAAGTGATGTTAAGTTTATGCTGGTACTAGTCTTTACACATTTACTTTATATGTTTAAAGCATATTGCAAGGTTGAATTATTCTTATGAAGTTTTTGAGCCTGACCAAAGACCAAATGGAAAGAACGCACACTGCAAGTGAGCTGTGCAGCTCTTTTTGGGAACAGACTTCTGTCCCATTTATTCCATCAGTGGCAAAATAGACAGTGAAAATAATCCTTCACCACAGTTTCAGTACCTAAATCTCTTAAATATTGCGTATCACAAACACCAAAATGTCCTGTTCCTGTTTTAGAGTCAAGTGTTTCAGTTATTGGAATTCATAAATTTTTTTTCAACAAACTTTTGGAGGACTGACTGATTGGCTAAGTATTTAGTATTTAAGTCTATTTTATGGTAATTTTCAAAGAGAAACAGACTGTAACAGTGAGTATGCTGCTAAATGGATTAAATAAAATATATACCGTATATACACAGCAGTGAGCACATGGCCAGCAGCTCTGTGAAAATGATTTGGGAAAAGAGAGGTCCTCCTGACAGCTCCCGTTTTGAGCTGTTCAGAAACACTACCCAGTTTATTGGTGACATAAAACCGATACGTGGTTAGTGCTGCTCTTGTCTGCTGCTGTGCTGTATGATTGATAGTCCAGCCACTGAAGCTTATGACTGACATGGGAGCACCTGGAGAAGGGTTCTCCTGCTAACCACACACAGTAAATTAACGTGTTAAGCTTCAGACTGTTGCCCTCCAGGCTTCTGAAAGTCTATACTTACAGCTTATATCCTGAAATAATATCTGCACTTTATGCTCCATTTACTGACTGCTATTGTCTGAAATTAAAAAAACAACTTGTTGAAAGGCCTACAGGCATGTCAGATCTTACTGTATGAGATTAGGCTCTAGGGAAGTAAAAAAAAAAAGAAAGAAAAGAAGATGCTACAGCCCCATTTGTATTTTGTAAGATTATTTGTGTGGTTAGATGGTGGAATCTGTGAATGCTTACCCCACAGTGAAGAACTGCCTCATTTCTTGTCGCCGCGAGCGCATCATCTGCTTATACTCTCCAATGCGGAGCTTTTTTCCATCAATAATGCAGGTTCTTTTGGGCCGGGGCTTGTACTTGTAGTTTGGGTACTTCTCTAGGTGAAGCTTACTCAGACGGGCCTGCTCCTCATAGTATGGCTGCTTGTCCTGGTTAGACATGGACTTCCACCGAGAACCTAAACAACACCGCACATTTAAATTTTGAGAACAAGCAGGAAAAAAAACATTATGCTTGTAATAATAACTGTATTATAATATCATCGATTCCACATTTATGGTCTGATAGAAGAATTCACAGTCCAATTCCACTTCATACCACTGGGTTGAAGTTTTGGCTGCAACTATTCAAAAAAGAAAAATCTGTGTTCAGATGAGTGTTTCAGCTCGGTATCAGAAGTAATATGTACCTTATGCCCTTTTCCATCATAGGAAATTTGTTCATTTACCCGGGAAATTGAAAACCACTGCACGTTTCCACCATAATTACCCAGGTAAATATTACCCTGGTAAATGATATACCCGGATAAATTTAGTACTCATGACTAGGGACTTTTCAGATTTACTAGGAGCTTTGGAGGGGCGGGGCTGTGTGGAACACATCTTGCAGCTGTTTCCATGTTGCAAAGCGATTTTGTTGATATTTAGCGAACATTCAGACCTCTAATGATTTTTTTTTTTCAGTACGTAACATTCTAAGGGTCTTTGCACACCGGACGGAGCACATCAAGCATGATGCAAAGAAACTAATAAATTATGAGGAGGAGGAGAAAAATATCATATATGTCTGCGAGCACAGACACGCAGCCGCTGTTGTTGTCTCTGGCTGATGTAGCTCAGAGTGATGTTGGTAAAAACTTTACAACGCCTCCTCCACACGTCTGTAATACTTTTATAGTTTATTCTTGCTTATTACAGGTTTTGAGAAACAAATACAATCAAGCGATCCGCCTGCTTGTTAAATGTTTTGACTGTACGTCATCAACAACACTCAAGAACTGTGAGGCACGGTGAAACGCGAACTACACAGATTACCAGGGACTTCTTTACCTGGGTAAATAAGTTATTGGTAATAAAGGTTCCTGGTAATTTTGGTGGAAAAGGCCTTTTGTATGTGCCAGTGTGGACATGAGGCTGATTACTCAGTGGCTGTTAAGCTGGGATTTCTCTTATCTAAGAGAAGTAAAACTGAGTAAAACTGATTCTGAAAAGAGTTTTAATGTGGGTAATTGGCCATCGTTTCCAAAGCTCTTCAAATATATTGCCCCAGAGTTTACAAACTTCAATGGTCCCAGCCCTGTTTCCACACTTCTCTGTTTAGGGGCCGTAATATGTCGAGGAGGTGTGGATGCAGACGTATCTAGAGCTGAATTTATATGTTAATAAATGAAAATGGAGTAGTATGGATGTAGCCTTAATTTAAAACTGAATTGTCCTGAATGAGGGAAGAAGTTGTCAAGCAGAGTCATTTGCCAAGAATGATTGTCTGTTTCAAACCAACCTCTTGGTAGGCCCGCCTACGTGTATTATCTGAGACCAGAGACATTCTTCGATGTCACACAGTAAGAAACAACATGCTAGTGTAGAGTAAACACTACAACTCCATGAAGTGTCTCCCCAGGTAGTGACAGCACTTTTAAACAGTGCTGATGTATGGACTCCAATGCAGAGGGGACAAGACCCATTTAGCCTCTGTCATTTTTCATGACAAATACTTATGGTAGCGATGGGCTATAAATCCATCTGTTTGCTGAGTGGAACTGGCTCACAGTGTCTTATATAAGAAAACAAACACTCCACTCTTTAGAGTGGCTCACTCAGATCATCTTATCATAAGTATAAGCCCATATCTACATGTACAAAACTGAAACCGCTAAATCCTCAATACAGTATATTATCTGTTGTTTATAGTACAGTGGTACTGCACACTGTACTATGCACATATAATTGTAACTTAAATATAACTCCACACTTTAAATATAATAATTAACTTTACCAAAAAATCTATAAACATTTCATAAATGTCACTTTTATCAACTTTAGATAGTGACTATACTTGCTTTAGGAGGTCTTACCCAAAATTTTGCTTATGTTGGAGTTGTGCATGTCGGGGAAGGCCTGGAGGATCTTGCGGCGCTCATCCTTGGCCCACACCATGAACGCATTCATCGGCCTTTTAATGTGAGGCTCGTTATTGTTCCTTCCTCGAGATTCCCTGAAGACTCGCGCCTCGAGGGATCCTGCACCTCCTGTTGGCCAACAATAATAGGGTTGGGGTTTAACTGTAGAGCCATTGACATCCTTGGTCCCTGGAATAGCCAGAGCAGGAACAAGAAGAGAGAGCGAGGCAAGACATCGATTAAATGACGAGCCATTTTAACAAACTCGTCTTCGTAGATGCCATCATCATGATGGACATCGTTTCTCATGAGTGCAGAACTACTGTACAGATCCCTTTAGAGAAGGTAGACTTTTATGTTGAGTGGAAAACCTGACTTCACAGGCTTATGCCTTTTGTGTAATACATTGTCTATTTAAAACCAAATACCCAAAAACTTGAACATAATTGGCAGTTAAACATTTGTCTGCAAGTTTTTCTACCACATACATTTGGGTTTATATTATCGTTTTGTCTATGGTGTAAGGTTGCCAACAAAAGTATTAAATACAAGAATTGAGGCTTTGGGAAAAAAAATTTAAAAAAGGGAAAGGGAAATTCCGGAAAATCTTAATAAAGCATTCTTCTACAGTACATTTTAATACATATATGCATAAATAAATTCAGACACAGATTCATCTGCTTTACTCTTTTTCCTCTCTCTCAAGTGCTGTTTCTCTCCTCTTATACACACGAATACACACATACGCAAAATAAACAAACCCGATGAGAGTGTGTCGTTTCTAAAAAGTGCTGTTTCTCAATCAGGGCATTCACAATCAGCATAAGAGAGTTTCTCCCAGTATTAAACTGTACATCAGACTGATAATGATTTCTGTTTGCATGCGCATTTGCTTGCTTTTATATGTAAGATGTGAAAGAATTAAATAAAAGCAGTATGAATATTTAAACAAACAAAAACATGTTGATAAACAAGGCTTGAAAAATAAGACAAAAAAAGCCTTCCATATGCTACGATACATCTTTAATGATCTCAAATCTGGAAAAGAAAGCTCGGGATGACTCATGCATATTTCATCATCCACATGTGAAGCTTTCTCATTAGACTACTCCACTAGCAGCCTTGGCACATGTTACCTGGGGTTTGATTTCTATTATTATTTCAGTTGATAAACAAAATCAAACTCTTAATGAGTAATGGAGGGCTGTGCAGAGGCATTAATTCCAAATCTGCAGAAAAATCGCTCTAATCACTAAAGACGCGGAAGAGTGTGAGTATCTTTGAGAAAGTATGTCCTCATTTCAGAGCTATTACAGGAGACAAGAGCTGAAAAGGCGATGTATGAAATCACACACACCCACTTAAAAGAGAGAAGGGGGTTGTGATGGAACTTTGATTATGTACCCAAAGTGTGTTTAAGTCACAGATTCTGCTCACTAGAAAACCTGTTTGTACACACACATATTCTTCTACGGCATTCTCAGTAAGGACACTCATAGGCATAATGCATTCCCTGCCCTTAACCCTAACCATTATAACAATATGCCGTAACCTAACAGTCACTATAAAAACAGGTCTAAATTAAAGCCCTTTAAAATTGTGAGGATCAGCCAAAATGTCCTCACAAGATCTAAATGCCCTCACAAAATATACAATCGATTTGTCTAACTTTGTCCTCATAGCCTACTACAGTCATAAGCACACGCAGACACGGAGAGAGACTTGCTTTCACTTGGGAGGTTACTGAGTAAGGTATTTGCATGTTGTAATGCTGCACTAACTGCTGTAGAGGTAATTGGCTCTAACTGACATGACGCAATTCTAAGCAAAAACTAGTCACTACTAAAAGCTATTATTAAGTCAAATTATTAATTAGGCAAATGTATATGAAATGTATGAATACATTTAAATTGAAGCAGTAAAACTAAAAATATTTTCTTGACATGATGCAACAACCTGCCTTGGCTGCTTGTCCTACTGACAAACTAATAAAAATACTACATAAACATCATGCACAAGAATTAATAAATGAAAGTGAATTAAAACATTTTCAAAGTCTCACAGTCACATTCTGTGTGCTGTGTCATATTCTGTATGTTTGCTTTTTGTCTGCTAGAATGCTATTGGGTTATACAGCCAACATGAATTCAGAAATAATACACTACCCTCGCTGTCACCGAACCCCGCAGTACGTTAATTTCATTTAGCATGCACTCACTGTACAGGATGAATTGATTTCACTTTGTTTGGTTTTGACAACCATGTTTATTGTGCAATGAAATGTGGTGTGGCGGAGGGCTGACAGTATCCATCAACGCGGGGCAATCTGCTGACTGTCGGGGCCAGATGAAGGTATTCATTAGCTCAGGAGCGCAACGCTCACTCAGACACGACAGCCAGTGTCTGCACCCCGGGATCGCTTGCTGTAATTTACGATGCTGCCTGTGCCATTACTCTATCACTGACACTGATTCAGCAATTTATATACTGGTTTGCATGCATGCGGGCAGAGGTGAGCTTCTTATGGAGAGGGGGGACAAAACAACTGGCTGCCATCAGCTAGTGCCACATCCATAGTTAGCCAGGAAACCAGCCACGTGTCTTGGTTCATTGGAGAGAATCCAGATGAGGCATGACACATGGGAATATGCCTGTCTGCTCTGCCTAATGCTAAAGAAAGACACAGATATGCACAGCAGCCATTTTACTTCATCTATTTTCATCTGTACTGAGACAGACATTTCACTCCTGGTTGTTTTAAAACAGTTATGAAGGTTATGTTATATCAGACCTCAGGTACACACATGGTGGCACAGTATTTCACTTTTGACGTTAAGTATTAACTATAAATTTAGTAAATGCAGTACAATCGGTGAATGAAAGCATACAAAACTTTATTGGCGGATACATTTTCCTACTTCCAGCCCCATAATATTAATCAGAGCCAACCTGTGCATTAGAGATTTTTTAATTATATTGTGTTATTGTTTTTTTTTATTTGTCAGATATTGCGATTTCAATATGATTATTAATTGATACGACTGATAATTTTTGCATCTAAACTGTCATTTTCTTAAAGTATGATGATTTAACACTTTTGGTCATCTGTCAACAATAGACTTCCATTTGCAAAACAAACTACCGTACTACTTTATACAACCATGATTTATCATCTATTTTCCTCTAAATGGGAACATAATTTACACAACGGCCATTATGTGGTATTGAAGAAGACATGAAACTAGTGATTGAGACCACTGACTCTGTTTGGGAAAGTTTACTGACTTGATGAATCAAGTGAGAAATTGGCGAATTTCCCCATAGATTTTACACTTTACTGTCCACGGTGACCACAAACAAAATATGTTTTTTCATCTTTGGGCCAAAGAATGGCTGCGGCACTGCAGAATTTCATCATAATATTGTTTTGTCACACATTTCATCTCAATCAAATAATTGCAATGTCTTTCAGTTTGGATATTGCATTTGGTAGTACTGTGATTTCAATTATTTTGGGATTAAGTTTCTTTTAGTCAGTCTTAAAAAATCCTGAGACACTGCAACAACACGCAGTTGCTACAACATTGTTTCTTGCTTTTCAATAAAAAATAAATAAAAAAAAAACAAGATTCTGCCCTGACATTTTGCAAATGAGCATTAACATTTATTTTCCAGAAGGGGCAGGGCATTTAGGAATCAGTTAGTTAGGTGTGTGATTGTGTAAATAAACACAGATGTTTAGCAGTGACAGGAGCGGGCCCCCTGGGTGGTAGCTGGGGAGGAGAGCAAGACAGAGGGAGTGTTGCTTAATAGAATTTATTGTGATTCATGAGGCCTGCAGCTCAAGTGTGACAGAGTGATATGAGAATCTCCTTTTAATTTGTCTCTCCTGGAAACACTGCAGATGAGGAGCATGAATTACAGTGAGAAAGAATGATTGTGTGAGAGAGAGAGAGTATGTGTGTGTGTGTGTGTGTGCGCATATGGGGGGTGGGAGTGGATAATGAAGAAGCAGAAAAAAAGGAGAACTGAAGAGAGAGAATGCAGTGAGGCCCCAAAAAAAAGCCTTTCACACCTGTGAGCTGCAGGCTCAGACTCGACTGTGTACCAAGCCAGAGGGTAGCGCTGCCCCAGCCGTCCCCTCTCCTCCTGCTTTGCTTCTCCTTACTCATCTTTGTTCTGCGGGCAGACACATAATGTCACCCAGGAATCCGCTCAAGAGGATGAGCCTCACTGAGCAGGCAACAATCACGCAAACCTGCCAGGCCCTCCCTGTTGGGATCAACACATCACTTCTGACTACAGGCATTTACCGCTGACAATAGAGCCTCTCCCTCTGTGCACGATCAGCCTAGATGAATGTATATGGACAAAGAGAGTGCGGCACTCTGTGCTGCCGCTTTGGCCTGAGCTCAGGCTAATTAAATCATTAAAAATTACATGTCATATCAGCTCTATAATAACAAGAAAATCCAGGGCTTTTCTCTTTATGTTAGGATGATTTGAGTTTTCTGGAGCTTGTGTAATTAAGAATGGGTGCGTATATGTCTGTGTGTTATAGGGTGTAAGTGTGTGCACTTGTTAACTTGGGAACAAATGGGCAACCTGATTGAACATGCAGGCTATGGCTTTCACTTTTGTCTGCTCTCTCCCCTCTCTGGTGCCTTTAGCCTAAACGAGGAGTCTAATCTTTCACAATATCCCAGCTTTCCAGCTTTACACTCACAAAAGGAGATGCATGCACACACAGAGAAACAAGAAAACCCCCACAGAAATATCTGTGTTCTACTGGGGCTACATTTAAATTTACCAACTTCAAAACACAACTGCCTCATTGATTGCATTGACCTATTCAGCTTTTGCTGTTGTGACTTGATAAATCATTAGAGCCTCCTAATCTGAGCTTTTCCTCCAGGAAATGTCCTCGACAATAAAAGCCAGAGCTTGATTCCCACAGCCTCTGCGCAAGAAAAACAGCAGCAGAAACCTCCTCAAACAAGCAGCACGTATCAAACTTCAGAACAACTCTGAGCTACTGAAGTAAATCCATCATCAGTGATCTGCAGCAACAATGCAACACCACTTTTCTACTCATCCTATTCAACGAGAACTTTGTTAGACACTCTTTGGATGGAGCTTTGTCTTTCCTCTGTCTCAGGTTGATTTTATCACACTGGGCATTTAGATTAATTCTGTTTCCTGTCTCCACATATCTCTCAACAACCTCTTTGTTCTCTTTGGACCCTCAATGATGGGGGGTTTAGACAAACATGCAGCAGCGGCTACACAGCAACTCTACACTTCCATATGTGAGTGAATGAACAAAGGGCCTGGTCGGGATGAGGCTTTTGTGGTATTTTGTGATATTTTCATCAGAGCTTCAGAAGACCTAATGAATTTGCAGTGGGGTTGTGTGTTTGGCTCGTGGCTTTGTAAAATGCAGAAAATTTGATGCATTTCAACTCCTTTGCCACTCTCATTCGTTCTGAGTATGGTGGCTGCGTGCTTTGCAAATATTAGCTGAAGCAGCCTGAAGCTTTCTGTGTACCGCTGTGATGACAGAGGTCCGCTGTATGCTGAGACCACTCAGTGTGGCTGCTCTGTTCTAGAGGAAACGCTGCTACACACCAAGGGGCTTTCACACCCGATGCCAGCGTTGGGAGGTACACCCAGTAATTTTCCTTTTCAGGAAACACCAGAGTTTATACAGTGTGTTCTGAACTACTGTGTCAAAATGCAGAGGAGATTTCAAATGAATTTTCCTCATCTTGCTCCAAAATGCTCCCAAAATAAACACATTCATGACTTGAAATTATAAATTCCAAAATTATTCACTAAAAACTGATCTTGCCAATTTGCAAGTTAAAAGATATCCAGAAGGCTGGGATTAAGTTTGGTTAAAAAAGTAAATATGTTGATGATGTGTTGGTCATAGTAAAAAATGGAAAATGACTGAATTTCAGTGGGAAGCAGAACCACATGTTGAAATGATTTAAATACCATTTAGAGGTCTAATGTGTAAGAATTAGTGACATCTAATGGTGAGAGCCCTCACCACTCCCTTTCCCAAGTACATTAGAAAACTACGGTGGTCATTCTTCTTCATTTGCACTGTAAGATTCTGCCTCAAACCACAGGCTTCTACTGGTTTATCCATTTTTTTAAAGTTGAGCTTCAATTCATTGTTCATTTCAAATTTAAATGGGAGTACACTTTATCACATTCCACATCAAAATATCAACTATGTTAGATTATAAATGCAAGGTTTAGAACTTAAAGATACAAAGTGTTTTCACCTTCTTTGAAACTAAAATTCTGCATAAATCATAGAACCATAGGTTAGTGTTTTGTAATTTTTAACAAAATCACAAATAAGATGCAGGGATTGGGACTGTGTGTTTTTATATATTAAGGTGTATCTAGGTGCAACAGTCTTTGTTCAAGGATAAGAAAATCCCCTCCAGTAAATGTGTTTTCAAAGAGACAGACAGATACATCTGTGGAACAAGAGAAGAAATGGTAACTGTGTGTTTTGAGTTATGTGTGCTGCCGTGGCTCCCAGCCTTTTCCCTTTGGGAAGAGGACCTCTCCTCTCTAACCTCTGCTTGCTCCTAATCCATCGCTCCACTGGGAACAGTGATGTGAGGCGTCTGACGCGAGCCTTTCCCTCAGCACTGAGCAGGACTTAAAAGGACACAACTGCCCTTGTGTGTGCTCTGTTTTGGTCCTGACTCCACAGTAGCCACAGAGGGAAGGTTCCCACTGGGAGACTGAGCACTGGAAGTATAACTGTCTGGGGAGTCAGATGGGTGGGATGGGATCTGCTCCTATGGCTCACATGGGAGGCATGCCAATGAATCCACTAATTGTACCTCTAATTCTCGTCTTCAGGATTGGGTGTGATGCGAAAGAATATGAGTGAAAAGAAGACATTGGCTTTGGAGTTGGTAAACAAACATTTTTATGAGGAGTAAAAACCTTTTTTTATATAAATATCATGTGGCTGGTTTTCAGGCATTTTTTTAAAGTCTTCTTTAAATGTGAACCAATTACGTAGAAGAATTTCTTCACTCAAACTGTTGGGAAATGTGTGTAAGAAGCTATTTAAAATTGCCGATGGGTTACATTGTCATGAGAAATATCTTTCCCCTTTCCTTGAGATTTTTGAGGCATCATAGATGAGTCAGAAAACATTTTTCCCTTTACTCTGGCTCTGAAGTGCCATGGAAACTGCCACAAATATTTATGTCAGACAAACATCAGAGCACCAAGGTACTCTTTGCTCCTGTGTAGGAGCCAGCACCACAAAAGGAGATGACGTTTTGTCATACTGGTGCAACCCGGATTTACACTCCTTGGCTGAGGACCTCGAATGAACACAGCGGCAACAGGAGCACAACTTGGAAAAAAGCCAGCTTTGTCCTTGTCCTCCACTCACCTACCTGCGAAAACGTTGGAGCCATGGCTTGTCTCAAACGGCATTCACCCAAACCCCCACGTCTCTTTTACACACATGCATGTTTTTGCACATAACCCACTCTAAAAATCGCTGTTGCCTGCTGCCACATGGAGCAGTGGCCTTCATTTGCCATCAAGACTGCTTTTGCTTTCAATGTTTAGAATCCGACCAGAGTGTATCTGGAGAGTCCCCTCAACTTTGTTGATGCTTCAGTTCACAATATATTTTAAGCCTTTGAGAAACTGTATGCATTGGATGTAGAAGTTACTCTGGCAAAAAAAAAAAGATTTAGTTCCAAATGCAATAAATGTGATAAACCAACTACAGTCAATTAAAAAAAATGTGAGTTTATACCGGACACTGTTGAATGTATAAATACATGTGAAATAGAGACTTGATATTTATTGTACTTAAAAATGTGTGTCATTTTCATATATATATATGAGAGAGAATTGATTGCGATTTCTATGATTAATTGATGAAACAAAAGACAGGTTTGTCGAAGCTCGATAATGAAAATAAACCACAAACAAACAACATGGCTGAACAAACAGGCTCCAAGATGGAGATAAGTTAAAAATGGCCTTACCATCCAGATCCTCTGGCCTGGTGAGGTCAATAACTCGGTGGCCAATCTTTCCGTCCTCACCCAGCTTGCCGAGGTGGTGCCCAGTGTTCTCAAAATGCGCCCTCTCCTACAGAAAAATACAGACGGTCAGGTACAGGAACAAACATTCACATCGATGGAGTTATAGTGAAAATTTGTAAAAATAACCCATCAGGATTCCTAAATTTTGAAAGGAAAAAACATGTCTTTGATAAAAGGAGGGTTCTTTTGAAGAGCTGCTCTTTTGACACAGCTAGATGTAGCTTTTTCCTCTCTCATCTCACTATTCAGCGGTGGCTATAATGGATGACAGGAGGCAGAGAGACAGTGAGGGCCAGGGGTGCTGTAAATAGATTTACAGAAGGATACTTTGTGATCCCAAGCACACAATGGGGCCGTGGCCCTCTTTGCAGCGCTCAGATTTTCCTCTGTAATCTTCTCCTTACATCCTCCCTCGCAGTCTGCAGCACCCAGAGCTCAGCGCCCATCATTTATTCAGAGTTCATGCTTTGGAGAACACACCGTGTTTTCCCGTTTGTCATGTCGCTTTGTACTCAGATTAAACTTGGCATCATGTCGTACTTGATGCACAATGAAACCCAGTCATTCACCGCACTGTGACAATATTAAATGTCATGTCCGTGTGCATTTACAGAATAAAATAACAGCTTTCGGGGGGCCTCTGAATAGTTGCTGCACATTACACTTAATGTATTATGCAAGGGGAGAGTGCTGACTGCTGCTGGCTCCATTGTTGAATGACCTAGTTCCTTGGTGAATACACAGGGCATTAGCAAAGGGCTGTCCCTCTCTAAAGACTCAACCAGTAGATGGACACTTTGACACTGCATGATACAAATAATCTCTCCTCTTTGCCTGGATGACACTAAAAGCAGGCATGTTGCCACCATTCAGAAAAAAGATTTGTTTTACTCTGAGGGTGAGCATTCTGTTTTTGATAAAGATAAAGTTTTCACACTGACCTCTGCCTTTTTCTTTTCTGCACATGCCTATCACATGTAGTCTGAGCAGCTACTCAGGTACAGCCCTGGCCAATAATAACGGCTCCCTCGCCACACACACAGACACCAACACATATACATTTTTTAAGCCCTTTGCAACACATTGGACAATCATGTTGCTCTTTCACTCTTTCCCACTGGGAAGATTTTTTTTCTTGAAAACTAACAGGAGATGGTGCTAAAATATTTAGCAGACCTAACAATTGTAAGTTAAAATATTTATTTTTACAGCTGCTTTTGATTTATTTTGTTGTTTCCCCCTGACAAATTGAATTATGTTGGCAACTTTTCACACCAGTAATCACAACACATTTTGGGGGAATAAAGAAAAAAACTCAAGTTTGTCATTTTTAATTTGCTTTTGTCTGACCTCATCTTCAGAAGGGGGTTAAAAAAGATGACAAGATGAAGGATGGAGATAGTTAAAGTCCATTTGAGTCCTTTCACAGTATTTTGATTTTCCTCATGCTTTTATTTATTCAAGAACTATTCCTCAAAAGAAAAGATTGCAAGAGAGACAGAGAGAGCACTGCAATTTACCATCATATTTGAAGTACTAGTCATTATTTATAGCTAGCTGAGTGATTCTGATATACAATTAACTACTACCTGCTTATGGTCTGTGATTAGGGCCTGTCTGTCTGACAGCTCTTTGCTTACTTAAGTGTTTTCTAATTATGACATATGTGCTGCGTCCTGCTGGGAGAGAGGATGCTTTGTAAAGACAAGATGGAGTACAGAGGCTTTCTTGGTGTCACATTCTGTGTAATGCAACACATGCGTGAGCTTGCACACACACAGCTGTATTTTATCACCCACCACATTATTGCTCCTAATGAAAGAAGCCAGCAGCCCAATGACAAAGTGACTGATGTGTGATTAGCTGGGTGGGCAATGGTGCTGCGTTTGATTCTACTTGGACAGTCCACTAGGAAGACGCAGCGCTCACAAGTACAGTATATGTGCAATAAAGTCATCATCTCATCCTTCTTCCATGCTTTACTGGCCCCTCTGATCAATCAAGTCCTTTTATAAGCTCATAATCATTAAGCATCATGTTGGGTTGAGAGGGAGAGAGAAGACAGAGTCATCAATCAATGATTTTCATTAATAACTAGCTCACTGTTGAACAACTTTCTCCATTACACATGTCATATGATTAGTGAACGCCAGCACACTGGACAGCTGCGACTGAATGTGGCTCTTGTTGAAGCATTCTTTGAGGGAACTTCATTTCATTCGACATAATAAAAAGGCTTCTTGGGATGAAAACATATACTTTATGTAAGATAGCATTTTATCTACTATAATATAAAGGTGCGGGTACGGTTAAGTGTCCCTCCTTCCTTGTGTTATCTATGCTAATTAATATCAGACTATCTGGGCAATATGGCAGCACAAATTTTCATAAAATTTTATATAGTGAGTTTAATATACTTATTGGTTATAAGCGTGGTAATTTATATCTGCAAATTAGAATTATAGTTGAAATTATGGCCATAAATTATCCGTGCAGCATCAGGGTTTTGTTTTAGGGCTGGAGAATATTCAGTGAACTAATGCTGCTTTACTGCCCATGCATCAAGTGCTGTGATAAATTAATGGCACTTTTATTATTTTATAGTGTCATTAAATTTTTACTGATCACTCTGACAAAGAGAAGTAGCAAAGGACATGCAGTATTTAGGGAAGCTGGCCTTCCTGCCAGGAAAAGAGCAGTGTGAGGGGGTGTGTGTGCGAAAGGGAGGGAGCCCATCAGTATATGGCTGATATAAAAAGGTATTTATAATGTGCAGAGCAAGGGAATGTTGAAAGACTTAACACATACAACACAAAAAAACAAGCGATGCTGCTAAATGCTGTGGGCCCTTGGAAAGAGCTGGTACATAAAAAGTATAGTGAAAGGTTGACAAGGAGATGTAAAGATAAAGAGACAGGAAACAAAGGATGTAACTGGACACATTATTTCTCTCTTGCTCTGACCACAACTGCTGGAAAGCAACCAGTCCCTCCTCTTAAAATGACTTCAGCATGCAGCTCTCCACCCCACAACTAAAATTATAGTAGTTGCACTGCACTGCAAGCTGTAGTGGAAAACTGCCACCCACTATAATCTCATCTGCACTGCCTGTGTGTGCAGTTTTTTTTTTGTCTTTTAAGTTTGGTAAGAGGTGCGTTTTGTTCAGTTGCACTTCCCTGTGAAGTCATGAGCCAGTACATTGAAGTTGTGAGTCACTGACGAAGAGAGAGGATAAAAAGAGGATAGATAGCGGAGTCTTTGCAACTTCTTGGGTGATGGAGCCTAAAAGAGCCCTTGTCAGTGCTGTAAAAGGAGCTTTAATCTGGTCGGCCACAGAACATGTGCCGGAGGCCTGCTGCTCTGCCCACAGGGTGTATTCTGGGCAGAGGCGGGTGGCCAACGGCCCTGTGTATTGTGCCTACTTCTGCTCTGTATTTAGGCAACGGACTACCAATCCTGACACTCCTTCACACTCCCCTTTGTAAATAGCTCCAGGCTATAGGCAGAGCCATATGGCCTAAGATTGTTCAAATAGAGATTAAAGGGAAAATATGCTTGATAGTGAGGCAGACTGTGGTGCAGATCAGGGTACAGTTGTTTTGGAGTCAGCTCAGTTCACTGGGTGTCAGTTTGTCGAAATGATTTTGAGTTTTCACTTAACATCATTAGGAATATCATAAAAAAATCAATGCAGAACCTTTTTTTTTGGTTTGTTTGTTTTTCCCAGTATAGAAAAGCATATTTGAACTGTTGCTCTTATGAGACAGTTTGGCCAAGGTGAGGAGATGCTTAACTGTAGCAGACGGTAGTCAGAGAAGTTTTGGTTACTCTTAAACAGTCCGACGTGTTGTTCATACTGTTGAACTAGATAAAACAAATATTATATTACATGGTTCTTGACAAGTCCCATTAATTATTAACTATGTGACTGTCTCACTCATCATTACGGATTTAATCGTCATATCAATGATTGAATTCTCTTCAGTTGCATGAGGCAACGTGATGCACTGCATCCTCAATTTGCTCATTGCTACTTTTTCCCTCAGTCAAAACTGAAATGTTCCTTCCTCCAAAACTAATCTAATGCTTATGCACATGAGCTGCAGCTTCTCAAAAATGGAAAAACAGAAAGCAGTATTCATATATGTGCTGTATGTGCAGTCACTCCAGGATGCAGGAACGTCCATATAGGCATCGCCATGTGTCTTAGAAATTAAAATTGAATTAAGTAACCATGATGAAGCAGGCCACCATGTCTGTTCATACACACATTTGACATTAGAATATTATTTAAAGAAAAACATTTTTCAGGCAGCTGACAGACATATTATATTGTAGTTCTTCCAAAAGAATATAATGTGCCAACTGTATATATGCCAACAATAATATAATAGTCTGGTTTTTTTTTTTGGCCATGTATGTATGCATCTACAGTAAATTACAAGTTTAGCCTTTTTTGAAATCTGACAAGAGTAAGTGCCATAATTTCTGAGATTTCTTAACTACTGGTGAGATCTCAGCCACGTTTGCTTCGCATTGGAAAATGCTGTGTATGATCGCATGTGTCTAAAATTGTTTAATGATTGGAACCTTTAACAGCTGCAGCACCCAAAACAGCCACTTACAGTATGTTTGATAATGTGCTGAAGCAGCTCTGGTTATATCACACACCTGGTATGTGGTGAGTTGAAGCCAGTGGCTCTCTGACCACAATATAGGTCTTTGTGTATCAAGTGTCAATCATCACTGTGGTCTGCAGCCTTCAGAGTCGTCTCTCTGAGGGGCTCACTCTAAGTCCCTCAACAATCTGTCCCAGCCGTGATGGAGACAAAGACTGCACTTTTACGTGGCTACAGCTCCTCACAGCTCAGTGCCTCATCTGTTTTGGGTTTTTATTGTAACCAGTTGCAATGTTATTTATAAGTCTGCAGCTTTCCAGTAGTTTTTGCTAGTTTTGAACCATTTAAATGTTAAGTACATCCAGCCATGTGGTAAACCCACAGTTCCTTTCATTCAGACTGTTGCTCTCTTTTTTACCCTGTGCTCCCCCTTTTGCTAAGCCTAATGCAGGCAGCAGCAGAATCAACAGTAGCAGCCACAAAAGGCTGGCATCTGCTCTATAGTAGTCATCCTTAACATCACACGGAGCAGAAATGGCCACCCATTCCAGTCCTGTTTTTACTGCCAGGCCATCACTTCATTTGTTTAAAACAGAGCAAAGAAAGACCTTTAATTATATTAGGAAGCCTAAACTACATGGAAAAAACAGTGTGATCTACACTCATCTGTGTGCCACATAAATGTTTCTTTTTTATCATTTTATTTTATTAAAAAACATAACTGTGCTTATTTATTTTGACTTAATTTTTGTGGGAGGGTAAACATGTCAAACATAGAACATTTAACCCTTCAGTGTAAATAAAAAAAAAATGCATTAAATCATAATGTGTGGATGTCTTAGTGTTTAGTACATTGTGTCATTCTAACATACTGTGTTTGACTGTACTGTAATCTTTGGCATTTTGAATGGAATGATGTGATTTAAAGTTGGTCTTACATATTAGCAAACTTTGAATGTGTCTGTGTATTCATACAGTTGTATTATATGTGTATGTAATGGTCAAGCATTCAAGCATGTCTTGTATAAACCTGGCAAAAATAATTTTTTATCTGCAGCCAGTTTTGACTTGAATTAGTAGGACTCAGATTCGTAGGTTCACAGATTTCCTGCATGGACTATGAGTTTGAGAGAGCCAGTTCAGAGCCCTGTGTAAGAGTGAGCAGTTTTTTTTTTTTTTTTTTTTTTTTTTTTTTAATGGAAAAAATTAATGAAAAATTATTTTTAAAACCATGCATATTTCCTGTACTTTCTGGTTAAATTCTAATGAAGAGATTGAGAAATAACATAATAATATATGGTCATTAAAGCATTGCTTAAACAAATCTAATATTGGCCTAAGAGTTTTGCACAGTATTGAATCTCAACATACATAATCTCAACATAAAGATGTTTTGTGTTATGCTCAGTCGTCACTCTGTGGTACTGTAAACATCATAACTTTAAGAGTGCGTGGTATAAAACCATTTCAGTCCTGTGGCACATTTCTTACACATTAGGTTTTTATATTTGTCTCTACAATACTGAAATCATTTATTGACCTCATGTGCTTTTACGGGTTTGCAGTCCTCAATGATCCAGAACTGTACTCTGGATCCTCCAGGGAATGTGAAGTAGAGCCGAAATCTCCAGCCTTATCTAACACTCCAGGTTGCAAACAGCAGGATATTAGAAACTGCAGCATTACCCAAACCGCTTTCACACAGGGACAAAACCTCCAGACTTTTTGGACACAGGAGCCATTATATTCCAACTGCAACAATACCGCAGTCTATAAATGGTCCTTTGTGGCCTATTCTTTACCCCGCTCTTTGTCGTATGTGCCTTGTGGTGAGCATGGCATCACAGGTCTACACAACTGAGGCCAAAGGCTTTTCTGAGCATCCACAGCGGGCCAGAAATTCAGCATGTATAATGACAAGTGTGGAAAATAATGGAGCTGCCTCCACCAAATGACCCTCGCAAGATGCTGCCTTGATGTCTTTCTGAGGAAGAGGCGAGACAGAGCAAAAGACCTGACCTTGAAACACACACACACACAGGCACATATTATAAAGAATCATACATTATTTTTATTCTTTTGGCAAACAAGAACAATTGGACAAAGCATTAATGTAAGCAATCTTCACAATGGCACTTGCTGGCTACAGTCAGTGTCTGGGAATAGAGCATAATCTAATTTGGATGGGCAAACCCTTGTATGCCAAGGATTTACATTGCAGCCAAAATGCCTTGGTTTGCAATTTCCAAGACAGCAGTCGAAAAGGAGCAGAAAATTGCTTCCAGGGCTGCGGACCAGACAAGATTATATTCAAAGTCTTTGTGAGGGCTTCGCCTGAATAGGACCCTGGCATCACACACACACACACACATACACAGAGGTTTACACACCTATCCTTGTTAGGACTCTGCATTGGCTTCCATTCATTTGTACAGCCTCACCAAAACCTAATCCCTAACCTTAACCATACCCAGTTAATGTCTCACCCTATCCTTTACGCAACCACAATTCGTCTTACCTCTAAGAGTAACCAGGTTTTGGTCTCCATGAGGATGACTAAGTCAGAAAAGGTCCTAAAGAGATAACAAAAAGTGTGCGTGCACACACACACACACGCATACATTTGTATGCTGACATATGCATAGACGCACATAAAAATCACACACACATACACTTGCTGGGGGGACACTATAACCAATAGGTAAGGAGGACATTTTGTGGAGTGTGAGCCATGTTTGAATATTTACAGGGTGAGCTTTGGCATACGGGAAATGGACAATTGCAGTCATCAATACTGAGGAGAGGAGGCAGTGCAGGGCAGAAAAGGGCAGTTCAATAGGTTAATACACTGGCCTTTCACCTTTTGATTCTAGTTACGGACATGTCAGCAGAGGAATATATTTTATCTCGCACAAACTCAAAGACATCACACATTGTGACATCTACCTGAACTGAAGCACGAACATCAGATCAGCATAGCAATCTGTCATATCTGACTATATGGTGTTTAACAACATGGGAGAGCCTTTGCACCATGGCCAATATAGTGTACTTTTGGCACACATGACTGGTTTGTTTTTTGTCCAAAATAAAGTAAGGCTTTTTTTTTTTATATCTGTGTCTCTTTCATACTTTTTCATACTTTCTTTACCAGCCATACTTATGTTTGAAACATGGTGTGAAATGGGTTCTGCTTTCTTTTGTGTGAGAGAAAACAATTACATCAGCTGTATGAATTGTCTGTATACTATTTTTATGTGCATTTTCATTTTACAACTTGCTTTTACGTAGCTTTTAATGGATTTTTGAAAATGCTGACAATATTCGCAGTTTTATGTAAACCTAGCTAATGGATACATTGGGACAAGTTCCTTTATGGACTCAACCTTTTCCTGTGGCCCTGAAAAAAAGCTTAGATAGTTAAAGCTACAGTGCTTAACAGAGGGAAACAATTCAAATAGTAACAAATGGATTAAGATTTACTGTGTTTGACTGTAGGCATACTGCTGCATTCAAGGTAAAAGCTTTCACTGGGTAAGGAGGAGGAGATGGTAAATAATGGAACAAAGTAATTGCCCTCTACCGACAATAATATCTTTGGATAAATATTTCAAAAAGGTAAATTGCACAAGAGTTGCAAAATGTTTTATTGTACAGGTGGATACAGGGAAAACAGACAAATAAAAAAACAAGGAAAAAATATCTGCTCCTGTAACGCATGAATATTTTACATGTCCTCAGGTTAAAGGCGTGTATACTGTTCAACAGAGAGTCTAATCTACATCATGTTCTCCCAGGTCAATGGCTATGGAGGGAGGGAGGTAGAAAACTAGAGTCATAGTGATAAAGGTTCGGGAAGAATGCATTGTACTATTCAGACACACTTTGTATGAAAAGATGAATTGATCCATCTGTAAGCAGCACTTAGACCGACTCCTCTACCCGGTCATTACAGTGGGATAAATCAATATTTAATATCCCCCTCTAACAGCCACAGTGGATGATCTTAACCTCTCCTTAATCCCATTTATGTTACCTTTCAGGAATCTTCTTCATGTAAGCTCTCACTATGATAAACTTCCAAACAAGAGACTGGGAGGGGAGCTATTAAAGACCACACAATATTTATGTCAGGTGAGGCACCTTCTTGAAATATTAATATTCTGAAACTGACCAAAGTGAAAGCTTTTATCTGGGGCATTCAAACCCTTCTAGTTCATTGGCTTGTATCAGCAAAAGACTCTCTCTCCTTTGCGCTCATTTCACAGATGAATTACAACCTGCTGTTCTTTATTGCAGCCAAAGGATGAAGATGATGGGAGCAATTCTTTTAGCTGACTTGATAAAGTGTCCCTCTAATTTCAAACCAGCCTAATAGGGCCAATATCAGTGAATCTACGAGGTGACACTACCTCACAGTGATTTGCATGGGCTCAAGTAGGGAACGTGAGCTTGTTGTCACTCAGCAAGGCATATAAATAATGTTGTCATTAAAAAACAGAAACATATTACCTGAGGAGATGCTTTCAATTAAAGATATTATTCAGATACAGTATTAGAAGGTCTTTCAGTGACTTCAAATGAGGGATTGTAGCAGAGGATTCTCTGTTTATTGTCAATAGTCCCTAAATAGCATCAATACTGTCAATACTAAATTTAAGTTCACAGATTTCCTTATGGCCCCACATTCACCCACCCACTTCCACACCCAATACACCCACTGATTGATTACAGGTGAGGAGTGACAGGTCATTTTAAGCTGAAGATCCCATTAAAAACTTCCTCTTAGATGAGAAGTATAGATTTGAACAGCTAAGTTCAAAAAAAGAGGAAACAAAACTAAATCCAACAAGTATCTGAGCAGGTACTGAGCACCAAGGCATTAGCTGTATAGGACAATAGGCAGGCTTCCTTTTGTCAATAGCTCTTTACAGGCATTGTTCCTTTCCTGCTTTCATCATCTGAATGGTTGACCACAGGTGCACCTTAGCTGGTAGGAAGGAAGACAGCTTTGTCAGCTTCATTTGCTCAGACTATATTGTCTTTTAAATATTAATTTTCACCTCACATGTTGCAGTTATAAAAATGCAAAAAATTTGAACAAAAAACAACCTGGTACTATGACTTAATTAATCTGATGGTATCATATTGGATTTTATTGTATCATATCATATCGGGCTGGATGATATGGACTAAAAGTCATTTCCTGGTATATTTTGGTTGAATGGCGGATTAACTTATATCCTGTTTTTTTTTTAATGTGC
The DNA here is from genome assembly GCA_016785285.1 of Brachirus orientalis. Classification (NCBI taxonomy): domain Eukaryota; kingdom Metazoa; phylum Chordata; class Actinopteri; order Pleuronectiformes; family Soleidae; genus Brachirus; species Brachirus orientalis. The sequence goes on from JAFBJR010000172.1 coordinate 5,747,767, forward strand.
ATATAATATGAAGTAGTGACAAAGAAATAATAAAAAAATGGACACAGTTTAGTGTAAAAATAACACAACCTGGTGATTGAACTTGGAGATGTGAGAACCTAGCTTCTCAGCGTGGCATTGTAATGCGCTATAAGCAATTATTTTAATTAAGCAATAATTCTGTACACTGTTTAAAAATAATCAATAAAATTTTAAAACTCATCCAGGCCTATATCAAAACTTATCATATGGTATCATACCATATGGTATGGTATATCGTAGTAAAGACTAAGAGCAGGGGCGGCTCTGTGTGTGTCCTCTCTGTGGTCTGTACTGATTTACTTGCTTCACTTCAGTGAGAGCATAGTTGATTGCCACCTGCGTCGACAGTGATCTCTTCCAAACATCAAATTAGGGGGGAAATCAAAATAGATATTCATTTACTTTTTTACATATACATTGACCTAGTTGAGGCTGTTGGTTGAAAGTGTCAGATACTGAAATATTAATGAGCATCGCTCCCAGTTCCTGTCTGCTCCTCACAGCCAACTGGCAACATGGCACCAAGCTGAAGAGAGGAGGACAGCTTTTTTCTCTCCTTGATTGACTCATCGATTGAAGATATTTTTAAAGGGAATCCCTGGGAGTGTGTGCTCCTGGTACAAAGCAGCCCAATCCCGTGTCAGGGGACAGAGAGGGCTGCAAGTCTGCTTTAATTGGGCAGAGACTTCAGAGCTTTATTAACCCGCACCGGGCACTGCCATGGCCTGTCACGGCCCTCACACCAACACCTCGAAAACACACTCACACAAACATACCCATATTAGTTTAAGTAAACAGATTTGTACACACTGAACTTATGCCAGCTCTTATCAATATGACCACCCTGGACATGGATTAAAGAAAAATAGTAGTCTTAAGAATGACTGCTGTGTTAAAAAATCACCATGTTCCACTTTCTTTATAGTTTCTTTCCTCTAGTACTTGCTGGGAGAGCTGAACACTTACTGGTGGTCAGCTACTTGCTTTTAACTTCACGGAAAAAGCTTGCAATGGAGCAGACCTGAATCAGGAGTAGTGCAGATACAAACGGTACAACAGTAGTCCTTACCTTGTCAACTCTGCAGTTATTGAGGCCCACTGAAGTGAGGGCAGACAGCTTTGCCTCCATGCCCTGCTGGTGATGTTGCAGCTGCTCCCTCTGGATCTGCTCCCTCATTTTCCTTGCCTCCTGGATGGCCTTCATCACTGTGTCCTGGTCCCCAAACAGTGCGGTAGAGTTTAGGCTAGACAGAATATCTATAAACACACACATACAGGATTAATGTAATAATGGACAGAAAATGCGTGCATTAGAACACAGAGTGTGGGGTAAAAATAGTGCACTGTAAAATATGACACTGCTATATAGTTATGTTTAACTACTTTTTCAACACTTATTATCGCAATTTGTGGACTTTAACCATGAGATATTTTAAGTTTAAGTTGCAGTTATTCAGTGTCTTGACTTATTTTGATTTCTGAAGTCAACCTTCATTTAACTCGTGTCTGTAAATGAAGTAAAATAATAATATTAATGATAATGAAAGGGAATGGACGAGGTGGGAATTCTACAATGATGCTGGAAAAAAAAAAGACAAAAAATCACATGCCAGGAGAAGCAGAAGTGTTTTTGATTAAATAAATTACATTAAACAAATGAGTTGTATGTTGATTTAAAGTAACGTTAAGGCAACTACTTGTCACTAATACAGATAAAAAAGGATTATTTATATTAAAGCTACTAAAAAAAAACAATATTCATCTTGACTTAAAATTACTTATCTTAGATTTAAATGTTTGCTTGATTGACAAGATATAACATATTTAAACAGTAAATTAGAAAAAAAGAAAAAACTTCTTTGTTGGAAAAGTTTGTCCAGTTGAGCTAATACATATTTTAAGAAGGCAGGTAAACCTTTGTTTCTAAATTCAACCACCTTGAAGTTTGATACAGTATGACATTTATTTGTTACCATATGTTTGCCAAGATGTTGCAATTTGGATTACACAAAAGTGAGTCCATACTTTAAGTGTGCTTTTATATTGAATCAATGTTTGTGTAGTGCATGCTTGGGAAGTGGAGACACTCCACCGGGGGACCTCGGTTCTTACCGAGGGACGAGCCCCGTCCCAATCCTCCCCCGAGTGGACTGGGGATACCACCCTTGCCGAGAAGACTGTTTGGGCTGTTTTTACTGCCGGGAAACAGGTTTTGTGTTGGGGATGTGGGGGACTTGACCAATTCTGTCGTCTTTGGCCGAGCAGACAGGTTGAGCGGCTGTGTTCCTTCCTCCTACAGCAGCAGAGATGGGAGTGTGAGAAAAGACAGATGTGAATCGGTGGCCTATGCCCCTGCTCTTATAGAGGAGCTACAGATTCCCTGACAGCATGTTCTCTGCTGTTCCTGCTTAATTATACGATCCCTATCCTGTCCCTCAACTCGTTGCTTATCCTGCAATCTATTTATCTCCTCTCCTCTCCTCTCCTCTCCTCTCCTCTCCTCTCCTCTAGGAGCTGTGCCACTGCGAGGTTCCTCACAGTTGCCCAGTGCCTTTGTTCACACTAATTAAAGCAGATTCTGTCTTTCTGTACATCTTCATCTGTTCTCCCTCTCCTCCTCTCTTCACTGTGTCTGCACTCTGGTTCGAAGAATAAATAATGACCAGATAACAGTGGTACCAGTGATCAAAGACAGCTGTTCCATTCATCAGTTGTCGACATACATTATCTACTTCATTAGCTTGTTTTCTAATTTCATTCCTCATTTGTGAATACTTGCTCTTATCATATGCTTTGATATGCCTATTCCTAAAAATGATGTTATGCAGGAGAAAAAAATAACACTCATCTATAGTTCTGAGATGAGGTCAGAGATGATGCATTTGATGCTGTATTTGCTGGTTGTGGCCTTTTAGAACTTAACCCAAGGAAACTGGTTGTAATAGTTGGGAGTAGTTTTAAAATCACATCAACAAGACAACAAGGAATATTTACAAAATAATATCAAATATCAAAATGAGTTTAATTAAATATCCTAATTAGATATTTTAACATTTAAATAAATGTCAAGTTAATGGACACACTGCTAAGAGAAAGTAAAATCAATATGCACAATACATCTGTTTAAATACAATAAATGCTGGTTTATTTTGAGTAGAAACAACATTTGCATCCCAGTGCAAATTGTGTGTGTATGTGAACAGCAGTCCTTTAAATCAGATTAGAGCCCAAGCTGTCGTTAACAGTATTTTTCAAAGCCCAAGTGTCTCCTTGTCCAAACATATGGCTCAAGCATACACTGCCCCAAGGCCTTGTTATTGCTGTGCCAATAACAGTTTGTCATGCAGTGAAGCTGAAAGCAGACAAACAAAACTTAAGGCAATCTGATTCCACTGGACTGTGGACACATATGGGATGATGCCAGTGATTCACTTGATTCGTTACACTGAAAAAAAAACACTAAATATAATAATATTTAACAAGAAGTGGTAGTTTATTAATATTGGCCTAATTGGCATCTATGATTTTAAGGGAAACGTCAGGCAATTGGAGATTAATTGATAAAAAAAAGAGAATTGTACTTAAGTGATGACTTAATTTGAGGACAGTCTTTCAGTGTAAATCCCTTAAGGTAGAAGGCCTCAAGGATTGTGTGCGTGCGTGTGTGCGCTTGCTACATTTCAACAAGATGATTTATAGTCTTTCTCCATTTTGATATTATTAAGCTAAACTACCCCAAATGGGTGCATGTTTCTGATTATGGCCTTAGTGAGTTGGGATGATGTATATGGCCTCTCCCTCTGCATGGAGGTCTAGTGGAATTCTGCCATACAGCAGCAGGAAACATACATCCGCATGTGGTTTGTTTACAAAGCAAAGTAGGCAATAATCAGATGTTTTGATTAATTTTGTCAGAATTTGTATTGCCCTGTTGTAACAGTTTAAATCAGTTTAAATAAGTTTAAACATGAAAAACAAACAATAACCCTTCATTGTGAAGAAAAATTAAAAACCATGTGTTCCACAAATTACTGGCTTGGAGCAGCCATTGCCATAGCAACTATGTCCACAAAGTTCTGGTTAAGAGAGAGAGGGGGCCTTATTAAAGCACCACAGATTGATGGCCTGTTAGGAGTTGAGCTCTGTACCAGCCAACTGAAGCAGTGAACAACATAGATTCTACTTTATTCAGACTATAACAAACAGGCTAGGCTAGGTCAAGTGCCACTTCAGCCCTGGACTGTTGGGTAGGCAGGTTGAAGGAATAGAGGGTTGTATACCTTGACTTGAGCAATGGGGCTGGAGGAACTCTTGTCATTCTTCAGCGAGGAGGGAGAGATAGGCCCACTTGCATTGACGGGCTGGGGGAGTGGAGGCATCTTGGATCCAGGAGAGACCTGCATGCTGGCAAGCTGGGCTGCATACAGTTGCTGTTGAGAGGAGAAAAAAAAAACAAGGCGTTAACATCCAAATCCAGCAAACATTCAGAGTTTTATATCCTGTCTTTTCCTCTCCTCTCTCAGAACTCGGTGTCTGCCTTCATCCCTCCACTCTCTCTCTCACTCTCACTTTTACGTCTTTCCTCTCTTAGGGCTGGCAGTGAACCTCCATCAAAGGTCTTAACTGTATTTCAAAGACTGAACCAAGAGAGAGAGAGACAGCAGCCTTAAAACCACACAGAGATGGCTTTCATTCAAAATACTTGGATCCCCTATTTTCCACTCATCACACAGAAAAGTTTGCTGACTGAATGCAAGTGTGTTAGCAAAGATCTCTCATTTTTCTCCATCTACACAGCTTCCTGTTGAAGTTTCGAGCCTGTGATTTGTCTCTACGCTGCCATGTGAAACAGGCCCATTCCACACAGTTAGAAACCTAACCTCAGTTGGATTGCCATCACAGAATATTTCTAACACAAGCATTATTAAGGCTTAGAAACCTGCACAAAGAACACTGATGTAATCACCGTTATTTTCTTTGGCGTTAAATCAGTAAGATGTCCAACAGTTGGTGACATTACCACACAAGTGGTTGATTTAAATGACTGGCGAACCACTTAGTAGCAGTCATGCCAGTAACAAGGTTGAACCCTGAAGTTCCATTTATATTGTCACAGTAGGCTTATTATGTGGCAGATACTACAAAGGGTGTTGATATGGAGGTTTGGAAGTATTTTAGGAAAAAAAGAGCTGGTGAGCCACAAACGTCTTAATTATTTTTGGATCAGATTTTTGAAATAGTAATAAGAGTATAATAGTATTATGTTGTCTGCTTTATGTCATTAAATGCTGGAACAATACCAGACTCTTTTGATTTAATGATTATTTCTGTGCTTTGTTCTGTCCGTGCAGAGCCACTCCACTCCAGCACTCCAGCATTACTGAGACTTCTGTCCACCCCAGGTCTGCATTGATTGGCCACCAGGTAAGTGATGAAATTGGCTTTTGTCTCCTGCTGAAAATGGTAGGGGTCTCTTCAATAAGAGCTACTGTCTTAGAAAGAGTTTTACTTCATGTAGCCTTAGACCTCACTTCATCAAAGAGATTGCACTCCTTAACTCCCCTACTGGCCCACTTACTTCAGGCTAGGTAAACGTTATGGGTTGTTGGGTTAGTCAGTTTGATGGTGCTCTCAAGGAGAGTCTAATTTTTTGTCCTCTGGCCAATCAGCAAAGTCTTTCTCATTTCCTGGTTAGACTAGCCACATACAGCCTGCATTTGTGTGGATGGAAAAAAGCCACCCAGCCTGCTGGCCTCACCTTCCGTAGTGTCGGTGCCGGCTAAAGCCAGACAAAGCGCTTTATGTCCGCACATATATCTCCACATATAAACACACATGTGCTCCTGTAAGAAACTTTATCACTGCCACATAAGCAGCGGTACAAAAGGTCCATTCTTCCAGGGAACCTGGGGATAACAACGGCACATGGGCAACGGAAATGACAGACTGATTATGTTCCCGCAATGATAGCACTACCCCCACTTCACTCACAGGCAGCCTTTTGTCTCTGACAGGAATGGACACAGGAGTGGACCCAATTCTATTTTCTCCTCATCTGAGCTCGACTTAGTTAATGTCAGAGAATGAGAGAGAGGATACTTCATTCCCCTCCTGTCTCTCTCTAGGCTACATGTGAGACTTAGAGCGACAGCGGCAGAGTCTGTTGGACAGATGTTTGCTAACAGGCTTGTCACTCGGGCATGGCCCTGACCTTGGGTGGGAAGAACTTTCTTGTCCCGGAAAAAGAGCATAATTAGAGTTTGCCTCAAATTAGGCACAGTCAGGATGCCCCTTCTCAGCACTGATTAGCAGGTCAGTGCCATGGGGTTAGAAGCAATGGCTCCCCTTGTAACCAGGAACAGTCCACCTCCAGGAGTCAAAGAACAATAAATACAATCAGAGAAAAAAGAAAGATGAAAGGTGTGTTAACACACCATACACTGCTCAAGGACAAATGTAAAAAAAAATTTCAGTGTTGAGTGTGTTTTGTCTAGACTTTGTTCCAACTCTATGGGGTGGTTAGACACAGACTATAAAATAGTTTGACATTTCATTAAGTAAGAATTTAAAAATCTTCACACAAACCTTACAGGAAGTTGTCAATAGAGCAGGCAATGAGGTGTCAAAGGCTGAGGGATTATGCTTACTGCCAAAGCTGGTCTCCCTAAGCAGAAGACATCTGCCTGCTTTCCTCTGTTCTCACTTGTCTTTCTCACATCTAATAGCCTCTTCTTCACATCTACTTGCCAGGTGGGGGCAGCAAAAGGTTCATGGTAATGAGGGTCAAGCTGAAAGTCAATGCCCCAACTCTGGGGTATTGGAGGAGTAGGTGAAAGCTGGAGTGGAGCTCAGGGCCCTTCTGTTTCCGTTTGTTAGCCTTTGACAAAGGGAAATACATGTTCCAGGACAAGTATAATAATTGTGTTCATGGAAAGCCACAGAGCAGCACACCAAGGCACAGCTTGTAAAATGGAGAAAAATGAAATAATAGCTAATGAGATTTCAATGTGCGTGTTAAAAGAAATCTGGCAAATGTGCCTGTGTACAATAAATGTTTTTTCAGCTTAAGGCAGGAAAAACTTAATACCATTTTCCATTGTCAAAAGTGTGCATATAAAACTAGTGTTATGATTAGCGCAAAATAGTGCATATTTTTTCTCTAAAATTCAGCTGTGTTTTTATTGCTAAAATACCAAACATAAACAAGGAAACAGACAAACAGAAAATCTGAGGTTTTTCTTCTGACCCCTTCATTCCCTGTTTCCCAGTGGAGTAGACCAGATCTCAGCAAGCATGGATTTAAAGTGAGTGCAGCACACCCAAGGTCAGCCCGTTAGCCTCTGGTAATTAAAAACAAGCCCTCTGGAGGCAGCAGAGGTTAAACGGGGAGGTTCACTTTTCTGCCTGTGACATTTAACTGAGAATACACAGTCTGCTGATAATGATGTTAGGCATTTTTCAAAGTATGATATGCATTAACAATGGACAGCTTCTGTTTTATTCACAACAACGCTTGTATGGCTTGATATAAAGCATAGTCGGTTATGGGGAAAAACATTCTTTCTCGTGAATTCTAGTATGTCTTCTGCAGCACATGCCTTGTAGAATATATATATAAAATAAGGAAGTCTGTCTTGTTTTTCATAGTCACAGCATGTTAGCATGTGTGAAAATACAACAGATATTTTTTGCTGCTAGCAATGATGGTGTATTGCACATTCACAACTGCAGCATGCAAAAACTCCAACAAATAAATATACAACGTTTTTAGTCAAACATTTGACTAAAAACAAACAATTATTAACGAAGCTTGACATCTCCTGCATTTCACATCAGATAAATATTATCTGATAAATGCTACACTCTTTAAATCACATTTCTGTCTTTGTTTGGCAAGTGTCTCTTTCTGTCAATGTCTCATTCACCTCTGCCTGGCCTGGGTGCTGAGCACTGGGCTGGATATGAGGGCATTAACTGTGCTTCAGTGCACCACACAATTTAAAAGGCAGCACAGCGCCAGCCCTGTTTGCCACAAGGCTTGTACAGGCTCATTGCCCATGGTGACCAGGCAGGCTGACCCAGGCTAGGCCCAGATGTCAGGAGTAGAGGAAAGCATCCTGGTGCACTGTGCCGATGCTTTCCAGTATGGCCCAACATCTGTCTCATCTGCTGGCACCCAACCTGCTCTGCTCTTACCCCTCCTCCCACCTCTTGCCCTTTTTTTCTTTTTCTACAGTATTTTTACAGTAGTTATATATTCGTATAAAACATGTATGAAAGTCATTCTCTGTCAGTTTTTCCCTCTCTCTCACACACACACTCCACCAAATGTAAGTGTGTATGTGTTTGTGTGGATTTCTCCAAGCTGAGGGGCCCCAGAGCCAACCCCCCCATTCACTACTGCTCACTGCATTATCCACTCTATCTGTCCATCTGTCCCTCTGTTCACCACTGCCTCTATCCAGCTGCTCACCTAGCCGCCCTATTAGCACAGAGCTAACATAGCTGCCCTGCTCTGGGTTACCTTCAAAGACCCACCTCCTCTGCTCATAAACACTGAAACAGCTGCTCTCTACAGTATGTCCGTTCTCTCTTTTCTCCTATCATCCTCCTCCCTCCTTCTCTCTTCCTCTTTCAAAGTCAAAAGTGCTTCACTTGTTAATGATGAAAGGTGTTTTTTTTTTTGTTTTTTTTGCATGTGTACTTATACATACATTTACATCCCTACAAAAGATAATATGCGGTTTGATGCACTCCCACTCTCTTCTTGTTTTCTCCCCACTGTGTAATACTCTTTCTTATCACCCCAGTTTACTGAGCCACTGAGGACTCCTTCAGATATGTCAGTCTACTTAGAATCTGGTCCAAATTGTATCACTGAGCTCATGCGCTGCTTTTCTTCTTTAAAGTGGAAGCATGAGCTCATGGACCTAAAGAGAGATGCTATAACAAATGTGGCGGATGATAATTGCAGCAGCCGGTCTTAACTCAAGCAGCTTGTACTGTAAAGCACTAATTCCCATAGTCTAGGTTGGGACCCACACATGGGTCAACATACATTTGCAGTTCATTTTTCCCTAAGATTTATGAAACAAAATGCATAAAATGAAGTTGTGATTTATTTATCAACAGTATCTGGTTTGTCTAGATTACAACTCAAAATACTATCAGGTGTGAAGTAAAAAAAAATAAATAAATAAAATAAAATATAGAAAAACAACAAATGTGCCAGTGTCACAATTTTGTGAATGGATACTATGAATTTGAAAAAAAAAAAAGTGGCGCCTCATATAAATATTTGGGAAACCTTTTATATGCATGAAGTATGAGGATGTGATGGGTCTGGACAATTTGGGGTTAAAAAAAGAGCAAGCAAAGCAAACACAGACAGACTGAGCAAGGAAAAGAGAAGAGACATACACAGACTGAGATGCAAGATGCAGATGAAAAAATCACAAAAGCAAAACAGTGAGAGAAAGTGAAAGAAAACAGGGCTTTGACTAAATGAAAGCAAAGGATTTGTATTTGTTTAGTCCATGATACAACAGAAAACCCAGATGTTGTATTTCATCCACTAATGCTTTCTTTAAAGTGGCTTAAACCCCAAAGCCCTGCTTCTGATGAAAAAAAACATCAATTTCTTAAAGATCCCTTTCATTTTAAGTAGTGGTTTAAAGGAAGGGTAATGTATATTGAGTTAATATTGGCATTAATCGTTTTTCACCGATGTTAAACGTACAAATAGCAAAGACAGTGTGACCCTTAAGAGAAATTTCTTTTGAAGAATTAGGGAAATTCCCTTCTTGTCTCTTCACTCAATTGAAAATAAGAGGTGTCGGGACAGATTGAGGATACAATCTGAGCACAATTTCCTCTGTTAGGTGAGAGGTGTCAGTTGTAATCAGAGAAGGACAGGCAGGGATAGAGCCATTGTTTCCTGCTGGTCCTGGGCTCATCCTGCCTCTGTGTGGGCACTAATGAAGAGGGGCATGTCGCGCAGGGATAGTTTACCCGCCTCCTCTCCTGTGAGTTGAGAACGAGAGCCAATCTGTCAGGAAAACATTGAGTGAAATTGCCCTGTGGTACAGCAATGTCTGGTGACAGCCACTTGCAGACTGCCAGCCACCAGACTGATGCTACCACCCTGTATTGACAAGCAAATTACAGTCTCCAACACTCAAAAGCTTCCTAGAAGATTCATTTACATCCATCAGCTTTAAGCCTTTGTTACCTCGCTGGGTTTTCTTCTCTTAAGGGCAGAGGAAGGAGGGAGGATCCCAGACTGTTATGACAGAGGAGATTGTGAAGAGGCTACGCAGCCAACATTAAGACTGACGGAGCGGCTAGCCTCGCTGACTGGATGGCTGATCACATTACCTCTGCAGCATTGTGGGAATTAATTCTTCCAATAAGATCATTTTTAAGGTTCATATATTGCACAATCTAAACTGAGTAAATTGGTGGAAATTATACGTTGCCATGCTGCTGACAGGAAGAGATATTTTAATGGGGTTCAGCCATATGTGTAAGGGATTTGTGTGTACTTCCGTGTTTGTGTGTTATGTGCTTGAGATAGAACATAAAGTTTAAGACAGGTTACAGGCGAGGTTATTGTAGTACTGAGCTTTTTGATGCTTTAATTAGTACCATATGACAGGTACCATTTGCAGTGGAGCCGGTTTTACAGTTCATTTTATTCGATTTCATCTTATTTTTTTAGTCGTTCCAGTTAAAGCAAATAGACAAACTATTGTTTGAATTACAAGCAAAATTGTTTTAACACAGAACATCCAGGAATTCCAAAGTATTTGTCAAATTAATTTCACTGCTGAAGCCTTTAGCCTTGTTTCCACCAAGCAGCCCAGTGCAGTTCAGCTCACCACAGTATATGGTCTACAGGGATTTTGGCATCGCTTATGATAATTCTCTTTTCCACTTCATGACTCCCCACACGCATGCACATACTGAAGTACACAGTATATAACTTTGCATGGTTTAATTTTAAAGAAGACAGAGCATGCTGGTGGTATTATTGCTTTAAGAGGGAGAAGACAACTGTTACTTAATTCACTGTCTGGATCAATGTGATGTTTTTAATCATAGCTGGCTATCAGTGCTTTGTAGAGGAAGTGGCAGCGGTCACATGGTTTGGTGATCCCAGCTATGGAGAAAAGGGCATGTTTGACTTGCTTGCTGTTTTAAGGGGAGTCTCTGTGCAGGGTAAATAGCAGCCAGCAGGTGGAATATGTGACAGGCTGACAGACTTCAATTAATGGAAAATGCACCTCTTTTTATTGACTGTGTTCTATAAAGGTCAGCCAAGTCATGGTTTTTGAGGCAGTGTTTTTGCCCATTCCCAGGGTTAGATACATAATCAGAATTAATGACTCTAGACCTGTCTGCCCTCCTTACCCCAACCTTCAGATATATGACTGTCTCATCTGACCTCATACACCACCATAAATAGACACTGCATGCCTGTCTGTCTGAACAACCACTCCTTTTCAATGGACTTTGCTTTGATACACAAACTAAACTCCAACAACATATTTACTTATGCTGGCTCCATCTTTTACTCTCATAGACATGTGGGTAAAAACAAAACTTTAGCTTGCTTGTTTAATCTTTTTTTTCCCCCCACTGTTAGAAATCACATCTTTCACTGAGTTTCTGCTGTTGTTGACAAAGAAGCTGTGCTAACTTAACCCTTTAGGAGAAAAGCTTTCTAATCTTCTATTTGCTCTCTAAACAATACTGATTTCTAGATATACTTAATAGAAACAACAAGCTTCTTTTATCTTTTATGGAAATAAAAGTTGATGTTGATTTGTTGATATCCAACAACAAACCAACATATATTCATGTACAGACTAAGGAGGCTGTGGTTACAATAGTATTTCTCACAACTTGGAGCATTGAAGGCAGTTAATTATCTATATTAAGCATTTAGTCCTCAGGTTAAGGTATGACCTGAGTTCAGCTCGCTTAAAACTGTTAGAAAAGCCTGTAGGGCTTGGAACCACTCCCAACATTTCTGTTGCTTCAAAATCCCTATTCAGCTACACATACTGCAGCATAAGCCTTCTATTTCTTATTTGTTATATGCCAGTTAAGAAAACAGCAGTAAGAGAGGTTTGACTGCGCACTCAGGTGTCTTGTGATAAATTCACTGGCAGGCGATTAGGGGAAACCAAAGTGATTCTCATTCCCTCTAATAACTATTATCTTCCTTGATCCTCTGCTGGGCAGAGCTAGGGGGGGGATAAATCCTCTATAAAATGAGATAAATTACATATGTAAGATGATCAGCACGTGTTAGCCAGAGGCTTCCCGGATTATTTATTGTGCAGCTCGTCACTGAGTGTACAGCTGCTTAGCCATTCTCCCTGCCCAGGGATTGGCGGGCGTCCCGAGCATTCTTTGTCATAGTGCTGTACATACCTGGAGCTGGAGGGGGCTGAGTCCTGACGCTGCTGCAGCTGCCATTGTGGATGGAATGAACTGCATCGGGTAGTTATCACCTGTCAGAGAGGGAGCGATAGACAACAATGCATACAGGTTCAGACAATGAGACCAGGCAAGTGCCAACATGGATCTGTGGGCCCTCCGCTACTCTGCCACAGCAATGTGGCACATTGCAACGAGCCCTCGGCTTCAAGCCCAAACATCTGCATTAACAAAAGGCTAATCTAGTGCTACTGGAGCGGGATTACTTAGGAACTTTTCACACCATTCTCTCCTTCCTCCACCTGCACTTCTCCCCTGGAAACATATCATGACAGTAAAATATTTCAACACGTTATGGATACATGCATGTGTGTACTTATGAATATATGTGTGTGCGTGTGTGTTCATAATAAATGTTAAATATCCCCCTGGTATTCAATTAGTGGGCCAGCGTGTTCTCTCAGGCAGTTCATACAGCTGTCGACCTGTCTGGCTATTGTTCAACACTACATTGTTTGTGTGAGAGTGATAGCTTTGGCAGCAGAGTGAAAGCACTTGTATGTGAACTGGTTAGAACAAGTGTGCAGTCACAATAAAAAGGGTTTAAAAAAAACACACACACACAAACACACATTCTTATCTCACTTGTCACTGTGATCAAGCAAGGAAGAATAGCTTTCCAAATAGCAGCAGTATTCATTACTATTCACACTGTTGGCCTGTCATCAGCATGTTTGTCAGACAGGGATATAAAGCGGCTGGAGTGTGAGTGATATCCATGGGGGTACAGAAGCTTTTACACATTCAGCCCAGTGTGTTGAGACAGACAGAACAGCCCCAGTGAGACAGGGCAGCACAGCATTCATAGAGAGGAGGGTGGTTTGAAGCATGTGTCTGGAGTGGGGAGGGGTAGTTGGCCTTCGCTCAGACCCCACTTCTGCCTGTCACTTCTCCTCATGAACATATGGAGCCATTAAGCCACAGACAAGGTAAATGTATATACCTTCTCTTTCACTTTGCCCTCGCCCGCTCGCCTCACTTTGCAATCTTGTACAGCACAGCACAATGTGATACAGGCCATGGAAATTCAATCCCCATTTAGGAGCAAATACAATCACACAGCAGAAGTGGTTTCAAATAGTGCTGGGTTGGATGCGTGGCTGTGTGCGCACTGTGGTTATTTCTATACCTCCTCTTTCTTTGGTATCATTTTCTTTCTGTCTCTCTTGCTCCATGCTCTCTGTGACGTAGGATTTGGGAATAATAAATGGCTGGATGACTTTAGATGTCATGTGAAACCTGGGGAGGGTCATGTGCTCAGTGAGCACCCCACCACTGCTTGGGGGTCTCAGGCTCTGAGGTCTGGGTCTCTGAGTCACACACAGTCTGTGTTGTCTGTGTTGAGGCAGCAGACTCCAGCAGAAAAGGCCCTGCACCAGTTTGGCATCGCTGGTGAAAGGGAATTGCATTAAAATCTGTGTTTTTGTTTGTTGTTTTTTTTAAATCTCCATGGCCGATCCCATGCTCAGTGGCTGGGGTCTATGGGGTGACACTACGGTCAGAACAGGCTATAGTTCCCTGCTCATATGATGCTGAAGTACAAGTCATAAATAAGGGTTGTCAGATGTACTGTAGCTGAAACCTTGCTTCATACCGATCAAATGATGATGAATGAATATCACTGTACCACTCAAACTTGATCTTCTAACACACGTTTCCAACTATAGTTAAGTCCAGCTGCGCTGTTTAACAGGACTACTGTCCATGCCACAGTATACAAGCACAAGTGGCGAATCGATTTACTGAAGGAAATGGAGGCATAAAAAGTCAAAAAGGATGTAATTCTCCTTCATTTGTATCATAACCTTCTGCTTTAGCTGCTCTAGCTATTTTGTTTGTGTGAGCTACAGTAACAACATGGAAGTGCAATATGGTAAGGCTCTTGTCTAAAGTTACATATAAAAGATTTTTGGGGCTACAAAAGCAAAATAATTATTATGTTAAAGCTATTGTGCACTTATACAAAGCGAATCATGGGTAGAATATTTCAATTTCAATTTCTGCCAATAAACCCTCCTTAGTAATTCATAAGAAACTCTAGTCCAATTTGACAGGCTTTTGTGAAGAATGCAGATGTGTAAAGTAAGAACGCTTTTGCAAATATATATTGTCTTTATTTTTATAATAATAATTTTCATAACTTTTGCACAGTGATTGTTTGAATCAAAATATCAGAAATCTGACAAGTGAAAGTGACAAGTGAAAATAATAACAAAATAAAAGTTTAAGTGTTGCCTATGTGAAGCCTATGAGAAAGACTGGCAGGGAAACCCAAAGAGATCATTCTGCAGGTTCATTAGAGGCACATCATACTGAAAGCTGGCATGTCTGTGTAAACAGTGCAAACAGACTGGGAAGTCTGACTCGTACCTATTTGTTTAACAGATGAGTCGATATCTCTATGACTGTGCTCATCTACCGTGCAAGACCCGGCCATTGAGCACAGCCAGTGGACGGGGTGATGACTTGCTTCTATGGTGCTAGAATGACTCTGTTTCCATGTGAGCACCACAGGGCTGGGGTCATAAGCAGTGGTCCCTGGGGCTGTCTCATAATGATAACATCAGATTAGTGTGCCTTAGTCTTGGAAGTGAATGCTTGGCCACTCACTTCATGGAGGAAGGACACGGCAGCATCCTGTATGCGCAGCGGGTGGTGGTGATAACATTGTATTCTCTGGAAATATTGTGTATATTGTGTTGGAGTGGGTGAAATAATAGATTTTTTTTCTTGAAAATACCTCTCCTCACTACAAGAGTCATTTTCAGACCCCCTTTGCTATTTCTTCATGAACTCATGAATTATGCAGGAACCATACACATGGCGACCCCCTGACCATGATTCCATAATAGCTCCTGTTATTTGAACTAAAACATTTTCCTTGTCAAATCTATTGCAGAAAGCATACTGGTAAAAGACTCCCCCTCAGGCACTTTGTTTAAGCTGTCATGGCTCCATAGTTCCAAAATAGCTGACTTTCTTTCTCATCCAGCGGTTTTACAGTTAATTCATTAACTGCACTACCACACCTTTTTGATGTTCTGCTGTGAACCTGCTGACTTCTTAGTGTTCCTTTCTCTGTTTTCAGCCCTCTTCTTTGTTCTGATTCTGTTTTACAACAGACTAGCACACTGTTCCTTTTCTAGATAACAAATAACTTTTTTTCCCCTCAGTGAGTTGTTCATCCACGCAAAAGTTTCCTTCTGTTTTTGTTTGGGAGAGGAGAGGTCAATTTAGTTTAAATAAAACATGTATATATCTTTCTTAAAATGCTTTACACAATCTATATTTTTATGTGTACACAGTAGCAGAATTTGGAAGCACATCTTTAATGTTCACAAGAGTATGAGGGTGTGTGAGGATACTGTTTTGGCAGAATATCAGTCAACATGTTACAACAATGTTTTCAAACACATTTTTTAAAAATGTTTTTAAAGCTGTGGATCTTGTCTTTAGTCACTTTGAAAGACAAAGGAGGAGAAAGAGACTTGTTGTTACAAGCAGTGAAAACTCTTATGTGCAGGAAAACCTGTTCCTAACCGCGTCCAAAAAACTGCTCATCTAATAATTTTCCTTTAATTACTTAACTTTACTGTCAAAAGGGCATAATTGTGTGAAATTAAAATAGCGCATAGTTGGTAACAACAGGAAGACTTTTTATTCAGGTTTGATCCTTTTTGTGTTGTACGATCAGTGGATACTGAAAAAGACAATTATAGTCAGCTCACTCCTGGAAGATACTTTCATGTCAAAGACTTGTTTACATTCCTCTGCTCCTCTGTCCATATCTATTGTTCCACTTAGATGAGAACATTCCCAGGCTTGGTCTCAAGTCCAAGTTCAGACAGAACAGAGCATGTCAGTGGCCTCAAGTGTGAATCAAGCATTTGTTTGTTGCTGTGTGTCTGTTACACATCAAGTTGTGGAACAACTAAAGGCCTAAAATGTGTAATTTTGCATATAAGACATAGCAAGCAGAGAAGGGGGAAAAGGGGAGGGGGGAGGAACTCAAAACTGAAGTTGCAAGCATACCTGGTTTATAAGACATTCCCGGGGGGAAGAGAAAGCCTTGCTGTGCGGCGGCGGCGGCTGCCAGAGTGCGTTGGTCGTGTGGAAAAATGGGGATCATGAGCGGAGGCATGTGACCCTGGACCTGCTGAACAGATAGGGAGCAGAGATCAGAGAGAGGCCTTAGCACAGGCATGGTTCACAGAAACACACAGCCCTGTTGGGGGGGGGGGGGGGGGGGGGGAAAAAGGGGGGGCGGACAGATCACAGCTCTTCCTAACGTGTGCTGACAGGGGGCTCTGCACCATCTACGGCCGTCATACGCTCACACAAGCCTAGCTGAGTTACGCCTGCCCCTAATCCAAACCACAGTTTTACCTTTCTACATCAAAGACCCCGCATATGCACATTGTTTGAGTGTCAGGTAGAAGAGGCAACATGTGGAGAGTCTCGAAAGATCTTTAAGGCATCTGGAGACAAATACTGCATGTGTTGAAAGAAGCACTCACCAACAAGTGGTCTTCATGCACAAACACACAGACACACACACTCCTCGAGGGAAGATCAACTAGTCACACAATTTTGGATGATCGTTTACTCAGATGATAAAAGCTTTAAGACAATCCAGTAATTTACAACTACTGTTTTCAGCACAGGAAAAAATAGCAGCTGCTTGAAAAGCACTTGCTATTTTTCATTTTAATGTCATTCTCTGACTATGTCATACAGCCTGTTGCTGACTTGCCTACTGGGGACATCAGCAAAAACTCCCTGCATGTGTATGTCAAGGGTAGGTGAGTAGCTTATGTCTGAAAAGTGGCATGTGGGGTTTTGTACGCGTGTTGTAAGGTCCAATCTCACTGTCATACTCAGCTTCCTGAAACTCCATGATGAGGAGCAGCTCTGCTACCATGGGCCTGAAAGAGTTAATCTAGCACTGAGCAAGGCTACCTCAGGGGAACCTGCCTGGAAAATGGGTTAATAAAGGTCATACCCCAAAATAAACACTTTACAGAATGTTTCTCCATTCATCCCTCCTTAAAATCAACTTGCAATAAAACGGGTCTGGGTGCAATTACCGTCGCTGCATTGGGGCATGAAATCAACCTGCTCTAAGCGAAGACCCCCCCCCCACACACACACACACACACACACACGCACACAAACTACGTTCTGACTGAGGTCTGCTACGATCTCTGCTTTTTCTGCCTGCGCCTGTCCCCCTCTAGACCCTGCACCAAAGTGGCTGCACCCAGTTTCTCTCACTGTTAGCCCACAAAACTACTTAAAACTACTTTATTGATCTGTCCAGAGGTGCAGAGCTCAACTGAAAAACCAAATATACAGAAACATTTTATGTCTACTGAGCTTTTACCAAAGTGCAAGTGCAGGAAGTGCTACAAGAATAGAAAAAGTATGTAATTCTTCTGAAAGTAATTCAGTAAAATGTGCTGTTACTGCAGAAAAAATAAATGTCCAAGGAGACTGCGACAAATGACCTTAAATAAAACATAGCTTTATAGGGATTTGTAGGATTTGTGTTCCAAGTTTCCAGGCTGAATGGATGAACGATGGATCTTGGCCTTGCATGTATGGAACATATGGAAAAACACGATAATTAATGTCACAACATGAGGCAGGGCCAGTGACAGGCGGGTGGGGTGGGGGGCGGGGACACTGGGGAACATAGTTTTTCTCTGTCTGTGTATTTGGACTGTAAAACCACATGGAGTCTGTCTCTGAATGTGTGATAGTCACAAGACAGAGAAAGACTCCCTCAAGTCCACATGCCTGCTTGTGTGTTACAGATGTATTGCATACACCATCATGAATGAACTAAGTAAATAAAAGGTTACTGACCACCAAATATTCAGGAAACAAAACGTCACTCACTCTGTTTCCAGTAGTGATAAGTGAAATCAGCCTCATAAAAAAAAGTATTTACAACTCTGTGTCCACATTTCATCTCGCTAGAAATATACAAAAAAGACTACCAACACTCAAGGTGCACATGCCACCTTAAAGTGTGACATTTAAACTTAAAGACGACCATACACCCAATTAAAATCATCCTTTTTGAAATCATCAGACCAACAAATAAGAGAACAGCTCACATGGAAATAACAATGTAGGGATGTTACCATTCTAAAATTTATTTCCATTATATTTTTGAAAATACAAACAAGGCAGCATTAAATTGCCCTTGGGATGTATACAGATTAAACACAGTGAATCTTTAAAGACATCAACAAAAGACATCAGATATCAGACCGGTTTTTCTCCAATGCACATTAAATGTAAATGATATCATTTCATCTGGGATATCAGCTTTTATTACTATTATTATTTTAAAATATGGGGCTGAATATACAAGATTCATTGAGGCAAGACAGAGCGTAAATATGTGTTGAAGGGGAAATAAATGCATTAAGTCGGAATTGCTGTGATTTGCAGTAATGAGCTGCGCACATTAAAGTTTAATTTACGGCAACTAATGTCAGAGAAAGGCAAATCAAATTTTGAGACACTTCAAGGTGGCAACAAATAGTGGAGGTTAGCTGAACTGTCAATTACCAGCTGGTACATTGGCTGAGCACATTCTAACATTTTCACAAATGCTTTGTTTTAAAGAATTGACTGTTAAAGCAAATTAGTAGGAAAATCAAGAAGTAAAATGAAAAAAAAAAAAAAGAACAGAAAGGGGGCTCACATACTGTTTGCCTCCCATTCTCATTCAAGTTCATCCATGTATGGGCTGAGTGCCCAGGATTTTTCTGTTGCCAAGATGATCTTGAGGAGTCAGAGAATAAAGTGGAGCAGATGTGAGTGGGGCACTTGGGCAGCGTCCTCCCTTCTCCTCGTAAATACAGTGCCATTGTTGTGCTGGCACTGCTCTTCCTCTGTCTTAGCACTGCTAAGTACTGGATAATGTCATTTCACACCATCTGCCCCCAGGCTTCATTAAAGATACATGAACAGGCTATCTTATGAGGAACAGGTGCTATTGTTTGTCCCTCAAGACCTGGCACTAAGGATCTGACTCGGAATACTTGAAGAGGCGCATCTGTAGTGATCAGTCAGACAGACTTGGCTGAGGCCCCCTTCTCTGCCAGCATGCACTCCAACAGAGGTTTCTGGGGGAACTCAGCCACCTTGCAACATGTATCATCAATTCACATGACCTGATGAAGTCTGTAGCAGGCAAGCATGCAATCTGTTTCCCTCTCGAGGAGTTGCTGGGATTTGATGAATAGCACCAACTTGCAGCTCGGACGCCATATAGATCCTATACAGTATTAGTGAACAGCTGATCTGGTTTGTTTTAGTCACATTTTTAAGTAAAAAGGACAAGTTGTACTATTTCTGCAAACAGTTACATTTCTACTGTATTTCAGTAGGGTTAGGGTTATTTTATTTGATAACTTTTCCTTTGTCAAATTTAATTTACTTTTTGTGTATCAGTGTTTCATATTTTATAATTGCTGATGTAAGGCTGGACGATATGGCCAAAAAAACCTTATAATGATTAAAAAAAAATGAATCAAATTTATCAGTATTGTTAATTATTGTGGCAAAATGTCAGATAAGATTGTTATCTAAAAAAAATGATTACGTTTTGGTCCTGGGTTATTAGACAGCAAATATTTTTAAAACAGAGAAACAGTTCACAAATCCTTAGCAAAACATTAATAGAAATTATGTGTGAACCTAATATTGTCAAATATTGGACCACTGTTATGTTGATATTTAAAACAATTATATATTTTTCATAAAATAAATAAATAAATAAATAAATAAACAAAATACTTCTAACACTACACTATAGCTCAACTGACTGCAGTAGTTTACACCAGCAGTCCATGGGGTCAGACTGCAGAGAGCGAGTCAGACTCATATCTGATGTGTAAATACACACAGTGTGAAAGATGGGGTCGACATGAAAGAGCTGCCTTTATTTCTCCTATCACTTGCAACACACATGCATTGGCGCGCGTGCACACACACACACACACACACACACACACACACACACTGCTCTGATACTGCTTTACCCCATGAATGATGCACTTCTAGTTCCTTATATCCACTGCATACTTGCACTGAAATACACCCTGCAGTACTTAACATGATATGAAAGATGCACTTTTATATCTGTGATAGAAAACATAGTGTAACATATTTCTACCAATGAGAAAAAAAAAAAACATGAGTAATGTTTCCATAAACATGTGAACGTCTAGCTATAACACATGAGCAAGCAGCTCCTAAACGCTGAGTGCAAATAGAGATGTACAGCACATTACTGCTCTCACTTGGCCCCCTGTCAACACCCATGTTCCTCAGTGTCTGTTATAGCCTGTACAAAACACAGAGGGGGCCTGAAGACACCCTGCTGGCTTTTCCCTCTAAACCCTTGTACACTTCCACGCACAGAGACACTCAAGCTTTGCTGCTCTGTACCAAAGCTCTGGCCACAGCTTAGAAACAAAATCTGAATCTGTTTTACTGCCAAGTTGCAGAACAAACACAGTAACAGGAAATAGAGATATTATAAAATGAATATTAAAAAGACTCAATCAATAAAGAATAAAGCTGATTAAATTGAGAAAGCGGCATTTCTACAAATGGAGACACTATAATATAAAATGAAATCTTAAATATACAATAACAATAGTCGAATATACAACATATACAATATGTATATATCTGTGAAAGATTTGAATTTGGCTGCCCCCTCTTTCACAAACAAAAAAGTTTTGTATACAGTCCAAAAAAAAAAACCCTGTAACCCTGTACCTCATTCTCACCTCGTTTCATGGTTTCTAGCTTGAAAGCATCTGTGAGATCCTGGGTATAATATCCTGATTATCTCCTACTTGACACCTTTTAACACACCTCTCACACAGATGCTTATCTTGGATATAATTTGCATTCGCATGTAAAAAGTGCAAGCACTAAGAGTTTCATCAAAAATAGAGAAACAATATGACCATAAGTAGCCAAAACATTTCTGAAGAGCTTGTGGTGATAATGTTCCTAATTCTGTTAAATCATTTAGATTATAATAGATGCCTTTTTCATGAGGATGAGATCGCAATCATCAGTAATTAGTGGAGAACTCATCTTTCACTGACATCTCATTTTAATAAAATTACTTCCACACTTTAGTAGCTGTCAGATCAGCAGCTCTCGCTAACCTCGTTTTTTTACATTTTTCTATAGGAGGGATTCTGTAATTTCACCCAGGGTGAATAGACTCCAGCTGTTGCTGTAAGAACTGGTAGTTCACACTTCGTTCCCCCCTGCTCTCCACTGCGCTGCACACCAAACGCCTGCAAAAAGAAATCACCTTTTGTGATCTGTTTAAAGGGAAAGTAATCTCGAGGAAGTTGGCAAGTCTGGCTTCTTCCCAACTGCAGCACACACAGTAAAACCGACACTAGACAGCGGGATATGTTTAACACCCGCCACTGTGTACACAGCCCGCTGGGTGTACACTGTACCAGAGCCTAACCAGCAGGAAAATCACTCTGTGGAAGCACTTCTACTCTGCTGAATCCTCTGTGTATAGCCTCAGGATTTTCCCCCCAATGAAACAATCAGCAGTTCGTCAAACAAATATTACTCCTTTACTGCAAGTCATTTATTTGCCAGTTATGCTGCTGCTGCTGCACTCAACTGGTGCAAGGCATGGCAGACACACATTGATTGAACAGAGGTGTGGTGCTGTTTGAATTTGTCTGTAGCTAATGGTAATCAGACAAATAGATCAATAGATTTGCACAAGACTTTGATGCTCCAGACTCCTGCCTTTGAATGAAGGTCTTCATATTACCACTCGCTAGACTGCAGCACATTATTCCTGCTTGTCTGCTCTGGAAATGAGTACACAGGAATGGGAGGGCAAATGGACTGGAGAGGTTGGGGTCTCTAAAAAAGGCCCTTGTCTTTGTCAAGCCTCTGACCTTTTCGCCTCACTTCCTTCCTGTGTCTGAAATTTGTGTAAAACACACTTCGCCACAAAACCTAGAAATCTAAAGCCTAAATCAATAGTGAACAAGCAGCAGCCTGAATAAAGTCACACTATTTTTTCTGTAAATCATTATAGCGTGGACTGCACATCGGTCAAGACTGTGTGTGTTACACTGAGAACTGTTCAGGATAAGGTGCAGCAAATCCAGATTCTTGAGTGAGGTCAGGCTATGCAGAGGGAATAACCAAGAGATGACTTCTTGGTCCGCTAATTCCTTACACAGTAAAACAAGCCTTCTTGGAAAACAGCCATTCCAATATGTCTATATTAAGATGAAAGCAGGGTAGTCCAACCCTCACACCCCCCGACCTGAATCACTCCTCTACCCCCCTCCCCCATCTCATCGCTCCCGCTGACTTCACTGGAACTAAAACCCTAAAAGTGCAGGTTCATTCATTCATTCATTCATTCATTCATTCATTCATTCATTCATTTTCTACTGCTTTATCATTTTGTTTAAATATGTGATTGCAGGATTTCTGCACACAGCTCAAATTCAGTGTAGTTTCAGTATTATGTTTCTTGAAGGAAAGATAAAAGTCACACAAGAACAAGAAAGTGAAAACAATTCAAAAAAAGTGTACACATTTTCACAAAAAGGGAACTGTATTTGAAATGTATGTCTAAAAACATACACAGATCGAGGCTTGAACATCTTGTTAAAGCCTTCTTCAGTTGATGTTTAAGCTACCAGATGATGAATTTTTGTGGGACAAATGTCTTTTGCTGTTATAATGTTAATGAGAAAGTATTTTTGTCTGACAGGGGGAACAGTAGACCACCCCTAATTTGTTGTCCACATCATTTCCCTCTGTGTCCCATCCTCCAATGAAAGACTGAGGCTCTGTCTCTACTGTTACCTCCGAGCTGCTTGGGCCACCAAACAACAACAGAGACCATTATGTTGTTCTACAGAGAACAGGCCCGTGAGGAGGGGCAGGTTTATTAGAGACACAAGTGCGTTGTTGAGACCTTCGACACACTCAAATGTCCTCCCTTGAAAGTGGGCAAGAAAACAGCAAGATCAAACAACAGACAAATGACTACGCCTTTAAAAGAAACACTCAAAATTGGATTTTTGCAAGAAAATTAAAAATAGGTGTTTTTGGAAAACTGAGTCATTCAAAAGACAAACAAAAATATTCACAATTCACATCGCAACACAAAGTGGCCCATTCATTGTGTTCTGTTGAGGAATGCTTGGACTCTCCTCACCCCCCAAAAACAAAAACCTCCTTTTTTACATTGACCATGGGCTGAATGCTTTGCTTTGCCACCCTAAGAAAACACGCGCCCCTTTCTCCTTGCTGCTGGCTGCCCGTACACAGTGGAGCCTATTAATGCAGCTCCTGCTCCCTGCCACGAAGGACGATGGCCACGCAAAGCCAACGCAAAGACAAAACAGTTTGCACAACATTAGCATAGAAAACACAGTCCATGCAGAGAGGGAGAGGAAACTACACTAGCATTTACACTGGAGGATGTGTTCTCCCTCAACTGATATTTTCCTCTTGAGGTGTTAGGTTACGATGGACATTAAGTATACACGCTGCGGCAGAGAAGGTTTGTGGCGCTACCAAACAGGTGCTTTTCTGTGATATTCCGATTGAACACAAAAAATACTTAACTGTATGTGTATGTATAGTATAGATTTCATTTATAAGGATTATCATATTTAATTTACAACACATACAATTTACAATGCAAGACAAGACAATTCTCTTTGCCTGGTTAGCATCTGTCTTGGGCTTTTTACACTTAAATGAGCATCTATACCTGCAATTTTTTAACCTGGATGAGCCCACTAAAATGTGATTAACACCATTCCCATTGCCAGTGGTTGGTCTGTTGCTCTGTGGTGATTTCATTCACTCCTGCATCACCTGTGCATGAAATATGTCTTCACTATTGTGCCAGCAGTTGGAGAGAGAACAACACAATGGAGCTGTCCCTCCTTCAAAGTCAATAGCGAGTGAAGACTTTTAAGTCACTGATAAAATGAAATCAGATGAAATAAAAATACTGGGTGGTGTTACACATTGTAAAAAGTAAGATTTGCTAAAAATATTAAGAAGAACATTGGGCAGAAGACGAATGCTCTTCCTATATCCATCACTGCCAGAAATAAGGTAGAGGAAGAAGATATTAGTGTGTTCAGCCAGGTTTTGCATTCGCACTAATACCGATCACAGCTGGTGCCAGGAATAATCTGGGGAAACCCTATTCAAACCAAGGATTGAACAGGTTTTTGGACCAGTGGGAATGGAGCATTAGTGTTGGATTTTTGTTGTCTCTTGTGTGGATTGATAGCAAGCTGAAAGTTTGAGTCATAAATTAATCTGTCCCACAGGTGCTTAACATAACCCTCAGGTGACTAATTTTAAGCAGACCCTCAGGTGTGATTTCATGCATCACAGCCACTTATGTGGCACCTCTCATAAGGAGCCTCTTAATTATTGCTGCTTAAACAGGAGAGGTGTCTGAACACAAAGGCCAATTACACAAAGACAGGGCTTTATTGTGTAATTTGCATCAATAATGGATCTATGTTTGTCTACATTCATTGGCAAAGACATGGCACAAACAAGCATGTTTCATTTGGCTGTGACTAAAGAGACTGTTCAGTTAGTGATACGAGACTACTGTTTTAATATAGTTCAGCAGCCCTGCATGTGTAATGCAACTTAATGCCTAGGTGCTTTTCATCCAGAGACGAAAGCCTAATGAGAGAAACCCACAGACCTTAGGCTGTTCAAACAGCATCTACTGTTTATATTCTTACAGCCAGAATTTGTTTTAATAGACAAATGGCATTACATGCCAACTGTGCAGCCACTTTGCTTCATTTGCAGACTATCACTGCCATTGCTGAGCCGAGGTTATTACACCTTTTTGTGCATCATTAAGTTTTAACAGGGCCGCGATGGCTTTATTGTTTAAATTAAACACGACTTTGTTTAACGTCAGCATTTCCTCATGCTTCCTGACAAGAAGTCACATTTCATAACTAATTAAATTGATCCCCCCCCCCACCGATAGAGGCCACTAAATGGAATTATTTGTATCAGAGTGTCAATATATTAAATCACAGGGGCTAATGAGTCGGGTCACTGCTTTCTTTTATCTTCGGTCTTGCATGTGCACATCTTCATCAGCTAACAGTCTCCTTAAATGGAGGAGGAGCATGCTGGACTGAGCCTCCCTGGGCGAGAGCCAAGCCCGTCTGTCTGGGCTGTTAATGCCCCCCACATAATCTTACTAGCAGGCTAACACAGTGTTCAACAACACATGAGAAAGAACTGGCAACACAGCCTGTACACAGAAATGTGCAAACACACACACACACGCACGCACGCACGCTCATACATACATTATCATTTCCCAGCTCTATTATTCTCTTATTATGGTGCTAACAGTTCCAGTCTAACTGTGCTAATTGGGGACTTGCATATCGTCTTTAACATTGTCTGTTTTTTGTTGTTTTTTTTTTCTCTTCTTTGCCAGTGCATTATTAAGAGTCTCACACTGAGAAAATCATTTGTGCTGGAGAGACAACAAAAAGCATCTGAGAATACACAAATTACCACTATTATCTTAGTGCAATTACCATATAGCTTTGTGTTTATTTAAATCATCAGACTGATTTCAAATATTTACCATAATGTGTACTTTTGGGGGTCCTAAATTATCTTTTTTTTTATCATAGCTGGATCAAACACCAATTGTTGTCATAGATCTGGTTAGATAACAATTTGTGAAGCATTAGGCAAAAGCATAAAAACCATGGTGGAAGCATTAGATTGAGTGGGGCTCATGAGCATTGAAAAAACAACCAAGTTTAACTGACTCAAACCAATTATTAGAAGATAAAACTGCTTCTCATGACATGTCATACATTGGATTGATGATTTATGTTGCATTAGGCCTATGACCCCAAGCATGCTGACCATTCATCAGAGTTTCTCTAAAATAGCATCACAATCAGAATGTTAATGTCCTTGAGTTGTAGAAGTAAAGCCAGGGATAAATCTGTGGAATAATGTGACATATACTAGAGCTGGAGGTCGAGATACAAGTAGCCATAAACCTTGTCATTTATCTCTCATTTATCTTTATGATTGAACATTTTCATACACACAAAAAAAAACATGAAATGAATCCAAATTTGTCAAGTGTATTGCAGTAGCAGCAATCATGGCAGCCATTAAAATATAGTGTGCGTGTGCGAGTAGTGTCTAAATGGGGATACAGAAGACACATTCATTTCTCCTGTGAATTCTATGGATTCTTTGGAACACATGGGGAAATGATAAACCCATGTGCCATGTAATAAAACACTTATCTAGATTTTTCTGTGTCCTAGAACAGACTGACTCAAAGTAATCAACTGTCCAACTGAAAATGTATTCTGTTTGAAAATATAGTTTACATTTAAATTAATTTAAATCCTCCTTTGCTTTGTTTAGTTTAAATCAAGCAAGTACTATCTTCGAATGTGTGGTTCGCCTACTATGAAGTGCAGTCGTGTGGATAGTTTGTTTAATGCAGCTAAATATAATTGGACTTTGAACAACAATATAGTGGCCTTCTATTTTAACCTTTGGTTTCTCTTTTCAGATGGCATTTCTATGTGTTTTTGTATGTGAATTCTTTTAATTCAGTGCTGGCACATCATGGCTACATCCAATGACAAACCACAATGTCATGATATTGTGATATTTCTGACGGATAAAACAATAATTAAATCAAATGATTTGGATTAAAAGTAACCCTCTGTTTCATCTTGGCAGCTCTGCTTCCTCCAATCTGTTTGTGAAGATAAAGTTCACCCTGACCTTTCAGCCAATATTTATTCTCTTGATGTGTGTATCAATGCGTTATGGCTGTGTGTGCCTGTGAACTGTACAACGTCAACTCTGTGCATGTGTATGAGTATCTACATTGCTGAGTCAAACTGCGTGTGTCTTTTTCCTTGAGGAATGGCTGTAAGGTGAGGGACAGGGTTATCCCTTTATTTTCATAGAGCTTAATGCCTTATGAAGACTTTTTATTTTATTTTATTTTATTTTATTTTATTTTATTTTATTTTATTTTATTTTATTTTATTTTACAACCAAAAAAAAACTTTGACACACTAACTAGTAAATGCTTATGGGAGAAAATGTCAAAAATCAGCATGATGAGCAATGTGATGCTGTTTTGCTGCTCATCTGCAGCAACTGCTTGTCCATTCGGAGCAGTACAGAAGTGGATTTGTTTGTAAAACTGGAAAAAGCCAAAAAGGGGAGATTCAAATAATGATCAGCATGTGCGATGCTAAGCTGAATCAAACTGCAAAGAAGAAATGAGGTGCTCATTATTAGTTCTTTTTTTTCTGCAATCTCCCGCTGCTTACATGCAGACTCAGAGAGATAAGTAACTTATGGTAAAGACTAGAGCTTTGCTAATAAATATTGTCATACGTGTCAAATTTTCAACTAAATCAGTTTACGAGTTAATCTAATCCCAGGATTGAATTAGTGCCAATGTGATTTCATCGACGAGGAGGAAGGAATACAAACAAGCCGAAGGAAAAACACACAAAGCCTTGAGCTTTAACATTTGATAAGCCTCTAACACTGCAATCAAAACATCTGCTATCTTAAAACAAGTGACATTGTAATCCTGAAGGACAAAGACTAAATCTCACTCCCTCTCTTGTAGGAATGATGAAGAAGGATAAAAAGAGAGATGGCTATTCAAAAGGGAGACTTGATTAAACTGCATTCTGCTCCAGACCTCATTCGCTAAACCTCTATAACTACATCCTGGTGATGGATTCCCTTCATTCCACTCACACACCCCCCCTTGAAAATGCACATAGAACATGCCAACAACAGTCTCCAGTTGCAATCCCTGTAGTTTTATTGTTAGGACAGTTTACAATGTCCACTGATGTGATCTGTTACATCATCAATACAAGGCCTTAAAAAGAGGCTTTCTCTTGGTTTCCTCCCTGAGGCCAAAACAGAAGGACTTTGATGGCCAGTAGGGTCTCCAATAAAGTTTAGTGCTCTCCATGCTAATAGCAGAGTAACTCAATCTCTCAACTCTGCTCACTACTTCGCTAAATGTCTGCGACATACTGGCTGGAAGCTTGTATACAAAACTAATTAAGTCAAAGCTGTTGTATATTAAGATGGCCAGGGCATTTTTAAAAGGAAGTAGTAATGAAAACAGAATGGGGGAAAAAAGATTCACTAACTTGCCCCAGACTCTCTTTTCTTATTTGCTCTGCTTCTCCAACAGCAGTGGCCATCACCACACGATAGAAGATAATCTTCTGCCTTCTCTTCTATTAACACTTTTTGCACGTGATCAATATTATATGAAGTCTTGAGAGAAATTGTTTGTTTTTAGATAGAATTATGTCTGGCAAAAGGTAGACTGTCAGAGAAACAGATGGTCTGAACCTGAGACCTTTTGTTTAATTGTGGATGTGGATTGTGGATTTTTTTTTTTTTTTTTGATCAGGGAAGATCTTTGACTCTCTTGACCAAGGGAGAAGCTTGGTGAGCTGGGCTCTGCAAGAAAGGACGTTACTTATATCTCGGTTCAAGTGTTTGAAATGGATATTTAGAAGTATGTTCCTGCACACACTTGAGTCTCCTTCCTCTTTTAAAAACTACGCATCAAGGGGAATTTTCAGGTATCATTTGCCTTTAACTCTGTGATGAAAGCATGGGCCACTAAAAGTGAGATGCATTAGGGCTGTGCCCTTATGCTCATTGAGCATAAGTAAAGGACCCTCCATGCTGGGATTAATACTAGCCCCTTGGTAATGTGTAAGGTACTTCATTTTTGAGTGTTTTCTAGACAGAGTGTCGTGCTTCTCTTTAGTGAAGAGTAATAATGAATAATTTTTGAAAGGTCCAGACTGATGGCTTCTCAAGAGCACGTTGACTGTATGGCCTTTCTCTTTGCAAAGAGCTCTTGAAAGTGTCGTTTCGGTGTCACACTGGCAAATCTGGTTGTCATACAAACTGCTGTATGTAGCCAGAAGTTTTTGTCTGTGTATTATCAAGAAGGGGTGTGGTGCTTGTATAATAACACATATAAAATCCTATCTTCAGCACAAAAAGTATCTCCAGTGAGAAGTGCTAAAAGGTGATGGACGAACATTTTTTTTTTTTTTTTTTTTGCAAGTGAGTGTTTTGAAGATGTAAAATGAAAGGAGAGGTTAGGGAGTTGTATGTTGGAGGAACAAGCAGAGGAGGAGGTAAATGGAGAGGGATGTGCCTGACACTAAGTACACCCAGAAGGATAACTTTAGCTTCACACAGGCAGCCAGGCTCGCAGCTTTGACCATGGACAGTTACAGACCCTGGATTACACTGTACTATCTGACCTTGTCAAGCAACATGTAGACTGGGTGGTCTCCCACTACAAAACCTTTAAACTGTATCACACAAGCACACCCAAGCAGACACACAGCAATGACGTTTGTTTCTATGGCTTATGCTCATCTTTAATAATCAGTCCAATTTTTTTTTTAATTGGACAGATACAGTATATTTGGTCGATTACCCTTTTTTTTTGCCTCCGTCTGATAAAATAAAACAGTTTAAAAATTTGAAATAGTAAACAAAATTGCCTATTGTAATGTAAACTGTATTAAACAGCATGCTTGTTGGACTTGTTGGACCTTCTTGTGAGCCTTTGTTGGAATTTTAGTGACTTGAATTTGCACTTTTCCCTTATTTTTGCAAAAAAATAAATAAATACAATCCAATACAAAAGAACCAATACAGCCACACACACAATGACAACGTTGTTTTGGTATCTGTGTCAAATCCTGCAACGTGGGCCTTTGGGCCAAACTTGTTTCTGAGGCATTTACCAGCCTCCTTCATGTCCCCCACCTCCAGGCTCTAGTCCATCAACAAGACTCATTAGCTGTTGTTACTTTCCCCCTTATTTTTTGTTCAGTAAGATGTGCTAATTATTCTCCTCCATATTTTAAAGCCTGCACGATTACCAACAGGCAATTAACATTTGATGAGAGTCATGCATGGTAGTTTGACACAAAAAAATTAAAGATAAAAAGGCAAGTCATTTAAAAAAGAAATTGTAAAAAAAGACGAGAAATAGAGGCTGACAGAAATTAGCAGTGATATTTACTTTAATGCTTAATTTTATTGATCTGTGCCATTAAATTCAGACATTTAGTTTTGGCTCATGGTGACAACAGTGGAGCACTAATTACACTGAAGACAGACAAATGTTCAAGTAATCAGTGTGGAGAAAAGCAGAGGTGTAAGCTGTGATTGTGAATGTTAGGGGGCCAGCAGGAACACATTCACTGACCTGAATCTGCTGCTGAAGGAGGTTGATTTTGTGTTGCTGCTGCAGGAGCTGCTGCTGCTGTCTCGCAATCTGGTTGGAAACACAAGTAATGATGTTGAATGAAATCATTCCAGCTTAAATAGACAAAAAGGGAGACAGTTTTATATATTGTTTCTGTATTTGCTGGACAACTGTGTTGGAACTACAAGCATAATACCAGATCAATATGTATTTTTAGAAATATGTATGGATAATATATGATGCAATATGAGTTTTTTTTTTTGTTTTTTTTTTGCTGGCTATTTTTCTTTTTTCCTCTCTATCTGGTAAACTACAGTTTCATAAAAATAAATGATATACAAAACTGCTTGACTTAAGTAAACATATGTACACTTGTAGCTAGGTAGCAAGAAAAACTGATATCTTTTAATGCGTTTTTGTCACTTTTTTTTGTTTTGGTCAGGATTCTGATTGGTTAGCAGGGCTTTTAGCTTCCTGTTACACTGCTGCCTATAGGTTTGTCATGGTCATGATAGCCCCTGACAGCATGTTTATGTGGGTTTGTGTGGATGAAAACAGCTCTGAAAGTGCTCTGGTGCATTTGATGTTATTATTCATAATGGAAGGGCAAAATGTTTGTTGTGTGTACATGACCTTAAACACTTCTGCACCTGCAAATATATTATTGGATACCTTGTGGGTGTTGTAGAGAGCTTCATAAAAAAAAAAAATGACTGAGTGATTGTTTACTATTTTTTTCAATAAAATTCGTGTCAATAATATGATATTTGCTAAGCACTGAATACATAAACTGGTCATCAAAAAAATGTACTTTTTCAAATAAAACATACAAATACAAACATTTCCACACAGTATGTTTATCCTAACTTTAAGATGAAATAATAATGTTTTAGTGCACTTGCTACTAAATTAGTTTTTTTAATTAACTAGTAATAACTGGCTAATGCAATTGTATTTAAATATGAAAAATCATCCAGAATAATCGGCCATACCAAGTAATTGATAAAATAAGAAGTTATTGCTTTAGTTGAGAATGTGTTGAAATAAACGACCATGTCTAAAGTTGGCACTTTTTTATAAAATTTTCTTTCATAAAATTTTGTTCGTTCTCTATTCTAAACAAACATGGATGACCTTCGTCAGAAGGACAGAAAGATGTCTTTGAACAGCCACACAGTAAATCCCTCTCATCCCAGCAGACCCTCACTCTACATGCCCACTTCATTGAGCGTGACAACCTAGTTTTAAGTGTCATTTAATTTTCATTTTTAAATATAATTACAAAGTGTTCACTGTAAGATATCGGTCGTCTGCAAATGTGTCAAGATTAATTTGTGCTGGCTTCCTCACAAGTGTCAACAGTTAATTACTGTGTTGTATCTTGATGGCTTGATGACAATCTAGCTCCCAGCAGGCTCTCTTGATCTCCCTCTCCTCCATCTCTACCTCTCTCTCTCTCTCTCTCTCTATTTCATTAATATCTCATATCCATTTCAAAATAACATCAAACAATAAAACATCTGATATCTCTGTTCATTTATCCCACAGTGTCTACAAAGCTCACAGAGTTCAGTGTAGTTTGCAAATGAACATCATTGATTGAAAAAAAAAAATCAATACTGTTAATGTATTATTAGTGTACTATGACCAAATGCATCACTCTAAGGTATGGTCTATTTCTTCATCTTCCACAGGAAGGTCTGAGAGTGTGCTGAGAAAACTCTGAGTGAACTCCTCACTGATAATTGACTCATAGCCATTAGAGTGGCTGGTGATAATAAAAGTGTCGCCCATGTGGATAGTTTGTGTCCTTATTTCTTCCCAGACATTAACACACTTCATGGCCTCTGCTAATTTGCTGATTTGTACAATATGGCTCATTGGCCTGATTTGTGCTGCAAATCTAATGCCAAGCTTGTTCTAATAGGAGTCGATTTATAAGATATAGAGGACTTCCGTGTTTAACACAACGTTTAATTCACACATTCCGTCGCATTTGTTAGTACAAGTCATAATAACATTTTCTCAACCACCCAGCATAAATGTGGGCGAGAGAGCATGACCAAAATATCTGAGGCAATGTAGAATATCACGTCTCTTAAATCTAATATTATTCCACAATTTCTACAGAGGAGTCAGATTTTATTGGCACACTTCAAGCATGAAATTTGATACGAAATAGAGCTGACGGTTTGTTATAAATGTACTTAAAGGGGTTTATTATGGGGATAAAAAGAGAAATAAACTAATTTAGAATGTGAAGTGTAAGTTTTACATAGCAAAAAAGGAAAGAGGACACACAGAAATAGTGTCGGTGTAAAAGCCCGGTAAACAGTTACCTGCTCCTGCTGCTGACGAGCTAACTCCATTTGCTGCCTCTGTTTCTCCATCTGTGAGGCGGCGAGCTTCTTCTGTTCGTCGTGAGCAGCCAGAAGCTGCTCTCTCAGGCTGATGAGCTGGGTGATCATTGTGGAGAGCTGGTGTTCCTTTTCTGCCAAGCTCTCTGGAGTTCCTAGATGGGAAAAGAGGGAGGGAGGAGATGTTAGAAGTGGAATAGAGAAACACAAGTTTGGAGGTTTTGGATCGGGGTGTCAAACTCATTTTTAGTTCTGGGGCCACATACAGTGCAATTTGATCTCATGTGGGCCAGACCAGTATAATAATAGCATAATAACCTATAAACAACAAGAACTCAAAAATGTCCCTTTGTTTTACATTTAAGGAAGTATTTTTTTTCCAAACATGTTATGAACAACCTGAAATTTCTTGAGAAAAATAAATTAATTTTGACAAAATTATGTCTAAATTTACTATCTACGCATGTGCTTTACAACTTACAGATCACAGTGGATCTCTACAAAGGCACAACACGTTTAGTCATAGGCATCTGGAACAGAAAAATAATATTTTTGTAACATTATGTTTAAATTGTAATCATGATGTGAATTATATTATTATATTATAATAATATATAT
The DNA here is from genome assembly GCA_016785285.1 of Brachirus orientalis. NCBI lineage: Eukaryota > Metazoa > Chordata > Actinopteri > Pleuronectiformes > Soleidae > Brachirus > Brachirus orientalis. The sequence goes on from JAFBJR010000172.1 coordinate 5,781,658, forward strand.
AATATATATTATTATATATATTATTATTGGCCCCTATGGTGGGCCGGTTCTGGCATGCAAGCTGTACATTTGAATAAAAACCTAAAAAGTAAAAAGGATAATATAAAACATTAGGCTAAAATTATTGTAAAGACTATACAATATACACACATTACTTGGGTTTATTTAAAAAAAATATATTGCAGCTGGGACTAAGGTACTATTGTAGTGGTTTGTTGAACACTTTGGTACTTCAAATCTGACGGTCAGCTTCATCAGTAGAGATGTTGTAAGTGAGCTGCAGCAACAGTTACAACACTGGGATGAGACTGGTGTTTATACAGCATGTTGAAATTTTCTTTACCCTTGTATTGTCACACCAATGATGACTCGAAGTGTGTCCACTCAAAAAGAAATAGTTTCCCTCCAGGGACAAGGAAGTACCTACTACTGTGGTGAACAGTGAGTTGTGACTCTCCAGGCAGCTGACTGGTCCATTTAATATTTTTGTCCTTCAAAGCCAGATTATCAGACCATGTGCTGCACACAACATTCATTGTATTGCGCTATTGTACTGTTCTCACTATAAAATACAAAGAAAACCACACAGATGGCAACCAACTGCAGGGAATTCACAACAGAGTGTTGAGGTCGCATAGAGCCTGGAGTTGTCTATTTTACTGTTACTGGTGTGTTCACAGCTTTCAAAGGAGGAAGGGGAAGGAATTGGTCCAGCACATGGATAAAATGCTGCAGGGAGCTGTCACACTGAGGTGGCAGCTCATGATAGACTACCAGTCGTGAGTAGTATAGGAAGTGTTCAGTCTGTGTTTGTTCTGGCCTCCAAACCGTGCAAGATGAATTTCAGTAAAAATTTCGGTGGATGTAGGTTATGGCCCATGCAAGAAGAAATTATTAGATTTTGTGATCCACAAATGAGTTCGGATTCAGGATTCCTTAATTTGTTATTCATGTAATAGTACCGGGGCTGAACGATTATGTATTTTTAAATCAGCAATTTGAAACAGCACAATTACCAAAAGCAAAGGCTTCGATGTAATCATGATAATTTTTCATTATCTCATTGTTCCATGCCAATTTTAAACGTGTATACATCTTGGAAACTGTTTGTATCTTTAAGCTGTCATCTTTATATTTTGATGGTATTGGGAATGAAATTATATTGCAAATCAAATGACAAAGTCTACCACAAAAATCACACTTATTTTCCAAAAAATCGGTCAGCCCTAAATAGTGCCTGATACACTGATACCTGATTTGCTGTTTTGTAATCCGGACTGTCTTTCTCCAAATCTGTGATTGGCTGGTTTTTATGGCACACTGAGCAAAGTTATGTGAGGTCGCAGATATCTCTGAGCACACAGAGGTCCAAAATATTTTCTTTTCAAAAGAGAATCCGTGCGCTTACAAAAGAATATTTAAAATATAATAAATATAACTCCAAATCTGAGTGCTTGTCTTGTGTTTGTAGTTTTCATGTGCATACTTAAAAAAGAAGTGCAATGACAGACCAATAGGCTGACTCCTCTGTTTACAGTCACATGTCCACACTGTGTGCAATAGACATAGCAGCTACAATACTCTCTCCCTCTGCCTAATCAATGCTAAGTGATCCTACCATTGACTTACACAGCAAACATAATTGCCAGTGAGAGGCTCGACAGTAACTCACTCTCATGCCACTGCAACCCTTTGTGACAAGCTGATCTGGGAGAACATTCAAAACAGAGATGGGAGAAGTGACTGAAGAGATGGAGAGAGAGAGAGAGATTATGAGAGTGAGGAGGAAGAATAAAAGAATCAAGAGATGGAGATAACAGTACAGTGAAGTCTGGCCTGGGGCCAGCAGGAGAAGCTGAATTCCTTCCTGGGTGTCTTCCTCTCGTCTCTGGCCACATCTGTCTTTAGTTTCTGCGAGAGCTCCCAGGGGCCTCCTCGACTGAAACTATTTTAATTTGACTAAACACCTGATTTATTTTATCTCTTCGATGAGGAAAGCCGTTTGTCTTAATAGGGCCTGTCAACCTCCAGAACCCATTCAGGGCAATTTACTGGCACGCTTGTCTGAACCTCACTCTGCCTCTGCTGCCTGCTGCAATGGAAGAGAGCTGCAATTCTCCATTTATCCTCCTAACGAAAAAAGCACCTAAAAGCAGCCATTCATTGGGGCTGTGTGCAGTTTCCAAGGGCTGAATTGACTTCTTATTCACCCGACTACACTTGTTGTGAATAGCTTATCTGTAAAATTGATACAATCAGAACCAATTTTATTAACCTTTGGCTGTGTCCATGAAGGAGCTGCCTTCACAGATACATCAGTTATTGTCACAATAAATCACAGCTATCAATAAGGTAGTGGAATGATGGAGGAAGGGACTAAAGGGATAAAAAGGAAGAAAGAGAGATAAAAGATTAGTTAAAAAAAAGAAGAGAAGAAAAGAAAATAATCAAGCAGGTAAAAATTGGGGCCATTAGGCCTCATGGCAGCATAGACGACCTTGAGTTACAAACCAACCATCTGGGCTCAATGATGCCCTCTCAGCCTGTCTCATAGCACATTTCTGGTGATTACACAGTAGTTCAATAGTGTCCCCACTATAAAAAAAATGTACAACGTAGCTATAATGTAGATAAAGTGCATATATTTTGTGTCAATGTACATGAATGTGAAGGGGAACTGGTTCCACAGAAGGATCTGATGGGCTTGTCTGAGTATGGAGAGCACAATTCTGCCTGGACACAAAAAGAATACTAACAGGGGGCCATTGTTTTGATATTGAGTTGAACTGTGGGAAGGCAGAGGTACCCTCTAAATTCACATGTGTCACTTGGAACAACTGCTTTTGGAACTTATGTTTAGCCTTTTTAAATAAGAATTTATACTTTTCTGAGTCGAAAATCAGGCTCATGTGTTTTTTGTTTACTAGTTAGTGTAAAAAATGTCTTTCTTTCTGCTTTAAATTATGAATTGGTTTTAACATCCAGATAAAACTTTTATTGGGTGGTGCAGAGCAGGAGCGTCGCGGTCTGTGTCTAACCAGCCTGACAAAAGAGGCTGTTTCCTGCATATTGCATGGCTTTTAACAGTGGTGTGTCCTGGGGTCTGACTATTAACATGTCTCCTCACGTTGCACTTCTGATGGCAGACAGACAGACCAGAGATGCCTTGGTGCTACATAAACTGGCCCAGACTTAACATTATGTGACATCCTCCTGTTTTAGATGTTTGAGGCTCAGTAGGACAATACTGGCCCAGCAGAGGAAGAGGATCCCAGGAGTGACTGGTCAAGCTGTGCTGGCACTTTTCCTGTCTCTCCCCATCCTCAGGCCAAAGTGTAAACTTCAGAGATGCTAGACTGACAACTATGAGTATAGTATAGTATGCAGTATAGTGGCCTTGTTCAGTTTCAGCCCATTCAGCATTCACCTTTGGAGATTCCTGCCTCTTTTAAATGTCAAAAAGTAGGGCAGAAAACATCAACGGGTGACTAAATAAATGATAAGAGGAAAACAAGCAGAGCCATGGTTGCTTGGGGAGGGATGAGGGTATTTGAGCCTTGGGGTCTTTGGATAAAAGGCACTTTGTAGGGGTGCGATTTGTTCTGTCCAATACCCACATCTCCCTCACTCTTGGCTCCCTCCTCTCTGCTCTAATCAAGCAGTCTCTAATTTGGGTTCCAAGTCCAGTACCGGGGAAAAAGAAGGAGGCTTGTTACTTTGAAGAGTCCCAAGTGAATAACACAGATAAAAGATTCAAGCACAAAAAAAGAAGAAAAGCGAGGGAGGGTGAGGGTGAAAAGGGGGAAAATCACAAGGCACCCTATTCTCTCCCCTTCCTTTAGTTGGGACAGCTGAGCCATTATGACCAGATCTGAATTGAGTTTTTTAACCCAAGAAGACTGGAATTTCTTTGTCTCTCTATCAGTCGGCCATTGTGGATGCACCCATATGCTGCGAGGCTATCCTAAGTAAATTAGGACTTGTCTAAATGCTACGATTGTACCAAGCTGTATCCACACACAGACCGCACATAGTTTGAATACCTTGCATGCTGAGGCTCTCTCCCTCTGCTCTCTCCTTAAGTGTGTGAATGTAGACATGAGTGTGTACAGATGTGTGTTGTGTGCTGCTCTAATCAATAATAGGTGCATGCCTCCGAAGTAAACTCGTTGTGGTCATCTAGCCCCTTATCTGTTCTTTCTGTGGAGCGCACAAAGAGCCAATTGAGTCGAAACTAATGGCATCTCTTGGTACCTTCTTTAGTGTTTCAAAATAGAATGATTATTTTCCTCACTGACCCTTCACCAAAACCATAAAACTGCTTCTGCTGCAGAGAGAAAAGCAAATCAGTGTTTGTTCCAAATGCACATTTAATGATTGTTCAGAACAACAGATTGTAATAAGAATCTATATTGGCAGAAATGTAAGCTGAAATAACGAGGCCTAATTTAAATGTTACCTTTGCTATTAAATAATATATACAGTTAGTCAACAATGCTGTAAAGTCTCGATGTCCTGCAACTCAGACAATATGAGCAGCAGCTGTTTTACCTGGCTTGCTGCCTCCACCATGATATAAAAACTGTTAATCTTGCCAATAAAACCCCATTAACAAGTGTGAGTAATGACTCACAAGCATATCATGTACTGGCAGCAATGACAGTCACTCAGTTCCTATGTGGCACATAAACTGGAAAAAAAAAGCTCATCAGCTTGTGGAAAAAAGTCAGATGTCAAAATTTTAAAACCACTTCAACTTTTATGACAGTTTAGAGCAGCCATTTGGAAATATCAGTTTCTTATGGTATATCTGTATGTATGCATGTGTGTGCATATACAATATGAGGACTGAGGGATGTAATTATAATAGTTTTAATGGCACAGGAAATAATTTTCTTTGATAAATATGCTGTGATTGGCATATGGAGAGGTTGTTAATAAAAGCACATTTCATCCAGGGTGGTGCTGTTCATGCTGAACACCGACGGAGACTAATATTTTGATGATAGAGGAAGCTTCACTCTCAGTATAATTATGCTTGTGTGAAAGTGCCAGCACTTCACTGTCTGTCCATGACACTGGACGACGTACTTCATCAAAGCCTGGATAGAGGCTCGGCCTGAAAAGATTACTTCGCAAGCAGTGCCAGTGACCCTGAAATTCACACTGTTTGAAAAAAACAAACTTTATTTCTGTTCTTTCAACAACTGAACATGTTATTCTTTGAATTTGTAATACAACGCGACAAACCACAGATCCTGACACTGCAGAGAATGCTGCATGTGTGCATAGCAGCATGTAGTAAAGATCTTTGCATGAAAACAAAGATTGTCCCCAGTCCTTCTATTCATCTCTCATGGCCTTTATGGTGATGAGTCTAACCCCAGTGACCTTAAATTATAAAAAAAGCATAGTACAGTTTTCAAGGTCTCATTCACACAAAGGGTGCAACGCTTGTGAGACAGTGATCAAGGCAACAGCTTACTGTCTGTAAAACCTTGGGAGTGAATTGGGAGTTAGATGTCATCTCATTCTTTTCACAGAGCATTTATTCATTGGCCTTATCTATACAGATGATAATTAAAGCAGAGCGTACTTGTTTCTTTAGGCTGTGCAAAAGTGATCTTTCAAAAGACTTCAAGACCATTTGTCTTTGATTGATAACTATATCAACAATGCCTGTGTGTTGTGCAGGTTTAATCCAGATCACGGTGATAGACTGAAAACCGGAGACAAAGACAGCTGAGACCAGTGTAGGTATTCACAAAAGAGAGCACAAGAACACCTGTTTGGTTAAGTTGTCAAGACACTGACACACCAAAACTAACTAGAGAGGTGTGACACAAAGTTTTCGCTTTTGGAAGAGAAATGGAAAAGCTGCTAGAAATCTTGATTGTCTGAGTTTCTGATAGATATTTAAATGCCATCCCACAGACGTGAGAGGAATGGTTGAAATAAAATGTTAAGTAGAGGAATTAAGGAAGTCAGAATTTATTTGTGCTATGCATGGGTTGGTTGCGAGGTTGGTGAAGTTGATCTGACATGTTGAGTTAATAATGGACCATATTAGATCATGCGACCATACACGTAAAAAATATAGAGGTTGTGCATGTAATGGCAGAAAGCAGGTGAAAAAAGTTGGAATAAATTGTCAATAAAAAAAAAAAAAAACAAGAAAAGAAAAGAAAGCGATCAAACTCTATTTGGTGTGTGTTGAATAATCTGGAAAATTGTTTGTATCCGAACAATATGCAGTACGTGTTCACTGACGTGCTAATGTATGCCAGCCTTTCCACAGCTTTTCATGGCTTTTTTTTGTCAACTCCTTTATAGTTTCTCATCCTTTCCCAAAGAAGACATAATTATTCTGCTTGTTTCCATAGCAAAATAAGTAACCAACTTTTAAAGTCATTAATCCACGTTAAAGAAATAACATGTCAAACCCGATAAATATAATTCTTAAGAGAAACGGAGTATTCACTTCCTTACATACACACACACACACACACACACACACACACACACACAAGCACAGCTATTGCTTCTTCAGCTCCAGTGCCACAAGCTAAATTCCTCAATTCATTAGAGGAGAAAAACACACAGTCCAACACTCTCATACATTCATCTGGTAAATGTGGCCTGAGGAATAATGATTTACTGTGGCTCATATTTCACCTGAGTGCACAGGGCAAACAGTTGACTGAAGTGTTGTGGAGAAAACGCTAACGGAGGCTCTTTTTTTTTTTTGACATGGAGCAACTGGACAGACACTGTTTTGTGCTGTTTGTGTGCATGTGTTTGTATGTTTGTGCAAATATAACATACTAAAATGTTCACAAACAGTATGTAACAGAAGTAAAGAAAATGCCATTTTTCAAATCTACCACACAACTCTGTGTCACTGGGAAAATGTGTGTGTGTTTCCGGTGGCACATAGCAAACTCACATGATGTGAGCCATTAAGAATCAAGTAATATTTAGAAGTGAATAATCATGTTTTGAAGCTAATCCATATGGCTGTCTGAACAATATGGGCTCTGTATTCACACAGTGGACTCCTTTCTGTCAGTGCAGGAGCAAAGCCAGCACAGGTAGAACTGAGCATCGAATCCGTCTCAGCTGCCGTCTGCCGCACCCTGTGCTCGCCGCTTATAAAGAGCTTCCACTTATCTGCCTGCCACAGCACTGTCTGTGTGAGCACCAAACCACTGTCACATGGCCGCCGTTCTCAAATCAATTGCGACAGTGGGAGAGTTCCGATTTTTCTGCTTCAGAGTTCAAGCAACCGTTTCGGGCGCTCGCTGTAATGTTGAGCCTTTTTTTCCCCCTCTCCTCGCTGTTATGTGTATTTTTTATTTTCTTTAGCAAATTCCTCTTCCAATGAATACAGCTTGTGTTCCAATTTAGTAACTACATATTTTCCTTCACTTTGAGTAAATGCCCACCCCACCCGGTACCCCTGTCCCGACCCACCGTCTCAAAACAGGGGGTTGGTAGAGTGTTACTCGGGAGGGAAACTTAAACAGCTCTGTTGAGTTTGACACTCAAAGAACCTGCAGAGAGCAAGCGAGCAAAACAGAGAGCAACTTTATCTGCCCGAGGGCACTGTAAGCTACTATTCGGTATATGTTTTGCACAATGTGTTTTTGTGTTTATATGTATAGGCCTATAGTGTGCCTCATATGGAAATAGATCCAAAATGACATGATAAAAAGGGGTTATACTTATATTTATGAAGTGAAAAAAATTATTTGAGCTATATAATAATAAATATAAAGTATCCACATCTAAAATCATTTTCTCCTTCTATCTACCCCCCCCCCCCCCCCCCCCCCCCCCCCCCCTTTTTTTTGCTCTTCCACTCCGACTTGCACCTTGCCTCCTATTATCTGCTACTTTCTGTGGTTTGGATTCCTTCCAGCTGGCCTCCCTTTCTTGCTCTGTGGTTTTGTTCGGGAGATTTCATCTCGCTCCTCATCATTCCTGCAGATTGACAGCTAAGCTCAGGTATGAAAACAAACAGCTCCGGATTTGACTGTTGAAAAGAAATCCGCTGCTAAAGCCCCTTCACAAACTCTCCTTTTTCAACCCTGTTGATGCTAAGCCCTAACAGCATACAAGAAAAAAAGGTGATAGAGATTTGAAATCATTTATGTCTTAATAACGCCTCTCATACATACATATCTCTACATCACTACTGACTCTAACACCTAAAACTAAAATTCTTTATCTCAGAAACAGGACATTATGTAGACAAACTCCCACATCACAACACGCTATAATTATAGATGTGCCCTCTGTAAGAGCTAAACGGTTGGCTGGGTTCGCAGACCTTGAACGGCGAATATCTGATGTTGTTGATACTATTGTTTTGTTTTGTTTACTGTACGTGCGTGTTCACTTCAGCAGGATAAAGTATTGAGGGCATGTTTCAACACAGCGGCAGAGAAGAAAGAGAACGTCTCTTCTCCTTTCATGGGTAAAGCCTCGGGTCAAATTCTGTCACACAGTTGTTTTGCATTTTCGTTTGATTTCTAAGAGCAAGACAAAATTGTTTCCTCACCAGCACTTGCTGCTGCAGCAACACAAGTACTTGTCTTTCAAGGTTTTGACGAAACAGTGTCAAAAGGTAGCCTACGAGGTGCTTCATGTAAACTGTTAAAGGAATCATTAAGCTATCAGCACAGAGTCTGCAAGGCCACTCTGCCAGTAGGTACCGCAGTCTTTATCTGAATGTCAGTCTTTATTCTCCACTTCCTTTATTCATTTAAAACCTACAGGCATTTTTTTTGCCTTTTGTACTGATTTTAACCAAACAATGAATGTAACCTCTAATTTATTAAAACACTTTAGATCTTAATCATCAGGTGTTTTCTGCTTGGTACATTTGTTTGTGTTTTAATTTAGTGGACCTTGTGCTTCTCCGACCCTGGGCTTCTTTTTAATTGCCCGTATTTACATCAGACCGACATCAAACGCAGTGAGAGAGACATTTTCTAAAGGGGTGAACAAAGAAGCCCTTTGAAATGTCTACAGTTATATGAAATGACACGCTAATTAAAAATCTACGGCTGCCACTATGATACGAGAAGCATTTATATTGGTAACTGTGGTGTACAGACTGTCTCCATAACTCATCAACAGACAGAGGCCATAGTGTTTATTATCAGACTCCCTACCTGTTTACAAACCACCTAGTAACCTTCCCAATCCCATTCATCACAAGAAACACCCTGCCTGTAATTTAACAAACCAGCTTTCAGAAGGCTAAATCATTTAAAACATTTTGCCCGGTGCACTTTGATCTACAGTGGCATACAGTATACAGGGCAGGTACAATGAATCTAGCCTCCCAAGCGATGATTTATCCTTCAGTTCATTAAGGTTATTGCCAATGTATGAAGTTATTAGAGCATTCAACTGCCATTTTTTTTCTTTCCTCTGCAAGTGGAGAAAGTGTAATTCAATAATTAAGGCCAAACATTGGTTTTATTTATGGGTGTCATGAAAAAAACAATTAAGCAAATGTTCAAAATCATCTTCACAGCAATTACATTTTCTCTATAGTTTTTTGAACATTCCTTGTGAAATTTTAGTAAAAAATATAATGATACTTAAACTTCCCAACTTCTCCCTCGCCCTTCTCTGCTTAATCTGTGCTCTTGTCTTTGGTGTGTGTTTTTGTTTTAGTATTTCCTTTAACTATATGGTTGCATGTGTTTTTTTTGTTGGTTTTTTTGGGTGGGGGGGGCTTCTACACTTTTTTTCAATATCTTTGTAATTTGTCCGTTGCTAAGGTGATTTTTGTGCCACAGTGCACTTTATCTTACATTACCAAATATACTAATAATACCACTGGTCAAAAATCATGTTTAATCCCAGGTGTAAATAAGACTCACTGCCCAGTCAAATGATACTGTGATGCGTGCATCTGTTTTAATGGGAATGCAGGATCCAGGTGAACAGGTTTCTTGTCTTCCTCATTTTTTGGCAGTGACACAAAGTCCTGCATTAGCCAATTAACACATTTTGGCCAACCTTGTTTTTTACAGCTAGGAAAATCCCTAAGTACTTTTATTTCATTGTTTTAACAACTTTAAATCGCTGACTCGTCACTTTGAACAAGGGACCAAAGAAAATGATATTAAATGGCAATGAATATAACATTGTCACTGAGCTCCTCTGTGTTGCCCCACTGTTTTCTTTCTTCAACACTTTAACACGACATCACAAACACGGTGTAAAAAAAAAAAAAAAGTGAAAAAAGAACACCACAGGGCAGCAGACCAACCACACCAGTGTTATCACCTTTTCTTAGTGAGGTTCTAAAATCCCTGAAATTCCAGGTAATTTCAGTGTGAATGAGGCTTTAGAAACATTTAAATAAAAATATCACAAACAACAATTTTTTTTACAGTAGACACCAGAGGTTATCTGAAGAACAAAATCAGTAAGGGAGAGTACAGAATCCAGTGACAGCTTGCTGTTATCAGCCAGCTGGTATTGTGCTTTCCTGTGCTGTATAAACACACTACCTCTCAGTAACAGTCAGTGCTAAGGACTGAGCAGCAGCCCTGCCCATCCTCAGCCCACCTTCCTTCCCTCTGTCAGAAACACAGATTTTGGGGGAGTGCTGAGTTGTGCTTTGCCGCGTTGCACTTGATACACTGCAAAGGGCGTTCACTGTCAGAGTGGAGCCGTTTCACTCAAACACAGGCTCAGTGTGGAGACGAGTATGTGTGTCTCTGCACTATCTTCACTCCTCTCCAGCTCGGCTGTGCTCTGTTTACATCAAGCACACTTTAAGTTCAACAGTTACCAGAGCGGCGTGAGCGCACATCATGTGCCAGAGTGGAGTAGCTATGCTCAGGGCCGTCTGAAGGGACAACAACAATAAACCGCTGACAAGCTCCGAGTGCCTCAGAAAAGAGTCTAAATGGTTGTGGAATTTTGAAGACAGCACTTTGGATAGAGCTGGGCATTCCAACAAAGAGATAGGAGAAGAGGGAAATGAATGAGGAGGGCAGCCAAAGGCCTTTGTTCTATTTCAGAGTACAAGGAAGTTTCTGAGATTATACCCTACATATATTATGTATGTCTGATAGGAATGAGGGGCTTGTTAACATGGTTTAAAGTAGTGCTCGTGTGGTATGTGCTTGGGTCGATTAAGTCATTCTGGTCCTACCTTTTACATCTGCTAAAAGTTCGCTGGTGTTCAGCCTCTCCATCTTCTCTTTCCACTCTTTAGAAAGAAGTTTCTCCATGCATGATGTTTCTAAAATTTAAAAAAAAAAAAAATTTTAGAGACTTTTTTGTTTTATTACACATATAATAATGTGAGTTGTCAATCTCTTAAAATGACACATGAAATAGAGGTATTTTTTATGATATTGTGCTTGAAACATTAAAGGAGACTCAGTATGACCGCTGAGAGATGAGCTGAGGGTGCAAGAAGAAGGGAAGCAGTCATTGTGGGGGGGGGGGTAAGGGCAGAAACACACAGTGAGTCTGGGTACATCCAAGCGTTCACATGGCTGCCAATGATGAAAACAATTAACATTTGTCCAGCAGACAATGAATCAGAGGAGATATGGCTGCAATCTGCCATGCCGGCTGATAAAGAACATGCTGGGCCAGCCGACCCGAGCCTCTGCTATCCCCACATCGCTCAGGGGTCAGACCGTTCCCATCAAACACCAGCAGCACGAGAAAACCTCCACCCCTCCACCTTGAGCTACTGTCTCTACAGACTGCCTCTAAATTGAACCAGATCAAGACATAGTCCTGTTCTGGAACGACAAATCAACTTAGTGTCTATTGGATGAATACGAAATGCTGTTTCTTCTTCTTCTTTTTTTTTCATAGAAATAGACCTCGGGCTTTGTGTATTGCCTAAGGATGATATAATTTGTAAAACTGATCCAAATGCAAAAACAAAGCAGACACACTTATTATTCCCACAAAACCATGGGGTATAATAATAAGTATCTAATAGTGAATCATTAACATAAACATACAGTAGTTCTAATAACAAAAGGGCACAATTCATGAGCATCTTAATATTTTCAAATGATCCCACTCGGGAAGGTTTTTTTCTCCGGTATTTTCTCTGTATCTTTTACATGAATATAAAGAAACAGATGAGCGATTAAGGCAGAGGCAATATTTTGGGCCATTTTCACTGAAATCAACCTTGACGCCAAACACAGAGAAGATTTGCACAGTTTAGAATGTATACAAACATTTTCTCCTTTTATCCCACTGTAACATCTCTCACCCTTTGCTTCCACAAACCAAACACTGTTGCTTTCTCTGACAAACATACTGACTTCAGAAGAACTGGGAGTAACATGAGGTCAGTAGTTGTTGTGGCCTTGTTTAAGGATGGTTTTCAAGGGGATCAAGCAGAGTGACCATTTTGTTTGATTGTCCACTTCCTCCAATGTGATGGGGGTCAACAGGACATCTTCAGCTTCAAGGTCATTATAACATTACTTCTGCTTTATTGACTTTTCAATTCCCAACTCAGTGTGTCCCCCTGACCCTGTAAGCAAGGGAGAGAAAAGGCTGCACATATTCTGTGGGTTTTTGTGTGTTAACTCCCTCCATGACACAAAGACCACAGATCTGAAAACTGGGGTTTTAGGAGGAGGAGTAGCAGAGCTCAGCTCTTCCTCCCTGCGCCTGACCCTGGGTGAGACAGCTTCCTCTACCGGAACAACAGAGAGAATCAGTCCATGACATTTTCCTCCCCTAAAACACAAAAAAGGCTTGTTTTTTTAAGCAGTGTAAAGGGGAATTAAACAAACACAGTTAACATATGTTGATATGTACTCATACGAACACCACATGCACACACACTTTCATCACAGATGCTGCTCAAGCACTTGATCATTAAGGAATGCACCAACTGTTGGAGATAATATGGTGCCAGCTTCCATTCTACTCCAGTCCGCCCCCTCCCTTCCACCACCCTCCCAGGAGAGCGGCCTCTCCCTCAATTCTCCATCCCTTCCATTGGGCCAGACACAACCTGCCAAATCCTCCAACAGGAGAGACTACAGCTGGAATGCACCGCTGTCCTCCCTGCCTTCCACCTGGGAGAGGTGAATAATGACCTGGATTAGTCTATAAAATAACTTTCAAACACCTTTCAGCGTTCAAACATTGTGGACAAAACAGGCAACCAAAAATGGATCTCAGTGAAAGCAGAGCAACTTTTTGTGCAGGCGCACTCAAAAGAGAACAGTAAATGAGTCAGATGTCTGGGTTTTTTCAAAGAAACCCTTCCACGGCTTATTTTTCAGAAGAATTTAGATTAATGGGAGGAATGCTATTTCAGTTTCTAAAATGCCTGTCTGTTTTCTCTGGAGAAATTATAGATGCCAATGGAAACACTGGTTTGTATCAACATAATAATTACTGTCAGGTTATGACACACCGAATATCAATTTGATGCTCACTGTGTTCACCATAAAATAGCAAATCATTTATGATATGAAAAAAGTGTTCATGCTTCACTGATTTCAATGGGTCTCAAATGCTGATAGATTTAAAATTGAAAGACATGATTTTTTAATATAGAATTTGAGACGTTTGGGCGTAAAGGAGAGTTACACACTTGTCCTCTCAAAGTAGGACATCACATACTGGGGAATTAGCTTAAACAAGAGAAGAGTCCAGTGAGTTTATTTTTATTTTCCTATGGGGGCTCTTAAATCTCTCGCACCCCCCCCAGCCCCCCCCCCCCGACCCCCCCACCCATTGCATTCCCTCCCCCTCTCGAGATAAAATGCTCTGTGGTTAGGGAGCAGGCCATTCAGCTGGGATGAGAATGGAATGAAAACAATAGCCCTTATCAGGCTCTTATTTACATTTTCCCAGCGTCCCTGCAGTAGACAGCTTGGCTTGTCACCAAGCCCAGATCGCCCCACTGGACCCAGACCAACTTCCTCCAGCCTTTGCAATTCCAATGGTCCCTATGGATGCTGGCCTGGCACAGACCCCCTCCACTCTGCAGCTAGCACAGATAGCAACATACAAGACAAAACTACTGGAGTGTGAGTCCAAGATGTGTTCCCATTGAGATGGGAATGGTCTCTGGACTACTAAGCCTGCCTGGGCTGTATTGTGTCTTGTCTAAGGCTGGTGCTCTATGGCTATTAAAAAAAAACTATATATATATATACTATATATGTATATATACATATATATATAGTTAGTCTGACATATATCATACTTTTGATACACACATACACATTTATATTTTAGAGTTGATGGATGGTAGAAAGACTCAAAATGGCACTTGACATGCCAATAACTAGCTGTCAGCAAACATTGTTTTGAGCTGGTAAATAAGTCAACCTGAAAACACTTCACTTGATACTAACAAGCTGAATCGGGGACATATCGCCACCTTGTGTAGTGGAGGAGTAAATTCAATGATTGTATTTGTATACTGGGACAAGGACTGTAGCCCGTTTAAATAGCACAGCTCAAGCTAACTCTTCATGGAAATGTACTGACTAATGTACTACTGCCAAAAAGTTTATTCTATCAGTGCTGTCATCTCGTGTATACAGCTTTCCTATGCAGGTACTCTGTGATCAGATTATATATGGGTGACTGGTGAACAGAGGAATTGAGACATCCAAATCTGCGATTAGTTGGATAGATTAGTTTACAGCTGTTTTTATTTCATCGTATTAAAAACAAAGCTAATGATCCTCATAAATCTCAACAAGAGAATGTTTCTAGGTTGATGTGTGACATAAACAAAGCTTTCAGCACCTGGCAGTCAGGGCAGCCAAAATATCATGTTCACTGTAAACCACAGTATTGAAGTTAAGAGGCAGGTTCCCACAAACTATCTGTCCTGTCTGAACCGACAGACTCACTGAAAGTGTTGAAGGAAAAATGGCTACATTATAATTTTTGTTCTTTGTCTTTTCCTCTGTGTTGCTGTAGCACAATATATATCACACTGACATGTTAAAAACTGTTGTGTTCAGCAAGAAAAAAATAGCAAGTTCATAGAGAACTTGCTACAAAAAAGTAGCAAGTTTTCTACCAGTGCATGTGGTGGAAGAGAGGAAAGTTTTTAGCAAATGGGATCTTTTATTTATTTATTTTTACTCTTTCATTGCTTCTCTAAACAGAGAAGCCCAATCAAATGATCATTGCAAACTGTACAAAAGCTCAGAGTGAAATGCCAAGCAGACAAATTAACACATTTACTAACAAATCAATTCTTATCACTTTGGAAGTGGATTGGATGGTAATAAAGCAGATCTTAAAAATGAATGACACCAACTGCAAATAGCTCTCTGTGGAGATATGAAGTCCACTGTGTGTATATTAAAGATCACAAGACTACAAATGATGCAGTGCTTGAGCAAAAAAAAAGGATCATCTTAACTTTCACAGATCAGTGTGTTCAATTCGTAAAAGGTTTAATTTATTTATTCTGCTGATTCCAGAGACATCCATGGTGTTTCAAACGACCGCGGCTGCTGCAAAGCACAAAAATGGTTTGTTACAACATGCAGCAGTGGGTGATTTATTACCCTGAGTTGTCAGCAATGAAAATGTTTCAACTGTCTGCCGCTACACTCTGAGCTTGTCTGTGTGCACTGTTCTCCGGGGAGAAAGATGATACTTGTGTTTGAGTGTTTGTTGTGTTGAAAAGCTGCTGGCAGAGAAAAGATTTCTATCTGCGACAGTCAAATTAGCCGTCAGTCATGGATAACAGACTGAGAGACCTCCCCTTTAGCATTGGCCTTGTATACCAGTTGTCCCAGCCTCCAGGGGAAACATGTAATTACCAAATCAATGATCAACTGACACTGACCATATACATAAAGTCTTTCCTATAAAGAAAGACTTAATGCAGGAGCCTGTACAGTGTGGCAAACAGGGAAACAATGCCATTTTCAGTGAGAAGCCTCTCTGCAAAAGCTACACCTTGAATTAATCACAGTAAGTGGTCATTATGATGATCTATGAGCAGCAATTACAAAACTGAAGAATGTCACATTTAAATCAGTTGTGAGAGACTATAAAAATGAAATAAAATAGGTATTTTCTTAATTTTGCTTTAAAATTTTCTGTCTTAGTTACATCGGGAAAAAAAAAAAAAACTAAACAATTATGATTAGCCTGAATCACAACACACCAATACCATAAAACTCTTTATTTGGTTTGCTTTGACCAAACAAATTATAAATGTAGAAGTGGAGTTACTTAGAGTTTGTTCAAAATGGTGTGAAACTAATATGCTTGTTTTGAGGGTATTGGCAGGGAAATATATATAATAGTTTAATTTTTAATATGTTGATGACTGTAGTCTTGTGAATATTACTTTGGTCTGGAAATCCTACAAATTCAATAGTCTTTAAGAACGAAGCTAGTGAATGAGGAATATCACACAAATCGTTATTTGAATGATTTATAAAAATCATAAATCATGCTGCAATTGCTCTTCTCTGAGGTATATTAGTGATATTTACTTCATTAAAGAGACTATATCGTATGATGCGAAAGAAATAAATTCTAAAAGATAAAACTACAATCTATTATAGCCTACAATCTTATTGGTACATTCAGCATTAGTGTATATTTCTTTTCTGTATGCATAAATTCCTATCTCAAAGATAAAATGACAGAATCAAACAGAGTCTCACTCAGACAATGATAGGCTGACTTCTAATTTCCCATCCACTTGTCGCTGGGGGAATGGGAAACAAATCAAAAGTCGAGATTGATAAAAAAGAAAATAACTGTGACACACTCCAAGGAATCCTTTGAATATCTTAATCACAGACACACTAAAAACAAGACCCCATCATCACACCAAATAAAACATAATAATTACAAGAGGCAGGCAGGGAAGTGAAATGCCGAGAGAAAACATGTTTTTGTCATTCAGCCGGTAGTACCCAAGACAACAGCTGTTGGATGCGGCAAATACTCCTGAAGTCTCCATAATCATGGCGTTATTGAAGTGAGGACAAAAAGGGCACTAATTGCAAGGGAGCAATTGAAACTCAATAGGTTACACACCCGGGTGATGCCGCACAATGCAAACGCTAAAGAGGGAACTGAGGTGGAGGGTGGTGATTCTGAGCACAACAGTTCGTTGTCGCTCATTTTCAGGCAATTGCCTTCGCACGTTGTCAACAGTTTTAATAACCGGTACCATTTCCAGAAGAATTTTTTGTTGTTGCAGTTAAATAATCCTTGCTTTTTAAAGTGTAATCCCTAGTGCTGGCATGCATAAATAGAGAGGTTCAGCTCCTTCAGACGTGTCAGTGTATTGTGGAGCACCTGCACCTGGTGGTGGGCTGACACCTAATGATTATTCCACTTAGTGAACATCTCTGTTAGTCACCTTCAGTCTATCCTGCTCAGTCATGTAAACAGTTGCTATAAATGTAATGTATATAATCAAGATGAGCTGTGCTGGTAGTAGTGTCAGTTGCCAATATCAGTTGTTAGTCTCTTGAAGGGATTAAGGCTGTGTTTTTATGTGACAAAGAATTTGAGAGATTGGCTTTGTAAATGCTTAGCCGATCGCTGATATTAGATGGTCTTAATAATAATAATAATAATAATTATCAAGTTAATTTCCATAGTTTGCAGCCAAAATAAAGTCAGTGCTTATTTTTGATACTGTCCCATTAGCAGGTGAATTTTGCAGTGTGTGGACTAATATAATATCTAAAGACATAGATCTGTAGTTCAAATATGATACATATTGCAATATATGGGTAATGACACAATATAGTGCAAGATATTGCGAACATTTTTCCCCTTTTTTTCTTTATGAAAATGTCTTATCATAAAAATAACAGTATTTCATGCACAAACAAAAGCAGTTTTCATTGTTTGGTGGGAGGAGAGGAAGGAGAGAGTCAGGCTAAAAGCCTGCTGCCAACTAGTGGCCGGAGGCTTAAATGCAACACAAAATTATTAAATTAAAAATTTTAAGATAAATTGATAGTGCTTCAAAGAATTGATAAAAGTGTAATTCAGTGAAAAACAGGGTTATTTTTATGTATTGATATTGTTGTCCTCTAGTTGTCAGTCTTTTGAAGGGTTTCGGATAGTGTTTTTTCTGACAAGAAGTTTAAGAAGACAGCTTTGGAAAAGGTTAGCAAAGAGCTGATAATCGATCAGGTGTTGAATATTAATAAAGATAGCAGCCAACATAAATTCTTTTTCATACTTTTCCTTTACTTTTTCCCATTAGCAAGTGAATGTTTTAGGAGGAATCACTCTCACTCTCACTCATTTTCTGCCTAACTCCAGCTGACATAGGGCGAGAGGCAGGGTACACCCTGGACAGGTCGCCAGTCCATCACAGGGCCACATAGAGACAACCATTTATTCTCCAATTCACACTTACGGGCAATTTAGAGTGTCCAATTGGCCTAATCCTAGGATGAATCAGTGTACTAAAATATATATCTGCACATAGAATTGTAGTTCATAACTGGAATGATAAACTGCAGAGAGGAAAAAAGCAAATGAAATATGCTGGAAACATTTTGAGTGTTTTAACTTTTGCCTCGAGCATCTAAACATGCCGCCCTACGAGGCCAAGGACCTCTCCCCCCATCCTTTCCCTTTATCTGCACTGACCAACGTGTTAATCCCAGCATGTTGACCTGGCCATTCTGAGAAGCCGTATACACATGCAGAACCCTGACCTCTCCAAAGAGGACATGTGTCTATCAAGCATGTATGAATTAACCATTCCCAAGGGTCTTCACCTCTTGAGCTGAGCAGCATGTGACCTCTCCCAATCCATTTTACTGCGGCACTCTGTGGCAATCAGGCTTGAATTATTAAAGTGAGCAGTGAGCAATGATCAATTCATTGCAGCCCTTGCTCACAGACTGCCTGGCCATGCCTCAGCAGAAATGACATTGAAAACACTCGAGTATGCTTCCAGACAATGTGCATAAATGTGAAATATGAAAGACCCAATATGTCAATAATCATAAGTGTACAGGAAGAGGCCATGTACAGGCTAATCCTACAGAGATGCTGTTAGATAACAGGAAGGTGAACAGGTCTCAGCTTTGTGATTCCAAGAGTTGAAGGAGTTGAGGGTTACACAAGAGACATGCTGCACAGTTATATCTTATTTCTTTGGAGAAATCCCATAGTATAAACTATTATAGCAGAATTATAGAAGAATTCAAAAGCCTTCAAAATCCTTTTTATCTACACAACTTAGAGAAGGGAAAACAAAAGCAAACAAGTTAAAATAAAGGGGAATATTGCAGGGAAATTTGCAAGTCAAGGAACCTGGAAGAAGGAGGAGGACAAGAAAAAGAAATCAAATCAAAACTTTGTGAGGAGGAGATGAGGAGCCAAGATAAACCAGCACTCAGAGCCCCCAAAACTGCAATCTCCCCTTAAGCTGGAGAGTGGCAGCTGGCAGAACAGCTGGTGAATAGGATTAATGTCAGAAGAATGAAATAAAACTCAACATATGTCCGAGCCTGAGGTGTTGGGACTGTGCGTGATTGTGCCCCCGATGGATGCCATGTGTGCAGCTGGAAGGAGCTGCTGTGCTGCTTCGCTCTCTACCCCACAAGGTCACTTTTAAGAACTAGGACCATTAAATGCTTTGATAGCAGAATGAACTTTTCTCTCTTTTTGCTGTAAGAGGGCAGAATGGAAAGCCAGTTGCACATACTGTAGTGGAACAATTTATTTCAAAATTTGATGTTTAATTTTAACAGTGGCTTCTTAAGTAAAAAGATGGTGTCAAGAGTAGCTGGGGTTTTATTTAAATGGAGGACAATTGTTCGCAATTTAATAATCAACAGCATTTAAATGGTGGCTTATATGTCAAGTGCAATATTTATTTATTTATAGACAGGCATGTCTGTGTTTTTGTTAATTAGAAAGGAAAAAAGTGGACATTACTTCTAGAGTCTCAGCAATGCTAAGGGGACCAGCACTTGTGGTGATGAACATTATGGGCAGAAATATGTGGACCTGTATTCAGTTTATAATTTCCATTTGATGTTAGTAATCATTAGGGTCCACACACAGTAATAAATTATTATAATTTTACACCGAAATTAAATTACTGGGTACCTTGTGTTGGAGAGATTTTTTGGGGGGGTACCCAGCAATTTAACTGTCAGATATGAACTCGCCTGCTAATCAACGCCCGAAAACATTCGCATTTATTCATCTATGTTAAATTAATAGACGTGTGAAGAAAACGTGGAGTACTGTGATCATGGCTGTTCAGTGCGATTTAGTAAATTAATGGGTGTCTGACTCTACATGAACAAAAAGAGACTAATAGGATCCACATGAATGCATTACAATTTGCCATGAAGCCAAGTGACTGGTATCGAAACTTTATTTCATCATAAACACTGGACGATGACGATGCGCCTCAGCGATTATACCATAAGATGAGATATTAAAAAAGCACAAATTACAAGGATAAGCTGGATAATATACTGTAATTTTGGTAATGTAGCATACTGGGAATGTGTTCAGCTTTGCTCAAGTGTATGTATATATGCTTATCCTCCAACTGCATTCTTTTTTGTCTCTGAATGGGTGACAGAAATAAGCACACAAACCCTGAACAAATGAGAAAGTAAAGGCATAGTTGAACTATGCCTAAATCATACAATTACCTTAGATTAACTTAAATTTACCATACAATATGTCAGTTGTTTATAGCCTGCCACTATCTGAGTGAATCTGTACAGGATACAGGGAGATCCACAGATATCACTCCCTTATAAGAAACATTCATCCCAGCATCCTGACCGTGACATCAACAATCACAATTTTTTTTTCTATAGCACTTTTATGAAAACAAAGTTCCATAGCACCTATAAAGGTTAAGCATTGCGATTCCTTTAAAGCGTCATTTGTTTTCCCACAGCTAAGAGTCTCTATATGCTGCTGTTCACACTGGTAATGCAACAATAGAAGCTGTAGTTTTCCATTCATCCAGCTCTTTCCCTTTCAGTGAAACACAAAGCCATATGGACGAAAGACCTACTGAGCAAAGTTGGAAAAAATTTGCTTCTCATGAACAATTTTTCTCATTGGACCAGCTCACAATGTAAATGTGAACAAAAAGCTTACATGTCATTGGCTTCGTTGAAACTAAGTGCCAACTACCCACAAAAGTATAAAAAAATAATTAAATGACACAAGAAGGAGGGAAGAGAAAATTGAAATGTGCACTTAGTTGTGGAAAGTAAAATGTATAAGGTGTAATGAACTACTTCTATTTTTCCAGTTTTAACTGGGACAAGAATAACAAAAAGGCAGCATAATTTCAAATGATAACAATTTGGCATGAATTTGGCAATACAATCTTAAAGCAAATCAACTAATTTGGTGCAGGGTTAAAACTTGTTCTGTAAGCACTTACAAAATGAAAGTATCACAATTATTACAATTAAACATATCTATTAGTTTCTCCTGACATCCTGATCATAACCTCTTGTGCATGTAATATTGCAGGAGAAGGAAAAGGAACTGAGTGCTAGGAAACGTTTGTTTCATCACAAGTGATCAAAGAGTCTCTTTGTTCGAGAGGGAACACATCACAGTTTGGTGTAAGACATTAATGTTTGCTGTTCAGGGCCAAAACAATGTAAAAATGTTAATAGAGTGCATCTTACACGAGCTGTCATGTTTGCTTTTGTCAAGGTGGATCTGTTGGCTGGATGACTGATGTATCTCTGACTTACAGAACAAGCCTGAAATGTGCTTCTGAAATCATTAGCAGGCCACAGAGGCTGTCTGTGCCCAGGGTGTGAGTTACACTCCCACTATTTTGATCCTCGGTCAGATGACACCGGCTCTTTTGTCAAGTTATGTGTGGAGAATGCTTGAGAGCTGAATGCCACAGCTAGGACAGTGATACCGAGCTGGCACACAAGTCTCCCAGTGTAACCCTGTTGCAGACTTTCACACACCCACAGCAGGACACATGTGCCCTCCCTCTGCCCCCAACCCATTGTGGAATATCTCCTCTTCTTCACATGTCTCACTGACTCGCAGCCCCTCCTCCCTCCCTCTCACCTCTATATGTCATTCTTCTTATTCCTTTTACCTGAAAAACCAGGCCGATGTTCCCAATTCTAGGCTTTGCAGTCCAATGTCAAATATAGTAGCATTAATGGCTTCTGGTTTCTTATGTGTCAGCGTTTCACCATCTCCATGCCCCTTTAAATACTGCGGTGTCACATAAAACAGTCAAGCCATTACAAACTGCGGCTGACTTAATCACTTAGTCACTTGCCTGCAACACTGGGGAAAATCTATTGTGTTTTTTTTTTTTTTTTTTAAATAAAACCAAATGTGATGCCACTGACTGCCCATTATATGCTGTTAATTTAAAATGCAGTTGATGAGGCATACCTACAACCGGCATGTGGGCACATGAGTATATGTAAAGACAAACAGGCCTCTGTGCAGCCCTGGCTGTGATTTGTCTCTCAGAGACACCAGCTTCCTCCTATCAAGGGGTTCCTGTGCAGCCACTAAGCCAGGATCACAATGGGAGTTTTGTGCCGCATTGGTGCAGGGGGACACACTCAACAGCTGAACCCAGGAAGATGGCCTCTGGAATGCTCCATAGCAGTTGCTACTGTTGACTAATCGGAATATGAGAAGTGGGGAAGGTGATCTTGAATGCAAAGAATTGCACATTGAAGAAGCAGCTGCTTGTTTTGTCATCTGAATGACCAAGGCAGCAGAAAGGAGTCCTGTTTTGAAGGGGGGCAACAAAATCTGTATCTTAGCTTGTGTAAAGTGAAACCTGTGTTGGCCTCCATCGTCCTAGAGGGACGTGTACACTGAGGGCTCTGGTTTGGAACAGACAGTAAATGTATAATTCAGCCGTGCACCACTCTGGCCTCTCTATTCCAGCCATTTCCAGAGACTGTGTAAGAACCAAGTGGTACTCGGTCATGACATCACCCATAGGAATTTGAACTCCTGTTTTGAAGTCTTAAGATTTGAGATTTGGCTGGCACCATCTCGAGGTATTTCAACCAGAACTTCACAGATATTACCTGCAGCCAGGCTTCTATTGGACATTCCAACTGTCAGTCAGACTGGTGTCTACTTATCTATGTTCCTCCTGACACAAGGTTCTGTCTGTTGAAGAAGACCCCAAATTAGTGATTGAGACCATTAACTTCTCAGGAAAATGTTTACAGAGACAAAATTTCCCATAGATTTCCTTTCAAGTGGACCTTTAGTAAAGAGCAAAGTCACCCTGGTGGCTGTTCTATATATTTACACTTCCACGTTGGCATCAACTTCTTCTACATCTCCTTCCACCAGAATTTTGCCATCAAACTCATCCCAAAGATCTGAGCAAATCAGTCTCCTTCTAAGAGTTTGGACTGAAAATGGTGTGCTATGACCTTTAAGTAAATTGAGAGCAAAAATTAAAGGAAGATGACATTTCATTGTCCCAGCGAACTGTGTACCAATCAAAAGATGGCTTTACCTGTTCAAAATAATATTAGATGTTACAGAAATAGTTTGTCTTTAAAAAGTGGATAGTAAGTGCATAGTGTGAGAGACAGAATTTGTAGGTGGAAAGACAATGATCTTTTCATCAGGTAAGTGTTACGATAAGATGGGAGAGGAAACGTGATAAAGGGGAGGGGAAAAGGAATTAAAAGAGTGGAAAAGCAAATAGTAGAGAACAAGGAAAAGGGTGGGAAAGTGAGATTAGGGAGGAGTGAGGGGCAGGGTATCTTTTTTTGTGAAAGTTCACATGTCAGGCTGGCAGTCTGCCCGCGGCGTACAGCCGAAAAATCTATTTAACGTCTGCTTCACAGGGTGACAAGAGGGTTGATTGGCAGAGAGCAGAAAGCCGCTTTTGATCATGTGTCTTAACAAGCGATTCCAGCTCATGTCTATTCAGCCTGAACAGATCTACATTACCTATTCAAACAAAAGTGACAGACCAGAGCATTGCTCCGCTGGGCCGGTGCACCGTGCCACAGGCTAAGAGGGAACACACTTACACACACTCATGCTCATATATACACACACATACAGGAAAGTGCTGACTGATGCACATTATAAACATAATTTTTACACAAAACTAAATTAGTTATTCAGTCAAATATATAACTTGCAAGTAGTTTTCTGAAATCACATTAAGAGATTAAAGAGCAGATTATTAAGGAAATAGGAAAAATGTGCACAAGATGGTTCATGACTGATATTTGGTTGGTGTGTGTGTCTGTGTGTGTGTATCCTGCCAATAGGGTTTCAGCCTCACACAGTCTGGTAGGATGCTGCTCTCAGAGGAAGCATATAGAGCAATGTGTGAAGGGAAGAATGCCTCAAAATCTGCAATCAAGGCAACTGGATCTCCAGCCCTCATTGCATATGCATAGAGTCAGAGGCTCATGCACAGATCATTATAACAAAGATTCCTATTAATTAGGTGGGATAAAGCAGAACCAGATGACATGGCAGCTGGGATGAGAGGAAGAGGGGAGAAGGGAGGGAACTGAAGGGGGGGGGCATCAGTCTGTTTGGGGAGAGGGGAGGAATATAATGCATATAACATGGGAAATTATACTAAGAAACATAATAAACATACTAAGAAATAATTACAAACTAATGTTTAATGCTACATTTAAATTGACTGCACATTCAGTACATTCTGCAGCCAGGAGTCTCTCAATCAGAACAATAACAAAAGACCATTTTGATGAGTCCGGCAAGTAGTTTGTGTTTGCACTTTATGGTGAGAGCTTTGACAGCAGAATGGGCAGCAAACGACAAACACACTTACAATGAAAAATCAAACACCACTGGCTAAATACTTCTAGTTCTATCTTCACTGTGGTGTTTCACAGGGGATTTGTCCTGGATGTTATAGCAGATATGTTGATGAGAATAAAATCATCCCTTGATCCCTTGCCTTGAACAGAAATACAGATTTATATGTATTTAAAAAGCAGTGGAAAAGATTTTTTGCAAAATCAAGTACACTACTGAACAAACTATACATTAGTGTTGTCATTTTTAGATATTCAATGCAGAAATTTTACCTTTCAACTACAGTAAATACATTTTAAAGATATCTTGAAATGACTTTTAAGCCCCTGCATCTGACTTCCAGTGAGCCTCCATGTAGCGTCAGCGAGCCTGTGACACTGACGGTGTTAACAACCAAGTCAAGAGTTCATCAGTGCTAATCAGACCACGGCTTAGAGCTGATCCTATTCTCTTCCAAAGCTTTCACCCATCCCTGAATCTCATTACATGGCCTGTTGTAATAGAAGATAGTGACCTGGGGCCATACGCACACAATGCTGATCACTCCGCACTCAACCTACCACACAGTCATTACACAGTATTAATACATGGCCTTACCAAAGGGGGATTACACTCACAAACGATGGAGCCAAAGAGGAGGAAGTGACCTCTAACACGTAGACTACACACATAACCCTATTTGCTCAAACACAATTCATAGTGGGAGGCTGTGCTGATGCAATTCATGACATAAGCAATGGTTCGGTTACCTGCCACTTCTTTCTCCTCTGTAGTCATTAGAAACCTTCCCATCTGAGATTAAAAATTGGCTTGCTGTTTGGCTAAATAGTGGTGTGGCTCCTCTTTTTTAAGTTAATTGGCCATGACTATGTCAAAGGGCTCCAGGTGTTGAATATTCTGCTTGATCTCCTCTAACTGCTCTAAAAAAAGTGCTGTATCTTAAGGAAGGGCATTTAAGTTCAAGTTTTATTTGATTCTAGTCACAATAAATTTGACCTTGTTAGTGTTTCTCTATTGCATGAGCTGGAAAATGTGGGGTTACTGATATTTATAGGTTATACGTAAAAAGTATCCACTGTCAGTTTAACAGCTGTGTCAGACGTCAGATCACACCTGTTCACAAGCTTGATGAACCCAAATCACATGCACCACTGTTGTCTCAACAGCATCCAGGGAACTGAGCTTTGAATCCATGGTAGCTACTCGGGCAACAATAGTAAATACAGTACATGAGGAAGGATCACTTGACTAAGGAGAACATTCATGCATTTTCTTGTGACAATTTTAAAACAATAGAATAAAATCATCTAACATATTTTTTAATTCGTTTTGTCTCTTTGTGCCATTTATTTAGATAAAAATCTCTACTCATCCGAACAAAAAATTCTTTAGTGTTTTTTTTAAGCATGCCAGTCAATAACGCGTAGATGACAAAAAATGCATAACTGCATCCAATTCACTGCTCGCTTTGCTGGCAAAGACTCAGCGAGCTGATACTGAGCCCAGGAAAATCCTTAAAAGCTAAGGCAGGAAGCTGAAACCCAATTACTCGTCCTTGTCTTAGGGACAACCATAAAGACTCCCCACACAAAGTATTTCTGTGTTGACTTGCACAATATTGATTCATACTTTAGTGCATTATATAAAACTGTTCTAATTGCATGTGAATCAAATCAAGGTCACCTTGGCTTTTTATAATGGTGGCTATTTTTCTCCCCCCCCCCAATACTTTATACTGACATTTCTAACTCTTGACAAGTGCTGTCTGGAGACTTATCCATAAATAATGCATTTACAATACCTAGTAAATAAACATGGGGCACAATCGTTAGCCCTGCTGGCAACTGGGCCTAATAGAGCTTTTACAGCAAAGGTGACTATTCAGCTAAATGCAGCACTTGCTGCTGGGAGAACATTTTCATTCATTAGCACAGTCACAAGCACTTAAAGCACTTTAAGGACCAGAAATAGAGAGAAAGCAGGGAAGGATAGAGAGGGTGAAAGGGTACAAATATATGGAGATAAAGGGATAGAGGAGTGATACCTACAGTACTGAGTACTATCTTTATTGTTTCACTGTTTTTAAAAACAATAATAATTGAAGGAAACTGGACAATACCCCTAACCCTAATATTAGTACACTGAGTATTAATAATATTATTGTTTTGCTTTTAGTAATATTGTTAATAGCAAAAAAGACTTAAAGCATGGATATCAAACCTGAGCCTGTCAGGCTGCAGTCAGACAAATAATTTAAAATTGTAATCAGGGAAGAACTTCACATTAAATGATAGCATGATAATAATATTGTAATAGGGAGTTAATATTATAGTTATACCATTGGTTCACGGTGTAATTTCTAGGTAACTGATTGGTAATGAGAATTACAAATTTATGAATACTGGCTACAACCAGTGTGTGCAGTGTTGCCTTTGCATGGAAATGATTGGGAATCAAAATTGATAATTGCCATGTAATAAAGTTGGAATCCATTCTCCCTTACTGTATGTTATACCCACTCTCTCAAGTTTCAAAGCAATATTTTCCACTTTGTGTTAAATTCAGGGACTTGTATTCTGAAAACACCTGTGGCAGTGCCTGTATAAAAACTAGCACCATTTGTATATATTTTTATTTCATACTGGCATGTGTATTGATAATCATTCACACTGTATGTGTTTGTTAATAGGGGACAAGAACAATAACCATGCAACAGTGAGACTAACGTAAAATGTGTGATCAGGTCAGGTTCAGATAGAAGAAAATAGAATACCTATCTGGTTTGGGTCAGGTTCAGTTAGTACACTTGGTTTCAAACAGCAAATGTGTGCATTGCTTTAATTTGGATTCAGTGTCCAGAAAGGTTTTTGTTTAACCAACAACTTCCACCTGTGTCAAATGAATTGAATTCAATCTTTCACATAGTATTTGTCACGCATACAAATGTACCAGAGACCATTAGTTTCCCTCAAAAGACAGGGTCACTGTGTTTGCACTCAGTGCATCAGGTCACTGAACTTTTTTGACCAGACAAGGAAACCCAGAGAAGAATAGTAGCAGATGGTTTTTGAGTCTCTGAGGACATCAATGTTCCCGACCAGGCCGGCACCAAAGCACCAGAATTAGACGCAGCAGTTGTCATGCTTATATTTAGCTCATCTGTTGCTTGCAGCACATTAGCAACATCATTAAGACAACAAATGACTTTTCCAACCTTCTTGTGTTTACTTTAATAGGATAATCCAGCCCTTTTTCAATTTCCAACTGTGTCTCACGCCATAAACAATGACGTGACATGAGGATTTTCTCAGACGTTTCTCTGAGGTTTTCCTTTGACACTTTCTAAGAGTCCCTCTCCCTCCATTTTACAGTAATCACTGATCATCACCGCTGAAGTTCTGTCAAGAGCTCTCAAGAACAGAGTATCTCTCAGTTCCTGCAGCTTGGGGACAGTGAACTGAACTTTGTGAGCCTCTTGTCTCCTGCCGTGTTCCCTGCTCAGAAACTAATTTCCTGCAACAAGGGAGTTTAATTTGGTGGCAATGATACACAGTGCATGAGACAGACCAAGTCTCCACTATTAACAGGAGATTAAAACAGCTGTATGGCACTCTAAAGTACCCTCTACTCCCTGCACTAACATACGGCCCTGGATTACAAGCTGCACTTGACCATTTAAATTACTGCAACAACCAGCCTCCACCAGCTGGGGCTCATTACCATAACAGCCGCTGACGCTACAAAGAGCACTGACAACCTTGCCCTGAAAATCAACTCCGTGAGAACTGAGACACATTAAAAATATTATTATTATGATCATTACCTTAGCATAAAACAAAGTATTGGTAGCAGAATTGATTCACTTTTTTTTATTCATTAAATGTGTCTTGTAAGTTGCTGTGGGCTGGAAATTTTTCATTCAATGGCAATAATACTGTATATCTTAATCAGCTGGTGGTGTGTCTGCTGTATTGCATTGGTCATTTTTAAATTCATAAAATCAATACCCAAAGGCTTTTGCTTTTGGACTTTGTCTTATGTCTTTTGTTATGATCAGTGATCATAAAATTATAGTAAAAGTATTGATTCGTATTAATCGCCTAAGTTAGCATTTAGGGTAAAAAAAAAATAGTGGTGGTTTTAATGTTTCACAAACTTACTGACATGTTTAGTCATTTTTAATTCCTTAAAAAAAAGTTTGAAAAAATCTCAGATGTTGTGTCTTTTATGATTTAAACCAGTGTTTCCCAGATTTTCATTTGAGGACCCACTTTTTTCTATTACAACCCACTTCACCATATAAATTGTGACAAATTGTGCATAGTATTATGTTTGTGGCTGTTTTTAATGCTATCGCTGTATTTAAATTATTATTACATAATAATTATTTGAACAGGTGACCCAGCCGTTCCCAAGAAATACCTAATTTTATGCATGTGTTATTGAATAAATGTTTGTGAAAAACAATGGAATAAATTATGCAAATTTATTTGCCTGCAGAAACAATATCTTCTGCCACCTGCCTGTGATTCCCAATCCAGTCTCTGGGAATGACTGACCTAAGCGACATAATAAAACAATCCCTCAAAACGTCACAATGCAGCTAAATGATTACATGCTCTGATACAAAGATCAACCAACGAACACTTAAAAAAGAAGTGGCAAATTATTTTTAGGCTAACAGAGGTCTAATTTATTCATCTGATGAAGTGTTTAAGCTAAGAGCCCCCCAGACACTAAATGAGACACATGCATTCCCAAGGGGGTTTAACATTTGATTGGATGTAGTTATATTAGTACAGCCCTAATTAAGAAGGGGGATGTGTTTCAGCAGCACTTTCAAATATTTGTTTTTCTGCCACACTCTTGATAGACTGCAGGCTGTGGGAGGGTGAGCTGAGCAGGGTGATATCGGGTGCAGATATGACAGAGACCTAACACTGTTATCTTATTATTTTCTATGCAAGTTAGAGGGGAAAAAAATATATTAAAAACACTGAAATTTCACACTGTGTTGAATGGTATGAATTAATTAGTCACATTTGACAGGTAAAGTCAGCACGAGAGGCTTGGGTTGTTTGTGTGCAGCAAACTTTGATGAACCACTGTGCAGAGTGAAAAATGTCCTGTGAATAAAGAAGAGGTAATGTTCCTGGCATCAGGTCAGCACTGCGAGTTTTATAGTCAAAGAGTTTGCCTTGGCACAGAGGAAGACCACACTTATGCTAAGGTGCACTGCCACACAGGCTTTGTCACATTGGAAGAGGTTCAGAACAAACTGGAAACACTGTAACGTCAGTATTCCCAGCTTGTGTGTTCCTGCATGAGAGTATGAGATAGTGAGATACATGAGAGAAAAGGGCGGACAGTCAGGAAACCAGAAAATTTGGGCGTACTTGGTGAGGGAAAAAGGTGCACACACACACAGAGTCATACCGTCTTGCTCTGTCTTTGTCATCTCCTCCAGCTTCTTCTGCTTCAGCGTGTCCACTACATCTGCCAAGCTTCCTTTGCGGCGCTCCGGAGTTCCAAACGCTGATCCACTCAGCAGGTCACTTCGCTCCCGGGCCCCCTCCTCTGGCTTATGTGGGGAAGTAGAATTGTTCCGGAAGGAGTACAGGGAGCATACTTTATTGCTGTCGGATTCCTGCAAGACAAACATAAGTTGGGAGGGGTGGTGTTTGTATTTAACGATAAGGGTGATATACAGTATGTGCTCTGTTGGGGCTCCATTGAGCTTTTTGGCAGTTTTTTTCATTCAAGTGCAGTGATTGCTAGGTATTTGCAGCTCAGACACAATTTGGCCATATCAAATGGATCCTCTTCAGCTTTCACGCAGCAACCTCTGTATGTTCAACAGGCCTAGCAGTTCAGGAAAATGAGATATGACAAAAGAAAAATTGAGATGAAATGATGAGGTGCACTTTCATGGGGCATATCCATAATGTGCTCAGGCGTTATAGGGCTTTTCATCTGCATAGATGACACAGAGAAACCTCCCAACTGTAATTTCTCAAATTGCTTTTGAGCGTGCATTTGTGTTGGGGTGACTGCTGTATAATTTCTTAATTTTCTAGTGGAGACCTATTCTCAGCTGAGTGCCTCGAGCCACCGTAAATCTGTGTCCTGTCTCAAGCTGTTGTTGTTTTTCAGTCCCACCTGTGTATGGTTTAGTATTTAACTAAAGGGTCCTGTCTGTGACTGACTGGCTGAGTGCTCCCCGTGCACAGACAGACATGAAGGAGAAGAACAGGAGAGAGCATGAGGTGGGAGGGAAGAGAGGGAGCGAAAAAACTCTGCACATGGGAGTCAGCACACACACACACACACACACACACACACACACACACACACACCATGGCAAAGGGCTGTGTCTGACATAAGGTGGTGTTAATTATGGTTTTTGGAGTCTGAGAATGCAGAAGGTGGCTAAACAGCCGGGAGTTTGCAGCCTTTAACAGGGGAACAGTTTAAACCTCAGCCCTCTATACTGAAGAGAATAAATACGACACGTGTGTAGCCAACACATACTGCACATCTATCGGGGGAAAAGTGAGCTTTAATCAACAGAAGTGCGATAACAGAGTGTAATAATGCAAGATTTAATGATATAAGCATGCATGGAGCACCTGACAATCCTAAATAGAAAAAAAACATAGGAATGCAGTAGACTGGGCAGGAATTTTGAAGGTGCCAATTTCTCATCCCTGTGTGGCATGTCGAGCCTCAGGCAGAGTTGTGGTGTGGGTGTGTGTGTGTGCGTGTGTGTGTGTGTGTAAAATGATCTGGTACCAAGCACCAGGGTGGCACGACCGGCCGGCCTACTCTGCACCTCCCAGTACTGTGTTGGATGATTATGCACTGTGGCAGAGACAGTGGAGAGTGCTTGAAGGGAGTGGAGCAGTGCTGGGTTAATCAGCTGGCACAGGTTCAGGGCACAGCCCACACAAACGCATGGCACAGCAGCGGAGTCAGGTAATCAGCAAAGACAACACTCTCATTCCTTTCTCCTTATGCTTTTCTCCTCTCTCTCTTTCTCTTCATCTCCTCCTATATTCTCCCTATCATTTCTTTTTCCCTTTTTTGCTCTATCTTTTAACTCTCCTTGTGCATCCTCACTCTGGCTTACTCTTTCAACCCAGTTATTCCCCTTTTTGGTAGCTTCTAAACACAAATCCATGCTGAGAAATTTACTCTCCTTACAATGCAATATATCAGCTGACACTCTCCTCGTGACACAAGATCAAGGCTACAGCATAGGGGAAGGTAACACAGAGAAGCTCATACATTCAACTGCTGACATTAAGAATGGCCATCAGTCAACGTTTTATGATGTGATGTCATCACTTTTAAACTCTTACTGTTTTCAGACTTTTCAGACTGGCAGTCAACTCAGTGTCCTTGGTAAAATTTGGTCTTCTTCAGTCAAGGCTCTGCTTAAAAGATCACTTTGTTGTGACCTGTGTGTTTGTGTATATAGTGTACATATGTGTAATTACATACATACATATTTATATACAGTACCAGTCAAAAGTTTGGGAAGGTATGTTGTATTTGAGAAAACTGGGATACAACATAAAACAAACTCTGCAGAGGATTCATTTTCTAAAGATGTTTTAAAAAACACAGTGAAGAGTCAAGAGTCACTTATCTATCACTTAGTCATATTTTTGTAACAAGTGCTTTTGCAATAGTAATTTTTATCTTTTTGACTCAATATTGGTTTTGTTGGGTATTTATGACCACTGAAATTACCATGTGGTTAAAAAACAAACAAACACAAACAAAAAAAAGCCTCTTGCTGAAAACCTGTTAGTGACTGTAATGTGCCAGAAGAAGACGAGCCCTGTGCAGTCCCTCGTCTGCCAATTTACCTTCACTGTCACACACCAGAGTCATGAGGGCCAGTCTGCTACAGTGTATGTGTGTGTTTTAGGTGTAAAGGGTCTCGGTGGCCAACTGCAGCACTACTTCAGAAGCCCTCAGGGTCTCTTTACCTCCAACCCGTCTGTCACAGACAACCACCTGCCTCCTGTGTCTATAGCCCACAAGTGCCTGTGCTCTTCTTTCCTCCACTAACATCAAAGCAGCTCCACACTTAGAATGTACAACATCTGGGACTTGCCTGCAGATGTGGCTCATACGCAACAATAAAAACAACATGCATGTTTCTTTAATAGCAACAAGAATGTGAGCTACAGGAGGCACATAAGGCTATGCAATCATAAAGCAATTTTGTGTTGTGAGAATTAGATTTAATCATGTGTTTCAAAAATTTTCAAAAAATTTCAATTTCCCAGCTTGGGATTAATAAAGTATCAATCAAGCAATCAAATAATACCTGACAGTTTAGTGTTCTGCAGAATTCACTGCAATGAGTGCCTCCTGAACATGGATCTGGAATAATTGCTTACTCATTGGTTTGAAACTGCCCTTACCCTCATTTTTGTTATAATTTGTCATCTTCATTTATCTTTCTAACTTTTCTGTTTTTTCTTTTTCTTTTTACCACAGAGGTGTCAGACAAGTAAGATCTAGTAAATTTAAAAAAAGACTTAGGTATAGTAGTAAAAGTTTCTTTACGTAAATTACACTTGATAAGCAAAGAAACATTTCACAAACCAGAGGTATTTTAATGCTTGTTTGTGCGACTCATAAACATTATATCAACACATGGTCAACTTTTGTTATATTGCTATCGAAGAGGAATTCTAACATGATGCTCAATGCAAGCTAAATAATTAGAATTACACAGTACATTGGACTAGCTGTCACCAAAAAAAATTAACTCTAAAGCACTTAAGTATTTTGTCATAAACTGACCATCCTATTGAGCATAGGAAGTGCAAGGAATGTGAATTGTGCAAAAAACAATAATATTTCCATTGCTTTACTTTTACCCGCACTAAGAGGCTCTGTGGAAATGACACAGACTTGAAACATAGTATAAGTAGTGGCTATCTGGCATCAGCAGGAGCTCAGTTGTGTAGTTAGTTTCTCAGTTAGTGTGTCACATGTCTTACCATGCGCTGTTGGGCTGACACCAGGCTGTCCCAGTCGCTCTCTGGCGGTACACTGCTGAGTGGCTGCACTTCATCAGGATGGGCTTTTCCATGGAGCAGGCTATGCAGGGGCAGCTGTGGTGTGCCGTGGGCCTCGGCACTCTCCTCTTTCTCCCAAGACAAGTGTTCTTGACTCATGGCATCATCCCCATCAACCACAGAGGCAAAAGGGGATGTGGCTTGTTTGGAAGACATGACTCTGCTGTGAAGAATGGAAAAAAAAGTAAACTCAAGAAAAATAAGGAAATTGTATTAACAGTACCTAAAAAAGAAATGTAGTTTTCTTGAGTATTTCAAGAATGACTTGTAGTTTCATTCAAAGTTGTGGCGCAGCTGTGACTGTGCACCTGAGCAGATATTATTCAATGGACTCAGTGCTCCACCTGACTGTTGTTTTGCAGTTGATGTGGTTTGTGGGGTTTAGAACAGGTCATGAGGTCCCTAATCCCTTGTTTAATGCAGATGGATTGTTTGATCTTGGCCTGGAACTATGCCTGCTTGGGGTCTGGCCCAAACCCCAAGACAGTTACTCAGATAGGTCAGACAGGTAGCAGGACTACCATACAGATAAATAGTAAAGAAAAAGAACTCCTTGTAAAATGGCAAAAATATGGTCACTTTATTCCTGTGATAATAATAATTTGTTTTAAATTATCCTAAGCTACCACAGTAATTAAATTTATCTCTCAGTTTGATATGACTTTTGTCCTCCAAAAATCTTTTAATTTTCTATGTGTGAGTAAACTTCTTTTTCTCCTTTTTGTCTCTTTTTTTTTCATTAGTCATATTAGTAAATATTAAAAAACATTTTGGTAAGACATTGCTTCCCAGAAAAAAACAAAAAAAAAACAAATCAAAAGCTGATAGCGGAGGATTCAGTTCACAATTCTGTCACATGTTTTCATGAATATTACAGTGAAGAGCCTACTTGACATATCAGGTGCAAAAGAAACTCATGTTAATTCTAATTTATTTCTTCCCCTTTTACAACCATACCTCTTTTTCACTGCAGAATTTGTACAACCAATTCCTGTTTTTTTTTTCTCACAGTTAATGAGGCTGCACGCATGCTGTGTGCTACAATGAATAAAATTAAACACAGTGGCAGTAAATCTAATTACACATTTGGTATTAAATTTAAAAGGGGGTAATATGGTCTTCCTCCTGATGTGAAGTGGGGAGAAGGAGCCAGAGCATATTTAACTCCTAATCCGCTTTTCTCTGAGATGTTGTTCTGCTTATTTTTCCTCAACCATTTCAGGACATTGACCACTAAAATGAGGATGGGATTACTTTGGGCTCAATCTTGAGGATGATTTTGTCTCTCTTTTTCTTTCCCTTGTTCTGTGTGAGTGTGACTAAGGAAGAAGAAACATTTCACCGCTGATCACCATCTGCACAGTACACTCCCCACCCCCATACTGAGAGTAGATACTACCAAGGTTAAGGCAGGCTGTGGTGTGATCATGTCCTTGCACTTCCTGTTGAGAGTACAGAACTGAATAGATATCATCCTTTTTTAGAAAAAAAGGTTTATAAACAAGGTCTTTGGGGCTAAAGGTTCTTGGTCTTCCTCAAGGAAATTTGTCAAGTTAGGTTTATTGTCCATGTGCATGTACACACACACATGATATTGAAAGGATTACACGTGTGACCTTTACATAACAGTGAACTCATACATTACAAGCTACTCCAACAAGGCCCTCTGAACTCTGAACCCTGTTTTTAGAACAATGTTGCCCTGAACATGTCATCCACAAACTGGCTCGAAAATATTAGTTGGCAAGTTAGTTGGAATATTCTATATAATATAGGTGATTACATAATATCTGACACTACAGGTTGACTACACAACTCCAGGCCTGTTCTTGACCTTGTGTAAATTCTGCTTTTTTAAATTAACATAATGTGTTCTCCATGCAGGGATAACCAAATCAGTTGACGGCTGATCTTAGATGTAGATTTTGAATCAAGCTAAATGTTTTGTTCTTTTAATCATGCTATGATAAAATGTGTTGAGAGGTAATAGAATTATATACTTTCATTTTAATTGAATATCAGTGTCTTTCTTCTTATCTGCATTGGAAACAAAAATGTACCAGCTTTTATCTGCCATGCACAAAAGACAGGTTGACCTTCTTACTTCATGTATTCCATTCTTCTTTCCTCCCTTCTGCCAGCGTGTGGGCAAATGACAACTTCACCTTTGTTTAAAGGTCTAGTGTGTAAGAATTAGTGACATCTAATGGTGAGACTGCAGATTGCAGCAAAAAGAAGAACTACTCTGCTCACTTGTTTATTTTCTATGTGGAAACTATAGTGGCCTTCACACACCAATACAGAAAATAATATCTATAATAATAATAACACTCTTTCACAACTCTCTACATGTTTTTCTTTGTTGCTTTATGCATCTGATTTATTCTGTTGGCAGAACTGTTCTTCTTCTTTGGTAAGCTTTGGCTTATTAAAAGGCTAAGTGCATGCTCTGGCTGTTTGTCTGTTGAGGCTGCTGTTGCTACAAGATGGTGGTCTCCATAAAGCAAAGTCCTTTCCTGAATTTCAGTAAGTAAAGGACTTATCTAAGGCAAACCAAAAACAGAAGAATTATTAATTATTAAATTTTTAATTAAAATTTTACACATTTTATTGATAGTATATTCAATTTCTGTCAATAAAGCCTCCTAAATATTAGAGACTGAATCCTTAAAGCATACACACATGCTAACATGCAGAACTTTGACGTATATATGCTGCTACAATTGTGGTCCCTTTATAAAGGCTTTGAAAAATTCCTTAAAGACAACATTGGCTTTGTGATCTGTAGTTCAGGTTTGGACATTTATTCTAGATGTGTCACAATGTCATGGTAATTCCTAAGCAAATCTGACATATACTGATTTTTTTCTGAAACAGACACCAGATTATCCATATATAAAAAAAAAAGCCTTGATGTGCTAATGTGCTGTCACACAGTCTGTGACATGGGTACAGATCAGCCTGGTCAGTGAAGGCTGACCTAAACAATGGTAGGCTGAGTTAATCTCGTGTGCTTCAGCAGCTGTACAAACAAACCGAGTAAGTCAGGTAGATGGCAGGGCAGGACTACGAGAGCCGGGTCTGACTGTGTGTCTGTTCACCTGTCTGTCAGCCAAGTAACCCCAGTGCCTGCATGTGTTGCCAAATGTGTCTTTAGTGGGACTAGACTCTCAATTTTAATCAGCCATCAAATTGTTTCCTGTAATTACATCAAGTAGAAAGTGATCTCAAAATTGGGTACTGTTAATTGAAAACCAAAAGTCAGAGAAGAGTTTAGAGGATGTGTGTAATGGTAAAAAGAGGGGGCAGAAGTGGGGTTTAAAGAGAAGGTGTGTGTGTGTGTGTGTGTGTGTGAGAGAGAGAGAGAGAGAGCAGAGTTCAGGCACATGCTGTAAATTCTGACATATTTTTTATTCATGCACCCAAAAAGCTCAAGCCTCAAGCACACTGAGCACCTCGTCCTCAATGGAGTGTGAGAGTGAAACAAAGCACTTGTGTCATACAAAGCACTGCTTTTGTTTTACACAGTAAGTCAAGTGGTATTATTTTACCACTAAAATATTCAGTCTCTCAGGCACTTTTACGCTGGTCTCCAGCCATCAGTCAAACTGCTGAGGCGTGAGTTAGAGAAGGGGGATATAGAGAGAGAGAGAGAAGGAAAAGAGGGAGCAGTGGAGACTCCATCCCCTGTAACATGTGTCTACAGCAATCTTGTTAAAGAATGCAACAGATCTGCAGCAGGCTCCATAACAGTATTTGTCAGCAGGAGTTAATAATTTATTAGCAGTGCTGGGAGGGCTGCGCTCAGGCAGCTAAAGAGTGTGGAGAACCCCCCTCTGCCCCTCCCCCACCTCTGTCAAGCCCTATACAATACTAGCTCATATTATTGAAAGGGAAAGGGAGAAGTGTGGCAATAATTCTCTGAAAATATCTGAGGGCAACTGTACGGTATTTTAATCCTCATATTCTGAGCAGGGATCACATAGTGCTTGGAGATCTAACGGGGGGTTTGAGATCTGCATAGACACAACAATGAGGAACAAAACTAAAAAAAAGCAGACATCAGTCGAATGTGGGTTCGCCACCTATGTCTGTGGAATCTAATCATATTTTCCACAATGAATAACATTTACAGCCCTGACCTCCGTGCTGGCAATAATAAAATAATCAAAACAGGCCTGTTTATGCAACTATGGTGTATTCCGGTGCTGTGGAAATTACATTCATTAATAATTGAGTCACTTTCTCTGGAAGATAAGCCACAAGATAAGTGCTTTTATACACTAAACAGTTAAAATAAGGTGAACCGAATAAGTAGCTCGTAAATCCCAGACAAGCGGCCCTCCTTCATGCTTGATTACACAACAACAATGGACAGCTAACAAACCAGGGTAATCAATAAGTGCATGTAACGCTGCTTTCTCACTGCTTTCTTAAAGACAAAGCCCCGGTGACTTTGAAGACTTCAGGCAGAGATGAGGGAGGGTCACTTAGAAAAGAGGGTCTATATATAGCTGACAATATTGTGCACATTTGAAGGATTAAGACTGAGGTTCTCCAGTCGTGGGCTCATATGACCTGGAATGCTTTGAGTCATGAATTGTTCCCTGCGATAATGTTTCATCATCGTGCAAAACAACCTCTGCTTAATTG
Source organism: Brachirus orientalis (assembly GCA_016785285.1). Taxonomy (NCBI): domain Eukaryota; kingdom Metazoa; phylum Chordata; class Actinopteri; order Pleuronectiformes; family Soleidae; genus Brachirus; species Brachirus orientalis. Next base: position 5,820,228 of record JAFBJR010000172.1, read on the forward strand.
GTAAGTATTAGTGGAGTGTTGTGCACTGCTCATCTTTGGGGGTCTTGTGACTGCAGGACCATGTGTCCTCGGATATCCCATTTCCTCTCTCATCATAAAAGGGTCTAACAGACTTTCACCCACTGTATCTGCTCTGTCACACTGTTTACCTTTTATAGACAATGGTGATCTGTAACTCAACACCATCTCCCCCCAACCAAGACTCTCTTTCACCCACATGCCCACTTGTCTCACTGCTGACGACTTGCACCTTCAAGTTTTGATATGAAGTTTCAGAGGAGGAAGAGATACTATACCCTCTGCAGTTACATGCTTTTTTTAAATGAAAAAGGAGAGGAAAGTCATAATGCAACAAAAAATATATTAATTATAACAAGTAAAAATGTTATTCAAGTTTTATCTTTAGGGATATATCTACAAACATAAAAAAGAACAGTTGTCATAACACTTAGAGCCAATTAAGAAAAGTGCGATGACTGCTCTGTTCTGCCATCAGTTAAAAACAGAGGGTTTTCCTTAATTAAATCTATTTCTAAACAATGACAATAACCTTGAGAATGAACTGTGTTATCCACAGCACTCTTGTCATGACAACTGAAAGAAGAAAAAGAAATGTGTTTGGAGCCTTTTTACCATGTATGTGTATGCAAGCACGTGCGTGCAAGACAGAGAAAGAATTGGTGAGGGAAAGAAAATTCATCTGTGTGTTTCCCTTCAGGGGTTCCTCCTGTTCTAACAGGTGTCGTGGTAGGGTTCCTCGGGGTTCTTCACCTGCCATAATGAGATATTACTACCTGACAGCTCCCAGCTGGTGGAGCATTGACACGGAATCCACCGTTTAGCACAATTAAATTATCACCCTCCATTGTGATTGTGCCATGCTGTGCAGCAGCCAGGTTTCTGGATACATAATCAACTCATAATGCGCAGCCGTACACTGCACACAGTTAGTCTATTTTACACACAGGCATGCACACACAGGCGCACATATTAGACACATAGTGTGCACACACATGCAATTTATCTGTACTATAATTCCTGCAAATTTGAAAACACCACAAAGAGGTTGCTAGAGCTGCCTTTTCCAGACAGATTTGAGTCAGTGATTTAAATCCTTAAACCTTGGCCAGCAAAGTAATTACAGATAATGATATTAAAATATAGTAAATGGTTGTGAAAATAAAGATTTTCCAACAAGGCAACCAACTGCACAGTGATTGGACAGTTGACTAAATGAATTTGTTTAAATTGTTCCTCCATTATTGTTGACCTTCCCCTGCAAAAAGTCAACTCAATTACAGCGGCACTTCATTTTCACTTCACTCTCTCTCCTGATGCCTTCTCGATTAGAAAGTGCCACAGTCACCACAGCAAAAATCCACACTCAAATGATAGCCACCCCGAGTAAATTAAGCAAGCCACCTGAAGTGCACACTTTACATATTGAGCAGAGCATTGATAATTACTTTGCAGGGTAAATTATTTGCAATAATATGCCCACTCGAGGAACTGTCTTGTATCTTACTTTAAACACTTGTGCAGCTGCCATGACAGCATGGCTGGTGTCCTTGCCCCCCATGCAAGGCAAAGGCAGATACAGGTGTGAGAGTGCTTAAGTGTCCCTGTCTGTCTACTCAAGAAGGGTCGATGAGCACTCACACACCAAATCCCTCATCTCCCCCTTGTTCTCCTCCTCCTCCTACTTTGGTCCCATGTGCCACTGGTTTGTTTCCTGATCCCTGGACACAAGCTCAGAATTGAATGGCAAAGCATTCAATTCTCTCTCTCAGTTCCCCGGGACATACATAAGTTGACTTATGTGTATAATTCCAGAACTGAATAATGGTCATTCAAAAAATTTACTACTGACCTTCTTTTTCCTGGACATGCATCATTTTTTTGACATACAGTATACCCACTAGAAAAGGGGTATACTGGGTGTACTGAGTCAGGCACCTTGTGAAAAAACACATGGCAGAAGACACAAAGTCCAGTCTCAGTGTCCACTCTGACTGACACACTTGAAGGTGCATTCAGTGTCATTCATTTGCTGAGTTTCAATGCACAGACCACACAGTTTAATTAGACTGTCCTTGTCCCAGTATACAAGCACACAGTAGCGATATGTCCCCTTTTAGGCAGTTTAAGCTGGTGGCTATTTATCAGCATGTTAACAGCATTCCTAGTCTTCCTACCATCTATGTACTGAAAATATTCAACATATATTGAGTGCTGCACAACATATATTCGGTCTGTTTGGCAGTCTAGAAAATAAATAAATAAATGTATCGTTGACATTTTTGCCATGTTTTTCTTCCTGTTGTCTTCTTCTATACACCAGCTTTGACTGTCACTTGCAGCCAAAGCATGGAGGGTGAGAACCCAAGCATGCCATAAGGGTTTGAGGGGACATAACCGTAGTGGTTCAACATCAGCAGGCTCTATGAGACAACTCTTTCCCTGACTTTGATAGGGAAAATACTGAGGCAAGAAATGCTACTTGTCATCTTACACCTCCTCCTTTCTTTTAATTTCTCCTTTTCCCAAAGAGTCGCCTGCTGCTGCTGCACTCAAGCAAACCTCAAAGCGAGTCAAGCCATCAACCAACACAACCCTATTTGCTGAGCAACAGTAGAGCTTTGTGGTTTGCTTCATAGTTGACAGTAAGTTATGAGCCCTTTGTGAGCAGGAGAAGGAAAACAGAGATCGGAATTTGGCAGGAGCATAGTAATACAGAATTCTCCTGTTCATGGAACCTGAAATCTTCATGGAAACAATTGGGCATTGTTGAAGGCAAGAAAAGCAACGGTGACAGATGAAATATAGAGTGGGGCCCCCTTTTTTTGGAAAACAGTAAACAAAGCTCTATTCAGGTCAGGTCCATTCTGTCATGTACAAAGATAACTTCGTCTGTGTGCTGGAGAATTTGCAAATGGCTGCACTTCAACAAATCGAGTGTAACATCTCTCACAGTTGCCAGAAAAGTGAGTTGAGGACTTAGCATTGGGGTGCCAACCACAAGTAAAGGGACGCATCCCAAGTTACCAAAGAGATGCACAATACGTCTGTAGGGAGCATGGGAATCTCAAAAGAGGAGGGAATTTAAAAGGGAGAAAGCAACGCCTTTGAGAAGAAAAAAATTAAAAAGCACCAAAATCTCAGACTTTTGTTCTAATACTCAAAGGGGAAAAGCATTTGAAGGAGCAATTTTGCAGAGAGCAGGAAAAGCATGAGTATTGGTCTGAATGGTTTATGAAGGGGTGGGATGGGGGGTGTATTGTGCTGTGTGGCAGGGGAACTATGGGCCTCAGTCTTTGGTCTTCCCATCATGAGGTCATCGTTGGCAACCTCAGTGCCCAATACTGTGCACAGGGTTTGCTTCAACTGCCGTCGGTTTGGACATCTGGATTGTCGGTGCACACAGTGGCCCACTTTCTCCATCACTATCCTTATGCATTTCTTTTTTTTCCCCTAGTGGAGAATGCTTCACATGTCCCACACACCAAATTAGCAAATTTGGAATGTCTACAGAAAGAGAAGCAGTTTGTTCCCTTTCACTCTCATCTCATAAATGGATTTCTGTAGCTCAGGGAAGAAATGAGGAAATTACTTTCTACAATGTTGTAATTAAGCTTCTCTATTCTTATTCCACAGGCTGGGAGGACAACAGCTCATTAGCTACAGTTAGACCCACCTCTAATTCATTAGTGTGTTTTTTTTACCACTTTCTCACTCTGAATAAATTAGTGGTATTCACTGAGCACTCTCACACAAGGGAAGGTGCACAAAATGTGTCACCCCTTGTGACAACTGAGTCCTTTTGCCTCTTTGTCTTTGGGCCGTTGTGTGTTTTTTAAGGAGTGTGAGAAGAAGGGCTAAGAGAGCAAGTTGGGGAGGGGAGAGAGTAGCACCGTTTCATGTGACACGTCAATTGGAAAATCAAAACAGGGTAGTTCATTTGCTCCACCCAGATGAGGCCATCTAGCAGAGCCATGATGAATAGGGGTCAGGCAAGCCACACCTCAAAGATTTATTATTAAGGCTTATTATGTTGGGAAACTGACATTGATTGCTGATTTAAACCACTGAAACCAATTAATTTGCCAGGACTGAATAGAAAGCATGGTCAACAGTGTGTGTCAATCTGACAGGTTAGACAGGAAGAAGCCGGGCAAAAGTGAGGGACTAAATGAATGGCTGGCACATGGCTCTGTTTGGAGGTGGTTAAAAGTTACCATGACTGATTGACAGCTGATGCATTAAAAAAAAGAGAGACTGGAGAAAAAAATGAGATCTGGAGAGCAAAACCAGAAACCCCAGCCACTGATCTGAGTAATTGCCCAAAAATTTGATTCACACAAGACATGTACAAGCTGCTGTTTTAGCAATGCTAAGATGGGTTCATTCATGAGCGGGAACTGAAAAAACCTGAGTAAATGAATGTGAAAGATAGTGCTAATAAAAAAAAGAAGAGCTGACAGACATGGTTGAACAGGAAAACGTACTGTTTTCCCACTCCGAGGACGCGGACACTGTAGTGGATTAGATGCTGACAGAAACACAAAATGCTCCAGCTGTCTGTCGATAACCATTTGTCTGACCTCTACTCCGCTTCAGCTGCAATTGTCCACAGAGGTAATGGAGCCACAAGTGACATACTGTATTTACCACAATCTATTGTTCAAGTGATTTTTGTGCTGTGTTAGTTTTTCTCTGTGGTTGGCAGGGATGCTCATGCTTGCAATGATACCTTTTTTGCGCGGATTAACTTCTTTTTACTCTTTTGCTTCTGTTGCTCAGCCACTGTCATGCACCATGACAGTGCCTTAAATGAAACCATTAACTAAATTGCTTTCTTAAAAACCAGGATGTGTGTGTGTGTGTTTGCATGTGCTTGGCTGTGGGCCATGGGTCTCTGGTTCCCAGGCAGCCTCTGCCCCGGCTCTGTTGTGGTTCCCTGCTACCGCACTCATTATGCTTTGCCTCAGCACAGCACGGTGCAGAGCCGTGGCTCGCCTCGCCTCACTCACTGCTGGGCGAGTAGGAAATAATCTAGTAATCTCAAACTACTCCTCCATTTCAAATGGGGCCCATTCACACAAAGAGAACCTTTGTCCCAAAACATTTATGACCACTCGTTAGATCTCAATCAGGAAATCAATCAAAAACACATTAAACAAATACGGTGTCATATTTGATGTCAAAAACTTTTTCCTCCAGTTCATACGCCTTTATATGAAATCACTCCTGCTATGACCTTTTAAAAGCTAACAAAATTGTGATAGCACAATTTTCCTTTAAATAGCAGTGAACAGTAATGCAAATAAAATATACATACAATTTGTGCACACACAGATACATATATATTTATTATGTGACAGCAAAACCAAGCTAACAAACAAACACTAGAAACAGTCTTTGTGAGATAGTCTGGTAAACAAAGCAAACAGAAAAAAAAGGTAACATGGGAGTGAAGGCCAGACAAATATTTGATAATAGGACAGGGTAACTTAGAACACACACACACACACACACATGCAAACCTTTCTGCCAAATGTCTATCTGCTCTCCACTGAGCTGAGCTGAAGGTAGCAGATGTGTCTTTCACAGCCTTCAGTGTGTAACCAATCTGCAAACAATAGCTGAAGCCTAACAAAGGTCAGTGCTCTCGCAACACACTACTTACAGTAAAAGGTAGTCAAATCCTTTTGGTCACTTAACCATGCCCTTTATTTATTTATTTTAACTTCACTGACTGACATGTGTAGGCTGAATCCATGTTTTTTTCTATGTCTTTTATTGTCTTTATTGTCAGCCAGTATAATGCTATTTGAGCTCCTGTGTTAACGCCTTAACAAAGTTGAAGTCACCTTTTTGACCTCCTGTTAAGCTAACAGTTGGTGTGAACACATTCAATCCTATTAACCTAATAATATACATGGATTCAGGTAAAGTGCCACAGTGCCCCGTGCTTAAAGCTTGTTCTGAGACTTAATTACAAAAGACACCCATCTAAAATCCTGCCACTATGACCACCGGATGTGAAGGACCAAGATTTCACAATGTAGGTGAGCAGATCTGTGCTGCCTTTTATTTTAGTTCTGTTTAAAGCTAATTTAGGATATATATATATATATATATATATCTGCCAATGTGGAGAAGGTGTTGGTTGTTGACCCCACACTCCTCACAAGACCAGCACTCCAATAATAAAAGAAAAATAACTAGATTAACCTTCTCAGATATAAAAGATTTTGTATTTATATGCAAAATTACTGCTTAGGACTCTCATCAGCATAACTTTCATATAGTTCATTTGTATATTTACATGACAAATAATTATTGTGTTAGACAACTAAAACTAAATAAATACTTTATTTAATTTCTTAAAGTGGGACTAACACACCAAGATGATGAGATTAGGAGTCGCAGCATGTTCAATTGGACCCAGACTGGCCCGGGTTCTCTGTGCATGTGCCACGGATCCCACCGCTGGCTTTGACCCAGAAATAATAGAAGAAGCCAGAACACAGAAGACTAAGACAACAGCCAGAAAAACATGGTGAAATCCAGAGTGGTGCATTTTTGGACTGAAGAACAGAGAGATTTTATCCTTTATCAGCTAAAATAATTAGATACTTTAAAGTAAATGAATGGTAGAGAGACAAAGAACAGTATTTAACATGCTAACAACTGGCTGCCATCTAAAGCTGTTGTCGTCTGGGATGTAAAAGGTCAACCCGGAAATGCCTAATCGTAACATACAGTTATATGTACACTACACTATGACATGATTTGATGTTTTGAAAAGCAGGCCTTTGTATTTATATTGTTGCCGACTCTGTATATAGGAGAGCATGTTGTGGAGAGTTTGTGCAGTCTATAAACCGTCCTCTGGTGTCAGCAGGGCAGTCGTCCAGCTCCAGCCCAGCATATCAGCTATAAAAGGCAGATACATCACTACAGCACAGACTAAAAATACAGCACCCACTTTCTTCTATTTCCCTGTATTCTCAATTGTGTGTGAAACTTAAGCTGGACCCCCCCCACCACCACCATTACCACCATTATGTGGTTTAAAAAAGCAGTGTTGGTTTTGGACCTGTGGAAAAGTAACAAATCCTTAGAGTTTGACAGCAAAATGTAAAAAGAAAAAGAAAGTGCAAAAGATACTTTTCTCTTTGCTTGTGAGCCAGGTTTTAAGAGAGCTCTCTAAAAGCTATCAAAAGTTTCAAATTTTCCCACATTCCCCTCCTGTGGGTGTGCCTGTAAAGTGCTCTCTTGAAAAGCTCTGAGGAATTGCATCATTGGACAGGGTGTAAGACGATGGTAGCAACATAATGTAACGTGGGGGAAATGCCTCACTTCAGTTAATTCATAAACACCCTGTGCACTGGGTCTCTGGCCAATCAGACTGATCTGTGCTGTGCTGTGCTGCTTTTAATGATGGACTTTGCCTAGTGCCAAGTCATGTTGTGGTGGACACACACACAAACTGAGAGTCTCAGGGACTATTGCGTGGCCCTGTTTTAATTGAGTCTCAGCCATCATGTTGTCTGTTATCTCTGACTAATAGCACACATTGGCCCTCTGTCATTATCAGAGTGGGTCTTTATCAGAGACCCTTGTTTGATACAATTAAAGTTGATGCATTATGAGTAGCACACCAAGACTCAGCAGTGATCTGCATATTCAATAACTTCCGTAATTATTTGCGCAATTCATCAGATGGGATGTGATTACAGGGGGAAGTGGAATAGAGAGGAGCAGAGAGGTCTGATTCCTGGAGGACTAAAAGTCTAATCACAAAACTAACATGATAATTGAAGTCTAAATTGAAAGGCTTGGCTTTCAGGGAGGCTATGTCAGACTTTGAGTGTGGAGGTGGTGAGCATGAGTGAAAGAGTGTCAGGAAAAATAAGATTCTTATACAGTATGCTATTAACACACAAAATGAAACTAAATAGTGGTGTTACACTGTAATCTGATTGTGATCCACTTATAAAGTGAAAGAGCTTCAAAGCAGCTCACTGGGAAACTCTATGGTTACACATTTACAAAATAATTAAAATAGGTATCTTGTTTTCCTTGACACACAGAGAGGGCATTAGAGGGCATTGAATTAGTTGTTTGTTATTCCACACTATCCCCATCATCCCTTTTTGTTTGAGCTGACTTTACTATGTATGACTGTAAAATGAAAGTGTTTTTTTTTCTTTAGCTGTTTATTTGTCCTTCAATAATATAAATATAAAATGGCAGCAATAATGCTGAATAATGTTTATGGAGCTTTTTTTCCCCCCCTTTTCACTTAGGAATATTAGTGTTGCATTTTCCCAAAACACATTCTGTGGAATTATACACAGATAATCAACTCTTTTGTTTTTGCATGTAAGTATTGTGTTGTGGCAATTCATTTAATAACTGCGCCCTCCATTTCACCTCAAAGGCTGTGATGTCTTCACATTCATTTCTAATGTTTTACTCATTGCGATCCCATCCAGCTGAGGAAGTGGGGGAAGAGACGATAAAGAAAAGTCCTCCGTCCAATTCTCCCTCTCCTCCTCCCCCTTTCCCCTACTATCCCTCCCAACTGCAGGATTCATATTCATCCCTCAATAACGTTTAATTAGTAATGCCAAATTCATTAACCTGTGCTGCTGTTACGTTGGCCCCAACCATAAATTAGCTTAATGTGAGCAGACATATTGCAGTTGTAATAAGGGACATAAAACTCAAAGAGAAACACATACTGTTCCTCTGTGGATCATAGTCATGGATCATTATAACTCAACGGGGTTTTAGAGTGGGAGCATTCTTTTTCAGACTAGGAGATCTTTACAGAAATTAACTGTAAGACTATCAAACACTTTCTAGTAATGCTTCTAAAAAACAGTTTTAGTGCTGGTTGAAATAAAAATATTATTATGGAAATGCATTACTCATGACTGCCATTACTTTCTCAATCACTTTTCACTTGGAAGTTTTTACCCTTACCTAAAATATTATGACTTTAATTGAAATGAAAATTGCTGTTTGTCCAAGCTGAGTGTGCACTGGTTTGATATGACAGAATTTTTATGATATGAGTGTAAGCAAAGTGATATTTATTTAACAAGTATTTAACATGATGTATTGTACATAATATGTAAAATGCTACTATGTAACAGGCAGATAAAAGCATTCAGTAAACAAACAGCTATCCAAACTGTTACTGTCCTATGATTACATGATGACCTTCCTCCTCCTCTAACAGCTCACACCAAACTGCTTATTAGGCCTGGATCCCATTTTGTTATTTAAAAAAGGTCTTGTCCTTTTACAACACTCATTTCCTTGCTTTCTGTCTTTTTTTAAGCCTAGGTGGTGGAGTAAGACAAGTTTATTGTTCCCTTGCAGGTGGAAGTTGGAGTTACTAGGGTAACGGCTCTAATCCTTCCTTATTCCTTCTTTTAACCCACTTTTTTCATATTAGCAGCCTATCAAGAGCTACCTTTTATGTCGAAAGCAGGAGAGCTCCCTCACTTTTAATTAGCTCCTATTCTGTTTGCCAGGAGATGGCATGATGAGCTAATCGAAATTTACGAAGTAATGACGTACAACAAGTAGCTACCTCTTTCTCCCGAAGGCCCTCTCCCAAGAATAACAATAATGGGGCCATTATCGGTGAATGCACTTTTAAAACACTGTCCTGCCCCAAAACTAAGGACATAATTGTTCTGGCTTTATTTATAAAATCACCAGTCCATTGTTGTTGACTTGAGAACTATAAGGGAACAAGGAATGAGTGCCATAATGATTGGTCTGTGCTGCCTTGAAGATCCTGTGCAGATTGTCTACAGTGGCAGGGCCACAATAGACGACTGATTTGTTTATAAGAGCTGTAGAGGAAGACAACTGTCTGGTCATTGTTGAAAAAGAAATGTCTGCTTTTTGTGCGCTCAAATAAGCCATAGTTGTAGGTCCCGCCTTCTAGAAGATAATCCAAGACATTTGTTATCTAGACATTTGAAAGGCCACAAGGTTTTCCTGAAAGAACATGTACAAGACAGTTTGAGTCACAACTCTAACATGTAAAGATACCCAATTAGATAACTGCATATATTATGCTCTGAAACCACCTGCATGACAAATGCACCACAGCCATTTTGAAAATAAGCATTATGATGAATAGAGCCTGAAAATGAAATGTTTTTTTTTCAAGAAGTTCCGCATGTAAACTTAGTAGGTGAGAGCTCAGAAGGGTTGTACAAACACAGTACTGCACATCATAGCTCCAGTTCTTTGTAAAGGAGAGAGAGAGAGAGAGAGAGAGAGAGAGAGAGAGTGAGAGAGAGAGAGAGAGAGCTGGAGGGCAGGAGGAATGCTAAGTGGGCCCCTTAGCCTAGTCAACCTTCACTGGGTTTCATTTATCTTCATCTTGTTAGACTAAATTAATTAACAATCTCAATGTTACACACTTTCTCCTTTCATTACATCAAATAATGGCAGAAATTGAGGGGGAGGTCCTGCCCACTGGGAGTAGACAGAGACTGAAGACATCTCTCTCACACACACACTCTCTCTCTTTCTGTATCTCCCGCCTCCTCTGCTTAACTCTTTCTATATTCTGTTACTCTTCCTTCCCCTTTCTCCCTTAATCACACTACACATAAAAACCCGTTAAACATATTTTTCGATAAATAGATGAAAACTGGATCTAAACTTTAAACACATCTCTCCAACAAAGAAGCTTACGTTGACGTGATGCCTGAATGATTGTCTATGAAAGACACTCTGCATGTTGCTTCCTGTAGTTCAGACAATTTTTACAGTTGTTTTAGAAGCAACATTATTTTCATGAGATGACACAGAAGCCTTTAATTGACCATGAAATATTGAAGTTTAGACATTTTTTCCCCCATAGATTTTGCTGCACCTTTCACTATGGTCATGTGTTAGGAAGCACTTTTGTAAATCTCTCTAAAACTTACTGCATGTATGAGTCAAACCAAACCTATGACTCATTACAACAATGAAAAGCCCATCCTGTATTCTACTGAGATATGACGTAGAGTATAACCACTCACTCACATCTGCTTCTCGGAGCAGAAATGTACAAGCATATTCAGAAAATCCCCATTTGACCTAATTTGTTTGCTCCAGAAAAGACACTGGGAGTCTTCACTGGAAGAATGTCTAACTGCCACATCCATCCAACTTCGGTTTCCATCCTTTTCTCCCCTTTCACCCCTACCCCCCCTCCTCAGCCCACTCCACGACACAAGTCTTATCAAAGCAAAAGGGCTAACCCTGAACTAAAGCCTGCCTTTAATCTTGGCCTGATTGTTGGGGCCTCCAATCTACAGCCAGTGTGCGTGATGTCTTTCCACTGGCACTTCTCCTTTAATTAAAACAGACACTGACAGAAGGATGTGGATTAGCAGCGCAATAATGTGTTTACTCAGAATAATCACAGTGTTTTCACACAGCAATGGGAACAAAAGGAAATTGTTGAGAACAAGCCAAGGTCAAAGGGCATGTTTTTTTTCCTCCCTCTCTTCCTCTTTCTCTCCTCCAACTCCTGCTTCTCTTGTAGATGTGGGACTGAATGTTCAAGTTTCCCTCTTGAATTTAGGATTTGCTTTTGCCATCCATTGTCATGTACAGGACACACAGCTCTTCTTTAGTGTGGTTAGTTATCCGGCACACTGGTGCGGACAGGTGGTGAGAGTTAGACACTGACAGCCACTTTGTAGCTTTACGCCAAAGAAAGCTGAAAATGAGCTCAGGCAGTTGAGCTCTCAAACATGTAACCTGCGTTATGCCTGAATAACTCATGTCAAATTAAAGCACATACGCTGTACCACACCAAATAATTTGGTACCACACCACAAAAGATAAAACAGCTGCTGTACATTTTAGCATAATTTATTTTATTTGGTTGCTGAAGCCAATAGTGAGTATACTGTATTATTTGCTCATGAATATTGTATATTAAGTCCATAACTAATTTCTACATTCACATGTAAGTGAATATTGGTTCTTCACAGTTCAACTAAATAGAAAGTATTTCAGTCAACAGACATAATGTGAATCAGTTATTGTGAATACCATTTTCACCGTTGCCTGGATTTTACTTCAGTTTTGTCAATGCTTAACTTGCTTATTTCTTGTGCTTTTAAAATATGAGAATAGTACAATTTGTAATCATTGCAATCTTAATGTATAAAATAGATTTTAATGAATGAACGATTTTTCTTTTTGAATTTGTCCATTACATTTTGACCTGTGGTAGTAATGTTATCAAAGTGCCCTTTCTTTTTAAAATGCCCCCCAACAGTTCTGAGGGAGAAAAAAACACTGGTAATTTAATCAAATAAGTGACCTTTTGAAAAAGAAATCAAAGAGGATTCATTAGCTTTAGTAAAGTTTGCCTGACAGCAGCTTTGAAAGGCAGATGCTGCTGCTGTGGCTTCTAATGAGCCAACCCTAATTAGGGAGCAACACTGGAGCCTAGAGAAGGTGGTTGACTAGGAAAGGAGCCAATGGTAAATACGCTCTCTTATTTACTTCCTCTGTGTGTGTAATGACAGCACAAATTTTTAATTAGAATCACAGGAAGGGTAAGAAAGTGCCCGTTTACATCTGTGTGCTTTCAGTATGACTGTAAGATTTTTAGACCTGGTATTAACAGTTCCCCTGAGCGATTAGGTCTAGTCCAGATTTACCTAAGTAAAAGTCGGAACACTCCCAACCTGTCCTGACTGCCTCAAAAACCACATTCGGAGGTGGTTCAAGGACGTATGTGGCTACATTCCCGATCGTCCTCTTATACTAATCAGTGGTCATGTGATGATTTTGTTGTAGCCTTCACCACAATATTAACACTGATTGCCAATAGATTTCTTTTTCGTAATAGTAAAAACTTATTTCTTATTAGTTTTGAGTCCCTGAACTTTGCTTGTCTCCTTTTTTCCTCACTCTTGTAGTCACACATACACAGACACATAGCGATACAAAAACAATGACAGCATACACCTCTGTACAGTCAGACCCATTCAAAACATAATTTTGTCTCCACAAACAGACATGATGTCAGTGTGTATTTGAATAAAGTGCAGGAAAGTCAGATGTCGTATGTGTGCAGGACACATATCCAGGATGCATTTTAATTTCAGGTGCTAGTTCTGTCCACATGTGATTGGATCATTGCGGACAAATGTTACTAACAAGTCTGAATTAGAATGAGCCTGCCAGTCAACCACATTCGACATGAACACAGTTGCAACACACAGCTTGGGTAAATATGTTAGAATCATGTATGACATTGGTTAAATATACAGATACGCACACACACAAATATGTGCGCACACACATACACACACACACACAGAGTCTAAAGCTAACAATGTGTCAGACAGTAACCCCTGTTAACCCGCTGTGCCACCCCTGCCTGACCTACTGTACTGTATGATTTTTGAATGGCAACAACGTAAATGCAACTAACCTCAGTAAAAAGCTGCTACGTAGAAAGCCCTCCATGTCAGCGTGTGGGGTTCTGGCAGGAGAAATCACAAAGAACCATTTTCATTTATGAAACCAGTGATAAACAAGAAGAAGAACAAGGAGATAGGGGAGAATGGAGGGAAAGAAAGAAAAACACATAGAGCATACATCTTCCTCCTATAATAAGGCATGTCTTTAATTAAAGTAGAAATATGGCTATGAACCCATCCTCTTTTTTATGAACTGACATCATTAATTATACCTCTTTCCAACGAGGGAGTGGATTTGCATACAACATTGGTTTGCATTGAGGGCCTGATGATATGTTTGCATCAAATAAACTCTGCCTACTGATCTCTATATGGCCTTTTTCCACCACTGTATGCAGATATATACATGTACATCCAGCAGTGTAACCGCAGATCCCAGAGCAGCCCCAGTCTGCACAGAGTAGCCATCGGTGGTCCAGCTGCAGTCCATGTGTAGCGAGGGTGCTGTGGCTTCTGGGAGCTCAGCCGCAGGGGACCCAAGCTGGGACTCAGCGTCAGCAAAGCAAAAGGATGTGGTCATGATGTCACCACTCACAGGGGTCGTTCAGAAGCCTTACCCACAAAATACTGGAGACACATGTCTAAAAATGACTTACAACAGGTTTCCATTAGCCTATGTTATTGCTCTGTATACCATACACTTTTTTGTGTGTTCAGATGGGTTGAAAATTGATTAGGACTTCCATGTGCTTTGTTTTAAGGACAGATTTGTGAGGGGAACTTTTGTCAGTGGTTAAAAATGTCTCTCAGATCTCACAACTAGACCTAAACATGGCAACAGTAAAGTATAAACACACTGGCCACTTTATTAGGTACACAAGATACCTAATAAAGTATCTGGAGTTGCACCTGGTATGGTTTTCTGATGCTGTAGCCCATCTGCTTCATTTTTTGACACGTTTTGTTCATTTACAAATTCATTGAGTGGTTGTAGCGAGAGCTTCTTTGCCTTTCTGTCATCTCAAACCAGTCTGGTCATTCCCCTTTCAACACTGGCATTAAAAAAGGTTTTTTTGGACCACTCTATATAAATGGTAGAGATGAATGTGTGTGAAAATCCCAGTAGGTCAGCAGTTTCTGAAATACCCACTTTCAAAGTAGGTCTGAAAGATTAATAGATTTCAAATCAAATTTTAATTACACAACACAATTAGCAGCAGCATAGGCTGCAATTAATATATTCTAATTGATTGTTCAATGTGCTATTCAAATTTAATATGTGATACAGGAAATTTTTAAAATATTTAAGTCATCAATGTGCATTAGGATGTAGAGTGGTTAATTTTTTTTTATTGTGTCATTAATTTTTTAAATCTATACACAGTAAATACTAAACTGAATCTTGACTTTAAAAAACACTTTCACAGTAATTGTTAGGGGAATCTCAAATTGTTCATCTCTATTTCAAAGTCACTTAAAAAAATGTTTCCCTCATTCTGATGCTCAGGTTGAACTTCAGCAGGTTGTCTTGACCATGTCTACATGAATAAATGCATTTAGGTGTACCTAATAAAGTGGCCATTGAGTGCTTTTACCATTATAAAACAAATGTTTTATCTCAATTTTTATCAAATTGTTTCAAATTCATGTCTTTTAAAGTCATGTCCACAGATTGAAAATCACTTTTAAACAGTCTTTTAATTTTTACACACCAGTGAAGTAAAAAAAAAAAAAAAAAACCATCACAAATAACACATCTCAGCCCTTATGTTTAGCACACCTTATGTTTCCGTGACATGGGTGTAATTTGGCATTTTCTCTCCTAGCTCTCTTGGCGTCTGAGACAAAGCCTCTGAGAGAATGGAAAGAATGAGCAGAGTCCAAGGACACTGTGCCTTTCAATCTGGCCAGCACTTAGCAAGGCAGTGAATCCACAAGGCCCAGAGGACTCAGCCGAGACTTTTCTCACAATAAGGTGTCTGGGGAGGCGGGAATGGCAGAGTCAGGGTCGCTGCTGCTGCAGCTCTGCTGTTTTCTCTACTCAGCTAAACCCAGAGGCCAGCACACATAATACCATCCCCATGCCACGGCACACCAAACCAGTGACAACGTGAGAATACAACCGTCAAACAGTGCAGAGCAGCTCAAGCGTGTCTCCTCACTTCTCAGAGTGCAAAAAGCACACATACTCGCATACATCTGGTGCACACAAACTAAAAAAAATACCAACACAAATTCAAACCTAGGTTTTCTTTGAACATATTGAACATGCAGATTCGAGTTCTTATTTACTATGAACCTTCGATCAGAAGGGAAATAGAATCTGTATCAAGTGATGTTGAACCATAGTGTTGTATAACCAGCTGCAGTGTGTGATGATTTTAGTGACACCTGATTCTTCAGCGGGCTTGTTAAGACAGTAGCAGATAGAAAAGGAAACAGATTAGGCCAAATGCACGGCTGCTATCTTTATCTTTGGTTGTATTCCATAACCCTTGTTCTTTCGCTCTGTGTGTGCTTGTGTTTCCTCAGCTGTGCCTGCTGTCTACGGGCCCATTGTGGTCAGAAACAACTGAACTTAGCCTATGGAAGCAAGGGTGCGGTTTGGAAAGCAAATGACCAAACTCAGGAAAAAATGACAGGCACATTGTATTTGTTCTTCCTCCGAAAACAAAAATAAAAGAATGCATTTAAATTAGGGTTAGGCCACAATTCAAGGGCAGCCTTTTTTTTTTGATGGAGACGCAGGGAGGATAGACATCACTTAGTTGGCCCGAGCCAGTCTGAGCAGCAAGGCAGCCCTTTCGAAGAATGAGCTCCTGCCAAAAGCTGCTTCTGCCTAACCGAGTCTCCTACCATCTGCAACAAATGTGCTCTATTAAAGCAGTACCATATGGACAACAAGCTCGCTATTAACACGGCTTCAGCACATCCCCTTAACCTAGCCCAGATTTCAAACTTCCAGTCAAATTGACTGCTGATTTAATGCACCGCCAGCAGCCATGTGGGTCTTGGCACGAGACGGCACTTTCAGCCTTCAGTTATTAACAGGCTCACACAGTGAGAGACAGACGTTAGCAGCACAGACCCTACTAGTAACTCCATCCCATGTTACTTGGTATATAAACAAAGCAATATGAGGAAAATAGTGGCAACCAAAGAGGAGGATACAGAGAGCAACAGTCTGTGTCGATCCAGCTGGGCTCAAAACACTCTGTTGTACTGAGTGGAAACAAGCTTATGGAGGAGATCTACGCACAGAGCTGCTGCAGTTGCAGCCTAATGCTTATAGCTTAAGTCTCCGTTCTTCCACAGTGATGGAGTGAATTTGCTCCCTCCACATGGATACAAAATGGTAGCGATCACTCCCTCAGGGTGTGAGGTAGGGGACACTTTATTCCCTATGGGCCGGACGGCCATGACGCATCTCCCCTCTGAGTCATGCAAAGATCCACCCACTGCTCAAAGAGCCACAGAGAGCCATGAGCCCTCTGTGCTACAATGTAGAGAAACGACACACACACAAAACACACACACCCCAAATCAACTGCAGTAGATTCAGTAAATTGTCTCAGTCCTGAATGTACAGTATGCAGAGCTGTGGGCTCACAGAGACCTAGTTTTGTCAAAAGTCAGATTATACAATTTCTCACTCACTTCAGTGAATCTCTCAGCTCTCATATTATGATGTTTGGACTGGACAGTACTTTTGTGCTATGCACTGCATAGCAATCAGCATTTAAATGCATATTATGCATTGTTATTGATGCTATTTAGTTTCATCTGTCTCGTTTTACTGTGTAAAGTGAAAAAAAATTTAATGTGTAAAGTGAAAAAATGCAATAAAACACACTATACAGTATATAATATACGTCTGTACAGATATATACTGTAAGTACATCTATAAAAAATATTGAAGCGGTTCAATAAAGATTTTAAATTCATTTCAGCTTATAAAATCATTTTTACAATTATTATTATTATTATTATTAGACGTTATAGTGGTAGTAGTAGTGGCGTTACTATTATGATAATCAATCTGCTGAGCAATAATAATAAGCAATAACTGATAAAGTTCCTAACACTGGAACATGAAAAGCATGAAACAAAAGATCATTGTTCCACAACATCTCTGCCAGCAGTGTCCCTATGCAAATTGATGCAATAAGCTAAAGACTGCCTGATAACAGTCTAATTAAATAAGCCTTTCAGTGCTCTCAGTGGAGCAGTGGGATGTGTAAAAAGGTACTGTGGAAGAGGAGGAAAAAAAAAAGCTGTCCAATCAGTCCCAACATCCCAACAGACACCTTAACGCCAACTCAACACCCAGTCACACTGAGTGTGGTGATGGCTGGCCCTGCACCAGTGTCCACACGAACTGACATACAGCTGTGCTCTATGTATGTACAGTACATGATGTAGCGCACACAGATCTCACACACACACACACACCTGATGTTACCTTTACTAATGGCACCAGTGTCCCTTTGAACCCCTCCTTCATCCCACAACCCACTTTCACACACATACACATGTACACATACCCACACACACACACACCTCCATCAGAGCTGCCAGATGAGTAGTGAATTAATTTGTGTGAGCCACTCCAACATTAGGAAGGTGTGTTGAAAGGTGTCTGCTCATGTTTCAAATTAAACGCGCTGCTGGTCAGCATTAGCACCTCGCCACCCGTCGGCAACTGACACTTAGGGGGGGTGGAGGTGGGGGGATGGGGTGGAAGGAGGGAGCCCATCCACCGTTCACACTGGAATAATTAGAACATGTCAGGAGGAATTAATTTCCTCATTTTTCAAAAGGATACACAGAAATTACCATGTTATTATATGACAGGGTCCCTGGGAGGATTGGATTAAATTTGATTTCTTGCGCAGCCCACACAACAAATTAAAGTCATAAATAAGATGGAAAGAAGCAGGGCACAGAGCATATGTTTATGGCAATGAGTGAAGCCAGGGGACCAGAAACAACTATCTTCATTTCATTTTATTTAAATCAGGCCGACACTGTGTGTCTGAATGACAGCAGTTGCTAATGGGTTGAGATTAGAGGCTCCTTGATATTAACACAGAGATCCAACTAATTCAGCTAAAAGGCAAATGCCTGTTCTGCACTGAATGGCCAAGGTTCCATTACAACAGTCTGGACTTACTTGTTTTAATTTGTTCCCAGATTTCAGAGTCCACGTGCAGTGTTTGCTTTAACAAGACGAGAAAAAACAAAAAACAAACCTTCTAGAAGGACAAAAAAATAAAGGATAATTAGGTTAAATATTTTACTTAGACTGTGATAGATCCCAGTTCACGAGACATTCAATTCAACTGAACCATATATTTCTTGGGACACTGGCTTGCCTGGGAAGAGTTTTTCAGCTCTTTAAAAATGGGCTGTCATTAGAGCTCAGCACTCCCCTGGGCACCACAAACTTTAAATAATTTGCGAATCAATTAACTGGCTACTCTCAACGCAACAGGGATTTCACACTCTCGGGTCGTGGTGCATTATCAGCTGGAGACGATTCATGGCGTTTTGGGAGAGAAGTTCATGGTTGAAATCATTAATACATTTAACCGGACTTTTAGTTATGCATTACTTTCCACAGCTGGGGTAGCAAGAAGATTAATGGCATGTTCTTTGGTCCTGTTTTATGCTGTATATACTGTAGCTACTATGTAAAACTCTGTCCTAGAGTACATGGAAAATATGTTTTAGAAGCAGGACAGCAGCCAAATCCATATGAGGTTTATATTCCTATGAAAATCAAATAATTCCCGTCAAAGCCACTTAAGTAATGCCACCAACACCAACAATAATTAACAAAAATAAATTCACAGATTAGCTCTGTTTCATTTGGTTCAGTAAAAGAGAACTCAGACACCACCATCACCTCAACAAATTACCAAAAGTTAAAGGATATTTCATGTTGAGGGACACAAAATGAAGTCATACATTTGTAATATAAAAAGCAAGCTATTAATTAAATGTGGAGTTTAGGAAAATGAATAAAGTTCAGGAGGGTTCCCCACATTCTTGCCAGGTAATGAAATATGCAACAATTAGTTTTCCAAATTCTCACAGGATTCCTCTGAGGTAAATGAGGCTGATGAATTTAAAGTCTTTGTAAGGCGATGTGTTCAGGAACATATTGACCATAATCAGTGCAGGGTCAGTAGACTGAAGAGGCCCATTTGATAAATAATAGATGAAGAACAACCGGTTATTCATTTTCATTTTATCGTGAAGTGCCATTTATTTAATTTCTGACAAAAAGGCTTGTGTGCATCCTTCGCTTCAGGTGGTGCCATCCACAGAGAGCTGAGAGACTGCATGTTGCTGTTAGATGAATGGCACATAATGACGATGAGAGTGCAGTGTGTGCCTGTTCACATGATCTAACGTATCCTCAGGTGTTTCCAAATGAGATTGCAGGAGTGTAATTAAACTTGTTCTATAAGCAGTCCAGACACAAACCAAATTACTTTCTGCCATGTTTTGAGATTAATTAAACCTGTAGGTCAATGGATCTGGGTTTCAAATTGTACACTGTTCCAACCGAATGTCTCAGAGGAGTGATGGCAATGAATACCAGCCTACAGAGGCTTCATTTGGTATTTTATTTTATAACAAGTGCTGACAGATGCCTGGTAACATTATAGTGCCTTGAAAACATAACACTTTCTATCAGAACTTCATGAGTCAATCGTGTTGACTGCATGACGAGGAGCATTTTAATCTTGAAGACGTGCTGGTTGTGGCCAATAGATAATTCATACCTTGTCTCGTACAGGCTATTCATAATTCAAAAAGAAGATGTAGGCCCAAGAAAGAAATTGGTAGATTTCTTCTGTGGTGTGGATATGGAAAAAGAGCAGCCTTGCAGGTTTGAGTGCTCTGAGTGCCTTCTCTAGTTTTTGAATATTTTCAGACTGATATTAGCCTGACAAGTTGCTTTATTTCTTGCCGAGTGGTTTTTTTATGCTACCCGTGACAAATATTGGAAAGAGTGAGAGTTTCATGTCTTTTTGATTGTAACATCCACCTCCATAAATAACTGTACACAACCCATAATCAGAAATTGTGTCTTCAAATGACTAACATCAGGACTTCCGTGACTTTATGAACTTTGTTTATTTTAACTTGATTAGCAACCTGCCACAAAGTACACATTTTGCCACTGAGCTCAAAAGCTAGTTGGCAGAAAGATGTTGAGGAAGAACTACATATTTGTCAGGAAGCCAATCTATGATTACCCAGAGGCCTTCCAAATGAGAGTAAACAACTACAGTATTTTAGTTGAAATTTGACCATCTTTCAGTGTCAGTGCTAGTGGGCAAAATTCCACTAATCTGCCATGCAGTGTATTAAGAAACTTGAATGTAATGGTTTTTGCATGTTTTGTATGTTAATGTTTGCTTAATTACATTTTATATTTACAAAATTATACAGAATATAAAAGAATATAAATAATATGAGCTGGGTGATGACTGACTCTCCCATGAGTGCAAGCCATTCACAATAAAGTCACCGACACTGACATGCAGCAGCAGCAGCAGCAGCAGCAGAGGTGTCTTGCTAGTAGACAGGCACATGCTGATCAGAGCAGAGGAGATGTATGCGACATGAAATGGCATGATTAAACAATGGTAAACGGCCATGAACTTTGAATTCGATGAGACATTTTCCTCCTGTTATTGGAGAGCCTCTCAAGCACATTAATATGACTCCAATGATGTCTCCAACTGACATTTGGAGGTAAAGAATAATATCAGCTAAGTTCCTTACCCTTTATTTGTTTGATACACTTTTATTGGAAAACCTGCATGAGCAGCAGCTGAGTAAAGACTGCTAAAGTAATAATATACTGATGCAGAGAGGACTCTAGGATTCTTTCTTTCTGTTTTTATAAAGTTAAATGCCACATTTCAAAGCATCTATCTCACTGTACTACTTTGAAAAAGAAGCACTTAAACCCTTTTAGACTAGTGAAGGTCTGTAGACGACCAGTAAAATGTCCTCTGACCTCTGTTATAAGAAGGCTTGATACTATTTTTGAGAAAATTAATTCAGGAAAGAAGCCACCTAAAGGATTAAAGTAGAAATATTATAATATTATAATATACTGCATCAGTAGGATTGCAAAAAAAAAAAAAATTATCAGCCTCCTTATTTGGTTAAAAATACCAGAAGAACCCAAAATTCAAGACTTGTGCTATATTTTGCTTGTTTAAGGTTGGTAATTCCTATAGTTAGGGAAAAAAAACATGGTCCTTGAGTCACTAAAAATCCTTAAATTTTCAACTTTCACAAATTAGAATTACAATTAAAAATAGAAAGAAAAATTAGAAAAATACATTGTAATCATAACACAAAATGAAGGCAAAACAAAATGCAAGAATTGGAGGTTCTGATGTTTAAATGGCCTGTCAGGAAATTCATGCCCATATAAGCTTCTAATTGTGCATACATTGTGCACCTATCCAATTGTCCACCTCATTTGATGCAGGTGTTCAGTGTGGGTGACAGACAGCAGGGGTGTTTGAGACACATGGCAAGACAAAAACAGCTAAAGAGGCAAATTGATACTTACAAAAACTGAAAGACTCAATCCCCAGCTTCCAGCAATCACTGGTCAGTTGATTTTGAATTCATGTAAATAACCTGAAATGTAAGCAAACAGACACAAAGGTGTTTATTTTAATTGTTTTCCTTGTATTCAACAATACTGTATCATTATCATTACTTATTAATAAATACTGTTATAAAAGCTACCACCTGACCAATCCTGCAGAAAAATATACTAAAATGTTATTGGTGAGTAAAAATAGCTTTCAGTTGGTTACAAAAGGAGTGTATTTGCAACATGGTTTGAATCAACAAAGGTCTCAGAGAGAGCTGTATTTACCTACATCAGAGCAAACAGACAGAACAGGAGGAGGAAAAATGGGGTCATAGTGTTGTTGGCTGAGGGTCAGAGTCTCTGCAGCTGAGCAAAACAGCTTTGTTAGTGTTTGACTTCCAGTCCTCACAGCTGTCACCAATGGGAATCTGCCCGAGACAATGTTTAAAATCTAATTCTCAGCTACCTCATGAATCTGTCTTCCATTTGGCAGATTCCACTAATAAACAGCTTTCATATAAAGTGGTTGTTTTATTTAATTTTACTGTCTCTCTTCAAGCACTGCATGCTAATGGTTTATTTAGGGGCCATGCTCAGCTAGTTCCTGCATGTCTGCCGAAAGGCTGCAACATACGAGCTTTGTAGGAGAATGCAAAAATAACCAGGAAACCCAAGTACAGTGGAAGTACAGTTTTAGGCATCCTCTGAACTGAATTCTACTAACATGCAGCCACAGTGAAGAAATAATCACAATAGAGAGAAAAACAATTCATCAACTGGGCCATCTAGCTCGAGGGATGAAAATGCTATGAGCTAATTCATGTTCATTTTCTCACATTATCTTGTTTTTCACAATAAGCCAAGATCTCATTACCAGCTGATTTATGCAATTAGTCCGCCTCTGCGCTGCCAATTAAACAAAGCCAAGGGTTTTTTAAGGTCATGCTTAACTGATCTGTCACTAATTTGCACTACAGCACCTCGGTCTCTTGTCGGTGGGGCGAATAAGCCACTGACAACAAGACCAGATAAATGTACCGGCGATGACCACTGTATTGTTGACAGAGCGCAGCATGGAGCTTGGTGTGTGGGAGGCTGAAGGGCCCACAGAACGAGCCAGATAAAGGCAAGAGTTGCAGACGGGTCTGAATGTGGTAGCCTTGAGGCTGGAGCTGACAATGGGGTAGAAAGGACCCTGGTGACTTCGCTTGAATGGAAAGCTGTTACATGAATAGCACCTCTGAGTTTAAAGTCCACTCCTGCTTCTCAAATGACGGCTAAACACAGACTATTTCACTGTTCTGAACTATGCTCCAGCTGCAACCACCCACTCCGTTATTCACACACAAACGATTAACTTATATTAGTAGCTATTGAGTCTTCACAACAATCCCTGTGTGCTACAGTAGATAAACCACATATTACATGGATGGTAATTCAATACACTAGTCTTTGTCAAACATCTGACTATAGGCTTAATTCCTGTTGTGCCTAAATAAATGAGAGCTCTTATAATTACAGAGAGTAGATATTAACCAACCTTTGAATTCATAATCTGATGCTGATTGAGAACAATGAGGTAAATAATAGATGGGGAAATGTATTTCTTATTCATTGGTTATTTAAGTTAATTATTTGTCTGATGGGGGGAAAAAAACAAAGGAATTCATAATTAGAAATAATGAGCAAACCCAAATGATATTATAATGAAGCAAACATGGTAATCCCTGTGGTGTAATAAGAGTCAATGTCAACCAGCCTATTGTAGCTGCATGTTGCAGCTCTTTTCCTGCTGTGAATTGGCCCTACAGGCAGGAAACATAAAACAGGCACTCCCTATTCCTAATTAGAGGAATGGGAACTTATTAAACACAATCGCAGTCACCCCTAAATTCAAATTATTAGTTTCATCTCATTGTTATTAATAAATTGTCAACACACTTAACCAGTATAATATAATTTACATTACATTTGCTAGTTAGAAGCAGCAACTGTTATGGTGAGAGGAATAGTTGCATTTGTTTCAATTTAAATACAAGGGAACAGTTAGAATGAGGTACAAATAATATATTTCAGTTGTATTCATTTATCCTTGCTGAAAAATACTGGAGGTTTGGCTCTCACATACAAAATCCAAACAGACTGACTGAGCCAACATCAAAGGGGCAGCGACACAGAGCTCACAACTACCTGTGGCATTTCTGTCAAAGAGTGGCCTTTTCTTTAGCATCACCTAGTCATACCTACAACTCACACACACATTAACACAACTCACACACATACCCTCAACACATGCAAAAGAAATATGCAGTGAAAAAATGTGTGACAACATCCAACCTGTCTATATAATGTAGCAAAAATGATGCAAGGTTGAAAATTATGCCATAATTTCCAACTCTGATGTAGTACGTGTATGTAGTCATAGGTCACATGTCTTCATCTTAAAGGTCCGGTATCAAAAAATCAAAAAAAAAAATGTTTATACAAGTACACTTTGAAATAAAATCATTTGGGTTTTCATAGCCTTAGAATAAGCCTTTTATATGTACTTTAGACATGGGCCTTGCTTGTCTGAGGCCACCATTTACACCTCCATGTTCTAACAGCAGAACGGACAAGCCAAACAGATAATGCACTTCCCATTTTAAAGCACAAGGTTACACACAAATGAAAAACAACAGTATCCTTCCGGGTAAGAGAAGGTGCATGGGAACAGGAATCCTCCACTTAATATTTTGTGATATATATCAGTTACTTTTTGTCCCCATGATGAAGACAACTCCCAAACACACACACACACAGAGTCTTTTGTTAAGGAAGAGAAACAATTTGCCCAACAGTATTGGGCCTCAATAACAAAATTAGTTGGACATTTAGTTGGAAAATATAAGGTAGAGTCATCCACTTGTTCTAAACCCTCCTACATAGAAATGTATGTCTATGTTACACATTAAATGCACTGTATGCCTGCTGGAGTTGCTACTTGAGCTGAAGCCGCTTGTGCCGTATATGACGAAAAGCAGTTTTATGACCACAGCACAGAAAGATTCACTTTTAAAATCAAGTGAACCTTCAAATTCCCCACGTGTTAGCATACCGTGTGGGCTCCACTCAATTTCATTTTCCCTGACCCTAACACAGAGTTGTGTTTTTCAGCCATCATGTGACAATGGCTCAGTATCAATAGACAACATCACCACAAGTATATATGGCACAGAGCAGACCGACCACAACATCGCTCTCCTGACCACACTCAGGTTTTATGTTCCATGTAGTTAACCCTCTATTGCATTTCTACTACTGAATGTAAGACATGTTTATACATATGTGCCTGGTGTCTACATGCTTACTGTACGTGTCTGCAGCAAACAATGCATCATGTTCATTTCACCTTCCTAGTGGTACACAGTTGTGCATTTAGGAAGCCAAAACTTCCAAGTACGTTTAGATCTGCAACATGTTTAAAAAAATCCTCCCAATCCTCCTCTCCAAATCCTCACTTTCCTCCTGCGTCCCAACAAGCTAAAGTAGGAATTCTGCAGAGTTAGTTATTTTAACAATAGAGGTAATCTATGCCATCAGCCGACTGCTCCCTACCTGGATATAGTTTGTGGTTATCTCTGCAGAAGCAGCAACCACACAGTCAGTCAGTCAGGCTGGGGACTGCTGCATGGGGGAGTTTAGGATGCAATGAGTTGGAGCTGTAACACTGGGCTCAGGGGAAATAGAGAAATGGGAGGGAGTGGAAGGTGGGGGGTGCATGGTGGAGGGCGAAAGCATGAAGCACTGAATATTCTAGCACAGAAATGTCTGACATAGTAATTGAACATGTGTGATTGTATGTTAAATATCCAGTTCCATCAAGTCAATCCTCTCAGCAGCAGCATCATCTGTGAAATATGAAACGACAGCTTCCGCGCAGTGAGTAATCACCGTAGCTGGGGATGAGAGGACAGCGCTGGTTAGAAAACAGCTAGAGTTCAGGTAAACTGGAGTTCAGGAGACTAAGACATGGATCGTTTTAGCTGAGTTGTTGTCACCTCATAAATTGATTCACTTCCTACTGACTTGATCGAGTTTGGACAGCTTAGCACCAAAAGCAACAACAGAAAAAAAAGTCTAGTACTGTGATGTTAAAAAGATGTGCTTTATTTCTGCAAGAGATATCATTGAGTTATTTGGTGCTGAAAGCAGGCCAATCACGTTCACACAGCTGTTTCATGCTCCAGCACAACCTTAACTGTCACAGCCAGACAAATCTCTCTCTCTCTTTTCCTCTTTTTATGTTCACCCTCTGTCTCTCTCAAGCTGGCCAATCCTGTCACTGAACCACAGCAGACTAGACACTCACAAAATGTCTAGCACCAGGGTGTCAGGAATGACTACTGTAATGTCACTCCAGTTATAAAATCTTTGTTGAGGGTAAAAACATTGAACAGTAGTGCAACAGTGTCAGATAAAGCAGAGGAAAAAAAAACGCAGGAGCCTGATACAGTGCTGTGGCTGAACGAGGCGTTCATGTGCTTCTCGGCAAATGCATTATCTGTCATTTTCTCTTCCTCAAATAACAAGAATAAAAGTCTGCTGCCTGAGCAGCAGAGCTGAGGCAGAGTAAAGGGGAGGGAATCCAGCAGACACAATGTTTTTATCCACGATGGACAGTGCAGGAGGCCATGAAACCTCTCAATTCTCTTTGATTCCCCCTCACATAGTCTCATTTTCAGAGACTGCTAAGATGCAGAACATATACCTGTGTCCTACTGTTCCAAACAATGTTTTTAGCTGGCCTTACTTTTCACAGCTCAGGACAATGCTCAATATTTTGTGTTTCAGCTACTTAATTGGCGACTTGTTTGAGTTCAAACAAGACACCAGAGCAAAGAATATAAAACCGTGCCGACTGTAACGTTGTCGCTGATCTTCCTCCAGCTTGTTTTGTTTTCCAGTGCATTTGTGACACCACATTTCACACAAAACGATGACCCTGCTAAAAAACTTAGCAGGGTCAAAAATATCAGTTATACCCACCAATTTCAATATAAAAGAGGCTTTAGAATATTTTTGCTTTCTCAAACTGTGTAGAACTGTTTTCTTGACTTTCAAGATATTTCTTTCTTTCTTTCTTTCTTTCTTTCTTTCTTTCTTTCTTTCTTTCTTTCTTTCTTTCTTTCTTTCTTTCTTTCTTTCTTTCCTCTCTCCCAGGTAATGTGTTTCTTTTCCTGAACCCATCGTCTAGTTTATGGTGTGGTGGCGTTTCTCCCCTCTTATCGCCTGGCCCTCGCGGGGCACTTTAGCCCTTCAAATCCTGTTCGCCATATACTCGTTTTAGAATCTGTGAAATGAGTGCTACGGAAGCGTGGCCACAATGTCTGCCTGGGTTGCTACTAGGCTCAAATGGGTTTGGTTCTTTTTCTTTTTTTTTTTCTTTTTTTTTTGTCCAGGGAGATGCATAAATGGAAGTTTTTAACACCTCAAAGGAGGCTGGGCCTTTGTGGAGCCACACTAGAGAAGGCTGTCAGTCTCCTGAGGAGGCAGACACACTCAGTGCAGCAGGACAAAGAGCTTAGAAGAGGACAATCAGCAGGGGCATCACTCTGCTGTGGGCGCCAGCCACACACACACATATGTACATTTGTGGCTGCACTTACATACAGTGCAGAGCACACAAACACTGCGAAGACTTAAATTGTGAATTTCATCTTTACCAAATACACGTAAACGCAATAATATGACAAGAAGCAGCTATAACTCATAAATCATTATAAACTTAAACTGTTTGTTGTCAGTTACCTGACAACAAACAGTTTAAGTTTAACACTTGCTTACTTACTAAACAGTGTTTGGACATTAATATTAACACTGTATTTACTCTTAAAATACACCTAGCAGTACAAACTGTAAATAGATTCATGAGTTATACAAACACAAAAATGACAAATATAATCACCATAACAAACTGCACACTACTTATTGATTTCATCTGCACTGTTTAAAAGTAATTTCCTCATTTCCATCCCAATTTTCCTTAGTAAAATTATTTTTTTATTCCTGAGCACAGCCCAAAGCTGGTATTTACAATCAGTCCTTAAGCTGCTTAGATGGCTACAATAAGCATTTAGATGCAAATGTATCTGCCTTGTACAAAGGACTTGCATCTTCTGTCAGGAGCAACATAATCAACCTGCAATTGTCTCCTGCCTCCAATTGGTTTCCAGTGACAAGGCTTAAGCTGTAAGCATCTGTATTCAAATGATTCCCTATTTCAGGCACAGTTTAGTGTGGATATTTTCTGACAGTACGGCACTGAAAATCAATCACATGGTGAATTAAACCAGAAAGGAAACAACTGATCCATAAATGATCAGGTTACAACAAGGCACTGGTGTCTGCAAATTATTCACTGTTTTCCTTGTTTGGTGAGAAGCAGAGATACTTTTTTAGTGGCGGCTTTTCCCACAAATGACTTGTATTACAGTTGCACATTTCTCGATTTGCACACGCACAGGCTTACGTGTAAGTTGACAGATAATTATTTAAGTGGCGAGCACTGCACAATGCAGGGAGACAGCTTTGACTGAGGACTTGGAAACACTTGCTGTGTCACAGAGTAAAGAAAGTCTTAAATGGGCTGCAGGTGTCTTGCAAATAAATTAACATTCATATTTCATGTTAGGAAATAATGCAATACTCCACTCTAACACCATTTCACTGGAAATTTCTCTGCACCCTGTCCAAAAACTGATCTGAAAAGATGTAATGTTGGGTCTTAATTCTCTACAAATGAATAACTGACAAAAATGGAATAGACACACACAACTGACATCATGATTGAGATTTAAGGCAGTGATATAAATCTGTTAGTGATGGGGCCATATGCTTTGCTTTGGCTCCACTTGGCCCGTACAGCCATTTTAACAATTAACATTATAACCTCTGTTTTTTTCTTTCTTTT
Source organism: Brachirus orientalis (assembly GCA_016785285.1). Classification (NCBI taxonomy): domain Eukaryota; kingdom Metazoa; phylum Chordata; class Actinopteri; order Pleuronectiformes; family Soleidae; genus Brachirus; species Brachirus orientalis. The sequence continues at coordinate 5,849,296 of JAFBJR010000172.1, forward strand.
TATTTACAGTTGCAGAGGTCATTAGTCTTTTTTTTGAAACCCCCTCAATTAATGGCAGCGTATGCAAATGAATCCATTTAGGGGGAGGGAAAATGATCAGTTTGAGAATATTTCTGCCTTCTTAATCTTCTAAAGAGGGAAATGATTTAAAAGGAGGACACAAATCTCCAGTGGCATGGCAGGAACTGTGGGGCACTTTCCTCTCTCTCTCTCTCTCTCTCTCTCTCTTTCTTTCTCTCTCCCTACCTCCCTCTCTTACTCTCTCTGTCTCTCCATTCTTCCTTTCTCATCTCACTCATGTCTCCCTCCCACCCCATCCCTATTTCTCTCTCTCCTCCTCCTTTACCCTGTAGGGTTGCAGGGACCAGGGCTAGACAAGAAGCTGAGAGCAGGGCTTGAGTTGCCTTGTCCCCTCAGAGGAAACAAATGTAGTGTTTGAGCCACTGATCACTGGTATAATTGAGTTTAACACTCCTTTTCTGGATTAAAAAAGCGCCTTTGAAATGAAAGGTCAAATTACCTCTGCAGTCAGGCAATAAATAAGTCAAACAAGGTAAGAGGTTCCTGCCAGTATATGTTAGTGGCAAATTTAATTAGTAGGAAAACAGGAGGCTCTTTATCGGACACTCTACTATTCCATACAACACTGAAGAAAAGCAGAGTTGAAGTCCCAGTTGTACGGCAAAGGAATTGTCAGCAAATTACAAATAGAATATGCAAAAATTCTGCATCAAAACATCTAAAACAGCAACTCTTTTTTTGAGTTTTGTTGAGTACTGTCCTTACAATAGCCAAAACATTTCCAGCACTGTAAATCCATAGAAATATGTATTTCTATTTGAGGTAAGACTACTGTTGACGTTGGTTGTCTTTAATGACATTATCCGCTTTACCGTCTCTGCTGTAACTTCTGGGGCAAATCCCCTATGTTTTATTTTATTGAATTTTTTTTGTCACTAATGGATCACAGCTACTCACTGCATGTTTTGCCACTGAAGCTCTCGCTGTAAACACACAGTGTAACAAAACCAGACAACACAACAGCAGTTTCCATGGTCTCACATTGCTTCAAACTAGGTGTTTTTGTCATTGTTTTGATTGAAAGAAATTACATACTGTGTGTTTAATAAATCTCGTCACTGAAAGTAATGTTTGACAGAGCCTTCGACTGGCAATTTTTAAATGCTGTAATTTAGGGAATCACTCATTTATATTATAATATCACCACAGTATCCACAGAAATGTTACACAGAATTAAATAGCACAGCAGGAAAAAAAACTTGAATTTGAATAATAGTCTTGTCCATTAGTCTGTTTCCCATTATGCACTATATCCTATACAGGCCCATTGTCCATTGATCGCAGTAAAGGAAAGGAAATAGGCATAAAGTAAGGCTGAAGTCCTTAATGGGGGTACAGAAGGTGGCTGGTCGAGCAGTGCACAGAACAAGGGAAAGAGAAAGAGAAAGAGAAAGAACACTGCTCTACATCCAACGGGCTACAATGTGGCCTTTGTGACATAATGCATAGTGCACAGCAGATTGTGGAAAATAATCCAAAATTTACTGGCTCACATATCCAGCAATAACAACTGACATCACAACTTGTACCATATAAGCCATGTGTCTGGGTGCCTTTTACATTTAGTGGAGAATGTGGTGGGTAAGCAAAACATTGTCAAGCAGTTACTATATTCCCATCATGCCCTGCGAGTCCATTACAGCATGGCAAAACGCAACGGTAAAAGTGAGAAACTCAGCGGGCAGAGGCTACAGGGAGAGTGCTCAGTGCAAACCTACAGCACACTGTTAACTGCTGGAGAACGATGGAGTTCAAATAACACTTTTCACCTACAGATTATGTGTATTTAAATCCTAGTAGTCATTAAGGTTTAGTTTTTCTGTTCAAGTGTTTAGTTTGCTCCTATTTGCTACCATTTTTGTTAGGCTGAGCACCTTAAGGAGTCTTTGCACAGCAGCTAAAAACAGAATAATTAAGAAGAGAGTTCACCAAAACAGCAGGAGAAAGAGGCACAGACAATAGTAACATGAGGTTGGTGTTAACTTTCTTTAAAGCACAACAGGTGGGTCACATGAAAGATCATCACCGTGTTTTTTTTTTTTTGTTATTGGGTTTTTTTAAACTTGTCCAACACATGCTTCTCATTATTCTACAAGAAAAACTGACATTGCTCCAAGGCAAAGAGAGAGGTCCCTCCATAGCTACTACCACTCACCACAAACTAGTTTTCAAGTATATCTTACATTACATATGAGTATACATTGTGAAGCTGAGTATGCTTTGAACATTCCTTGGGGACTAAATGAAAATGTAAATAGATTAAATTGCATGTCCAAATATGCCAAAAATGCTGCAAGGTAAGAATGATCGATGTAATAAAAGAAGAAAAAAACACTTTTGTTTTTTTGTTTTTTTTCTTTTTCCCTTTTTTCTGCTTATAAGAGATGTTGAGTTCTAGCGACTGAGCCAAGCTGGCTTTTAAATAAAACTAGCTGACTGGTTCCACCAAGCTTTACAAATGTAATTTAAAATGTTGAAATACTGAATAAAACATATAAATAAATGTGCTGAAATATGTGACTGCCAACCAGCTAAAAAAAAAACCAAAGCTGAACCGTTTAAATTTTAAATAGCAAAAAAGAAAATATATATATATATATATATATATATTTTAGAGAACAGCCTTTGACAAAGTGTGTGCACGTGTGTCTGTCGGGCATGTGTAGTTATGACATGTCAAGTGCATGTGTCGACATACAGTATGTTTCTGTATATTCTGTGTGAAAGCTCTCCACAACAGCCCCCTTAACATGGTTTTGGGGTCCAACAGTAAAATGTTTAAAATTGAAAAAAATATTACCCTTCTTTCTCTTGAATAGCCCACAGATAAGCACCCTTCAGCAATGAAGCCAGTGGAGTTTAAGCTTATTATGAATACCTCTCAGAGCGCAGAAGCATGTACTGTAGAAATCAAAGGGAGTAATAGGCAGGTAAGCCAGTGTCATTTTAAGGAGGAAGTCAGTTGTGAAATTGTAAAATTGCAAGGCCCTTCTGACAATCTCCTGCCTTCAGAACACTCCCATAAATGATTTCTAATGGCAGCGGCTATCACATAGCTGAAAAAGTTAAAAGTTTGTGAGGTGAAAAGAAAAAAAAAAAATCCAATGCCAATCTCTCTATTGATGGAGACAAATAATAATAAGACCATTTATCACATTGATTAAACAGCACGTATTCTGAAGATCATAACAATGTGTGACTCTTTGCAAGTGCCCCATGCTTCCCAAAGTAGATACTGGCTTTGCAGAACATTCCTCATGGTTTTCACATTCAGTTGGATGTGTGACAAAAAAAAAAGAAACTAGCTACAAACTGGTACAGGTACATAAGTGGCTAATCATATTTCTGAACTTCTGCACATATCGGCACATAGTGAACATATTTCTGAAACAAGTCCACGTAAAAACATCGCCTGTAGGGCTGCACTAGTGTTCCAAGTGATTTTTTTTGGTGTCTAATAATTTAAGCTGTGAAGCTGTGCTGCAGAGTTGTGTTCTAAGGGTGATATAATGCGACTGCTCCGAGACAGCCTGGACTCTATAGTGCTCACAGATCCTACAAAGGCACGCACACACACACACACACACACACACACACAAGTTTACAGGCTATCTTTTAAAATGAACACTGACTTCCATTCATTTCCACCGCCCTACTGAAGTGTTATCCATCCTAACACAGTGGCTTCATTAGGACCAGGTTTTGGTCTCCACAAAAACTACTGGTCCTGACAAGGTTGGTTTTTATGCCAGGAAAGGTCCTGAAGTGGCAGCAAATGCACACACACACACACAGAGACACACACAGGCTAATATATACTGTGCTTTTCTCATCTGAATATTCATCCATGTTTCCACATCATCCGCAGGTCTCCTAATCACAGTCACTTCCCCTTTAATCACAGGGCTCTAATTAGGCCCTAATAAACATTTTGCCATCCTCTTTGAGCGCCTCTGTGTCACTCACACATCAAACCATGAAATACTGTATTAAGGGGCTGTCAACCTCAAAGGAGCGCTCCTCCAACAGCGGTGATACAGATACTGCAGACACACCCTCTTACACTAATTGAAATTATCGAAAGCTCCACTTACATGTGACACTTGGCCATGTCTGAAACCATGGACTGAAGTACTGCTGTCAAAAGTATGGCGGCTGTGCCAGCACTAAGGCTCTACTGGTTTCTCTGATGTTGGGTAATTGTTTAAACCTGAGTGGATCTGGCACAGGGCCTTATGCTGCCTGTTCTGCCAAGAGAAGATGAGGGAAAAAAATGTTCTTGCTCGCACTTTTCTCCTCACTTTCTTTTGTTCTAATTCAGTCCAGCATGGGCTTGAAGGAAAGCCTCAACTGCTCCATGTTCATCTTGGAGAACCAGTGTTGGGGACGATGATCACTGACCACAAGTTGATAATGATGACTGTTTAATTAGAAGCCTTTCTTTGGCCTGGCCACAACCCAAACTCCTCCACCCTGCAGATGGTAACCAATAAATTTAGCTTTGCAGAGGATGAGGAGGACCATTGTACCTCCCCACTTTACCCTCAACCCCACCCCTAAACAGGAACATGAAGCCTTTCTCCTCACTGACACAAAAACACAACCATAGCTCTCCTGCAAGCTCCCCTAACCTGAGCAATCACCTCACCCTGATGTATTCTACAGACTGTATTCACATACATCTGAATTAACATTAGTATTTATAATATTGTTGGCAAACAAGTAAGGCATTCTGATTCACCGTAATTTCTCATCCATCCCTTTTTTCCACATATGGGAATCTTTACGTTGAACATTTAATGTCAATGTTTTTCTCTTTTTTTTCACAACAAACTGCTCTAAAATATAATTACACATTTTTTTTCAGGGTTGGTTTTTGGGCAACTCAAAGCACTTGGTTAAAGTAAGGGAAAGACTGCGGTCATGCTAAGTACATTATGGTTTAAGTTGGGAAACTAAAACACTTTGTTAAGTTTAGGAGAAAAAACGTGGCGCGCATGGTAAATATTTAAAGAAAAAAGTAGATTCTGAAAATATGCACCCCTCCAGTCTCTAGCACTTAATTGTGAATTTTCTGGGTCTGAATGAGTCAGGGTTTTATTTACAGGTCACGCTTCACTTTATGATTGATTTAAGGAGCATTTACTCAATTTTACCTAGGTGTCCTAATTCAAGGGTGTGAGCTTAAATGTATGAATTACTGAAAGCATTGCTGTGTATAACACATGCTGTACCTGCATATAACTGCAGCCAATGCATTTGTAAATTGTAATTTTGATGTAAAAACTATTACTAACTATTATAAGTATTCAGCCCTATCAGAAATCCACATATCCACCGAAAGCACATGTGCAAATTATGCCCACATGAAGAAGATACATAAGAGGGAGCGTTATAAAGTCATGTGTATGTGTGTGTGTGCGTGTGTGTGTGCAGTCTGTAAGGTCATTAATTGTGGTCATATAAAATTCCACTTAAACCCAAAGATTCATCGTTTTTCTAAAGCTAAATATGTTTGCTCTTCCATACTCAGTCCACAATGTGTTTCCACTCTGCTAAGCAAAGTTTCTGTAGATCTACACAGACGGCTCTGACAAGTGGAAAAAAAGAACGAGTGTAACTGTTTCTCAAACAGCATAACTCCTCCCATCTTCCTCCAGTTCTCCTCTGTATGGTCCTCTCCCACCTCCTGTCAATCATCCTCCGTCAGAACAGGCCTCTCCTAGAGGTTTCTACACCATACTGCCAGTGTGTGTGTGTTGTATGTGGGCGTTTGGCGTGTGCCAGAGTGGCTATCCCCTCAGATTGTCAAAGAGGCTCATGGGAAATTTACTGCATTGGCCAAACCACAGGCTTTCTCTATCATTTCAGCAGATTTCTCTTTTTTTAGTCCCATTCAAGAAAGTGATTCTCGCAGTCAGTTCTTTTTTTTTTTTGGCTCTGTTCTTCAAGCTGTGAGTCCAGCTCTCTGGGTTTTCCTCACTATGGTTGTACTTTGCTTATACATTTACAGCTTGGCCACTCAAGAGACATCTTTGGTGCAATTAAAGATATTTCCACTGTGTTTTTGAAGTATGTTTATTAATTCATTGATTCTCCAAAAATGAGTAAGTGGCTGGTAAATGAAATTACTTTTTTACTTGTAGGTCTTAGTTGCAAGTGATTTTTTTTTCTTGCCAACATTAGTGCCTTTTTCTGTGGTTAGACAGCGTAATGGATAAAGTCATTCCTGAAGTCACTATATAGGGAATCATGCCATTTTGGATATAAATGAAAAGCAAGTGTCAGCTATTCTTTACACACTACCACTCAATACAAAGAGTTTTTTTTTCCCCTCCACCTTGGGAGTAGTGAAAATTTCCCCTGTAAAAAAATCACTGTGCACATGGTTGTTTTCTTGGACTAAATGAGACTAAGTTTGAGCTACTTGCACAACATCTGAGGCAACGTGAACCTTCGCATCATTTGTATCATCTTTAGTCTTTGAAAGTCGCACTTAGCCCATCTTCTCACCGACAGGGTGAAAGAAAGGATAACAAAGCCAGACAGAGAGTGACAGAAAGACAGAAACCAAAAGAAAGCTTGTGGTTGGGTCTGCTGAAGCCATTTTCCTCTTAATGCACATTAAGGGCAAAGCTTGTAACACATCCAAGAGGGTGTAAAAAGGAATTATTGAGAAAGGAAACAAAAGACCTGGGTAAGAAGAGATGCTATGGTTAACTTCATCAGAACATTTAGCCACAAGACCCTTTCCATCATTTCCCCCACCCTCCCTCTTTGTCACTTTGATTTATTTTTGGCATCACGCATTAGCATTTTCCACAGGAAAAACTGTCGGGAATCTAAATTTCTGGCCCACTGTGTCCTTTCTTTTCCAAAACTTCCTCTCCTGTTTTAGATGTCGCAGCAGCTGCTACGTGACGCAAACCGTTGATCACTACTTGTTTCCATCCAAGGATGACTGACACCAGCTAACTGGAGAACTTTCAAATTCAGCGCTGTGAGGTTCATCATCAAAAATTTTCCTGAATTAATAAAGTAAAACTGAACTGAGGTTTTAAAACGAGAGCAAGTTAAGTAAGATATATAGAGTTGGAGAGTAATTAAGGCTTTTCTTCGTTCAGTCATTTCTTTGACATTGCATTCATACATACATGACTTGTGCATGTTAATCAATCTTAAAAAAAGCTAAATATCCGACCATGTTCTGCCACTACATGCTGAAGAAAAACATACGTAGATGCTGAAGCTCATGATTTACCCACACATTTGTCCTGGCACAAACAATAATATGCACACTGAAACTAAGTTGCCAGTCTGATCGAAAAACAGCCGTGTGCCAACAAAGCGGTTCCCAGCTTCATAACTGTCAAACTGCAGAGTCAAGAAGTCAAACTGGCAGACTTAGCCATAGCCATGGAGCACATTTTTCACTTCATGTCAGATCAACCTGGCAAACACCAAGCTGGCTGTCAACCTCCACCAACTGTATAATGTCTAATTGTTCGGCTTTTGCAGTCAGAGGAGACCTGCGTAACTTGGATACAAGAATAACAAGTGCCTCCTCAGACTATGGAGATCAAGCACTGCAAAAAACTGGATCAATTATGTTTTTAAATGCATGAGTCACCAAGGTTTAGTGACTCACGCTCCACCCTAAATTGAAATATTGTAGTTTTTCCCCACAATGGGGTTATTCAAATGAAATAAGAAATTTAAAAGATGTGCTCCATGCCATTACTGCACTGTTTTCTCTGTTTTTTTTTTTTTTTTTGGAAGTGCATTTTTTAAAGGTCTTCTTTTACGTCATATTTACATGAAGACGTTCAGTGTCACAGCAGCCCATGCTGCCTCCAGTGATATTTTCAGAGGATCCTTTGACACTTTCCTCCAAGGCAGCAGCTTGCCCATGGGGATGGTCTGATCTGAGGCACAATGTCAGGGATCACAAGGAAAAGGCTTGTTGTGATGCTTTTGTGTGTGAGCAGCACAAAAGGCCACATTACACTAATCTCTTTTCCCTTGTTCATTCATTCATAAGACACAATCTTGTGTCTTCAGAGCTTCTCCAGTTCTAGTAGTGCAGAAATCACATGAGGCTTCTTCTTTTTTTTCTGTATAATCCCAGCATAATGCAGCAAGGTCATACATAAACCGCAAATATACAGTTGGTATCACATGTTGCAGGACTGATTCATAATGATTATTTCTTTCTACCTGAAAATAAACATAAAGTGAAAGCTTTTATGGAGTCTAAGTGAAATATATTTGTCTGTTTCTGAGTGGCATAACTGAAGGAGTAAATTTTGATTAAATATTTTGGGGATTGCAGTCCAAAGAAGAAATTGTTTGATTTTGCTGGTGATGCAGGGAAGGCTACTGAGCAGTGTTGGCCGCAGTTTCCCTAGTCAATATATGAGTTTCTCAAATTAAATGGTTGCCAGAAAAAAGGGTAAGAAAACAAACTTTTTTTCTTTATTTTTTATGTAAAAAATGGCTTTGCCTTCTTTTGCTTGAGTGTTTGTTTAAAAATTCAGTTTCAAACACCTGCACTCTCTTCACATAGCCTGACATTCTCAGCCTTGTTCCGTATGCTTTGCATGTGTGTGTGTGTGTGTGTGTGTGTGCGCGCGCACACGTGTGTGTGTGTGTGCGCATGTGTGTGTGTGCGCACGCGCATGTGCAGAGACTCCAAAATCCACCACATTTTAATTACTGCCCGGCTGCACTGTGTGCCTCTTTGATATGGTAATAAAGGCAACCGTCTTGACACAGCCACTGTACAAATCTTCATTTGATTCATAAAAAACAATGAGCTTGACTAATTCATCCACCTGATTACAGTCCCAGACCTGTGTCGCAAACACGTGGCCAATAAGGCCATTCCAATTAATTTTACATATTAATGTGTGGTATAAAAAAATCAACACAGCTGCTTACCATAACATAGGCATTTTAAAGTCAAAGTTAATTATGCTATGGACTGAAAAAAAAAAAAAAAAAAACTCCAATTATTTTGATGAAAACATATTTGGTGGGCGAGTGAATGATATAGATCAAATGGGGCCACTTAGGTTACTTGTGCAATTATACAGTTCCTGTGAAGATACACATATTTAGATTTTTTTTCGTCAGTAATCCTTTAATGTTCGCAATACTGTTCACTTACAGCAGCCAGAGGGACACGATGATCTAATGGAGCAGAAAGTTAAAAAAAATAAAAGCTCCTGCCCTCGTCGATGTTCGGTAAGTGTTGTAACACAGAGGTTCCATTTATAACTGATGAAATCTCACATGTGTTCAAGTTAAATCTGTGTGTTAAAAGCATGAGATGTTCTTCTTTCCAGACAGCTGGTGTATCACTTTGGTGTTCATCCTCTGGCTCTACATCCTCATAGCTTTTCATTTAAGACACTGATGTTGGAGATGATGCCCTGCTGTCTGGTCTCTATGACTCAGCTGACCACTGATTTCATCCATATGTCTCTCCTTTAAGAAGTGACAATGGTGCAGGCTCAGACAAACCACAGCGTCCTCATGTACGAGCACAAACACAAGACCAGTGCAGTGTACCGTTGCTTTGTTTTCTTTACGCCACGAAACACACTCTCATCAAAATTCCTCCTCTAATGTTCAGAGGTGGGCGACTTCACCATCACAGCACTGTGCGCTGCCAAACTGCAAGGCTGCTGTGATAGACGTACTCTTCACTAACTCATCAAAAACTTCTACTTGAAGGGAACAAAGAAAGGAAACGCACATGGCACATTTCCAGTTAGTTTTGATCATTGTTGGAATATTCTACAGCAAATTAGATAACACTTAGGAAGACAGATGTCACAACATGTGCTGCCACATTTATTATCTCCTGCCGTCCTCCACCCTTCTGGTGCTCCCCCACCTCTACCTTTACCAGGCCTGCTGTTGTTTACCTCCTCTCATCTTGTTTATCATCAAGTCTCACAGATACTATGCCCTCCAACACTGCCTCCACCACACAGAGACGGAGACTACAACCTGTGCATGCCACAGCATCACACCCCCAGCCCAGCTCTTTCTATCACTCCCCCTGCCCACATCCCAGCAGCGTCCTGTCACTCGCAACAAAATATCTGCCTCTCTGCAAAAGCACAGTGTTCATAGGGTTATATGGAAACACAATGCAACATGTGAAGTCAGTTATGTGGCACAAATGATGGCTCGCACACACAGCATCTTATTGTTTTGTGGGGTTTTTTTTTTTGTTTTTTTTGACATTTTCAATTTTTATCAAAATGTTGAAGGCTTTCACGTGCAAAATCAAATAGAGGGAAGGTGTCACTCACTGTCTTTCTCTCTCTCTCAAATGCCCACGCACACACACAGCAGTCAGGCTAGTATGAGTGGTCACAGCATCTGGCTCTTTACAACTCTGCGTTGAATCATATTACACTTTATTTTTTTCATCTCCTGCAACTGTGAAATTGGCTTATCATGAGCTGCATTGATTGTAATATCATTTAAGAGTAATGTAATGGCCTGCAAGGGAACACACCCTCCTGTGTGTTGCCTTTTTTTTGTGCTGCAAAATTTTTAAAAAATAAAAAATAAAAAAAAATTGCAGCACAAGAGCAAGACTGTAAAATGCAAACGTACATTTGCATCACAGTGTGAGATAAGTAACACCTGACTTTATTTTTTAAAAGCAACCAAATAAAAAAAAACTATGGTTAATATATTATTCACCACTAATGCTACATTTGAGGTGATGATACAATTTAAATAAAATCCCCAGTTATTAGCATCAGTCAAAAGCAATAATCAATAATCACTGTGCACAAACTGTGTATATAGAAAAGAAATTCAATTCCAGCACATTTCTGCCTGCAACCTCTTTCTCTCCCTCACCTCTTCTCTTTTTTCCCCTCCACCCTTCTCTCCTTCTCTCTCTCTCTCCCTCTTTTTCCTTTGATCCCTCTAATTGCTGGCACAAGAGCTCAGTCTAAACAAATCCTACCTGTGGATGATGCAGACAGTTAAAAGCAGAGCGACAAATAAATTCGGGTTTGTGACACTGCAGTCTAAACAACTGGTCACATTTGTCCATTCTTCTTCCGCTCAGTAAATCAGCATCACCTCAGCTGCAGTGACTATTAATGAGGAAAAGCAGCGAAGTTGCTCTTTAACACGGGAGACATTGAACTTGGACAGACTGCAGGCTGTGTTTAGACAAGTGAGCGAGCAGAGTGGCTCCTGCCTTCATGCCTAAATCAAAGCCCTATTTTATTTAATTTAATTTTTATTTATTTATTTAACTTTTTTGCTTCATGGCACATCAGCGAGTCTAAAACGTTATTATGTCGAGTCCAGGTGGGAAAATACTGATTCGTTTTTTTTTTTTTTTCCTCTCAGTCCTGCAGAAAAAGCTCAAGTTAACCCGAGATCATCCACCCACAGAATCAAGTCCTTGAAAATACAGAACACGCACAAGGCCAGCCAGTGAAGAAGATAATGTGATATCATCATCCCAGCAGCTGATAAGAAAAACATTTTATTTGTTTTTATTTTTCAATTCATCTTTTAATCGACTGCAATTACAGTGAAAGAAAGGGCGCATAAAAGACCTGAAGGCATCTCAGTGCTCCAAATTATATGAACACACAAGGTTATTAAAATCCACATTCAACTTGCTCTGTTTATTTAACAATTACAAAGCAGTGCACAGAGGAGTAAGGTGATTAATTAAGATGTCGCCGGGGAAAAAAATCGGAGGTGTTAAGCAGGAGCCAAGTGCGGTTTGTTTGCATCAAAGAGCTGAAACGCCGCTTTTCACTCTCTTCTTTTCTCTCTCTGTCTCTTGCTCTTTGCTGAGCAACACGCTGAGCTGCACAAGCCGCCAGAGACAAACTCTTATAGAGACAGAGTCCACTCTCCCTGTATAGCAATCAGGACAATGTGCTGACTGGCAGTCTAATTATAAATGTGCCATTTAGGCTTTGGTCTCCAGATCCGTCTTACCTTATGAGGAGACCTGCGGTCACAGTTACACCGAGAGCGAGAAGCACAAGGTGGAAAAACTTCTTTTCCACTACAAAACAACAGAATGTGACTTTCTCTCTCTCTCTCTCTCTCTTTCTTTCTTTCGCTTTGCAGTAACATTTGCGAGGATTTTCAAAGAAATAACCGCAAAGTCGGTGGGTTTTATGGGGTTTTAAAACGCATTTACTCCGTGTTTAATAATTACAATGAAGAAACATTAGTACAGATATATTTTCAAAAGTTTACAGTGTCGACTTTCGCGTCAGATTTCAGTGATATCGCAGCTCCTGTGTCAGTCCTATCAGGCCCATTTTATGTGACATGTGCTTTTTAGAAAAGTGGTTAAAATGTCCGCGCCAACATCAGCCTAATTTTTAATATATTTAATATATTTTTTAAAACATTTCACTTTTATAGTAAACTAAATAAATTATTACTCATTATCTAATGTGATTTTAAGCTGTTTTTAAATAAGCAAAGTTTATTTTTTCCCCAGTATGTATGTAAAGGCCTGTGGATTTTTCAGCTGTCTCGAAATAAAATAAATGAGGAAAATCATCCTTATTTATCATATTTGCACTTTTCACACACACACACACGCGCGCGCGCGCGCGCGGCAGCGCCGAGCTTCTGACCTTCTCGGCTTAAATGGAGAACTGTCTGTCCAAGGACATCTCTCCTCTAAATGGACGAGCCTTTGCGGATTTTTTTAAACATTTAATTTATGGCCTATGAATTCTTTGGAGGTCAGTTCCCCTGACCTTTTCTTCTCCCACCGAGAAAGTTAAGGAAGAGCGAAGTCCCGGCCAAAACTCTGCCTCTCTGACAGCAGAAAAGAAGAAAAGAAAGAAAAGAAGCAGAGGCGAATCCACAGAAGACAGACGGAGTGTGACAAGGTAAAATGAGCTTCACATGAACTTGTCCAGCTCTCATGCGGGGACAGGAAAGCCTCCCGGGACGCGCGCGTCATTGTCAATAGACTGGACTGGACTGGACTGGTACCGCGGTGAGGACAGAAGTGAAACTGTCACCAGCGGCAGAATAAAGTTACAGAACATGTCAATATGAAGCTCGGTGAGGGATTTGTTACAAAAACAACAACTACAAGAATGCGGCTCGCGCTTTACTTTGCTTAGTTTTTTGTTTTTTTTTTTGGCCCTGAACTACCGCGCGTCCGCTTCGCGCTGCAGAAATAAACCGAGACAGCAACAAAAGTATGTTGTCAAACCGTGAAACGCTGCGTCGGGATGTGTCGAGCTTCACTTGTTCTCAAACTTAGACGTTAAACGTCGCCGCTTCTTTGCTGCTTCTGCCGTGAATCCGTGCGCCCGCGAGCGTGGACGCTCGACTCTGCTCTCGCCGCTGCCGCGCTTGTTCTGGTGGAAGCGACGCACCAGAACAAGCTCAGTAAGTAAGTTTGACGCTCCCTCCCCGTTAAAACACGCGTGGACCCCGAGTGTATGCACGCAAAACACCCTCTTTCTGGATCTGTTTTGCGGCCAAAACGCGCGCGCTCGCTGCTCGCACCGGAACACTTCACTGACAGCGGGTGCGACTTTTTTTTCTTCTTTTTTCCGGGGAGCGAGCGATAAAAGAGAAAGAAAGACGATGTTAAACAGAACATTTTCGAGGAAGCAGTGTGTTGTTTACCTTTGTGATCGAGCCGTGGAGTGGAGTGGAGCGGAGTGGAGTGGATAAACTGTGCGTCCTTTTCCTCGTGCGCGAACGAAACTCGACTCAGCGCTGAGGTTTGTTTTTTTTTTTTCCTCTGGACTGAAAACTTAAAAGTCTACACTCACACGCGGCAGCTGCGTGGGGATCCCTTGTCTGTACTCTGAGTGAACTTGAGCTGTCCACAAACTACAAGTGGCTTTTGTTGTTCGCTAATACCTGTTCTCTCTCTCTCTCTCTCTCTCTCTGTCTCTCTGTCTCTCTCTCTGTCTCTCTCTCTCTCTCTGTCTCAGGCACAGGAGAAGACGATGGGTAGAAGAGCTGTCAATCTTGGCAATCAATGCGCGCGACCATGTCACAAGTATTCAAAGCATTTCCCGTCGTGCAACATCAGAAAGTGAGTGGCCGGGGCATTGATCTGAGGAAGGCAAAAGAGGCAGGACTCCCCCCTCCTCCTCCTCCTCTTCCTCCTCCTCCTCTTCCTCCCCCCCATACAAGAGACGCGCGCGCGAGTGAGAGAGAGAGAGAGAGAGAGAGAGAGAGAGAGAGAGGATGTGTGTTGAAATTACAAGTGGAGTCACAGGATGATGGTCTTTGTATCGGCCGCACTTTAATAAGCGCGTATTTAAATGATAATCACTTAAAGTTCACTCCAGTGACACTTATATGTTTTAAATGCATAGATGTGTTATAGACTATATATATATATATGTGTGTGTGTGTGTGTGTGTGTGTGTGTGTGTGTGTGTGTGTGTGTGTGTGTCTCGCGCTGACCTTCCGGCTTCAGAGAGAAAGTTTTCGCAGGGAGAAGGAAATAGATTCGGGTGGTGTGAGATAATGAGAGCAGGCGAGAGAAACGGAGGAAAGGGACGAGGAGCCTGTGCGATTCAACGGCGATTATTTCCATAAAACCAATCAGCACCTTAAACACACCGGCGCTTTCGTACCCTCATTGTTCTTGTCTATACGGCGACTTTATCATTTTTGATTTCATTTAAACACCGCCTTCAGATCCCCAGCCTTCTCCTGAAGATATACGCACATTTGATGAACTGGATGTCACATCCTGCACCTTTAAAAATATATAGTGATAAATTAGTCCATAAAAAAAAAAAAACAAAAAAAAACGTTGAGCAGCATATGCATTATTCGCGTTTAATTATAACTTTACACTTCCCACCACTGCATTATTGTAAGCTAATTAAATTAACGCATTTAAAGAACATGCCAGAAATAAAAGACTCATCCTGGCGGCGAGAGTCATTTGGTGAGGGACAACATTTTTAATTAAACGATTTAAAAGAATGAAATAAAATAAAATGTGACTATTGTGTAATTGATTTTGGGTAGTGGTGCGAGAGGGAATTCTATTTTCCCCGCACCACGTTTAGAATTTTAACCTTCACAGCCATACACATTCATTTTTCATTTATTCATTCATCTGCGAGTGTGTGCAGAAATTTCACAGTTTTAGTTGTGACTAAAATAATACACATTTCTGCATTAGAAAATTCACACACACACACACACACACAGTTAATAATAGTATGTCAAATTATTTTAAAGCAGATCACAGAAAATCAACTTGACATTGGAAAGAGAAAATCATTCAATGAGCCCACGTTAGTCGTCAAAGACAGACGCTTTTATAAAATGAGGCACTTCATCTGTGTTACCTGGGCATAAATATGTTAGAGGAGGCCACACACACACATTCAGAATTTAACAAAACTTAGACAAGGAGCGAAAACAGCTGACAGAAAAAAAAACGTTGTGATCTATAAAAGCAACAGCAACATTTTGTGAGAGTAAACTTGAGACAGTTTCACAGCACTGAACATGACGCGCAGTGGAAAGACAACAGAGCAGCATGGGTCACATCACAGAAGACAAAGAGGAAAGTTACTTACAATAAGCTTAGACAGCAGTAGGAAATTCTGATTGTTAACTGCAGAGTCACATAGAGCTAAAAAGAGGGGAGGAGAGAGAGAGAGAGGGAGAGAGATGTGGCTTCACCTCAGACTCCACGAGCATCACAATGTTCAGCCTCACGTCCATTTCACACGCAGCAGCAGTTTATTTCCCCTTGGGTGGAAGTTTTAGGTGTGTGTGGGTTCAAAGCAAGAACAGAAAATAGACGGAGCTTACCTTTATAAAAATCACCCTCCCCCCCGTCCTGAACATGAGCTCCTCCTGAAAGTCAGTCATGTAAAACCACAGTTCTCTAACTTGTCACCTATTCTTCAAGAGATAAAAGTCAGCGCGAGAACCTTCATGTGGTGACCTCTAAATCGGATAAAACAGTGCTGTAACAGTCTGACTGAGTGTTTTCCACAGACCCACGGATGATGATGATGATGATGATGATGATGATGATGATGGGTATCTGCTGTGGGAGTAAAGCCTCTGAAGGAGCGGACTTTTCTCTCGCCTCCCGGACTGCAGTGAGTGTTTGACGGGTCTCATGCGCCACCTTTTGGACACTGAGGGGAAACGTGTGTCCCGCAAAGGTCTGATGGTGTCTCTCTGCTGTGGAGACAGAATCCCACGACCTGAGGTCCACTTTCTGTTGTTGTACATTCACTTTTACATTTGACGCAGCCATCTGCTCTGACAAAGGTTTATTGTGAAATTATGATCCATGAACTCCTGTTTTTGCTGCTGCTGCTGCTGCTGCTGCTTTCAAAATAATCTGATATGTTTGAGAGGGGGAAAAAGGCAGGTCATTTTAAGTTTAGATTATTGTCTTAATTATTGTTCATTTCCAGCATTGACCTGTGAAAAGATGGTCGGTTATGGTTGAGGTAGAGCAGGTGCCGGTGGCTGCTTGATATAGTTCTCACAAATATAACCTTGCTATTTTTGTCTAATGGCTTCCTCTTTAAAGCTCAGATGGCATATAGACCGTCAAACTTGTTTTTTTATTTTTTTGTTTGGGTTTTTTTTTTTTTTTTTTTTTTTGGTGGGGGTATAAAGTATGAGGCAAACACATTTGCATATACCATGTGAGTCTTTGATGCATGTTGAAATTCAAGTCTGGCCCATAAATATTTGAAAAGGCGACTGCATGAAAATCAACATTTTTGTTACATTAAATTAACATGTGTTCTTCTCCTGTTCTGCATGGTTAATTAGAGGACGCCACTCAGTCAGAGTGACTGAGTGGGGCTGAGGGGAAGGTGGTGGTGGTGTCGTCTTTGATTACAGTGCAGTCAGAGCAGTTTTCAAAGGTGTGCAGCTGATTCATGTTCAGGACTACAGTGATTACTGTTCTCGTCGTGGATTCATAATTATCTGCTTTATGAAAGAAGTTGTTTTTTTTAAGTTTCTTAATCATGCCATAACATGTAAGGTTAAACCCCTTATAGTATAGCCAACCATTTTTTTTTTCACTGTAACTTCCTATTTATATCAATAGAAATAATACACTACATGATATAAGGTCATTTAAAAAGGATTTATTGATGTTTCTGTCAACATGCAGTGTATAAACTGATCACGGATTAACTTTTATATATAATTATATAAAATTAGTTTACATTTGGTGAGGAAAGAAACATTCCAGCACGTATCTCTAACATTCCAGCATCTGTATTTCTAGTGTGTTGTTTCTGACTGTTGTTTCTCACTTTAATGATGGCTCAGCTCTTCAGATGCTCCCAGGATTTGACCGAGCAGCATGTTAATCCAAACAGGGAGTGGAATGCAGGAAGCCCCTGTACAAGAGTGAGCCCAAGCAAGACATCTGAAACTTTTGAGGCCAAGTTTTATCGAGAGAGGTGGAGCTTTGCCAGCAGCAGCAGCAGCAGCAACAGGGTGAGGCAGCATTAGTGTAGCAAGAAACGTGTGAGGAAGGATTGATATGGACCTTAATGACAAACAAAGAGTCGCCATCAACAGTTATTCATCATGAGGATATTTTAAGTTTATACTGTGCACGTCCCTTCATACATAGTAATGTATGCACAGAGCAAATGTACAAATATTGAATGCACACACAATTTCTACCTTTTCACTTGTTTTGCAATATTAACACATGCCATTTTGCTGGGCAAACAGTTACCCAGCTCATGTGGAAGCCCTGAGGTGATTTGTTTATTTTCTGCTCTTAAGTGCAAACGTGTCAGCGGATCCTCATGGACAAGAAAAGATGCAACACTACAAAAAAAATCAGCGAGAGGATTTTTATCTCAACCACAGACATCGTCAAGATGTTGAAGACCAACTTTCACAAAACAAAGAATAACTTATAGTCATGTCCAAATGCCAAGTTATGCAATTAACTCACACGCTATATTTGCATACATGCAAATCATCTCTCTCCCTATTGGACTTGCAAAGTGGGACACTCTGTTCTCATTAGTTGACCCAAATCTCTTACTTGTAACTCTGGATTTCATCAAAGTTTAGTCAGGATCTAATATTTCCTTTCAACTTAACAGAGAACCACTGATTAATCGTGTTGAAATAAGGAGTGCAACATGCCATTTCTAATTATATACTTAACAGGGACACCAGCACACAGCCTTGTGCCAACAATACTGCAAATATTAACACTGTAATACTCACAAATACACTTTAACCAGTATGATATTGGCCATCATTTAATGTATGCATTCATATATTATTTCAGATCCCATCCGTAATTTGAACATGCAGTAGCATCTTTTCATGTATTAAATCAGTAAATAACTAACATTTATGAAACATCATGTTGCTGCATGGTTAATTATATATGTTTGTTTTCAAGATAAGGCCAAATTTGACCATTGATTCCTTCAGAAAAATATATCCTTACATTTATTTATATGTAGCTTATGCTCATTTTTGCTGATGCGTCGTGGAAAAAAAGAAAGACTCATCTAAAGATACATTCACAGCCTTTCAGTGGCAGCATGAAGATTTCCCCTAGCTCAGTGTGTGTGTGTGTGTGTGCGTGTGCGTGTGTGCATGCGTGTGTGTGCGTGTGTGCGCGTGCTGCTTGATTAAAGAGGAGGCCCAGAGGCGTTTGGTTCATTTACAAAGCAATTGCTTTTATGTACAAAAAAAGTCACTGTAGGTATTGTAAAAGCCAAGCATTTAAGGAACATGAGATGAATTCATAGTTTAATGTATCACAGCACCTTCTCAAGTGTTTAATATTTGAGCCAGTAAACGGATTATCCAATATTTATCTTTTTCATTTCCACTCTATATCCCCCAAATGATGCCACTGTTTTAAAATGTAAAGACAATAGTGCTGAGATAAAAGATCTCACATAGCGTATATTGTTTCATTTCTGCAAATACTTAAGTGAGTGTGGTGCACTGGTGACTATTATTCAGCTTTCCTTCTATTCCTTTTACAGGGTGCTCACACACTGGGAGGAATATTCAGTGATTCCTAACTCTTTAATTATTCAACAAATTACAGTTCTCTTTCTTACATATTAAAAAATGTAGCGTATGCAGAGAAGAAGAAAAAGATAAAACAGCATAAAATACTATTTTGAAATCAAAGCACCTATTGCATCAGGTTCCTTGCTTTTGTATTTGTTCAATTGGACTACAATCCGGATCCCTGCTGCGTGCAAAAGGAAGTGCTGGCTGTGTTTCCACTGTGGTGTAATCCTCAGACATTCTCTGCAAGGAACAATAATATTTATGTGATGGAAATAAGTATCAATGGGAATCAGTGTAGGATCTCTTCTTTCTCTTCCTTTCTCTGCTGCAGTCAGCGGGGAAAAGTGTGAATATGTTACAAATGCAGTGTAGTGAAGAGTATAGACTCGAGAACAAGGCCAGACTCCACTCAGCAGGGTCTCAATTGACTCCTCCATTCAACCGCAGACCACAGGCCTAAAACAACAACAAATGTCAAAGCACACTGTAAATGCTGTAAAAGTCTTTATCCATCGCTGAGCATTTATTAGCTTTTATTTACTTCTACAAAAAAACGACTCCAACAAACGTCCACGTCAAGACACTCGCCTGTCTTTCTCTCTGAAAAAAAAGCATTTCTGAAGCCAGTGAATACTAAGTAAAGGATTAATGCGGGAGGCCGTGATTGCGTTTAACAGAACAGGACCAAATTAGCATAATAGGCCCCTCTTTCATTCTCTTTGAAGTCCAGAGCATGGAATAACAAATGTATATGAACCACCAGCCAAACGTCAATACATGGAAATGCCACAATCCTCAGTGGAGGGGCTTGGGTGGATTTCTTTGCAGGAGGAAGGGAAAACAGCCCATTTTATTGCTAAATAAGCAGAACAGAAGATGCGATGGGTCTTCTATCCACCAGGGCCAGCAGGCGCTGTGGGGCTCCCCTCCCAGATCCTGGAGGACAGACGGAGGTAGAGAGGATGAGGCAGCTGTGGGAGGTGCATCCTCTCGCTCGCGCTCGCTCAGGTGTTTTCAAAGCACACCATGATGCAGACGAGTGAGAGTAATTATGCTCCAATTAAAGATAAAGATGTCACTTGGGAAGGAGCTGCAACACAACAACTCACCACCAGAAAAGGTGCGTGCATCATACACACACACGCACACAATTTATGACTGTCAAATACGGTGAAATTTGACATTTTGAACTGAAGAGACTGAAATTTGGTCTTACATATTAATAGGCTTCCAGTGAGTTGAAGTCATACAGCAGTCATTCTAATAAATAGTCATATCAGAAACCATAATAAAAAGCAAACATGTTCTTCCACTTTGCTGAATTGGAAGTAACAATACTGTATATTGAATAGCCCCCATGGGGCAACTCTGCAAGTTGCAAAATATTAACGGTCTCAATCACTAGTTTCAGGTCTTTTTAGTAGAACACATTTACAATTTAGTAAACTGTGTTCTCATTTAGAGAAAAATAGCTGTTAATTCACAGCACATACGGTATGACTGGACCGTAAGTGTGATTGACAGGTGCCATTGTCCGTTAGGAGCCTGGTTGCAGGTGACATAAGTTAATTCCCAGTCAAATCATGAATCTCAAGGTTTCACAACAGGTTTTTGAAACAGGAAGACAACGTCCATTTTTATATTCAGTCTT
Source organism: Brachirus orientalis (assembly GCA_016785285.1). Lineage (NCBI taxonomy): Eukaryota > Metazoa > Chordata > Actinopteri > Pleuronectiformes > Soleidae > Brachirus > Brachirus orientalis. Next base: position 5,870,099 of record JAFBJR010000172.1, read on the forward strand.
TTTGAATAGGACCAACACAGGTGTAACAGGGACGTTAAGTTTCCACCTTAGATTTATTAGATTCAGGTTCCTGCTAAATGTAAATATCGGAGAATATAGAAGCAGTTTTTCTTTTCTGAAAAATGTCTGTTAGTTTAGTTCTGTATGCTTGTATTTGCTGGGTGTATTCTAACAAAGTGTTTGAGAAATAAGTGTATATTGTCATTAGAGCTATAACAACAACTCTAATGGTGACATTAGTCCTCTGCATAGTACTGTATATGTCCCAAGTATACTATATATTAATGACTGATGTTGAAAATGTAAATACTTGGTCATATTGGCATTCTGTCCGTTCAGAAAAATATTCTCTATATTCTTCTCTTTTGAATCCGATGCTCTTTTATAGGTGCAAAGCAGGTATAGTTCATATGAATTCTGCACTTCGGTATCCAGAGCTATTAGTATCCACCTTCTTGGTTGAACAAAAATACATGGAATTAAAAATGCTCTTTTGAGAAGGAAAAAAAAAATGCTTTGAACCTAAGAAACGCTTAAAGAAGCTTCTTGAGTTTTTGTACTGAAACGTCACCTCCTTTGAGTATGCCATATGTTGGTTCCTTATTCAAATTACAGAATGAACTTTAGGAGGTCACAGCAATCAATGTGGTGCTTCAAAGAAAATCAAGGAGCTATAAAGATAAACATTTCTATGTTTCCTTTGTAGACGATTAGAATAAAGACATGTTTGATAAATGCATCGGTTAAATATTATCAATTGTTTTTTGGTGAGGAGCTTAACCTAATAACTTCTACTGGCTTTTGTAGTGTGAACTACATTGGTTTTATTCCTACAAATAGACAGTGGGAAAATGCCTGTGATCAGCAAAAGTAAGTGAATTCAGGGTCGACAGTAAACTTCATGCTGATCTAATTTTAAGACAGGACAGTTAAGCATCACAGGCAAAAGTGAAGTAAAAAAAAAACCTTCATAATCTCAACATTATCTGCTATTTTTTATATTACTAGATGCTTGGACATACCCATTTGACTCATTCTAATACAGATAAAAGTAAATGGAATAAATTGAAATAAATACATACATATGTGATGACCCAGATATTGTGTTAATATCTTTAATATTCACAGTTTTTTTTTATAAACTTCCATTATGCAATCTTTCCCCAGTCACACAGAAAATATGTTAAAGGTTATTTTCATCCTGATGTAAGCAAAAATAAAACTTGTTTTGGCAAGCTAACAGGAGACTGGCAGTGCTACAGATACATACAAGTGGTTTGGTGTAAGAATATTATCTGAGTTCCAATAAAAAATAGTACTGTCGCGACACATTTTGTACATCTCCCTCATAAGATTTTGTACCTGAAAAAGCAAAACAGAAAAAAAAATCCTTAAATGTTCCTCATACTGCAAGTAAAAGCAAGTCAGTCATATGTTGAAAACTCTAAACAGTGTACAATTCAAAGTGCAATAACATGTAGAAAATAATTCTTTTATTAATGTGAGACATTCATCGTTAATTAGCACAGCAGCATCTTCTGTTTTCCTCTGGAAAGCTTCTCTCAGCCTCAGAAAAAAAGATGTTCTGTCCTGCAAATGTTAACTTTAGTTTTTCTACTGCTGTGTGGAAACTTGTGAATGTCTAAAGTCCTTTCTTGCAGAATCCAGTTGTTTGTCGTCATCGTGGAGTAGCACCTCAGTGTCCAGGAACTGCTTGAGCTGAGACATGACGAGAGGACACAAAAAAAAAGACACAAAAAACATCCATGAATCCAAAAAAACAAGACGGTGACTGCAGAATCAATCTAAACACGATTAAACTGAAGCGTTTCTCTCTTCATTTTTGTTTTGGAGCCACATGTGAATAAACAGTCCAGCATTTACTAATATTCTTCTAGATATTAGATTTTGCTTTTAGTCTTCATCATTAAATAAATATGTATGCATTACTCAAATTTGCCCGTACCCTTAACATAAACCATTAGTAATAACATGTGCATAATTGATAAACTGTAGAATAAGTGAACACTGCCTTCCCTCTCACACACAGGGAACTAAAAATAGCTAAAGTACAGTTGTAATATAGAGCCTGACTGACACTGACTGATACTGCTTTTTTCGGTTTAAATTTTTTTGTTGATGACAATATATGGAATACCGGCTGATATAAATGGGCACATAGAGACAGGTTTGCTTTCTCTAGTAGCTAAATTTGCTAAAGGCATATTTTCCCTTTGATTGAGATGAAAATATTTTGTACACAGTCCCTAACACCATTTTTTTTTGGAATTGATACCTCCAATGTGGTTAAAATCTTAATATAGATAACTATATAGATTTGCAGTTGAGGTGGATTTTCTTACAATGCAACAAGAACTTTATGACCTTGTTAGTAAATCACTATATCACACACATTTTTCATTCATCGTCTACCACTTTATCCTCCGCATGAGGGTCACGAGTCACTGGAGCCAATCCCAGGTGACATAGGCAAAAAAGTCCAGGTACAGTCTGGACAGGCTGCCAGTCCATCGCACAGCCAGCACGCAGACATTACCCACCATTCACTCTCACATTCACACCTGTGGTCAGCTTAGACTGTCCAATTAAACTCAGTATGTTTTTGGACTGTGGGAGGAAACTCGAGAGAAAATCAGAACATATAAACTCCATGCAGACAGACCCTCGTTCAGACTCGGTCACAAACCTGGTCTTTTTGCTGCAAGGCAACAGTGCTGGTCACTACACTTTTCCAGCCCTACAATAATCACATAATGTCATGCTTTTACATCTTGTGACACCGTTCAACTTATTTCCAGGATTTTACAGGCTTTAGCTGTAAATTCCACAATTAATTACATCATCATTTCAGTGCTTTAACTCTACTGTAACTCTACTGAAACTACTGTAAACGTGGCTATTACAAAAATTGTATGAAGGGCAGGAAACTACTGATAAATCACCTCATGATTGAGAAATGTACTGTAAAAAGACACAGTGACATGTGAAGGTACAGTATCCACGGCACAGATTTGCTGTGAAAATAACGGAACATTTCCTGTGAATGCAGGGAAATATTTTAGTGTTTTTCGGAAAAAAGGTCAAACTTTCTTTAACTGTGTGCACCTTCATTGATCAGCATCATCAAATGGGTTCATGAAAAAACTGTGTGCCATGTGAACAAACGAACGCAGAATTCATAAACAGAGTTTAGCAAACAAAAATGTATCAGTGGTGGCTGATTAATGTTTATTTTTTTTAATAAGGCAGTAAAATGACATTTTTCCCCGCCCTTTACAGTAACAGTGATATCTACTGTTTGTTTTGTTTTGTTTTTTGGTTTTCCCCAGGCTTACCACTGCCAGGCTACAGATGGGGAGCTAATTGGAGCAGTGAAATGCAGCTGTGCTGACTACTGAACTGTCAAGGCGCTAAATCAAAAGGTGCGTCTTTTGTTAATTACACACAATGCTACAAACAGTTCTTTCTTTTCTCAGCCATCCATAAATATTTTGGCAGTGGCACAAAAAAAAGAAAAAGAGGAGGAAAAAAAAAAAAAAAACAATTTACAGACAATTATCACAGTGGGACGAGCAGACTGCCTGCAGATGTTTGTTTTGGTGATAATGGGAGCAGAAGCAGGGCTTCCCCAGCCTAGACAACATGTGTTTCCTATGATCACAACAGAACAGTGAGCGCTGAATAAGGTGCAACGCAGCCCCTTGTTAGAAAGAATTAGTGTGGTCCTGACAAAAAAATAAATAAATATATATATATACTTTAAACCATGCAGTTAGGCCTTACTTTATTTCTCGGATTAGACAAACGTGTAGTGAATTCCGTTGCTTAGAGGAGACGAAGGACCCAGAGAGACAGGTGGAAGGGGGGGAGGAGGAGGAGGAGGGGGGGGAGGAGGAAGAGGAGGTGGAGTTGGAGGAGTGGGCATGTTAGCCTGTGGTGGAACTATAAAGGAGGAAGGAAAAGAGAAGACAGAGGAGAAAATTACATTTGGTGTTAGTCAAGTGGCCACGGCAGTTTTAATGCCACACTCAGAGACAGAAGGTGCTGAGATTCACACACTGTGGAAAGACTCAATTACACTCTGAGCTGCATGGATGAAATATCATCATATATTATTATTATTATTTTTTTTTTTTTACTATATGTTGAAATAACCAGATTGGATATTTTGTCTGGGGTTTTTGGTAATATGAATACAAATGCAGGTACATTGTCACATCAAATTTTCCTGCTCAATGATCTGCAGCATTGCTCAAAATGGCCTGAAATAGTTTTCATTAATGAATTAATGTCAAACAAATTGATTAAATGACGAGTGGCTTTCATTATCAATTAATCTGCCACGTTTTTTTTTTCTCTATTCAACAAAGAATTTTTGCCAATGTAATCTTAAATAATGACATAAATAAATTAAAAAAAAATTGCTCAAAGCTGTTTTCAATAACATTATTGTGAAACCTAATCCACTTAATCATTTACGAGTATTTGATCTGTGTAGTTCATCCACCATCAAGCATTTTGAGACTTAACTGCGATTTAAACATGCTATGGTGGTGTGTGCTTTGTTTTCTTAAACACTTGAATATTTCAGCTTAAAATAAAAAAAAGCAATAAGTAATGAAGAGGCACATCGCACAGTATATTGTAATACATTGATATTTTGTATACATATATACACAACTTGTCCAACCAAAAACTACTGAAATTATTTTCAACATTTATAGCAAACAAACTGCGGAGAACCACCTTCTGCAACATATATTCTGTATTTAATTGTTGATCTGCTGAATATTCATTCTTTTATCCTAGATGTATAATACAGTGGAAAAAGACTCTTCTTTTAATTCAGGGATTTGAAAGTGGCACCAGCGTACCTCACTTTAACACCAAAGGGAGAGAAAGTCATTGATTCAGTCTCAACTGACAAGATGCCAACTGTATATTCTCTGACATTTCTCTATGCTGGAAATAATGTTATAATTGTTGACTTTGCCTCACTGTGCATATTAAGCTTCCACACGTGCTGACAGCTTGAGTGTTACTGCGTGTGACAGATACACTGTGTGTGTGTGCGTGTGTGTGCGTGTGTGTGCGTGTGTGTGCGTGTGTGTGCGAGGCACACAGACTGACAATCTGCCACAGCTACAGTGAAAACCACCTCGCCTGCCTGCTGTAGAGTATGAAAGAGATGAAAAGTGAGTGCAGTGTCTTTTATGCAGTTTCAAAGCAGCAGCAATGGTATGCAGGAGGTGAGTCGAGTTTGACTGGGTCATTGATCAGCGCACAAAATGGACTCATCAAGCGATTCCTCCCCTGCCTGAAAGGTTCTACACAGATCGCAATTAGAAACTATATGCGCTGCTAACAAGGAATAATGTTCAGTTATTAGGAAATGAACGGCCTTACTGCCTGACTCTACACCTCACGCCCTCCTCATCTGCACTTCATCAATCCAGCATTCTTGAAAGGCTGCTTCACGCTCTTTATGCCTTCTTCAACCGAAGGATGTCAATTTGTTCGTGGAAGAAATTGAACTGAAACTGTCAGCGCGATGGGCCTTTTTATGTTCATTTGCAGACACAGATTCCTCTAAGTGGTCCTTTTTATTAAGAAAAGAGGTAAAATCCACCACGACCTTACACCTCAAATGAACAAAAATTAATGAAATGATATGAACCACCAACCAGCGACTAGTTTGCTCTTGAGAGAAGCCTCCGAGGCCAGAGCGTAGGACATGGTGATGATCCTCTCCTGCTCTTGAAGAGCTGAGTCCAGCGCCACCAGCCCCACCTCTGCTTTGTCCACAGACACCGTTGGTGCCAGCTTTTGCACACTATAAAGAAAGACACATGATTTATTGTTGATATGATACTGCAGTGACAGCAGTGAAATTACTACCTTGCCACATTTTATTGCCCTCTCGTCGAGAATCTGTGTTTGTATCAGCCTCACCCCAACAAAAAGTGAGCTATTTAAAGGTCCAGTGCGTAAGTGATCTCTATTGATGAGACTGCAGACTGTAACAGGTGGAAGACTCCTCCACTCAACCCTGCCTTTTCCAATAATGTCAGGGAACTACGGTGGCCCTTGCATACCGGAAAGTATGTCATTGTTCTTTGTTTGCATTAGGGCTGTGACTTTTTTTCCCAGAGAGCAAGTTTGAATGAATATTACGTGACATGTTATTGCTTCAAATATATTCTCCACTTGCACAGATATGACAATATTAGTTATTATTAAACCAAGTCTACAGTTTAGCTCCTTACGTTCTCATATCTGGTGTAGAACCTGAAATACTTCCATGCACCACTTCTCGGATGCTTTGGTGTCATGATAGTCTACTCAGGGGAATGGTTTCATTTACCACATCTCTGTCTTATTTTTATGATGGATTCAAAGTTAATGTAAGGCCTTGCTCTGCTCACTGTGCTCTCTGGTGGACCACACGGTAATTACGTACATGAGATGGGCTACTAGGCTGTATATTTTGAACTCCGAAAGGATTTTACGGTTTGAGTTTGAACTTTCTTATGTGACAGCCCTAATTTGCATTTAAAGCTTCTAATTGAGAAAACAAAACACATCCTCTGGCTGGTTTGTCCATTTGGGCTGCTGAGGAAACATAGATGGCGGCCTCTGTAAATCAAGGCCATTATCTAATCACTGCCTGTTTATAACTTAACAGAACTTGACTTGTTCTGTCCTTGTTGACAACTGCTCTACGTGCCTTGACTTGCCCCCTGGGGAAAAATAAAGTTTTTGAATTGTACATACAAAAGTTGCATTTTGTTGCTATGAAAACCATTATTCAATTATTCAAACATACTTATGGATAGTATATTACATTTCTGCCGGTAAACTTGTCTAACTGTTACACACTGGACCTTTAATATATGCACTTTTACAAGAAAAAATGAGTGCACTAATACTAAGACTTCACCGACCTGGACTTTGCCAAGATGTTCTTAATGCGTTCCACTTTACGATGCCGCTCCTCCACCTCCTGAGGACTAAGAGGCTCCTCAGACTCTGAATCCACATAGCGCTCTGGGATCAAGACTTTCTGAGGCTTGGACAGCTACAAAATAAACATGTGTGTTAAGATCAAAACTGACTCATCATCAAGCTTGTTATGAGGTCTCACACAAAAACACGTGGAAAGTTCTGAATCATGAAAATGTCAAAATTGACAAGGTGATGATTTCTCCCCTATGGTCTAGTGGATAGGATTCCTAGTTTTCACCCAGGTGGCCTGGGTTTGATTCCCAGTTTGAGAACTGAAATTTGGACAGCGATTAAAATTGTACCTTGGCAGTATGGTTCAAGTCAAGGGCAGACTTGTCCCTGAGCAAGACAAGCAACCCTCCTGGATGCTCTGTGTGTTCTTTGCTGTATGTAATAAAAAGAGGTCAGTATTCTTACATTTACTGTTTTTCTCTGGCCATTAGAGGGTTTTTTTTGCCAGTACCAACTGATGTGTGGACTCTTTCTGTTTTTTCTTATAATTTTATCAACCGGTCCAGCAACAGTGTTTATTTAGTTTGGAAATTGTACGTACCTCCTTGCACTTTGTGTTTCACAATAAAGCTAAACTTACAAAATGGTAATTTCTTGGACCTGTAGATGTGTGGTTGTAAAAGAAAGCAAACTCAGCTGCGGCTGGAGGTTTTTGGACAGTTATACAGCTATTGTGCTCCAGCACATTCAGTTTAAATAATAATAAAAAAAAATCATATACCTGTGGGGTTATGGGGTTTGTCTGCCTTTTGTGTGGTCCTACGTTAGTCTGGTTGGACTGAGATCAGGTGACTGACTCAGCCAGTAGAGGATATTCCTGGCACCAAAGTTTGCTTTGGCTTTACATGAAGACACATTATCATGCTAATTAATCAAGTTAAATCCAGTTAGGGTATGAGGTTTTAAGTAAAATCTGTACACAAAAGCAGCCTGTTGCTTCTGTCAGCAATGGAATAATTGATAAATGCTGGCACAGAAGGAGCAGCAAAACCTACCAACCAGAGCCTTGATTGATTTCTACTTATTTATTTTCTGTTTTGCATCTTGTTGTGAATGAAGTATCATACTGGCAACCCTTAGCATTCTCTATGCATTTCTTCTCTCTCACAGAACTTGTTCCATTTGCTATTTCTTTGGAGCCCCCTTATTATCATCTCCATACCCTGTTGTTGACTTCATTCCACTCCACTTCAATCTAAACAGCAATTCTCAAAATATCGGAAGTTGCTTGATCACCAGTTACCTCCAGAACCTCTAAGTCTTTGTCTTTGAGTTTTTATGACCTTCATGTGTTGACATTAACTGAGACAAGCAAGACTTACCTCTTTGTTGAGGTCCACGTCGTAATCTAGCGGCTCCAGGTCAACTTCATTGGTGGGAGGTGTTGTGGCTGTGGTGCGATAGGTCAGCCATTCGTCAGAGTGTGAACGAGGTCTCTCTTTATGCTCAGGAGGTCTTTCCTCCCCCTGGACACTCCTAACTCCCTGTGCCTCCTCCCCCTGAACAGCCCTCTCGAGCAACTGCAGGTCAAACTCCTGCTCTCTCTTCCACTGGACAACGCACACAGGAAGAAAATATGTATATGCGCATATAACTATAAGTTCTATAAGCTATAAGCTCACTATAAGTTGCATTATGTTAAATTTTCAACTAAATTTTCAACTGGCTAGTCTCACTTGCCTTTGTACTTAATGAAACGTTTACACCTGTTGCAACTAGTGTGGGAGAGAGAGAGAGTGCTTGTATGTGTCGTTGTGTGTAGTTGTATAAAATAAAAAGAGGGCACATGCATCGATGATCATGCATGCTTTGAGTGCAGACGAAGACTCTCAAATCAGAAAATCCTGTAAATTCTCTACAAAATAAAAAAGGACGACAGCACAAGACCAGAGACATCAACAGAAAAGGTCACGCCATTCACACCGACAGGTGTTTCCGTTATACACGCGTATTCATACAAGCAGAAAAACGTGGCAATATGCATTCATTAGAAAATAACGTTTATTTGCAAACATTCATGTATAAAAAAAAGTGAGGGTTCTTTTATGACTAACAATTAATTACCAGAAAAAAACACTGGGCAAATGATGAAATATTTTAACCTGTGTTTCCATATCATACGTATATGACATATACATTGTTATTATCTTAATGATTTCTTCCACAAAGCCAGGGAAGTAGTATCCCTTAAACAATAAATGTAATCTATATTTAAAGAAACAAAAGTTTAGTTGCAAAACATGCTATAATTAGGTTTAGTTGGTAGGATTAAATAGGCACTGCTTAGTGCATGCTCATGTTTTGGTCAGTGGCAAATACTATAAGTAGGCACTTTATCTCTCTCTCTCTCTCTCTCTCTCTCTCTCTCTCTCTCTCTCTCTCTCTCTCTCTCTCTCTCACGCATACACACACACACAGATGGACACATGGACACACACATAAAAATGCTTTGTGACAGTGATGACATCAGGCATTAATATTTAAAAGAGCAGAGACAGGACTCTGACGAGCAGGTTAATTTGAACAGAATGGTAGTATGGTCAAAGTGAAATCAGCCATAGAAAAGATAGGGGATGATATAATAGAGAAAAATTGGGAAAATAATAACTAGGTTGTAATGGATGTGACCAGAAAATGGCATTAAATGACAAATGTCTGAGGCAATTAGTGTGTTATGTGTTTAGCAGTTGAGTTTTAACAAGTATCAGTGTTACTGAAACCAATTTCTTTTCATAATAAACTTTTTTCACAAGTTTTACACACTTTCTGTCTCTTGTTATCTGTTTAAACCTTGTTCACCAAAGACATTTTGATAGTCAAAGATGGAAAAACACAGGTAAATATTAATATTAAAAATAAGAAGAATGACTTAATTAAATTGGCATCCATCAGTTTGTAGATTTTTGCATGTTTGTCTGTCATGTAGTCACACTGTCATAACCTAAAGCTACCATTGGTGAAATCCTTTAGTTAAAATATGTGTTTGATAGCTCTACATTTCAATGCTATCACTGATCCAGACCCTTGGTCACTCACTCATTTACTCATCTTTTACCGCTTTATGAGGGTCACAGGGGGCGCTGGTGCCTAATCCCAGCTGACAGAGGGGGGAGAAGTGGGTCACACCCAACCATCCACTCTTACATTCACATCTACAGGTAATTTAGAGTCCATGCAGAAAGGCCCTTGTTCCCGAACGGGTTGCAAACCCAGGTCTTCTTGCTGCAAAGGCAAGAGTGCTAACCACTGATCCAGACACTTTGTTCAATAACATGGGCTTCTTTGTTTCAGTCTCAGCAGTCATGATTAAATTTAGAGCCTCTTTTACACTAAAATTAGTATATGTGGGATTTTTTTTAACCTGAGTGAAGCTGCTAAAACACGCGATCAATACTATTTCCATTGCCAGTGGTTGGTCTGTTACCCTTTGGTGATTTTTTTTTTACAATGCTGCATCACTCTGGTGTGAAAGGTGGTATCAGAAATGTACAAGGCCTTAATTCAAACTAAATGGCAAGTTTTGTAACCACTAATAAATATCAAAATAATGATGTAAGATTAAATTAAAAAATACTGAGCACTGTCCCAAGTTGTAAACAGTACAACTTTCATGCAAGCTGATGAAAAGACAGGTTTAAAATCAATAAAATAAAGTCTGAACCCAGGATTTAACCCAGGTGCTTTAACCAGTGACAATGGAGAACAGGAATCCAAACTTTTTCAGGAATCCAGAACAGATTATCCAGGTAGCACTTTCTGCTTGTGAGGTTAGTCTTTTGTTGATAAATAAATGCCCCGCCCCCTTTATCAAACACATTTGTGAGGTGACAAGCTGAAAGCAGCAATGGAAAGGATACTGCTGATGGCATCAGCTTTAATGGGGAAGTAGGAAAAAACTATTATTGTACTGTCAAACCTGTGCTTTCTGTGCTTAAACAAGTCAAAATGTCTACAGTGAAAAAGGTCTATTCAATCCTGAAAACAACATGCATCAAACAAGCACAGTTAAAGACAAGTAGTAAATTTACCACACTGCACTAATTTCATGTATTACTATCTACTTTGTGATGTCATAAACAGAGAACGACTACTCCAACTACGAACATGCTCTTCTAGTGTAGAAGACCACTGTTTGTTTGGTAGAAATCATGCATGAGAGCGTTTATGTGTGATACTGTTCTAGTGACATACTGATCCCAAGTCTGCTGAAAGTGGGCGTGAGGACGAGGAGCGTGGCGTTGAAGGGCCGTGCCGGTCTCCATGACTCAGTGTGCGTTTGCGCAGGCGGACAAGAGCCTTCTGGTGCCTCTTCATCCTCTCCAGCTGCTCATCAGCACTCATCTTCCCCCTCTGCTGCTGCTGCTGCTGCTGCTGCGCCAGCTCCCCAGAGTACAGCTGCTCAAAGGCACTTTTTGGTCTCTCCTGAGAGGAGTGGGAGGAAAGAGAGTTAATAACATGAGCAAAAGGTGCAGTGGAAGGTAAAGGAGTCAAATAGAAAAAAAAAACTAATAAAAAAAAGAAAAAACATACACTACAGTAGGTGATGATAATAATGGAAGGAATACTGAGATATTACAAATAAAAAGGAGTTTAAAAACTGGTTAATCAAGCCAATTTCTGTCATTAATAATAATAATCGTTTCAAATAAAAGTCTATTTAACAATGTTTTATGTATTTTGTTAATATTATTTTTTTATATATTTAGTTTTGTTTTTTTTTTAATTACAATTTTACACTGCAGTACAGACAAATAAAATGCAGATTGGAGAGATACAATGTGCAAAAATGTTTATTAATGTTAAGCAATTTTGTGTATCATTTGTTATTATTAAAATGTTAGGTTTTGTCTTATGGAGGAGAATAAAAGAGAACTGGCAAAACAAATAAACTGGCCACTGTCTGTGCTGATTTCTCAATGAGAAAACAAAAAACTGTACTTCATAACACATTTTTTTTTAATTTCAGTAAAACAAAGAAAACACAGAGTGAACATGTGATTTCTAATTACTAGAAAACATAAATGATCTAAATTTGACAAGTTGTATTTAACTTCTGACCCTGTGAAAACACTTCCAGCTGACAGTGAGCTCCACAAAGTCCAGGAACCTCATGAATTCTAAATATATTCTAATATTCTGATATATTCTAGATTTGGAGTTGCATGCTACTATATAGGCAGTTGCTCTCTTTATGTGGATTTCATTCATTCCATTTATTCTGGTGATAATTCTGGGTGGAGTTAATGAGCCAAAGACAGAGTACTACCTGGACAGGTTGTTTGTCACAGAAAACACAACATACAGAGATTTAAAAAAAAAACATTCACACTGACATTCACACCTCTGATTAATTTAGAGTCTCCAACTAACCTAAACTTAATCTGCAGGTTTTTGGACTGTGGGAAAGAGTCAGTGAGGCTTATGTAAATATTCACACTACTATTTGATCTGATGGATTTGATTATTCTTACTTAATTCTGAGTCTCACCTTCATGCCAGCAGCTGAGACTGCTCTTCTGAGGGTCACATATGAGGAGATGCTTGAGGACTGATTTAGTCTGAGGGAGGAGCCGGCTACTCCTGAGGCAAAGCCAATATTAGGACACTGTTCTCAACTTGGCAATATCTACTTGGTAATAAGACATATGACAAAAATATCTTGGTGAGTGGAATTTAGGGCTGCACGATATCAGGAAATCATGTGATATGCGATAACGTTGCTGAATATTGTGTTGACTATTTCACTCATGATAAATGATAAGAGATACAAATAGAAGTGTTTGCTTTATTATGTACATAGTAAAACAGACAAAATAAACGAGAGTGATAATAATTGAGGAATTTTATTTTAATCTATTTTTATTGCCAAGGGTACCATGCATGTAAACATCACGATGATGATACATTTACCATATATTGTGCAGCCCTAGTCGAATTTACATAAAAATGCTTATGGGGAATCCATCAACCACATACTGTACCTCTGCTCGGTAATGTCTGGTAACCTCCACTGTGTCCAGATGCTATGACTGTGATGTGGCTGGAGCCATCTCCAGCCCCCATGAGCTCTGGGTCGCTCAGGAACGGCCTGAGTTCCACCTGAGAAACACAGACAGTGATTAGAAGCTGATAAGAAACTCAAGTTTAGACTTTGAAATAGCACACAGAGATGAACAGGCTCTGTACCTTACTGTCTCCATTAGTGTACTGGCCGATCTCTCTGTCTCTTTTGCGTTCATCCGACTGTCGTTTGAGGCCACGTACAGAAGTGTGTCTGATGACTGTTGTCTCCCGAGGCAATGGGGGCACAGCAGGGGGATGTTCATCAGGACTGTAGAGCTGAGGTAGAGGAGGTCTGGGAGGCACATCTTCCTCACCCTGCATACGGAAACACACCTGCTAAATATTTAGGAATACTTCATCAGACATTTCCAAATGATCACAAAACCACTGATAAATGTCTGATGCTGTGCACAAATTTGCGGATATTGACATTAGCCTTTTTTTCGTGCTGTTTTTGACCACTGGGAGTGCTATGGAGCTGTTTTTTTCCTGAATGCAACACAAATGTACGCATTTGGGTGACACATTTTTCATGTTCCATTCTGATACCAAAAGCAAAACATTTGGTATCCAACGATAGAAGTAACATTCATTTAAATGATAATGTTTACATGTATTTAAACGTGTTTGCTTCGGTTTTTATTTATGTATTTCAATAATCCAGGTAGAAGATATTTTAGTTGAAAGTGGCGCATTAATATGTAACATTTTTTGTTGTTGGAATTCTGTTCATTTGATACCAAAAGCAAAACATTTGGTATCCAACGATAGAAGTAACATTCTGATAGAATAATTTCACATCTATTAAACTAATGGTAAATGGTCTGTATTTATATGGTGCATTTCTATTCTTGATGAAAACTCAAAGCTGCTTTACACTAAAGTTTCACGATTCACCCATTCACTCAAACGTTCATATAGCACATCAATATGCAGCACGTTACACACACAGTATTTCATACCAACTGACAAGCTGCTGGCACAGTCGTCAGGAGCAATGTGGGGTTAAGTATTATGCCCAAGGACATATCAGCATGCAGACTAGAAGAGCTGGGAATCAAACTCACAAGCTTCCGTTCTAAGACAACTTTCTCTACCACTGAGCAAGCGTCAACCAGGGGCAGAGACATCAGAAGAGAAATAGACAATTCCAGTGAAATTTTTGGATTTAAATGATAATGTTTACATGTATTTAAACGTGTTTGCTTCGGTTTTTATTTATGTATTTCAATAATCCAGGTAGAAGATATTTTAGTTGAAAGTGGCGCATTAATATGTAACATTTTTTTGTTGTTGGAATTCTGTTCATTGTCCACATGGGCTGCTCACTGTCTGGGTCTAAAGCAAACAGAAAAAAATATATATTTTTAATGAAAAATATGTCATAGCTCTCACCCTTTGATTAATGCGAATCAAAAAGTGGAAATGGAACACTGATCCAAAAAAAAAAAAAAAACTTTTCTGAGGGTGACCACATAATATTTTTCACTCACTGATAGCTGGTTAAACAGTTTGAGATAACATATAAAAATGTGACGAGCTCAGTCAGCAGACAGCACAAGTTGCTTTGTGTTAAGTCATTTTCACACAAAGATGCCTTTCCTTTGTAGGAACCAGCTAAAGTAGCTCTCATGGATGGGGTCACTCACCCATTTAAACCCACTGGTGATGGTGGCAGAGTGGTGTAGCAGCTGCTGGCTGGGGCTGGAGGAAAGAGTGGGGGTGTGGCTACTTGGGCTGAGGTGGGGGCTGTGCTGCTGCTGGTGCAGTCTCATCTCCATGGCAGATGAGCTCCCAGACACAGAAGGCACTGATGACGCCGACACTGAAGGCACAAATTTCCTCTCTGGGGAATTTAATGTACATGAACATTGAAACATGAACACACATACACACAAACACACATCCTGTAAAGAAAGAGCTAACTTTTCCTATGGGAAATATTCGCTACACTTGTATAGGATTAAGAGCTTAATGATAAGAGAGAGTGGCGTGATCACATAGCATGCACGGCACTGCTCAGACAGTAAATACACATAGGTTTGGTCACATTTAGACCTCCAGGTACAGTAGTTCTAGTCTTACCTGGGTTGGTAACAGAGGAGATAGTGACTTTGTAGTTGGCTTTACTGGAGCTGAGACCAGCGATAACATCCTCGATCCTCCACAACTCCTTTCTGAGCTGGACTTTTTCTTGCTGCTCACAGAGAAACACAAACAAAATGCCTGTTTTATACTCTGTTCAATCCGCAGGCAAATTGTTTTTTTTTCCTGATAACATTTTAGGCTGACTGTATGCACAATCAGGTTTGTGTATCAGGACATGGCCAAACTATTTACAAGAGTTGCTTTGGTTATGATGATGGAGTACCCACGTTTGTGACACGCCTATAAAACATGGATGCAGGAAAAAAATTGAGTTACATTATCTAACTTTTTCTTGCGCAAACTTGACATCTGAAAGCAGCCAGAGCTGTAGAAATCTAATTTGGATCAAATTTCACACCACCCCCAAATGTGGTTTAAGTCAGATTTCAGAATTTGTTTTCTTTTTAATATGCTCTCCAGATTTCAATACAACAATCTAGATAAACTCCACATATGCAAGAAAAAAAAACACCATTTTTTTTCCTAGCAGTCTGAGCAAAGCCTATGTTGCTATAATATACACTGGCCAGTAACACAGATCACTTTTTGTTGGACCACCTTTAGCTTTGATAATGACATGGATTCACTTGCATTAATATTTCAACAGGATCTTGTATTGATGATGAGGTTGGACCACTGTGTTCAGTCTTTTCCAGTACATCCCAAATATTCTCATTGCAATTGTACTCTTTGGTGGTCCATCCATGTGTGAAGATGTTGACATGCTCCCTGAACTACTCTTTCTCAGTTTGTTGCTGATGAATGTTGGCCATGTCATTCTGTAACGTGTCCCCAAAATCTGGTCCTTTCTATTAGTATTTATTGTTATATTTAGGTAGTGAGCTGACCTCATTGCTGGGCACATAATCATGACACTAACCCCAAAGGCTTGTACAGTAGACACTATGCGGCTTTATTTTGGCAGTTGAGTTTTAATTCAAAGCGAAAATCTGATCATGTAAACAGGTATCAAACAAACAGAATTCTTTCCTTTCACATACGAGTGATGAGTGAGACTGGTTGCTTGTGTTGTCAATTGAGAGCAGTGAGCAACAGACCTGAGACAGATCACTGCGATTCATTTGTCCCTGCAGGGCCGTCTTCAGCCAGTCCACATCTCTCTCCAGCCGGCTGTACTCATTCCATGCATTCTCCATCTCCTACAGAACAAAGCAGAACACTCTTCCAGAGAGAGAACCATCACACCAACCACCACTAAAATAGACATTTCACAGCTCCACCCCCTCACTCAAAGATTTACAGTTGCAGTTGACAAATAAGCACAAACGGTATGAAGTGAAACTTTGTATGATTAGGTGTCTTGAGTTACTCCTGGTTTATGTTTTCTTACTTGAGGTCACATTTTAAATTTAAAGTAACTTGGATTTGACCTTTTGTTTTTATTTTTCACTCGGTCCTTTGCATGATTTAAAATATCCACTGTGTGTAATAAATGTTTTTGTACGGCCACAATGATTGAAATGACTGTGAGCCAAAACTAAGCATTTGCTATTTTTAAATCTTGTGGTTTCTTTGTATAAGTTTTATTGAATACTGGGTATTTTGAATATCAATGAAGCGTTCTTGTGTGTGGTCTTATATGTACTTATTTGTTTCACAGCGGACCCAGGTTCATCCCCGAACATTCATTTTGATACTGTCATAGTAAAGATGAAACTTTGTGCCAGTTGCAGAGACCATAGAAAAGGAATGACTAAAAACACAAGCAAACAGGCAAAAACCAAAAAAACTAAACATGATGCATGATGAGGTGTCAGAAATGACATCTGAGTCATCTGAATCTAATTTTCTAACAAGCTGAAACTAAATAAACCAGACCTCTCATATTCAAACTTTAACAATGAAGTCAAATAATCAGCATTTCTAATTATACAGCTCTTGTGAGCGAAAGCTGATTGTATCTCACCGTGGACACTTGGGATATTTCAGCCCTGATGTGCACCACATCTTCTTGTAGTAATTTCTGCTGATAGGCGATCTTCTCAGCATGAGCTGGGTGGTCTCTGTATTGCTCCATCTGCTGGTGGGAAACATCCAGCACAGACTCTAACTTGTCCTGGAAAGGGACATGAAAACACAAATTGTACTCCACAACAATACAACAATACAGAGATAAGAACAGAATAAAATACACATATAAAAAAACCAAAAACCTTATCTTCCTTCAGAGTGCGTATCCTGGCCTCTAACTCCTGAAGAATCTTGTCTTGTTCACAAAGTCGACTTAATTTCACCTAAAGAGCAGAAACACATTGAAATAACAAGAATGCAAGAAAAGACATATAGAAAAATGACATGTAGTTCTCATTATAATTGTTCATTGTATACTAGCAACAATACCACATAGATATTTAAATAAACAGATAAAAAAATCAACAGAAAATCAACATTCATTCAGCCTCATTTTAACAATTCAGCCAAAACAGATGAATTGATTGTCTATTGTTGTCTACACGTCTGTATAAATGTCAATAAAGCGTAGAAATCTGTTCAGACATCCCAGATGGACTCTTCTCATCACTGCAGTGAGAAATATCAAAAAGACTCCATACTGTCTGGTTTGGGGGGAGAGATTGGGTGATACAAATTATGAGTAATCATAATCAAAAATCCATATTTTCAAATTCACTTTTGGTGAAAAAACATCTTAATTGAGAGTGACAGATTTGTTTTCCCAGAAATGGGTTATGTGTTTATGAAAACAACATAAGATTGCCTACTTCACAGTCTTTCGCACACAGCGTATTTCTTTTTCTCAGATCTATTTATCATTCTGTTCAATTAATAATTAAGCTGTTTTTTATTTTGCTGCTGTATATTGTTGTTTTTAATTGCATAAAATATTCATGGTTCCTACAAAATTACTGGCAATTTCTTATAAATTGTTAAAATGGAACAATGCTAATGATGAAAAGCCAGGACATCCATCTTATTTACCTCTATTTAGCAGAAAACAAAGAGCAGGATTCGGGCAAATCAAACTGAAAAATTTAGCAGCTCAACATTTTAAACTCCCATTACATGTATTTTTCCCTTTAAATTGCAGGGAAGAAAATAAAAGCTGTGGTCGATACTTTCAGGCCCTCACTGTGCAGTGAGGATGGATGTCCCCACAGTGTTGCAATGTACATAAGTACCCTTCCCTTCGCCGCCTCTGTTTACCACAACTTAAAAACACGCACACACAAAACCCACACTAAAACACACAGTAAAGTCAAGCTCAAGTCAGCTGATTCTCTGTAGTGGATTACAAGAAGTCAAAAAAGGAGATCTTAAAGAAAAGAAAGACATGGATAAACAACGTTCCTATGTGACTGCTTCTTCCAATCCTGACACCATAATGATTAACTTACATCAGCATCACTTTCTGCTATTTTCACAGGCCTGGAAGGTCTTTCTTTTTTTAAACTCTCTCGTCCAGTAACCTGAAATTCCCAACAAGCACCCATGAAATGTTTATCATCAGTAATCAGATGACATATTTTAAATTTTAAACTCATGCTTTGAGGTGACAGATGAGAACAAGTGCTTGAATTTTTGGCATGACAAATCAGATGGATGGAAAACAAACAAAAAAGCATGATTTGCTGGTATAAAATCGAGTGCTCCAAAATAAAAAGCTGCACTTTTTTGGCATAATTTTTTTAATTTTAACAACCAGGTCTGTTGCATGAACAAGGAGAGACATTGACTTTTGAAATGTCAATTCTATAATTCTTTTTACATTATTGCTATTAAAAATTGCCATAACTTTAATATTATTAATAAAGCTACAGCATGTTACTTTGCTATTGAGTTTCACAACAGTGTGGTGAGGCTGTACATACCGTACAGTCTTCAGGATATATAGCTGGGACAGTGTGAACAGAAGGCTACAATTACAAATTATAATTTTGAGTTTTACAGTGTAATGCCTTAGTTTCTATAATACTCAAAAACAAGACCTTGGTGTGAACACATCATATGTTATCTTGTCATATCCTTTTCTCAAAGAACACATTTTTTTTTCTTTACAAGCAAAAACAAAAGCAAAGTGAAGATATCAAAGAGAAATTTAGAATTTTCAAATTTAGAAATTTAGCATTCAGAAATGCTAAACAGCATGCAAAGAATCACTTTCCCATCACAACATCCTTTCCATCATCTCACATTTCATTCATGAGCAGCATGACAGGCATCAGGGATGCATCACATTCTATTTGAGAAGCAGAGGAAGGGTCTGATTCACATTGTGTGCGTATGCACACTGTCCTAAAAGTGCAGCAGCATCCATAACTTAGAGTGGAGTTTTCATACACATAGTGCAATGAAATGATCATCGGATCAATACTTTGGATGTGTTTTGAAACAGGAAGCGAAGAGTGATTACTCTGTACGTACCCAGCATTGCAATGTGACCTTCCTCCATTCCACAACAAAACCAAAATTAATGAATTGTGGTGTTAAACATACAAATCAAGTAGAATATAAGTAAGAATATTTGCACATGATTAGATGATGGAATAATTACAAATAACAGATAGCCAAATGAGCTATATTTTTAAATACAGCAGCCTTTTCAATTGTAGTATTTGTTACACTGATACACTTAATTGGATGTCACGTGACTCAAATATTTTAGAATTTCAGCTATGTGATCTTCAAAACTTTGTTTTTCCACTGGAAAACATTGTGATAAACTGAACATAAGAATATGTTCAGTTTATCACAATTGGTCTTTTAGTTGGGTTCATTAGCTCGTTCATGTGAAAGTGTCTTTTTACATTCACACTGACATGATAGAACAAGGTGTTCATTCCATTGTAAGGGGACAGTAGAAAGCACAGTGCAGAACAGAACAGAACAGAACGGAGGGAAGGCGAGTAAAGGAGAGACAGGGAGGCAGATGTTGGAGGCAGCAGCAGGAAAAAACAGCACTACAGTCCAAAGAAAGAGAGATGAAGTAGAAGATGAAAAGGATAAAAGTGGCATTTACTCTGTTGGGGCCCACCTTCAGATCTAGATACTCCAGGTCCTTCTTCAGTTGTATGTAAGTATCATCAGCCTTTAAATGAGCAGTGGAGAGATAAATCATTTGAAATGACGCTGCAAAGGATAATGGGTAACCAGATGACTCTTAAGGCCTTTATTAGCTGTTCAGGCTTTGCTGAACTTTAATTAACTTGATCTCAATTACAGTTTGCTTCTACCTCTGTATTTTTATCTACAGTGAGTAAAACCAAACTGTAATTACATAATAGTGGATTGTGAACTGGTTTAATGTCTCATGTTTGACCTCATACAACATGCAACACAGGTTTTGTGCATGACATGTGGTAGGACCGAGGGTTTGCACTCCTTCATGAGTGCAGAGAATGGCCAGAGAATGGTTGGATGTTAGAAAGTGGGTGGAGCTCCATTGCAGCTTCACTGTTTGTGAACAGGCACTTACAAGAAACTGTGGCCTGATGGCTGCTACAGATTGATAACACCACAAGCATAATATTCATTAGATTACACACAGATGCAGATGCACATGTAAAAGTTTTGAATGCAGGCATAGTCGCGCAGCAACATGCTTCAAATATGGCATACAGTATTACTTATTATAAATAGACTGATACAAGCCTTTGATAGCATCTGAACAAGGTGGATTAAGACACTAATGTAAACTTAAAGGCAATACAGCCCATGCCAAGATGACTGAACAAGACCAACAGGCACAGAGTCTTTAATTCATGACAGGGAAGTAAATGTATGGGACTGGAAAGGTTGATGAGCACTGGCAGGGGGTTGCAGTGTTCTGACCTGCATGCTGTGACCCAGAAGGCCGTTGTGCTGGTGGTGCTGGAGATGAGCGAATGCATAGCTGGGGCTATGCACACCAGCCATCTTGGCCTGATGCCTCCGAAGCTGAATGAGGAGCAGAGTCAGCTCCTCTGGCTGTAGCCAAGCCCCATATTTAGGGGCCGGAAGGCCAGTGAAAGCACAGAGAAATATTTGAGAACCATCTGGGCAGTACAGAGGCTGAGCTATAGCAGCAGAAGAGCTCTGCCTCTATTAATGTTAAAAACTAAAACTGGAGCCAACAAGGAAATAAGAATATGCTGATCAGCCACAAGGGTGCAATTCTGCTGGCTGCAGAAAGAACGCAGTTTTAATGGAAATCTATTGAAAATGAGCCTTGATTTATACAAATGAATGGTCTGAATCACTAGTTTTGTATTCTTCAATAAGACATGGTATCATTTTTTTAAATTATGTCCCTGATAAAGTACAGCACGAGTGGACACCAGTGTGATTGACAGGTGCTTGGTTGCAGGTGATGCCTCTGAACTTCCAGTCTTTAAAACCTCAACATAACAGGACTCCAAATTCTATGGGTGACATAATGACTGTTTGGTCCTCAGTGATCCACTCACTGTTGACATCTGGCATTAAAATGAGTCCTGGATACATCCTGAGATTGCTGTGACAATTGCCAAACAAGACTGGAGTGTTGCTTTAGTTACCTCATCAGTGAGCATCTTGCCCATGAGTAAAACACTGCACAAGAGCTGCGAGCCCTGGATGCTCCCAGCTGTCATGACCCCAAGAGCAGGAGACTAGCAATGAGGGTGTAGTTCAGTTATGGCCACACGTTTCACTATAAGCAACTGTTAACTCAACATGCGGGCCTGATTAGTGTCATCAGCCTACAGTGTGTTCTGAGGACATGTGCATTCATGCAGCTCAGGAATTTGGCCACAAGTGTCCTCAAAGCCACATTTAACTGTGTTTTTTGTGACTGGATCTAAGAATGCATTCAGGAAGGATAGGAAGCTTTCACACCTGTACTTAGCGTGATCTGGATGTGATCAGATCACTCAGGATGTATGTTTACTGAAGGTCTGAACAGGGTCTATGACAATAAACATATTTTTTCGAAATTTAAGTTATGTAGTGTCACGGAGAGGATCATACCGTTTTTCCATGTAAGCTTGGAGCACTGACAGTGTGTGTGATGTAGCCCATGGCTGGCATGGATCTTCGCTCTAACTTTGATGTCTGTGGACAAACAAAATCAATCAATTTTTTATTACAGATCTCATAGTGCAAAATCAAACAGAACATCTAATTGAGTAAGTCGTCTTCCACAGTGTTCGACCACTCCATCACACCAAATAAAAGTTAAACCATTGCCTCAGAGTCTAAACAAACTTGACGACGTGGCAGATTTATTTTTTCCATCTATCCTTTTCTCCCTTTCATCAACCCTCATCTTTTTTAAAACAAGGTGCGCCCCAAGTTTTAGACGCTACAGGGCTAGGAGAATTTGACATTTTTGCTTAACACACAGAAAAAGCGAAAACCGGGCCTACCACAGAACCTTAAAAGGACACAAACAACAAGAGATTTAATTAACTACACATAAATTATATTAAACCTGCTTTCTTAAAATAACATTTGTTTGCTACCAGCAAGAGAAGCACTGTAAGCCATTCCCTTTGAGATTCCCATGCCACATTTTTTTTTGCTGTATAATAGGTTTTTTATTTAAATGTGAGATCAGAAGAAAGAGAACGCTGCTGATGTTTGAGATACAGAGAAGATGTTTATAGGGTGCTGAGGAGCCGTGGGCAAATTAGATTAGCCGCTAATAAAACATACTTCTTAATGATATTCCACAGAGGTACAGATTGCTATTACTTAAGCGCACTACAGCCAGAGAGAACCATCAGCCACAAAGATGCTGGCTGTACCAAAACTTAAGTTCATTACCGACTAAATTTAGTTCCCATAAACATTGCTCACTTGAATCATCTTGCATATACTCTCTGTGGCTGCCTTTGTTGAAAATGTTTCTTCTTCTAAGGGGTTTTCCATAATTGTGCGTCACTCTATTTTATGGTTATAATTAGTGTCCCAACACCAGGGTGAATGATGGAGGAAACAGAGCATCTGCGACACTTTGTTTACTTGTGCAAGGCTAATGGGTTGGTTATGAGGCTTGTGTGTGCTGGCAAATGTGGTGATGGTTTGGAGGGAGATCTTTTCACATGTGGAGGGTGTGGTGGGGAGACAGCGCAGGGTGTGGATGACAGGACGTCCCCTTGCTCCGTCTCCTGTGGTAGCGGCGTAGCAGTCTGAGCACTGCAATGGGGAACAGCAACGTAGCGAGCTTTTTACTCACACACGCTTGCGCCACCTGTGGAGTGGGCCTGGGCGTGGACTGTGTGAATCTACAAATGATTCACATGAGCATCAAAGTGTGTGCGCTGAGCAGCCAGAGCCTTCTCATGCTCCTCATTCTGATCTTCCCATGGTGTCATTGTGAGCTCACAACATCCTACAAATTGACATCAATTGATATCTCACATCCTCAACCCAAAGCTACTGTGAGAATGAAAGCTTTGTTATTTGCTGTCCTTCGTGTGAAATAACACATTTTCCTTAAATCTCTGTCCAATGACAGGCGACTGACATTAACTGTGCGGCAGCACTACAAAGTTAAACCACCATCACTAAGAATAAGTTCACCATTTTAAGAAGGATGGGACTTTCATCCATCCATTGATTGTTGTTGGACTATAGTTTTGGGAATGAACTATTTTGTGCCAAAAAAATGATCCGCCATACCATAGTAAATCTCCACTTCTCTTCACCAAATTAATTGCACAATTTCCACACACACCGTAGGCCTCGATAATCAGTTACTTCATGTGTCTGTAGAAAGTCAAAAATGAATTAAGGCTAAGTGGCATATTCATGTCTTGTTTTGTTGACAAACACACAAAGGGGATATTCACTTTACACACACACAAAAAATTGGAAATTAATTTCTAGAAATATTTTGTTCATTGACTTGCCATTTTAATCAATACCTGGAGAAAGCACTCACAGAGCACAAACCTCCACCAAGGCTGCTCAGTTAACCACAGAGTCAATACGCTCCCTTATCTCACAAGATAAACAGTCGATGTAAATAATGTCCTGAATCCCTGGATCTGAATCACCACCAACATCTTATTATTTCTTTGTTGGGCCACAACCTGCAGTATCAGAAAATGTTATCCTAATTCAACCTTTACTTTTTGAGCTGTGCTGCTCACAGACACAACAAACGAATATGGTCAAAAACATAATCTCACCGGTGAGGTATTAATTTAGACATGGAGATAACAATGATAGTCCACCTGAAAAAAACCTTAGTATTTTAAGAGAACAAAACAACAACAAAAAAAATCAGCAGTATTAGAAAAACACACGTTGTTACAATAAGGGATGGACTCCTTCCTGGTTTTCCAGAACTTGCCAATATTTTTAAAATATGTTAGTAGAATCAGCATTTTCTAAGTAGTACACCAATGTTTACAATGTTTACAAGTACAATTATGAGTCATACTGACTTAGGGAATAACAGAATAGTCTTTATGTTTCCCAATCATTGTTATAGCTCATTTTGCCATACTTCTTACCTGAGAGAGTTGGGCACAGATATGACCAGGGGAACTGGATCTCGTGTTGTCCCCTGACACCACTTCATCCAGAGGCCTGACTGTACGTCTGTCTGAGGGTGTGTGTGGCCTACGAGGGGACAGGGGTTTGAATGATGAGGGGACAGACGGTGGGACTTCACAAGGGGAGGGAGGGACCGATATGGAACGGGGCATCTCCACAGTAACTCTAAAGGATGATGAATCTGTGAAGTTTGGCCCACTGTATACGGGAGCAGTGGGGCTGCCGTGCCGGAACTGCTGCCGCTGCTGCCACTCATACAGCTGCCACACCATTCCTTCTTTGGCAGCCATTCGCTCGTCAGTGGACATGCGGAAGTGACTGAGCCGGTCGTGAGCATACTTGTAGTCACTGGGCAGTTTACATGTTGCTGGAGGAGAGTTGCTGCCAGAAGGGAGACGAGGAGACTTTGGCAACGACTGATAGGTAGAATCCACTGTGCTGCCTTTAGGCTTTAAGGGGGGGATTCGTCGAGGGGGGTTGTATTCAGCAGAGGGAGAACTGAGACAGAGAAACACAGTTTTATTTACCTATGTGTCCACTAATATAATTCTTTGTCTTCATGGCCTAGTTCTTCTCTACATTTCCAAATTAATGCATGCTTACTCCATCGATAGAATACTAAAGTCATTTTATAAAAAACACTTATGTTTCCTTTGCTTCTCTGGCTCCTAGGCTCTAGAATTATCTCCCTGCTTCCACCACATCAGCAGAATCAGTTGAATGTTTCAGAAAAAACTAAAACTAAAACATACTTCTTCAGGCTGGCTTTTCAACAACTTGGATACAGTGTATCAAGTGTACATGTATTTGCTGCATCTGCTTTAAAGTGACACAATGTAGTTTTTGCTCTTGGGATCTGCCTAAAGTTTGAAAAAAGTACTGTCTGTCGCTTCTGTGGTTAAAAATACGCCGTGGTAACGTGCATTTGTTGACAAACCAATGATACTGGAGAACTCCAGCCATGTCTTCAACAAGCATGTTATAACTAGCAGCAAGGGGGAAAAAAACACGCTCCACTACTTAAATAACTTTCAAATTCTGCAAGCTCTAACACACTGGTTACACTTTCTTTCTTGGAGTGACCTAAACCAAAATTATATTTGGTTTAGTAAAGGTGATGAGACACCCTCAGGATCTAACAAGGGCAATAATCAAACTGGTATAAGTAGACAATAAGTTCAAACTATATTTGGAGACATTATTCAGAGGTTGAAATACTACATGGTGTCGCTTTAAATGTTTCTGTTTTGTGATCAGATGCTGTTAAGCACCTTGTAACTTGTATAGCACTGTCAAATGTGCTATACATTACATTATATATTATATATACATTTATAATTAAGTCTGTGTTTTCAGAATGTTTGCAATGATACTGTTTCGTCCATCCTTGTCGGTCTATTGTTGCATACTGAACATTATTTTGAAGATATTAACTTGGAAGTGGGAAAGGTTGGGCGGGATGGTTCAGGTTCTCTTAACATATGTAATTTTGTGATTAAGTATGTTGTACTTATTTTTTCATCTTTACTGTACATATACACATAAATGCATTGTAATCCAATGTTTTACTTACATAAAAAGACATTTAATAGATAACACTGACCAAAGTCCTCAGATTAGCCACTAGAGGGAAGCATTTACTCAAGTTTGTTTTCATCATCATTCACGATTCTGTTAAAAAGCAATGTGTCAAACTGAGTGTGGAGTCATACTGACCTCTTTGGAGGGTCCCCTTTTTGAACTTTGACCCACTGCTCCACATGAGCAAGTGTACTCTTCCTCTGCACATGTTTCTCAGGGCTCATCTGTGAAACAAAGCCCCGCTGATAGACAAGATTTCCATTTTGTTCCGGTGGCAGAGTCAACTGGAGTACCGTTTGCTGTCCATGGGCGGCACCATTGACTGAGTCTGGAGAGAGTCCCTCTACACGCTCCTCTGTGGCTGCCTGACTGGGCCTCCCTTGAATCTCTAATCCATACCTCGTCTCATCTCCATGAGTCAGTCTGATACCATTACCACAAGACTCTTTTCTGTCTGTTCTGTGAAGGCGTTCTGACTGAGATGAGTTCTGGCTGATGTGGACATGGTTGGTTTGAGGGACTGCCTGCTGTCCAGCCTTCTCTGGCCTCTCCACCTCTCTGAGAAAAAGGGAGATAAAGAAGATATGTTAACAACACTCAAAATATCATGTTGAGTGCGTATGAAATAGCATCTCTTAAATGTATTGAAAACCCATTCCAAGTTATACAGTCTATGGACAAAAGGTTTCAACTAATTCATCTTTTATACTACTATTGTAAACGTCCAATTTGCCTAATCCCCAAATTTGCAGCAGCTTTTTAAACTGTGGGAGGAAGCTGAGAACCTGGAGAAAACCCACACACACAGGGAGAACATGCAAACTCGATATAGTAAGGCCCTTAATCCGATCGGGTCGTTAACCCGGGTCTTCTTGCTACAAAGGAAAGAGTGCTAACCACTACACCAACTGTGTAACCCAAAATGAAACCAGTTTAGTGTATATAATATATTATTACTCCATTATATCACCTCATATAATTAAAACTAACTAAGCCTTCATGTCATCTGGGCCATGAATGCTTCTCAAACAAAAATTTTAGGTGCACTGACTTACAGTGGCCTCTAAGTGGCGTTATTGTACTGGCTTTTCAAATAATGCGGAGCATCCAGCCAATCTATTCCACTCACCACAGATAGAGATATCACAGAGTATCTGACCGTATTGCGGATTATAACTGTAATTGATTGCCTACAATTAAAACAAAAAAAGATATGCACATTAAGATTACTGCAGTGCAATGTTTATGCGCAGCCCGTGCTCAGCTGCAAAAGGCTGCACTGAGCCTCATATATTGTACCTGATCCAGTAAACAGTGTCCAGTTCAATGAAGTGTAAGAATACATCATCAAAAATGAAGGATAAAAAGTAGTATTGGTTTCATGCCCAGGTTCCAGTAATGATGTCATCTCAACTCATAACCAGATGTGAGAAAGATGAAGGCGACAAACAAATAAAGTCAATCCTGCTCTGTGGAGCAAGACCCACCTCTTTATAGTGTGACTCTGCTGCATCAGCGCAGCCTGGTTCATGGCCCGGATCCAGCCATTCATGTCCTCCTGTGTGTCCGCACTGAAGAAATATGTCCGCATCCCGCAGTGCTCCGCCTGCGAGCCAATCACAGAGTTCTTATTGTAAATGTAGGAGCGCATTCCTGTGTGGGTTGCCTGTCAGAGAGAGAGAAAGAGAACGAGGATAGAAATGAGAACTTAAAGGGGGAAAAAACCTGCCAGTGAGGATGATGAGAAAACTTTGCTGAAACTGACAGCTGTCCCCTCATTCAACACAAAGTTTACAACAACATTTTACTGAAAACAAGAATAAAAAGGGAGCAGAAGTGCTGCAGGAGAAACAGTGTCAGAAATATGCTGTTTCTTGGCAAAGGAGGAAAAAAAAGTAATATTTCTTTATGATTTTCACAAAAATTGTGCATTTCAAAAGCAAACAGAATTAGACAGCAAATAGGTAAACAGCCATACACTAACAGAGAAAAGGTAACACACCACACACACACATACGCACAAATAATACATTTTAAATACAGTATCAGCTTAGTTTTGATAATTTCTATGAGGACATCACTCATTATAGGTGCAGACAAGCAGCTGCACCACAGTCACCTGCAGATTATGCTGTACTCATTTACCCAATATACAGGTGAAAATAAGAAATTAATAGTGTGAATTTCTATCATGCTGTATATATCCATAATCAATATTGTTTTCAGTGAGATTTAACTTTTTGTTGTTAACATATCACAAAATCATTAAAGTGTGATTTTCACTGTCAAGTACCACAACACACTAAATAAACAGAGGTAACAAAAAAACTATCCACAACAGAGACAATAACTTTTGAAAATATAACAATGATCTAATCCTAACTTAATAGTAGCCTCACTACAGATTTCTTAATAATAAATTACATGTATCTATGTAATTAATGACAAGATTTCCTTTCTTTTTTGGTCTGTTCATAAGCAACAAAACAACCATTTATCCATTACTACGACTGTACGTAGTTCAATACAGATAATAGTCATCTTCAATAACAGGTAACATGTGACAAGCCAAAGACTGCAAAGTAAATCCAGTAACAAACCTTCTGTAGATGTAGAGGAAAAAGTTGATGTTTATACTGGATTTTATGTTGTAACACAATATACAATGTAACACATTCACACACAAACCCACACACACTTAAAGTCAGACAGACAAAGCTGTGGCCCCACATGATAATGACAATGTGATGAGTGACAATGGTGCAGTTTGCCAAGACAAACACCAGAGCCATGAACATACAGTGCATGTACATGAGAGTGAACTAAATTTATTATGTTCGAGTTTAATTGGTGAGTTGACCACATTTAAAAAAATGGCAATAGGTTAACAAACTTAAATATCCTTTTCATTTTTTCTCACTGGAATCCAACACATTGGACTTTAAATGAAATGAATTTGATGGTTAAGTCCTGACCCCTGCCTTTAAATTTGACATTCATATTGTTGAACAAAGCAAAGATTAGAGCGTTTTATATGTTTATATATACATTTCTAATACTATTTCGTATTTAAAAAAAGGTAGCTGAATTGTTGACTATAACAAACAGCATTTTTACCTACAGGCTCTGGTTTTGTCTACTGATGACTGTTGCTGTAGTCCTGTATGTGCATGATGCAACGCTGATGCACATTTAGTAATAATGTGCATTCAGCAGCTGGGAGCATGGTATGAGACATAATGAGCTGAGAGTGGCAGTCCAGGATGAGGCCAAAGTGAAATCAAATACCTATTCATGCAAGACAGGAAGTCTGTGTGATTCAGGATTGCCGCCTGCAGATAACAGTGCTCACTCCGCCCGCGCGCACACACACCAGGTCACAATGGAAGGCAATTTGACCATCAGGGAATGAGAGAAACACAGCGAGATGAGCAAAAATAAGAGAATAGAAAACAACAGGAAGTTACTGCAGATCAGTGCTGAATCAACAAGAAAGAACAGAAGTGATGCTGTCTGTGGTCTTGCTGTCATCAGAGCAGCAGAAATGAGTTACAGTGCAGCGTCATAGGGTATTTATTATTATATTATTTTTTTAATAAACAGAATTACCAGATTATTATAAATATTGGCCAATGACTATTTTATTGTGTAAATATTTACATAAACAACACATATTTTGCTCTCAGAAACTTGATATATTTATTTGAAAAGGTTTGGTTGAAAAGGTAATTGTTATTATTAAACTGCTACATTGCATTTGATTGGTGGGGGGAAAAAAGAAACCAACGGTACAAATCGGCCAAAAACAGTGTCATCATATATTAGCTGCAGGTTGTCTTGATTTGTTAAGATCAGCATCAGTCACAGAAAAACCAGTATCGGTAGACCTCTCATATGACTATGACAACACAGCATAGTGCTTTCCCAAAGATGAAAATAAAAAACACGCTCTTAAGCATTAATATTTCAGAGGGGCATAGCAAGGACACCCTGTAGTGACCTCTCCTGTCTTCTCCACTAAACTGCTGCTTAACAAAATGGTTGCAAGACAAACTCATTATTTCAGGCCACAATAGGCTGCAGTCTGTAATTCACTGTACATGTGAGTGCTCCAGTGTCATGAACAGTCCACTGTTTTAACAACAGCAGATATCTAGTAAGCAGCTTTGGCGCTTACTTAGCAGTAATTTAAATTTTCTAAAGCACCTCAGATGCACATAATGAAATCTCCTGCTCTTTACTGCATGATGGCTCAGGGAGAGAGAGGGAGGAAACAAGGAGCTTTTAAATATGGGTTGGAACAGCATAGTCGTGGCTCGTTTCCCCTAACCTTAACATACTCCACAGCATATGGTGGGAGGAGATGGAGAAAAAAGCGGAATGTATAATTAACACTCCCAGCAGAGAAATTATCATAAAAATTCCATTGTATATAAAATGATCTTTAAAGCACAGACGATCTATATATTCCCCCACGAGCACACACATTCAAATTCACACACATTTACACACATGAGACTCAAAGAACAAAAAAGCACCAGTACAAATGAGCTGAAAGGATTGTGACAGAACGCCCTGAAGCTGCAGTGATGCATCAAACATTCAGGTAGCATTGTTCTTAGCAACAACTCACAGCAGAGGAGCGTGATAATAACATTAACCTTCTTTCACCATAAGAGTAAGACATTAATCCCTTTGCTCTCATTTCTTAGAATTCAGAGACATGAGAAGAAAAAAGGCTTTCAAAAATGCACACTTTCAAGTTAAAATGACATTTTTACCATAAAATGTAGCTGCACTGTTTTAGGTGCAACAAACAATGTGTCATTCAGCTTTCTGTGAAAGAACAAAGCCCTTGCAATGTGCACATGAAGACTGCACTGCTGTAGCCTCTCCAGTTCAGTGTGAAGGTACTGAAACACAGTGAAAAATAAATTCATGCATACAGTAAGTCTGTTTTACTTTAAACAAATATACTAATATGAGCTAATCATCTCCTTTAGATGGTGTGACCACAATACATAAAAGGTTGTTCTGTATCCACTTTAACACTCACCACTAGGTTTGTGCTAGCAAAGCACAGAGACCATTTGGTTTAAAACTTTCTGTAAAATGTATAATGTGAGTGACATTCCTGTAAATTCTCTCACACACAAAAGGGTAAATATGAGTTGAATTTTGCACTCTACTGAAAATATTATAAAGGTTTCTGCCTACATATAGTGCCTTGAGGTAATGTATGTTGTGATTTGGTACTATACAAATAAAATTATACATGCGAAATTTGAAATTGAAATTGAAACCTGATGGTAAATTGGAAAATATCTGATTGAAGACTTATTATCAAAAGAAAAAATTAATTCCAATCTCACTGTTTTTAATGCCAATGGCACAAATAATTGGCATTATTCTCAAGTATTCCACATCGAGAGCCAAGTCAATCACAGCAATTTATGATCGTGACTGTGTTTTTTACAAATCTGATTCACTGCCACTTCACTGTTACCTTGAAAGCATATTTGCGGTTTATGTGGTCATCAGGCTCAACTGGTGCAATGACATAACTGGGCAGAGGGATGCTCCCGAGCACAGTCTCCTCTCGACTGTCTGTGAAGGAAAACCACACATGCACACAGAGTGAGAATCAGTGTTTTACAGTGTCTATAGCTGAATGCAGATTTATGAGCATGAGAATCAATGAGACATAATTCACAGGTGACTCTTATCTGGACGGGACTATGAGGCAACATGTGGCACAAGGTGACATGCGGCTTATCTATTATTCAGCATAATGAATCGAGGTGAGAAGGTAGATGCCATGGCAACGCAAGCAAGAAATTACATCCAGTAATAAAACACTCAAGTTAATGAGGACAGAGAAGTGAGAGGAAGACGTAGCTGTTGATGCAATTTGTCTTATTAGAGACTGTCATTACTGTGATAAAGAAATCTATTTGCCCTGAAGGTTTACATGTCTCTTTCCCTTATACATAAGTCGATATTAATTCTCTTACACCATGACCTAGTGCACTTTTCACACACTCACCTTTATAGTAAAATAAGCAGTAGTCTGACAAAACAAACCACTTCCTTTTCCACAGTCGCATTCCAGAGCTGTCCTGAAGGTGAAGGGGAAACACAACACAGTGTACTTAAAACTGTTCTTGCAGGCGCAAACTTTGATTAAAAAAGAGTAGGGCAGTTGGAAATAGAACACTCATTAGAAATGGGTAGGGGGTAAGAACTTATGTCATATCAATGGAAGAATATTTATACCTTTTCAGTCTTTTTTTCCTGGGGTGCACTACATTGAACTCAGTACTATATATTCTTTTCATACCTGATACAATTACGCACTCACATAAACTCACATTTTGTCCAAATTTACAAAAATAGTTCTGCAAGACTGTTCTGAACATTCATTTTAATGCCGCACATGTCACAACAAATCAAAATCTGAAGGAGGTAATGGATTACTGATAAAAGCTTTAAGGCAGAGACTGATGATAAGAACTGTCACATTTGTCTTGTGAGGACAAGGTCACGCCACATGGACAGATATAGAGGTGTCTCACTTTCTCCGAGCTAAACTGTGACTTACATTTCACATATGACTTAAAGCAGTGTTTACCTTTTAAGCCTGCAACTAAAGATAGTTGTAATTATTTTTAAGATAATTTTACCAAACAAATTTCATTGTCACAAAACTCAAGGTGACATCTTGCTTTGTCTGAGTAATGTTCGAATACAATATAATAAAATAATACACCAAAAAGTAGCCACTGCTAACTGCAGTTGCGTTAAAAAAAGAAACATGAGCTTCTTTGAATCCTTGCTCTGTTGTAACAAACAGTATAAAAAATGGTGCGCTTTGAGTGTTGTGTTTTTGTTGCAGGGATCACAGTACCCCGGCAGAGGGAAGCCAAAAAGTAGGACGTACCCTTCACAGCTTTTGACAATCAAAATGCAAATAGGCATTTAAATAAGCAGCTCACCTGCTTATAGAGCCAGCCTCTCACCACCACGGGGATGTTGAGGTTTCTTTTAATAGAATGATCCCGCTTCCCAAAACTGTGTACTTTTCCCGAACCTCTGGAACTCTGCAGAAAAGCATCAAACAAATGTTGTTTATATAGTGACTGAAGAACTGCAAGCCAATTTATTTAAAATATCTTAGGCAACGTACAGTATATTTTCTTAACAGCGAGCAGTATTTCTAATATTTATATATAAAATAATATTTATTTAGCAAATTCATTCACTGAGAAAAGTGAGGTATAACAGTCATTAAACAGAGTAAAAGTCTAACCCATCTTTCCTGGAATTTACTACTTCGACATCCATAATGAGAAGAGGAAATACCAACTGTTCCTGGGGATATGTGCATCCATTTATGTTCAGGCAAATTTTTAGTCAAGGTCATTGCACACTATTCTCTGTGAAAAAAATAATCATACTATTCTCTGCTTTTTACAAAACAAATACAATGGTGTCAGTATTACACCTTGTTAATTTCACACAATGCTTTTTATACAACACTACATGTGATACAACCATTACTGTTTTAAATGGACAAAATTTAAAAAACAGAGGCAGAAACGTAACTTCAAATTCAACTGCCTTTCCATTAGCACTTGGTAATCTAAGATAGCTATGCAATTCTGTAATCTTATATGCTATTGTGACATGCCCCATATTTAATGACAAAATATGCTTGCAGAGATAATTTTTACAATGACTGTGGAAGAAAAAACAAGACCGTCAAAAAGATATATACACATCTTCCCAATCCAAATGTGTGTATATCCGAGTGTTACAAGCTTATGAAATGACTTGAATTATTGCTGTGTGACCATAAATCAGATTGAGATAATGTCTTCAAGTTGATTAAACCAATTTATTAACATGACCAACCACTTAGTCCTGTACTGTAACAGGACTAATCTCTATTTTAAACGTTGTTCGGTTGTTTACAGTAAAATGTACGACCACAAGCAAAACTAACTCAACATAAAATGACGGAACTCTCATAGAGGAGAAACGCTCACCTTTGCCTGTGAGGTGGCATCCACAGCTGCTGAGGTCACTGCCTTACAGGACTCTGTGACCATGCTGGGGGATCTGTGGTTGGCTGCTGACTTGGACATGTGTGCCTCTATTCTAGAGTGGAGAAGGCAGCGTAACACAGACAGAAAGAGAATAAATGGAGAGTGACAAGAGTTTCCCCTGATAAACTCCAAACGTGCAGTGAAAAAGTGCATCCCTGTGTTGAGCTTTTACACACAAAGGATATGGCAGTTTCCTGACAGCGCCACGCGACTTATCACAGTGTCTCAGCAGTGGACATGTTCAAAGTGGGAGCTTTTGTGGTTTAAACACTTCAGTGACACTTTGTCTGAAACTCACCCCAGGGCAGGTTTCTTATAAGCCACAAAATAACACCACAAAAAAAAGAAGAATTCTCATATTACACTCACACTGTATACACATACTTTATCTGACACAAACACACACAGTCTGGTTTCCTTGACTTCAGTGGACATCACCTTGGCATACATTCATTTCCTGGAGACTTACTATAACCTTAACCATATATACTATTGGCCTAACCCTGACCCTGACCTAACCATACAACATGTTCCCACCTTAAAATTTAATTCGTTTACATTATGGTGACATGATTTTTGTCCCAATAAGGAAGACAAGTCTTCATTATGTAGTTCCCCACAACATAAGGAATAGTAGGTACACACACACTCAATGCTTTAAGCCTCCAATGTGTATCATTTAGGAGAGTTTATTTGCAAAAATATAATATACATCCAAAAAGTAATGTTAATGTATGTATAAATCCGTAATTGCTTTAAAAATATATATGATTTTGTTTTTATAACATTAGAATAATTTTTTTTTATTTTAGTCAAAGGCACTGTAGTTCTCTAACCTGGGCTCTACTCATCAAATGGTGATGGTCAGAATCAGACACACTAATTTCATACATAACAAATACATTTAGAAATATCTTTATATCTGCAAATCTCTGCTGATTCTGACACACATTTGTGATCATTGTCCCAGTCTCTTTTAGACATTTTACATTTCTTTGCAGCACAGGCAGTTGTTGTTGTAACACTCAGTATATACAGTATATACAGTATGTACAGTATATACAGTATGGAACAGCCAATAGCAGAACCTTCTCTCTCTTTAAACTGCACTGTGATTGGCCCATGTCTCCTGCCACTAAAGGCCAGATTTTGCAAAGGCTGTTATAAAAAGCCTAAAGGAGGTACAGAAAGCTAGTTTGCTGAATTTACATAATTTTGACATTCTTGTTGCGGAATTATTGATCAATAAAGCTAAAAAAATGAACAAAAAAACAAACAGTCTTCTATACATTATTACATAACTGATTAAATGATTACAAGTGTCCAGCACTTGCCATTTGAACTTACACTTACAACACTTGTAAACACTTACAATCTGCATTTTTATGTAAATGTGTTTCCAGAACCATTAATATGATCTCTCCTTCTATATGTGCCGTATACCAAACTTTTTATATGGAAAGATGACTCACCAATGCAACTTAATTCATTATATAAATGGTGACAAAAGGTCATTTGTGCATACTACAAGGTTTCAGGTGTTTCTTGGTCTGCCAATTATTTAGAATTATTTAATTTTAACCATGTTACATAAAACATAAACACAGCATTATTAAGCAAAAGAAAAAAACAAACAAACAAAAAAAAAACAACCTGCGACCCATTTGTGGGAATGACGATGCAAAGGAATAGGATATAAACGAGACAGGTGTATCTCAGGGAGCAGAAAGGAGAGACCTTGTGGAACAAATGTGCAATATGGACAGGAGATAGCATTATCAAGGGATATTTTTCTCATATGAAGGGATCCCTGTTGTTTTATAGGAAGCTTTAATTCTGTTTACCGCCTCTGCCATTGGAGCAGTTTGCCCAGGGGATTTGTTGTGGCTGTGATGAGTGATATTTCACATCACACAATGCAAAAAGGAGACAAGACAATAAGCTAAGCTTATCTAATCCTCCTTCTTCTGCTCTGATGGAAATCAGACACTTTTAAGTGCTTTCAGGCTGTTAGTATATTTGGCAAATTGATCATGCGTTATAATCTACAGCAGGGGTCTCAAACTCAATTGCATGGGGGGGGCAAAATTCAAAGCACACTTTAGGTCACAGGCCGAACAGGATAAACATTTATTGATTACACTATAAGTAAATGTTTTTTGAACATGAATAGGAATGAAAACAGACAGGAATATTATTCCACAATAAATAAACTTAAACTTTAAATAACTTAAAATACTTTGCTCTCTATAAAAATATCTCTTGTCAAAATTATAAAAGTTACAACTATGAACATGCTGCAAAAAAAAAACATGAAAAAATAAACTTGAAATGCCTCCACTGCATCATACATGTCAGTGATCATGTGGTCACGTGATCATGTGGTCACGTCCCTGGAGCTGAAGGTTCAAGGCGCTGAGATGAGCTGTTATGTCGGCCAGAAACGCCAACTCACATTTCCACTTCTCGTCCCGCAAAACTGTGGAGTCTTTTCCTTTACTGTCCATGAACTGACAAATTTCCTTGTGTAGCTCAAAATCTCTATTGAGAATCTTTCCCTCGACTCAGCAAACACACCTCTGTATGATAAGGAATGTCGGCAAACTCTCTCTATTTCTCGCATAAAAGACTGAAATTGCCGGTGGTTCAAACCTTTAGCTCGGATAAAGTTTACGGTTTGCGTTACAGTGCTCATTAAATGTTCCATTTTTAGCACTTTACCACACAGCGTTTCCTCGTGTATGATGCAGTCGTATGCTGTCAACTCACCAGTACAGTTCTCCTCCTGCATCTTTACTCGCGTCCTCCCCACGAGCCCCCATTTGTCACCGCACATCGCCGGTGCTCCATCTGTTGTAAGTCCAACAAGTTTGCCCCAGGGCAGTTTCATGTCTGTTACACTTTTGACATACGTTTTCAAAAATGTCTTTTCCTGTCGTCGTCCCGTGCATCGATTTAATGTCCAATATTTCCTCTGTAACGCTCAAATCGCAGTCCACTCCACGGGCGAAGATGGCTAGCTGTGCGGGAATGTTCCCAGGTAACCTATCGTTCGGTAAGGCAGCTGTTGCGCTGCATTATGGGATCTGTAGTTTGTGTGTTATCAGCGCTTCATATCGCCGGGCCATAAATAACAATAATAATAGATCGATGTAAAATGATCTCGCGGGCCGGATATAATTGTATTATGGATCGGATATGGCCCGCGGGCCTTGAGTTTGACACATATGATCTACAGCAAAGTCAGAGACTTCGAAACAGGTTGATCAAACTCGCCTGAACGCGCCTTTAATCTAGTACAGTTCACCAGGGAATACACACAGGTTCTCTTCAATTGGAAATAAAGTAAGTGATTCATCAAGTGTGATTCATCATGTAACCCAGAGACATCATCATACAGTATATACTGTAGAATGAACAGCAAAGTATTGCACTAGAATTGGAAGAAAATTCAGAAAACACAGTCTGAAAATGCTTGAAAAATGCAACCAAGGCATTTGTGGGATTGAGTTTCTTCTATTACTTAGCAACCTAAATATGTGAGCTGCTGAGGTGACTGAAGTTGTTGCAGCTTTAATAAATTCATTAACGCATTCAACTAAGAAAAATGAGGAAACCATTTCCAGTGCTGTTCTCTCACACTAGTTTTGCTGTACAATACACCAGTGGAGGAACAAAAGAAAAAAGTTTGCTTTCTCTGGGTTAATCCTATCCATCACCAGCTGATTCAGCTTTGTTTGCATGTTGCGTGTTCAAAACTTATTTTAGAGTTGACAAAGACCAGTATGACCTACTTCTTTGGCCTGACTATCAAAAGATGAACTGAAAGCTTTCATTGCTTTCCAAAAAGTTGAGACATTTTAACCTCAGAGTGACATGGACATGTTCAGAAAAACAGGCACCTCCCAACATTTGCAACCCTACTGCTATCATTTGATCGCTATTAAAATAAATGTATTTGTGTGCGAAAAATACACTCCATGTGAACAACCCCTTAGAATCCTTTGTACCAGTTTGTTCATTTTAACCGTCATACTATAGATGTCTAAAGGAAAGGATAATCTTTTTTGCCCATTGCCTTTATTTTTGTTTTTACCATGTTCTCAGGAAGATGCTGTACCATGCTGCCATATCATCGCTGAAGCTGCTTTCTAGCGTAGCAGAGTAAAAAATCACATGCAAACATGCATGTGATAATACCATAACGTTTAAAATTTAGGTGAAATAATTTTTATTTGGCAGACACTGAAGATAAAATAGTGTACGATCAATTAACCTATTCTATAACCCGATTATATTAATTATTGATTTTCTTTTATATTTATATCAGAAGACAAGTCAGCTCTTTTTGGATTATCATGGTTTTACAGTAGCCCATAATGGACAAACTAAACATTGTTTGAGTTTTAATGCTAACAGACTACACAAGTTCAAGTGTGAGGTCGGAGCTGAATTTTACACACTGTATCTTTGAAGCCACACAATGCTACACAAATCCTAGGCTCAACAGCAATGAACAAAGGATAAAGCGGATTTTCTGGAAATGAATGACATGGAGTTTTGTTGATATTCACGTTCAGCCTTGAGATTTTAATTAGTGAGAATGCAGAGGTCACGTTTGTCACTCAACCTACATCTGCTTATAGTGGAATCTTTGTTATGAATGATCATCTTACACCAGGGAGCTTAAATACAATCAGACACCTGCTAGTTTTTTTTACTGTGCTCTAAACCTGCCACTCTGAAGTTTTGATGACTTTAGGGAATGAGATTCACACAATGCCATAAAACAATGAGAGTAAATCCAGCTACCATGCCATGGCAAATATATACTCTACTATAGTAAAAAAAGACGCAATCTAGCATTTCCCAGCACTATTTCAATTTTAATTCACTGATAAGCTGGTGTTAAATAATACACTATTTATGGGGGAAGGAAGTATCTTCTTAAAAAAACCTTATTTCATACTTAGAAATAAACTCAATCACTGTAGGTCAAAAACAGGTTAAATCAAAATTAACATGACTTGGATGGTATGGTACAGAACAATGACTCCAGATGTGTAAATTGGACATTTTTCCTCTACTTGTTCCTGCAGAATAGTCAACTATTGTGACATTCTTTCTCAGGGAGGATCTATTTCTCCCTGAGACTTCCACTGCCCAGTACAGAGGTCAGTACAGAATGGTACTGACCTCTCTATTCTTTTAACCATGTGGTATAAAGTATGCTTCATTCCCAGGGAAAGATTAGAACCACTCACCTGTCTTGTAGTGTGTATTCTGTGTTTTCAGGGGAAATCTGTCCCGTCACAGGATGCCGAAACGACGTACTCCTCAGGTTGTGGCTGCAGGACATAAGAAGATAGAGAGAAAGACAACACAAAGGTGAAAAAAGAAAAATGAGCATCATATCGTTATCTCAGTCCAGCCTGATTATGAGTCCACCATGCTTCTTTATTTCTATATTTGTCTGAAAATGGAAGTTACAAACAAAAGCAAATGAGGTGTCTAAGCTCATAATGATGCCACAGACAACAGAAGAGAATCTAGGGTTGCACTACAGTCAGGTCAGGAAACCAGGCTCATATTCTTTGGCACAAATAGCAGACGTCAGCTCTTTTATCCAGCTCACCAAGCTTTATTGATTTCAATCAGATGGAGCCATTTATTGCTTTAACTAGAACATAAACACGTGTTACTGTCACAGGACAGAATAAGAAACAGACAGGTGGCTCGTGGTGCTGGTTGTGAGAAGGCTGAAATATTACACCACTTGCTCTGTTTGTATTTATTGTTGTCAATTGTGTATTTACAGTATTTACAGTATATTTGGCTTAGCAAGGACAGTTAATTTAGGGGTGTAATCAATAATTGACCTGGATTGATATATACAGGGGTAGTGAATTAATATTCTGGAAGGACCGATAGAGAACCCTTTGCTCAAGCAAAGGTTCTGAAAATCATTGTTGTGTTGAGTGTAATATATATTTAATTATTTGTGTCTATCCATTCATCCATCTTCCACTGCTTATCCAAGGTTGGGTCCGAGGGCAGCAGATTGAGCAGAGACGTCTAGACTTCTCTCTCCCCGGCCACTTTGTCTAGCTCTTCTGGGGGAATCCCGAGGTATTACCTTCTGCACTGAGTTTCTGCAGTGAGTGACAGAGATGCTGCTTTAGGGAAGACAAGGCTTCTCTTGCTGTAGAACTGTGACTCACACAGGCTGCCTGCACCAGTCAGGATGGGGATTAGGAGATTAGGAAATGTTTGGTGAGTGCTCCTTTGTGTTTTTAGCCAAAGATGTGGGCAGTGACATCAGACTTTCCCCACTCCTCAGGTGAGTAAAGCGAGATGATTTCACCGCTGTCTCGCTTTACAAGCATAGCTGTTAAGCTTCCACCTTGCCTTCATCAGTCGTTATGTACAATGCATCATGTATCATGTAGCATCATGTATAATGGACAAATAATGTTGCTTCATATCTATCAATATCATACCGCATTGTCATGAAATCCATTTACATCCCTCTAACCTCAATATCATATAAATAATTGCCAATTAGAATCTGCTATGTTGTACATACACACATGTCTAGAGATGCATTGTGCTACAGGTAAATGTATAGTTGTCAAACAGTAAGAGGAGAAGGTGATGAAGGACAGCTGCAAAGTTTCAATAATATAAAAGTGAAGAAATACACAAACTGAAAGTGGTGCCATCACTATGCAGATGAACGAAGGGAAAGAAACTGAGCGGAGTGAAAAGATTTATGAGGTGACATTTCAGAAAAGTTCAAAGGGTCGACTGAACAGGAATGATGCAGAGCAATTCTGCACACACCAACTACAAAATGTCAAATACAAACAATATATCACATAACCACATGCACTCACGTGATGTGTGTGCACACTCGCACACAAACAAACACGCACACTGACGTCACAAGGACTGTTCCTGGTGGTAACAGCTCATAATTTGCTGAGCAGCACTGTTCCAGCTTTCCCTGTTAATTAGGAATGTGCATTCTTTAAGGCTTTTGTTTTAGCCGCATTACTTCTGAACTATTTGTTAAGGAATGTGCAGCATCCCCAGTTATTGTACAAACACGACGGCACAGTGAGTTTATTTGTTGGTAGAAAACAGGCTGCCGCCAATGCCTGTGACAATGTTGTCCCTTCTTTCCTGCTTCAGATGAGTTCACACTCATACAGTATGTGGAGAAACAGTTTTGTTGCCAGTGCAAGCCAGATGTAGTTATCACAATCTAATTTCACAAATTACAGCAACAGCAATTATGAAATAGCAATTTGTCATATCTTAAGATATCATGTCATGGCATGTGTACAAAATATGATCAAATCAGCCTCAAATTCTCTCAGGTTCAGCTGAACACATTCATAATCACAACTTCAATAACTCATAAAGGTATGATTTCGACCCATTTAATCCTTGTTTTGACACATTTAGTGTGTATCATTTACAAGTAGAAACAAAAACATGGGGCACAGACAGAATAAAGCAGTAGGATGTAATGTAGCAAAAAATGAGAAAAGATATAGTCTGCTCTATTTAGTTTTGGGTGTATTTTGGGTTTTGACTAACACATTAAACATGCAGCATGTAGAAATAAACCCAATGGCCCAATAACCAGAGTCAAGGCATAGCACTGAAGTTAAGATATTAAAACCACTAGTGTAAGGTGTTTTTCGTGAGTGAGTCATTATGTGATTTGCTGCGCCAAATGCTGGTGTATCAATTATGAAATATATATTGATAAATTGATTTCTTCTTAAATGTGAATACATTCTTGTGGGGGGTGCACCATATAACGAATAATTTCGGATGACAATTTATGGACCAAACAACTTGTCAACATGCATACAGTATGTGTGCCTCCAAGCTTTTTATACAACAGCTATAGTACACAGTGTAAAATTGATAACACAGCCTTATGGCTCCAGATGGAGCCATAGTCATATTCAGTCAAAACAGTAAGGCATACAAATTTAAATATCTCTTTGTTGGGAGTAAACACATGCTGTGCAATAAATCAACCAATGAAAATAGGGAAGAACAAGGTAACTAGAAAACAAACTATCCAGCCCAGTTTCTGTTTCCATCAGTGAGATATGGTCATGTAAACACAAAAGCACGTAATTTAACACAGTGAGTTGCTTCCAACAGGAAAGATTAAGCAGAGGAAGACAGACATGTGTCCTTGCAGAAAGGCTCAAGAGGACATTTCTCAACAAGCAGTGTTTCGATGTACAGAGCGTGTGTTGCCACAGTGTAAACAAGACAGTTCAAGCCTACAGCTGAGAAAAGATGTGGTTTTAGGCTAAATATTAAAATGCACAGAATGGTACAGTTGCAACTTAAGGATTTTCTTTAAACTAAGCTGAGCTTGATGTATAGAATGCAAACTCAGCTGTGAAGAGCAGTTCTCACAAGAAACTGTTGAAACAGCAGAAGTGCAGCTCTCTCCTGCTCACCCTCCATCTCTCTCTCTCTCTCTCTCTCTCTCTCTCTCCCTCAATGCTGCAACACCAGTCCTCACATACCATACTAATTCCTTTAAAGAGAACAAGTGCATGAATCTTGGCTGAGGGGACACCAGGATCAAACCTGGTTCAGCTTCAACAACTCTCTCTCTCTCCATTTCCACTTCTAATGAGACACACCGAGGCTCCAAACTTGTCCACACATCAAGAGACATCAATCACACAGTCCACACAGTCTCCACTCCAGTATTTAATTACACCACTTTCCCTTACGAAAAAGTCCCAAACCTGATCATTCTTTCTGGGCCATTTGATCTGATCTGCTGTATCACACACACCCAGTAGAGACAGTCTCACCTGCTGTGAAACAAGAATCATTGTCAATCGGCTGCCAGACTCGCTGTGCTGCTGCCGCCGATCCTGGAAATCCTCTCTTCTATTACAGGGAGAAGGTGGGAGGTACAGAGAGAGGGTCGCTCATGGCAGCTGGCATCCGCAGAGAGCAGAGAGTAAACATGGGTCAGAAGGATGAGAGCAGGAGGAGGATGAAGCGCTTTATCTCACTGTTGTCCTGTTCAACTGCACTGTGTGAGAGTTTGAGCCCACACTTGCAGAAAGGACGGTAGAGATCATACTCCCTCCCATCAGAGGAATACCTCCGTTCCTTATCAGATCCTCCTCCCTTTCCATTTTTATATGTCACACTCTCCGCCTCTCACTCCCTTTTCCTCAGAACAGAAGATGATGCACGTCATCTGTTTCCAGGAAACATTAAGTTATGCAGCTGCTATTCAAGACAATACACAGCACCTTCCTGTCATCAGTGTGAGTATCTAAGTATTATATTATTGTCAGTTTCTGAATACCGTAGATGCAATGTTTTCAACTGGTGGTCACCAACACAGTCCCTGCTGTCACCTGGTCGCCTGCAGGCAGCTAACAAGACACCTGCAGCACAGGTCTAAAAAATAACTATGAAAAAAGCATTGGTCACATAATAAAATAGAGATTTCAAAACAAGAGGGCAGCATTTACAAGATAACACCATCAAAATATGAATAACTATGGTCAAACACAAGGGTGAGAACTCAAAGATATGAACTGTTTCCAACATG
Organism: Brachirus orientalis; assembly: GCA_016785285.1. Taxonomy (NCBI): domain Eukaryota; kingdom Metazoa; phylum Chordata; class Actinopteri; order Pleuronectiformes; family Soleidae; genus Brachirus; species Brachirus orientalis. The sequence goes on from JAFBJR010000172.1 coordinate 5,914,157, forward strand.
CACATTTATTTACCTTATTTATTGCATCTCTGAGAAAAAAAATAAAACTATGCAGTGCAGCCTTTGCAATTTGTCAATTGTTTTTTTTTTCCAATTGTGATTTTGATTTGAAAACTATTCATTGTTCTGTCCACTTGTAAATGTGACTTTTTTCCCACAACATGTTTAGTATTTATTCCTTTTGCGGGACAAACAACCAGACGCTTATTTTTTCATTGGATGTCAGAAGGTTTTCTCCACCTCAGGTCTGAGCTGCAGGTCTCACAGGAAACAGTCTGTCACAGGACTGAGCCACAGGCTGTGGACATGATTGTTTTTCAATTAGCTTCTTTTTTTGTCAAAATGACATTTTTGTTCCTGATTTTTAATTGAAAAATGTAAATTCAAAAAGTGAAACCTACTGTTAATATATATTTGTGTTTTCATGTGATCACTGAATATGATGAATCATTAGGAGTAAGCACTGAACACAGACCATCTAATAAAACTGACTGACTTTAAAAGGTAAACAAAGCTCATTTTTATTATTATGGGATGTTAAATCAAAATGGTAGCCCTACATATTATTTTCTTTGTGTCAGATATATCTTTCAGTCTCAAAATGGTTGTTGACCTCTGATAGAGATGTATTTTGTTGTTCATCAAGATAAAGAGGAGTGGACATGTCGGCAGTTTGGCTTCGCCCCAGTTTGATAACCTCCATAACCAACAATATCTTCACATTCTACAACACCTTTTGCTCCATATGCATTATTTAGGTTTGCATAAAAGTAAAATTAAAGAGTGTATGGAGTCTCCTAAATACAAGCTCTCACACCTGCACAATTCGATTCACCTTTTACAAAATAATCAGCTGTGGATGATTATTATGGAAAGGGATTTTAAAAACAGAAATAACAATGTTACAATCATAATTTAAGGGCCAAAAATACACTTACACACTTACATACACACTTACATTTAAAAAAAACTCCTCCTCAAGGGCATGTAACAGTCACTGGTGTCTGCTTGTTGATGCACTGTGACCTGCTCTAGGAGGGAATAGAAACTAATCCTGAGGAATGCAGAGCAACGGAGCAGGTGGTACCGGCTCACTGTAGCATACTGGTGGTAAATATTGAAGCTAAAGGAAGCAGCAACTTTGGCTTTGCTGTTTCCACCAGAGCTTTTGTCATATATTAAATTCAGAAGCAGTTCAATTCGGTGACACCTTCCCACAAAGAATAAAGCCCAAAAGAGAACAGGGGCTTTCAATGCAAATTTTTCAGTGCTATGGAGACATGTAAGAGGAAACTCCTGTCTGTCCACATAGCCTTCAAAATAAACCTCAGCAAATATACAGGTCTGATACAATTCCACAATTTCACAATTCCAAAAACAGAATGCAATGACATGCAAATCTCATAAACCCACATTTTATTTACAAGATAAACAACATATCAGATGTTGAAACAGAAATTTTACCATTTCATGAAAAATATTAGCTTGTTTTGAATTTGATGGCAGCAGCACATCTCAAAAAAAGATGGAACATGGTAATGTTTGCCATTGTGTACCATGCCCTCTTTTTTTTTACAACTGTCTATAAACATCTGGGAAGTGAGGAGACCAGTAGCTGGAGTTTTAAAAAAGGAATGTTGTCCTTGTAAGGTCTTCCCTGAAAGAAATGTCTAGATGGAGCATATGTTGCTCTAAAATCTTTATGTAATTTTCAGCATTGATGGTGCCTTTCCAGATGTTTAAGCTACTCACATCATAGGCACTAATGCAACCCCATCCTATCAGAGATGCAGGCTTTTGAACTGTCCACTGATAACAAGCTGGATGGTCCCTCTCCTCGGTGTCCATGGTTTGCCAAAAATTTTAATTTTGATTCATCTGACCGCAAAATGAGCTGTCTCAGTTTCAACATCTGATATGTTGTTTATGTTCTATTGGGAATAAAATATGGGTTTATGAGATTTGCAAATGCCCTGTGATGGACTGGCGACCTGTCCAGGGTGTACCCCACCTCTCAAGTGAGATTTGCAAATCATTGCATTCTGGATTTATTTACATTTTACACAAGAGCCCAGCTTTTTTGGAATTGGGTTGTAGTAGCCTGCATTTGATTACTATATCAACAAATCAATGTGAGCATATTCCTAATCACCCTTGAAAACAACAGCCGGCATTTCATTTATTGTGACTGCAGACCAATTTAATTAGCTTTGGTAAATGTGTCACCAATATCAGCCTGTAGTTATTATGAATTATTCTACATAATAAGAAAAAGACATGACAATAAAAAATGTAATAAAGGCTGCAGATGTGCACACAAGACAGGTTAAACTGTGTGCCAGGAGCTGGGAGTCAACCCTGCAGACCGAGCCTGTCACTTCTGCATGTATGACAGCCTACTCAGCCATGCCACTGTCAATGTGTGGCAGAGTGTGACGGGACATTATGTAGTGAGAGCAAGATATCATTGACTTCCACACACGCCCTGCAGCATCCCAAGCCAAAGAGGCAAAATTGGCTGTAATAAGAGAGGTGTGTGCATACCATCCAGATAGAGGGAGCCCTTACAGACTTTTTTTTTTTTTTGAGCAAGATTTGCACATGTTGACCTTTATCAGTTTCATAGGAAAAGGCAGCAACATTGCTCAGCTTCCTTTTCCAGAACTTGTTGGAACTTATCATTCTTTTCACAATAGCTTTGCCTGTTACTGCTCTCACTCACTATTATGATCATGATTATTTTCATTCTTTTTAATGCTACACTGACTGAGTCAAAGCTGATCTGACAGTAATGCATATTGATTACAGGATTACAGGACTATGTCTGTCTGGATGGCTGCATGCATGTACATTTCAACTGCATCAATAAAACTAGAATACCCTGAAAACTAGAAAAATACCCAGGCCCAGTGCAGAGGAGTAAAAAAAAATGGTGAAAAGATTTGCCATTGTCTCTGAACCAATGTCAGACAGTTTGGCAGAAACTGAACGAGGTGTCACATCATTAACATTCAACACACATTTTCTGACACAGCGCATTTTAGTGCAGTTACAATGGTCCTTTTAGATTGCACTGTTTCAAAATATAAGCACACCAAGAACTAATTGCATTGCAGTGAATGCAAGAAAGTCCCACGTGGGTCCATTAATGAGGAATTAAGATGCAAGAAAACACTTCCAACTCTAAAAACAGAAAGTGCACTGAGTGAAAATGCCAACATTTCAGTTTCTGGGTTTTTCTTTTATAGCAACATCTTATTCCATGTCTGCTCAATTTGAAATCTATTTTTAAGAAGATTAACAACATGGCAAAAAGACAAACTGAGCCTTTGGTTTACAAAACATGCTTCTCAAAGAAATCAATTAGATCAATCAGACTGTTGTAAGTATTACTATTATTATTATTTTGACCAATAAAAGAAAATATTTTGATAAATGTCCATAAGAAATGAAAACTCACTTTAGTTTTTTTGTTAATCCCTTTCAGGTATGTAATTGTGTGCTTGGTATTTATGTAGGACTTTCCATTGAAAGTAATACATTTTTTCACAGGATAAAAGCAAAGCCTCAGCTCCACTGCCCATCCCTACCAACACAGAAAACTGAAATAACAGAGGAAACAAAAATGAGGAAACGCCATCATAGATCTCAACAAACAGTGATAACAACACTATTTTTGCCCAAGAGGTCCACTCTTGTTTGCACCATAATAAACCTATTATAACATGAATTTGTAAGAGCATCTGCCTGCAGTGAGAGAGAAAATAGCTTCAGTAGGAGGATACATACAGACCTGTGGGCATGTCAGAACTTCTTTTGCTCTACTGGCATCAATTGACCTGACTGATAAATATTTATAAGGGGAAACTTGAAGTAATTCATCAAACAAATTGTGGGTTTATAACGCCTCCAGTCACGTTTAGAAAAAGACTACCAAAAGCACTTATGTTAGGGATCGATACAGACAGGGATTTGCTGTGACAAAGAAAAAAGTTAGGAAGTTATTCTGGAGTGAGCATTACTTTAGGGATTCAATCAATGAAAGGACCTTGCAGCTTTAAGTCAATATTTAACTGCAGAGATTTACTGTATTCACTGTATCTGAATCTTATGTGTGTAATGTCTGAGTGTATGTTGTGGACACAGTCCACAGGACAGCCTGTGAACAAAGCGAAGGAAACGCAGAGGTCTGCTGGTTCGAATCCCCAAACAAGTCAGTGGTTGAGGTGCCAATAAGAACGGTACCCAACCCACATTGCTCCCCAGGCACATGTTCTACCCACTCCCTGAGCCTGGTTTGTGTGTTCAGAACTAGTGTGTAATGAGGATGGGTTAAATGCAGAAGTGAAACTGACTATTACTGATTGGTGTGTGTCCATATATAACAAATTCTAAAAAACAGAAGGCTATAAAAGTTTTTGTATTGTTGCACAATGACTCGCTTTGGCTTTGACAGAACAACAATTTTTAGCAGCTTCTCCCTGAGCTGGAAAATTTATTACAATTAATGCTTAATTAAAAATTGAGTTGAATCTGATTTATCTGGCACATGACAAATACCATTAGAAAACTCAAGAGACAAAAAGTTTGCCACTTAATTCATACTAAATGTCAATGTCTACATACTACACTATATCTGATGGATTAAGTGAAACGGGCTAATGTAAATGTTTTGAGTAAAGGGGCATGAGATTGCCCTTTCTATCACAGAAGTGTATTTAAGATTAACCAGATGTAACTGAGGTAATTTAAACACAGTAACACTGCCTTGTGTAATTCTAAACACTGGAGCAGCATAGCTGGTTTGAACGTTGTGAAATCTGATGTGGCTTTGGTAAATCTCTTCTGGGGGCACTGACAAACTGCAGGGGAGAAGATTTTGCAAGGGAATTATCACTCAACACGAGATAAACAGACAACCAGTTAAAAACACCACATGCAGTACCTGACAGTACAAGGAGATAACAGGCAGTCTGCAAAGCACAACAGAGGATGTGGACAGTCTGAACTGTTGAGCCTAGATTTACATTTATCACTATCATTGAAGCTCACCTACTGATAACAAATGAATGGGGCTAAATAAAATAATTTCACATAATAAATAATTCAATGACAATATACTCTAAATTGTGATATAAATTGATATATATATAAAATTACTTTAATATAACTGTGACATTTATCTTGATACCTTTGTTTTATCTAAATAACCTCTTTGGCCTTATCACCCAGCCCTAATGTACAAAGACACACAGTATTTCCGCCCATGATCCGGACATCATTTGGGAAGGTCCTACTGTCTTTTCCTAAAACACGCTAACACTCCTCCAGAGTTGTGAGTCAAGCTTTGCCGCAGGAGATCACAGGTTAATGAGAAGCAACATAATGACCTCTCCTTCCCAGAGGTTTCAGAATGACTATGCATAGCATTCTGCAGATCAGAGGCAGATATAGCTGAGAGACACACAGTATCTATGAAGAATGAAACAGGAAAGGCATCACAGTGTACACGTCCTCCAAGTGAAAATAGCATGTCAGCACTCAGCAAGACAAAAGCAACAGCTGCATGATGTCTCTTACTGTCCACACAAGATCTGTCAAGAACTGCTTTACACTTTGACATGTGACTGTGATGGGGATTATACAGCAAGGATCCACAATGAGCTTTTGTATTGTGTTAAATTTACTTAAAAAATAACACTTAAAAAACTGTCTAATCAAAAAAATATTTGGATAAAAGCAGGTAAAATAGTAACATCTCATAATGACCATGTTTGGAGTATCAAGTGTCTCAAAGAAATGTAGGTGGTGATCCACCATCGAAGTCTCTACAGTATCTGATCTTTGCAGAAGATGACCATTGGTTAAACATGTAGCTAAACATGAGCAATTCAGGGGTCACAGGATATTCAAGGGCTTTCCAGGACCAATTCCCTCAAATTTAAGGACTGTATGTGCTGCCACAGGGAGGGCAACTTGTAAGAGCAGCTCCGTTCATGGTGTCCACTTTTATTAATTTGCTCCTTGGGATCTTGGGCAAGTCAATCTTTGTAATTTCATTTGGTTGAGCCATAGATCTTGGAATTATCATCTTCAAGGCATGAAGCAATTTACTCGCTCTTGTTTGTTACTCACTCATTGTTTTGCATGGTATCTCATATCAACGGCTGAGAGAGACTGTACAGTGTCCACAACACCACTAGTAATTACAAATTGTGTTTAAGTCATCATGGCAAGGCTTAGGTCTTATGCACATTTCCATATTTCTGTTAAAAAAACCATATTAACACCATATTAGCACCATATTAACTGATGTTTAGAGTAGCCAACAGTGTCACAGTATGATGACATAGGTAAAACATGGAGGACGGCCTGCTCTCTGCTTTTCACCACCATCTCCTATATCTGTTGTGTTAACCAAAGAGGAAGCTGAGAGTGATGTTACCGAGGAAAAAGATGAGGAGGAGGACATTTTCAGAGTGAGCCTGTACAAGAGGCGAGGAGATGCTGGGGAGGGGGAGGCCAGAGAAATACTTACTCATGCCCACAAAAGAGATGATGCATCTGAATGGTGAGTTGGGTTCAGGCGGCACAGCGTTTGATTGGATAGGAATCAGTCAACTCCCCCCAAGTACATGATCAGTCATCATCATCATCATTATACGTAAAATATGCAGAAGCTACTAGCACTCTGATATCCATGCCATGATGATTTTAAGTCCTGACAAAGGACATTCCTGCCTCATAAATGGAAACACGCAGACAATTTTCTTTTAATCCTGAATCTGGATCACTATAATAATATAATTATTTTTCCTTGAGCTATAACCTAGATTACCAGAAATTGAAAATCTATCTATTTGTTGAACTATGACATACCAAGTCATACAAAACCTCATTATGAACTAGTGCTGTGACCATTCAATATGTACCTGTTCAGGTGCCTCTCTTACTTCATATGCAAACTTTTCAAGTAACCTTAGCTGTTCCTTGAATATGCTCATTTCTAATCCTGTCCATCCTGGTCACTCTCAACAAAAATTCCAGCCTCTTCAGCTCTGCTACCTCTCTGAACAACAGTCTCCTGACAGTGTCACTGTCTCCAAGCCAATCATAGCAGGTCTCACTACCATCTTGTAGACCTGCCCTTTTACCTTTGTTGTTATCCTTCTGTCACACATCAATCCTGACAGTTCACCCATTCCTCTCTGCCTGCATTCTCTTCAAAAAAGTAATCTCTTACCATTACTTTTTTTATTATTATTTATTTCTGTACCTTTTGGTTACAAGAAAAGGAAATCTGCCACAAACTTGTGCAGCTGCTCAGCAAGATGACAGAAAGAAGTGCCTGTAATCTGAGCTCAGAATTACATTGTTGGTGGCAGCGACATTCGGGTAAGAGGAGGAGAATGTTGCTCGCAGTACTACAGCACAGAAACAGCAAAGGCTAACTTGTAACTCTGCAAAAAAATTTACTTCACAGGAGATCAATGGGTTTGTGACAGGCTATGTGGTGGAAGAGAAGCTACTTGTGTCAAATGTGGAGTCTAACATAACAACAAAATCCTTTGATGTGTTACTAAGTAGGAACAATGTGACATTTCCATTCATGAAGGCTAAACTGAGGAAAATAATAACAGCATCCTTGAGTATTAACCTCAACTTTTATCACTCACATCCCAAAAAACATATTTTAAGAATGATTCATTTGAATATGACTTACCCCTAAATTCCCTCAGGCATGATTAACAAGCAAAACAATCATCACACCATCAGCTGAATAAAAATGAACAATGGTGAAGGATAGCTTTAAGTTCTAAACAATAATAAAGACAGCATCAAAAACAGTGTGTGTGGTAGCAGAAATGAGTCATTCTGGACCCAGATTTATTTGCTCCCAGGTCAGGCACATCCTGTACACACCCCCTGTTTCCATATCCTCCCAACCAAAACACCAGCACTACATAGAGAGAAACAAAATACTGTAACACACCAAGACTGACCATTAGTTAAGATCAAGCCAAGAATGAGAGGTTTTCTTTAAATGCTGATGCTTGTCATCAGATGATAAACACGTAAACAAGTAAATTTAATAACAAAAGGTTGTTCAAATTCATGGAAGAAGTGTTACATGAAAGGAAGGTAAAGAGTTAAAAAAAAAACTTGGGGTGTCAGTTAGGTGCAAAAGTGAAAAAATCAAGCCCTTGTTAAGATGAAAAGAGAATAACTGAAACAGAACACTGCAAAAATGGGCTCTGTACCAAACTTTGACTTAACTGCATGTGTCATAGATTTTCATTTAAATAAATGTCAGAGCTGCCACAGCATTCTTCCTCAGATAAAAGTGAGTCTACCTTCCTAATGGCCCTACATGTGTATACCAGTGCAAAGGGCCCACTTATTCTGCAGGCTATGGCTTAGCAGAAAATTTATACCACGGCAGCCTGTTCTGAAAAATAAGCTGAGAATGTAAGTTGCAAATCAAAAGCTAAGAAAATAGAGTCAGCTCTTCTTTTCTAATAAAAAAAGGACAATCATAGACTTGAGGCCAAAAAAGCAAGATGGCCTTCACTTCATCAGAGGTCTGAGGATTGTGACTGAATAAATACCTTCCAAATACAGGCCTTATAACATACAAATATCATATACAGAGCAAGTATATTATACAATTAATAAAACAATTTCCTTCGGGATAATAAAAGTATTCTGATTCTGATTCTGATTGAAGTGTATCAAAACAAAGACAGGCATACTGTACCTGCAGCTTCTCAATGCAAACGGCATGCAGCTGCTGCAGCAGTTCTCATTAGCTGGACTAAGTCCTAGCATTTTAATTTGTTGTCAAACGCAAATGAGCCGTCTGCTCCCAAGGTTTTACAGCCCCGCATGAATGATCTGCAGCACAATTCTGCTGAGGTAAGACAATCTGTCGTACCAAACACACAAACAAATTGAATATGTTTGAGATCAGATTATCCATCTGATCTCTGATCCTCATCATAATCTTGCAACATCCAAATAAATCAAACATAGCAAAAAAAAAATGAAAATGGTTACAATTATTGCAAAATCCTGCAGACTTTCCATAAATCCAGCTTGTTTGAGCCAGAAACTGTAAAACATTCAGATTTCCAGTTCACATTTTGCAGTTATAAGAAAATCCAATGTCAACTCAGAGTAACTTCTGCAAATACTTTAATGTTAATACAATGCAACTCTGTGCTACATAACCAGAATACAGTGACTGAAATAGTGGCCTTCCTTTACTACAATGCTTGTAATTGTATCTACTTCTTTATACAAATATAGTTTGTAGCATTGGTCACAAACCTTTTTGAGCCCCAAATCCCTGACATTGGCCCAAAAGCAGGATTAGATGCCACCAAAAGATAATTATTTTGGTGGTATCTAATGATATAAGACAGTATCTGATATACCATTAAATACATAAATGTGTAGATTGCTTTTATCCAAAAACTCAAAAGTACATCAAGACGTACTGGATCCTAAAATGAACATTTTCATTCAAAATCCCCAATAAAATCATGTCAGAGGCATTATCATGTCAACCCACTGCTAAACCTCATTTTGACCTTGTCCATCACACACATATTTAAACACAAATACTGTACATGTATGATATTGGGTAGATTTTGTCAATAAGATAACAGTGGAGTAAGAAACAGTATCAAATTAGTCAACAGCTAAAATCACTTTTAGGCATAAATACAGAATACAAACGTGATTAGATTGGAACTTTTTGCTGCAGAGAATCTTGGTCCTGAGGGGGTTGGAGCTTGTACTGTATAGCGCAGTATGCTTTACTGCAGCAGAGCAGTCCTCACAGCAGCATTTGCTTCAGTGTCAGCAGAGGTAAACAAAGATGTTTCAGACTGATCACCAACACTGGCTTAATATATTCTGCTCCACTCACGATCCATTTATTTGCAGGACATCTGAACAGTGCATGTGTGCGTGAGTGCCTATGCAGATACTGTAATGAGAACTGCAAGAGAGAGGTTTCCTCTGAGTCTGGACGCACACACAGTACACAGAGGAAAATCAGTGTGGAGTGCACACACTCCCAGTGGGAAGTTACATTACAGTGCTACACAAGGTTAAGACAACACAGCCGCTCCATGACTGCAATGCTCAGTGGAAATTAACAATATGCAGATAGCGCGCAACCCCAGTGGCCCTTGAAATCACACATACACAGAATCTAATAGGATGCAAACTTTACTCCTGATAATATCTCTGTTAATCTAATATGTTGATGTCAACCAATACATGGCCAACGATCAATATATTATGCTGTTTTGTTTTTGTTTGTTTTTGTGGACCAATATGGTTTGCTCATTTCCCTCTCTCATAAAATAATAGCTAATTTATACCAAATGATACACAGCATTGCTTTACATAAATAAAAGATTATTAGATAACACTTATGGCCTGTTTTACTAGTCTGCATTTTGTGCCTACAATGCAGTGCAATTGTACAGTATTTCAAATACTAAAAAACTTTTTGTACTAGCCATCTTGTTCGGAATGAAATTTGCTTCCAAATGGGTTGTTTCAGATCAGGTTTCAGATTGGCATGTTTGCATAGTTGACATAGTTTTATTCCAATCAGGCTTTTATTCTGATTATTTGTGTCTATGTAAACATAGCCAGTGACAAATACTTAGCAAAATTCAGGTCAGAATATCTTTTGCACTGACGAGGAGATTGAATTTTTCCTATGTCTGCATAAAATATTGAACATTTTTAAGTTAAGGGGAGTGAGAAGACTCCAAATGGGGCTCAATGTGCTAAAAACTAGTACCACCTAACAAAAACAAGTTGAAAAGGGGTGTTTTGGCCCCTAACGTTTAGTGGAGGTAGACACTCTTCATTCAATAAATCGATTCCCCACTTCCCCACTAGTGCTGCATATTGTAACAAAAACAGTAGTCAACTGAATGGCATAGTTGAGCTACAATTATAGCTTGATTTAAATGTACATCACATAAACTTCATGATCACAACACTGGATGATAAGGTATCAAATAATGGTTATTTTAACCAACATTATAGAACTGGTTTAATAATTCAGTTAAAGCGCCCACCCATCTGTCCTGCTGGATTACTGAAAATCACATGCACATTATTATTTTATCACAGGCAATTAAACAGATGGATCAAATAAATTAGATGGGGTTCCACTGGCAGAGGGTAACCAAATTGGGGACTATTTTTAGATCTCTGTATCTGCTCATAGATACTTAGCAGGCTTGTTAAGTCAGGCTTCAGTGCAGGAAGGTAGGCCACATCTGGTGCTCATAGCTCTAAAACTCTAACTGGCCATCAAAAGTGTCCCCTCCCTAGAATGTCCATCCCACTCACAGAGGCTGATCTGAATCTCAACCTGGGGGAATTTCAAAGGTTACTGCCTTAACACAGAGAGAATGTACTCCCTTTTCAAATACCTAAATGGTCTGTTACAGATCATTATATCTATACTTAGAAGTACCAGGTCTTCCTGGAAATATGTAGTCTCTGTAGTTAAGGAGAAGTCACATCCTTTCCCTGACAGCAATTCTCCTCAATCCTGGTGTATTATTTCTGTCCCCTGCACCAAAAGTTAGGTGCATTATGTTTCAGACTAAAGCCGTCTAGTCATTCTGAGCTGCACACAACAAAGACATGCCATGTATATAAGCTTATAAATGAAGTGCTATGGCATTTGGACACATTTTATCTTTCAGCTGAAAAAAAGGACAGATGGATTGAGTGTGACTGTGTTTACTGAATATTCCTGGAACTAAGTGAACACCAATCAGGTGTTTCCCTTCATCCTGAATAGAACCATACCAAGCTAAATCCACATTACATAATTGATTAAGAACAGACCACTAAGGACTGGCTAAATACAAAAAAGGTTGTATGATGTGTTAACGTGAGCAAAGTTTAAGTTTATCAAGTAAATGTGTGCAGGTCTCACAGTCAAATAATAGAGCAACATTAAAACATGATATCAAACAACATAAAAACACAAGATACAGTAAATAGGTACAATCATAATAAATAGTACTCCTCGTGCCAGCTTGGGACTGGCAATAGGAGTTCCCTGAATGTGCCTGGGATAGATTTAAACTATCCAATTAACAGGGATTAACGGGATTGGGTACCTTGCTGAGGGGTACCCCAGTCTTTGACCTGGCTGAGACTCAAACCTGCAACCCTCTAGTCACAAGATAAATAAGCTAAGTAACCTTACTACTGCGGCTGACAATGACGAAACCATGACAAAATGATAAGCTGAATATTTCAATATAAAGAATGGTTTCCATGAAAATTTGAAAATTTGCCAAAAAAAAAAAAAAAAAAACAGCAAATGAAGCAGGTTATCAAATCAGGAAAAATAAGAAATAAGGTCCACCAAAGCAAAGTTTGGAAGCAGATTCAGGTAAACATGTGCATCATCTGTGGCTCAATGAGAGGTGAAGAGTGTCATATTAAAAGGTAGAATGCAGACTAACTTATACAGATATCCCACATGAACAGTCTGAAAGATCACATTTCTGCTGACATTAAAAAGCTGTTAGTGCTCAGTGACCATAAAGCACTGCAGTGTAAGGATATCTCTCTCTCTCTCTCTCTCTCTCTCTCTCTCTCTCTCTCTCTCTTCTCATTAACAATTGCTCCAACAGTAGAGTTGGGACAAAACCAATCCAGTATCAGTATCAGGTGCTGACACAGACTTCATTAACATATTGGGTATTTGGCCAGTATCATTGATCCACGTGCTGATTGAGATTCTAATGTTTATGTCTTATATTTTAGGGCTATCACCATTTTGTCACACATGAATTAGTACTATATAAAAACTATTCACTTTACCAGTAACATTTTTACTACCTTTTGCACTCATACATATATAAATGTAGAAGCTGATCCCGGGGCCCCACTCAAGTTATAATTAGAAGTATTAGCTTGTAAAATGGATTGATGCATCACTATTTCTCACACAAAGAAAAGCTTAAGTTTGTGAACGCAAAATAGTCAGTTGCCTCTTCTGCCACTAATACAGACAGACTTTTTAGTATGCACATAGAAACATGTACACTTAACACCATGCAATCCAAAACCCTTTATCTCCTGCTGCAGCTGGAGAGATTTCCCAGACACGCCTCCTGCGGAGCTACGCTGCAAAGCCATCCCACATACGTGTCAAGCTGGGATACACACCTGCGAGTCCCTCGATACACCAGCTGCCTCGAGGCTGACTGTCGTGGTTGGCCCAACATGTTAGCTGAAGATCTGTGATTCGCCGTACTGATCCTCTTCTCAATGATCCCTGTGTGTGTGTGTGATTGTACAGTATATGTGGGTATGTGCACACCTATCAGCTGATAGCACTGCCGTTGCTGACGTCCTCTGCTGAACACTGTGGCGTCAGTTCATTCAAAACATCCTCATTCCCGCCTCTGTGGTGCAGGGCTGCTGTGGTGGAGCTAAAAATACATGCAGCCACTGAACTGTCCCATCTCCACTAGTGTGAGGCTTGTGATGGATATTATTAAGGCTCAGCTAACCAGTACATCATGTAAGAGGCCCCTGGAGCAAAAAGTGAAACCACAGCGACAAAGCATTAGTCATGTAATCATATTCTCTCCTCAACTCTCATGTGCTCTCTTCTAATGTATGCATTTCTCCAGCAAAGCTCTGGCATCAGTGCAGTTTCCTGAACTGGACTGGATGCCCTCCCTGCTCCATTCCCTCTGCAGTCATGCAGGCAATAAACAGCAAGAAGAAGGAAAAAGAGAGTAAGAAGGAAGGAAGGAAGGAAGAAAGGAAGGGAGGGAGGGAGGAAAGAAGAAAGGAAAGTAGATGATTTACAGCAATGAGTAAGGAAAAAAATAGATGAGTGAGTGAAGGGAAAGTAGAAAGTGAGTGAAAGCAAACTGTGACTTAAACACATCATAAACTGACATTGATTGATTATCGTATTAAGTGTATTGTGTGCCATGTAAATGATAAATGGTGTATTTATATAATGCTTTTCTGGTCTTGATGACCACTCAAAATACTTTCACCCTTTCACACACACACACACACGCACACACGCACACACACACACACACACACACACACATACAGTGCATCTATATGTAATATGATGAGACCATTAATTCCTCAGGAAAATGTTAACTGACATTATAAATCAGATGAGAAGTAGAAGCTCTTTTTCCCCTAGACTTTCCTTCAAACTGCTATTTTCACAAATAGCATACTCCCCCTGGTGGCCATTTAATATGTTCTTACCTCCTGGTTGGCATCACTGAGTAAGCTGGCTGACTACATCCACCTTTGTGTTTGCAGTACATACTGTATTTACTTTGCAGGTTGACTGTAAACGGGTTCAATAGGAAATGCTGTTAGACAAGAGGCGTGTCGGTTGAGGAGGCATCAGACAACATGGGAAATGGCAGTGATGCCTGGGCTGCGACTCAACAACTGAGGAGAGTGATGAAACTGCCATGCTACAAATGCTCCCTATCAGCTAAGAAAGGGAGTGGGTGGCCAGGTGAAAAATGTTTTCTGTAACAGCTGGGGGCTCAGGAAGTCAACTCACAGATTAAACTGAAAGCACCTGTACATTCACACACAAACACGCAGGTAACACTTCCAGCTGTGGTTACACTCCGCCTCCCCTGAGGTTCATCCTCTACTGCTCTTTCTCATCCATCTACACTCTCCTTCACATCTCATTAGCAGTCCCCAGAAGTCAAAGTACTGAAAGTAAAGACCTTCTTCAAAGCGCTGGAGATGATACCAGGCCGACATATCTCTGGGTCTAACCACCGCCATGGCCATTTGAATTGTGCAGAAGCACTCTATTACATTCTATGTGGTACATGAAGGTCATACAAATGTACAACACTGGCAAACAACTGTACTGACACAAAACTTAAAAAAAGTTTCTGTAATAGAAGATGCACAAAACTGCTTGCAAACTGACTGAGGAATGTCATTAGTAAAAAAACATATTACAAGCTGCACTTTCTTTCTATACAATTCTTACAATCTTTTTCATATTGAGAAAGACATATTTATAACATATTGGACAGCTAAAGTAAGTTTCTAGGTTTTACATTAAAATATATATATAGTATATAATATATAGTATATAATAGATATCCAGTAAAATTTAATGCAGGGTCAATTGTGTTTAAACTATACAATACAGTTGTAATAACTTATAATAATGATCTAATGACATACAATGACATATACTACAAATATATGTCATATAATCTGTGGCCTGTAAAGAGCAGGAGCTGAATGTTTTAATTTTAATACTTGTAATTACATTCTCCTGAGATTACCTCATTTGGATTTGTGATGCAATATACTTTGGTACAGCTACTTGAAAAATCTAAATATTTCTCTCAATAACTGTTATTAACAACTACAACCATGGAATTCAACACATGCATAGGCATGAATCCTTCAATATGTTCAGTAAGAAAATGAGAGAGAGGTCTCAGAGCTACTGTATAAACATTTCGATACATGTAAATTGAACAAAAAAACACAACTATTCTTTACTTAGAAAACAGATTGCTCTAATCTTTTAGCTATAACAGCATTTGGATTATTCCACACAGAGAACCACAAGCAAAACCAGCATGGGTACCTTGTGAGAAGTGAAGTAACTGCCAGGCGAAGTTCCTTTGAGGTAAGCAATAAGCCTGAATGATTGTAGATGGATGCAGACATAGTGTTTTATACTATCTCAAAACAAATGTGCAATAGATTTGTCCCATTTTTTAATCTAATTAGCATATTTCCACTACACCAATACAATGTGCTCCACATCCTGTATGTTGGTATACCACGACTTACCAGTACGTAATCAGATGCGGAAACAGTCTCTTTCGTCCAAGCTTGTCTTTATACTGAAAACGGCTATTAAGCAGTGTTCCTGTTCTATGACCATACATCACCTGAGCCTGTTCCAACTGTGTGCACAGAACTAAGTGAGTTTGCAGGTCAGAGCACAAAGAGCAGTATCAGATGATAGATGTACAATTTGCTGTTTCAGCTCGCTCTCTCTCTCTCTCTCTCTCTCTCTGTCCACTCTCAATCATACAGTTACAATACACAGCATCTGCAGGGAAAGATGAAACAATAACACTACATTTTACTGTCCCTACAGAGAGAATCAGGGCAGAAAAAAAAGAAAAAGGGCCTGACTTACAGAGAAACAATAAAGCCAACACTCTTTGTAGTGACCAGATGCGAGCTCTGAGATGTGGTCATCCTCACTGTGTTGTCCACTCTACACAAACTGCTGACACTGGTGACTGACTGCAACCAGAGCTTTATGTTGCTCCCAAAGTCCTCTTTATCAGATCACATCCTAGTCAGGCAGAGGAGAGGAGGGCTGGAGGACGAAGGGCAGACTGAAGCCGAGGATGCTGCAGTGCTAGCTCAATAATCCACAGACAGACATTATAGATAAGAGCAGACAGCTGAATGAAGATGGTTTAGGTCGATACATGCGATGGACAGCCAGGTCAGCATGCAAACCTCAGTCTATCACCTACTTCTGCTGATGTTACCCAGGCTGTTTTATGTGCTTAAAACATATTTGGCAAATAGAAAAGTTCTATATACCATAAACGATCAATCTATTACTTGTCTGGTTTAAAAAAAGATAAATAAAACAAAAGTGAGCAAATGTGAAAAGGGATCAAAATGACTCAACAGCAGTATCTAGTGGCAACATACTGAACAACATAACATTCAGCACATGCACACACACATTCCACCACGTTTCAATTACTCAATGACACAAGAGTGAAAGTCATCATGAAAAAAATCCTCACTTGTCAACCACCACCACATGTCAGCCTCAGAATCCAAGCTCGTCTAAAGGGTTATAGGTGAAGACTAGTCATGCGTGTGTTCAATTATCACATCTGCCAGATTTAGAATAAAGAGAAAAGGTTTAAATTGGTTCATGAATAACAAATTAGCCACTTGCTTCTCAGCACAAAAGCAAATTAAAGTGGATTGGTTAGTGAGAACTCACACAGTTGTGTGGTCAATGTGCTCAATAAATGCTGCAGTGAGTGAAATTGCATTAACCACCCGAACTGCTTTCGCACTAGCAGTGGCCAGATGGGCCTTTCCATTCATCTTTCTTTACACAGACTCAATATTCAATTAAACAATAATATTTAATCAGGTGATCCACAGTGAAAAATGTTTTTCAGAGTTCAATATATGCAATCTGCTACTGAACATAATCTTATTGAAGAGCTAGATTCAGACATACAGTACCTTGAGGAATTTATAAAGAATAAACCACAACAGCACAATCATTACAGCAAATAGTGTATGTCAATAAGTCTGTAAAGAGATTCGAGGTGCTTTGTTGAAGAAAAGCTGAGAGTGCAGATAATTTATATACTGACAGAATGCTTTACAGTGCATGAGACTATTTCCTGTTCTCACAGGATCACAAAGCACAGGGAAAGAGTTCAAGGTCACCTTAAGATTAAAAGCTTTTAGCCCAGTTACTAGTGTGCAACCATCAATATATTAAAAAGATATATATTGTTTAGTCACTCGGACAAGCTAAAAAAGCAGGACACTGACATTTATCACCTCATAAAGTTAGAAAACAGAAACTTTGAGCAATCTAAATCACTAACATCTGCAGAGATTGGAGTTATTCACGCAGTGTGATGAATTTTAAAATATAGTCACTTGATCCTTAATTACAGTATGCACATAAAGTTATTGACTATTAATTACTTTAACATGCTGACTTAGTGCTACTATGTCATCACTGCATCTCAGTGAGTTTCTGAACCACAATACTGCAGTCATTTACAGTACATGATCATTATCTTGTCTTATATTTCTTACTGTTTTCTTTCTCAATTTGCTTTCGCAGATTTGCTGCATGTAACATATTATATAATAGTCTTTGAATACTGGTTGCCTTTCAGGCCATATTATAACTTTACCCTACATTTGCTGCAACATGTTTTTAATCATAATGCAAGTTTTCTGCTTGCACTTTGAATATGGTGGGCAAAATAATCATGGAAAAGGTTGGTTCTTTCATATGATCTCTAAAAATACTTTCCTTTTATACACAACATTCATCTTCAAACTAATCAATGCCAAGAGAACAGTGGGGGACCTGCTCCTCTCTGCAGAGGCTCCGGTCACACTCTGGCAGAATGCGGCAGAAAGAACTGTCATCTGAATTCAATCAGAGAGAGAGAGAGAGAGAGAGAGAAAGAGAGAGAGCGAGAGAGCAAGAAAGAAGAAGAGAAAGAGAGAGAGAAAGTACAAACTCTTTCCTTCAGCTCAGTAAAAATTACTTACTTCCCTTCACATGAACAAGGTAATAAATTACACAAGTTCCTTTTATTGCTTTCCCAGTTTAAAAGATTTAACCTGGTTCATGCCACTTTGTTGTACTGAATATTACAGCTTCATTTAAGGAACCCATACAGTATATACAGTATATACATATATTTTGGTTTTTATATACACATATGTAAAAACCAAAATATAATTAGACAAAAAAGCAACAACCTAAATTTTAGTGCAATGCCATCAAACCAGTATTACCTTGTCTCTATCTGCTTCTCCTCCTCCTCCAAACTGTAACGCTCCTGTCCAGCCACCAGCTCTGCTTCACGATCAACAGAGTTAGTCTGCTGACCAAAGGGCAGACAACTGCAACAGCAGCTCCCCATCCCAGCTCGGGCATCTCCTCTCCTCTCTTCCTGCTCTGACTCCTGTTCCAGCTCTGACTGGACAACCTGCTCCAGCTATCTGGACAGTGAGTGACTCATTCTAGATAATGCATATCATCACACCGAGCACACCTCAGGCCTGCAGCTCTGACAGTGCCGGTTAAATATTGCGGGTCCAAACAAGGCCTGATGGAAAGCTTCCTTTGTTGCTTTACAGCACAAATGTTCACTGTAGCACACTGTCAATCTGCTCTTTGTTTTCTAGGTTTGTATTGAGTCCAAGAAGAGTATGTATTGTCTAGCTGTCACAAGCACCCTAAATAGTCACCGTGGACATGATATTAACAATACAGCTGTTATTAAATCTCTTTGGCATCTAGTTGACACACAGGCCACCTCACCAACAAGGACAGAAGATGGATGCATGGACATAATAGCAGTGCACACCTTAACCATGATACAAGCATGTGCTGATAATGACAAATGGTCAACATAAATCATCATACAGCAGTGGGAGGACCTGCTACCACAGCGAATCGTAATATTGGTTCCTATTTGTCCACTGCTAAAAATTACGTGAGCATGAGTGCAGCTGCAGTCTTCACAGGATTAATGATTCATGCTTCAAGGCAAGACTGGTGCCCATGTGGCCAATGTAGGAATATTAAGTGTTAATAATGGTCCATGTAATTTATGTATGAGTGTGCATGTGTGTGAGAGATTAGTGTGTTCTCACATTGCTCCACTCTAACCATTACTCAACATGTATTTTATATTATTCCAGGTTTCTTTATGATGGTGCAAAGACTGGTGATGTAAAAAAAAGAGCACTTGCTATTTTCTTTAACCTTTTCCTTCACTAACTTCATTTTCAGCACAGCAGTCATATTGCAAAGGGAAATGTAAGAAGGTGGGACTTCTATTTGTATATGGCAGCACAAGATGAAGAGCTGGTATTTCATCAAAAACAAGGACTTCAAACTGCAGAATGTTACTTTTAAATAGTAACAAATGTCAAAAGTGTTCATTCAAATCAATAAATCTGTTTGCACAGTGCAGATTAAGCCTTTGTGTTTCTCAGTATAGCAGTGTTTAGATCTTGTGTCACCCGCCCAGTGACATTACAATGCTGCACATGGGAATTGATTTGTTGTATGTCAAGAGTAAAAAAGTGGACTCAACAACTCAAAAAAACCATTGAGCAGCTTTAAGGGATAAACGCTTCTTGTCACCACCCACCACGTGCTGCCACTTTATACACACAAACACTCCCTCAGTCAGGTCTGGTAGTACTGCTTGACATACAAATAATAATGGATTGTTTCTGTTCATAAAGACCAAAAAGAAGCAGGATTCGAATGATGAACTATAGCACCAAACATGATTTAATCACTCCCATTTGTCGGTTTCATCAGCAACACAAGACATACACATAAAATGCATGATAAATAACGCAATATATATATATATATATATATATATATATATATATATATATATATACAAGTCAAATTCCTTTATTTTTCTTGGGAAAAGGCAGTAGTAGTAATCTAATCCATCCAGATTCTGCCTGTCACAAATGACAAAACCATTTCAGATCTATTTTCAGCTAAAGGCCACTGTTGTACAATGCCTCTGTAAGCAAATGGATAGACCTACAACAAATCAGACCAATGATCCAGATGACGTACACAGAAATGACAGGAAATGAGTCAACAAATGTGCTTGTTGTAGTTTTCTAAAAGAGATGGCAATCCAGTCATGGCATCTCCATGGAGCAAGTCACTTAAAATGGAAGCAACAGCCACATCAAAAAACAGCTGCTCTTGGGTGGTCGCCATGGATATATACAAAAGCTGCTAGACGTCACTTCTCTTCTCGTTATCGCGTTGAGCCTGTTTCTAACGTGCCAAGGATTTGTGATTGTTCCCTTTTTTAGGAGATTCGTAGTTGGCCAAAGCAACTTCCGTGCCACAGAAGTCTGCAGGGCAAAATCAAATCACTGACAGTGACTCAGACACGGCTGAGTTCACCCAGGCTATACCAATACAACATGTCCCATAATTTGCAAAAAGGTAAAACAGCAGCGCTTTTTCTAGGAGACCAGGCTGTTCCTACAGTACTCAGTGGGACACTTTAGAGGCAGTTATTTGTAGGAAAAATGCAACACAGACTGCACTGCACCCAAGCAGATCTTCACACTAACCAGACAGAGCAAATGAACAAGTGTATCTCTGAGTCTGAGGGCAGACTTGCACATCTGGTCTACATAAATATGTAAATAGTATTTGCCCTGTGGAGCACACATACAGCAGGAAAACTCTTGGTGTTGGTGGGATCCTTTTATGTATAAATATCTGCAACATGAAGTTCAATATTTTCTATAAACATCCAAAATAAAGTTAAAACATGATCAATCGCTCAAAAAACTATTCAGATTTAGAGGTATCAATTTCTAAACTGGAGTCCACAGAGGTCAGCCTGATCAAAACAGACAGTCAGTGCTTGCTGTTAACTTGACCTTGAAGTGCTTTTAGTCTTTTGCTTCGATTATTTCACTGCCTGCATAGCAAACATTGTGCATTTCTGAAAAGAGAAATGTAACAAGGTGGGACTTCTATACGCATGTGGCAGCACAAGATGAAGAGTTGGTATTTTGTACAAAATGAGGACTTAATACACAAAACATAATTTTGAAATGGTAACAAATGTCCTAATGTTCATCCAAATCATTGTCGAATGAGTTTGCCAAATGCTGATGACGCCACTGTATTTCTCAGTATAGCGGTGTTAAGACCTTGTGTCACCCGACGACTGCACTGCACTGCACACAGGAAGTCATTTGTTTTACATCAAGACAGACGGAGGCAACAGCAACATTGTACTAGTAAAGTGAGACAGCTGCAAACAGAGTGAAGTATGACTGAAACATGGACTCTACAGCTGAAGATCTTGTCTATAACATCCAAAATCAAGTTTAGACATCATCACTATCTCTGAAGACAAAACAATTTAAAGATAGTGTGTTGATTACTACAATGGAGTTCACAGAGGGCAGCCCAACCCAAACAGTCTATCAGTGAGAAGTGAAGTAAAGCTCTGTGTAATTTGTTAATACTTCTGCCAAGGAGGTTATTTTTTTGGAAAGAGAAAAAAGGAAAAGACTTGGATTAAATTTTCTGCAGATGTACAATGTAAAATATGGCCCGAGAACGAAAGGATTTTAATCTGGTGATGATTTGATTCTGAAAGCAATTGCTAACTTAGTGAGTGTATTCACACTGTGGGAAACTGAGCACCCTCAGAAAGAGGTTTGAGGGATTTCTTTATGGTGTCAATGATGATTCTTTACTCTTTAATCATTTTTTGTGATGATGAGAACAAATACGACCATGCATCCATAATAGCATATTTGAATTATGTTGTTATTCTTCAGTGAAATTTGAGGTAATTGTCTCATTCTCAATCTGAGCACTGACCACAATTTTCATTATCTATTAGTCTGTAGATTGTCTTCACAATAATTCAATTTGTTGTTTGATCCACAAAATATCAAAAAATGTTAATAAATGTTTATCTGTTCTCCCCAAACCTTGAAATGATGAAGTTCTTGAATGTTTTGATGATTTTTTTTGTAACATGGAGCATTTTCTAAGAAATGTAAGCTTCTGTAGTGTCAAAGATTCAATTTCATAGAAGGTAAAAGAGGCACAACATTCTCTGATAGCTCACTGAATATTTCTGTCATTTAAAATTCTGTCATTTAAAAAAATCTGTAAAAAAAACTTACAGTTATTATATAATTATTATAACCAGATATTCTGGGGTAGTTGCGGTAATTCAAAGTTTTTTTTTTCTGTTATGTTCTCAAGTCTGCAATAATATATGGAATTGCTGTGTTTGCAAAAAAAGAAGCTTCATTAAGACACCCCTAAGATAATGGCCAATGGGGAGATTCAACATATTTTTTACCCATTAACATACACACCTTCTCATTTAATGTGGTCCAAAGGTGTGTCCAAACTTTTGACTGGTAGTGTATCCTGATTCAAGACCCTCAAACATCTCAAGGCTAATTAAATTAATAGCCAACTAATTACTAAGATCAAAGCTCAAACTAAAAACACATAAGCAGCAGCAGAATAAACAATACATTCCAATATAAAAAAGACGGGGTTATTGCATGGGCAAATGGAGCTGAGACGGAAACAGTTTGGCTTTTTTGTGAGTTGTGTGGGTATCACAAAGTTCTCTCTCGATTGTCCCACAGCTATTGTAGGCCCATTCAAAAATGTGAACTGTGTCCTCAACAGGACACCATTGTACCTCAGTGGGGCCATTTTTTTCCCACAGGGAGCTATAGAATTACACATTTACTACATTCAGTGAATGCCAGTGATCTGGTGGAGAGTAAACCTAACTATACTGTTTTCCTGCATTCACAAGGGAATCACTTAACATAACTCAGTAATTATGATGATCATATGAATGTTCTTACAATTAGAAACTAGATTGCAAGGCCATATAGAAAATACATTAATATTTTTGATAGCTAAAGCCCCAGTGTGGAACATTTAGGAGGGTTTCTATATTTGTGTTTCTATAAATGTATAAAAAAAAATAAATAGAAATAGCTTCCATAGCGAGTGTAGTGGTTAACACTCAAGCCTTTGTAGCACACCCGTGTGCGTGGGTTTTCACCGGGTACTCCAGCTTCCCACAGTCCAAAAACATGCAGATTTGGGGATTAAGCCAACTGGATTACCTGTAGGTGTGAATGTGAGAGTGAATGGTTGTTGGTCTCTATGTGTTGCCCTAAAAATAGACTGGCAACCTGTCCAGGTTGTATCCCATCTTTCACCCTATGTCAGCAGGGATCAGGCACCACATCATCCATTCTGGTATGTGAAGACCACCATATGGCACTTTTCCACTACACAGTTCCAGCATGGCTCAGCACAGCATGGCTTGACTCTACTTGTTTTTTTTGGGTTTTTTTTGGGATATCCCACTTGGGATAGTACCTGGTAATTTTTTTGTACATGCTCTGGCAAGGTTCCAGAGTCTAAATGTGACGTTGAGACAATGCTGGCCACTGATTGGCAGAGAGGGTGATCACTGGAATGAGTCATGAGTGCAACGTCCGACATAGGAATCAAACGAACAATGCAGAACTGTAGATCCTGAAAACATGCATTAATCTCGAGAAGACGGGTGTATTTAGCGACAGCACTGCCAAAACCGGTGATCGTGAGCCTTGATCAGAGCCGCATCACAACCACTTCCACCGTACTTTAATTCAGTGACTGTGTTCAACAGTCTGGTGACAGAGTCTGTGCTCCGGTCATGCAGGAATTACTGAACTAATCTTTTAATTAATTGATCTAGTACACCGAAAAGAACTGCTTTGCTCATCAATAGTATGATGAATAGCACCAATAGACAATAGTTTGTCGCGTATAAAACAACATCATGACAGTTTCGTGCTGCCGTGCTGTGGTGACCGGCATAGTAATGGAAAACAATGTGCCTGACACTAAACGAGCCATGTCATTCTGTGCTGGAACTGTGTAGTGGAGAAACGCGATGGCGTGTTTGGGAAAGTGAGGGGAGAATGGAGGAGTCCTCTATTTGTTACAGTCTGCAGTCTCACCATTAGATGTCACTACTTCTTGTACACCTGACCTTTAAAGTGTACTACTTTACCTTAAAAAGGAAATTTAACTGCATGTCAATCCTTTGTTTTGCTTTCCAACTGTTTGTTTTGTCACTCTCTCTCTCTCTCGCTCTCTCTCTCTCTCTTGCTCACACACACACACACACCTGAAAACACAGAGTGACAGTACATATCAGTTTCATCTGTTACGCAGTGCCGTCTGGGATTAAACTGTAATGATTTTTAAGATTGTTTTCAAATGAGGTCTCTTCCTTGGAGATCTGCTGAAAGTATGACAGCCACACACGCTCCTTTTCAATCTGCTACCAAAGATGACAATAGATCTCTGATAATCTCATCTACAGTTCACTCTACTTATTTGTGAATGTCAAATGATCAAAAGTACTGTGAAGACAAAGATTTGGCAAAAAAATAAAATAAAATAAAAATCAAACTCTATTTGATGATCAATAAATCATTTTTTGTCTTGTCATTAAGAGGGTGAAAAGGGTAGACATTTTGGGACGGTAAGCATACCACCAGCAACCATTAATCAGAAAGATCAGCAGAGAAGGTGTAAATAAATGTGAGTTTATCTCCAGCAGCAGTGTCTGAACTCTGAACAACCCCTCCATTATGCTCCAACTCGGCTAAATTCCACCATCAACACACAACCAAATCTATCCACTGTTGACATGGCAGCAGAGCGCAGACGTCCTGCATGAGTTTGTTTCTGTTTGTTTCCTGGACAGCCAAGAGATGAAAAGAAAAGAGTGAAACGACAACAATGGCTTATACCTCAGAGCCCACTTACTTTGTTCTAATGACCTGTCTCTGTGCCAGTGCTGGTTGTCCCTGCAGTATTTTTTAAATGCTGAGTTGCAGTTAACTAAGTAAAGTAAAGCGGTAAACTAGAACTAACATTTATGAAGAGTTGTATTGCTTGTTTATAATGTTTTTAATGACAGTGAACTGTCTTCAGTGTTTTGTTGTCATGTTTTAACTAAAGCATAACTTGCTCCTAAGCTGACCTTTAACTTTTAATCCAAACCAACTCATGTTTTAGGACCAGAGAAGTAACTGATTAATCAGGTGTATGTCTATTCTTACAGCTTGCCTGCTGGAGCCAAGAAAACTTGGCACAAATTGCACAAACTGCAAAGTCATCATCATCATTATAATCATTACAGCATCATCTACATGTGCAATAAATACTGCAAACCACCGAAGGTAAAATCTCTGACAATGAATCCACCACAACAGAATAATAAATATGGGTTTACATGTGTAGAAACATTGAAGTGTAATGAGAAGGTTGTGCTAATTATGAGCTGTTTCTGAAAGTAATTATTCAAACAAACACGTGGAGCTTTATAGTCACACTGCATCAAAACAATGTATGCAAATGTATTATATATGCACAATTTACCACTAAATATTTACACAAAAAAGATTAAGGGGTTTAAAATAATGTTAATTTTTGACTGAAGCTGTGATTTACCTCAATTCTATTTAGATGAGGACTTCAGCTCATCTAATTGCAATTATCTTCTATTAACCTGTTAAATTTATTTGCTGTTTTGTCCATAAAAAGCAGGAAATGTTAATTGGTCTTTCTTTCCCTGTCCCACAAAATGATGGCATTCTTAAAGGTTCTGTTTAGGAGGAGCAAAGAATCCAGATAATACTGGATAATAATAATAATTTCTGAAACCACACAATCTGTTTTTATTTTGTTAATTCTCAAACTGATTAAAAAAATAATTAATGATTTATTTAGTAAATGATTCAATTTTTTTAACAAATTAATTGTTGCATGACTAATTAAGATATGACAAATGTATAGAAAGATAATAATAATCCTCCAGGATGCAATTAAATCGTAAATGATGATTATCAACAAGCATTTATCCACTCTTGCAAATGACACATTGATTTGACTTTCTTACACACACCAAAGAGAATGTGCAGAAATGTCCAGCTGTTCTCAGGTTAAGCCTAATGTCCTCAGGCGAAGTCATGATTTGTTCCTGTTCGCTGTTTGACTCCAAGAAATTTGCCCTCACAAACAAAGAGTCACGCGGGGAAAACAGGATCCTTCCACCAACCCAACTCAGCAACAAGTGGTCGCCTAATTTAGCTGCCTTGACATTTAGGCTACCATATATCACACAAAGCCACTGTCGCATTGTTCTCACTTCTAACAGGGAAAAAGTGAGCAAACAAGAGGCTCACAAAGACCATCTTTATTTTACTTGCAATATACAACAACAACAACTTTGTCAGCTGAAACCATTTTATGTCTTTTTATAGCCACATTTTTCACTGCCAGAATGTCTTGGCTATGTAAATACATTTTTTAGATAAAGTTCTCTCTTAATCTCTGTTTATAATTAATTATGAGTAATACCTTATGTTTTTAAAATAACTTTAATAGTTTAATTTATTAGACTGTTGATTTCAAAGTACAGGCACTGGTTAAAAAAGAGCTCTTAAAACCTCTTCATTCAGAAAGAAAATTGGGAAAACTAAAAGGACTATGACAGAACTACGGTTCATGGAACAACAGAGATTTAAACAAGCCACTACGGGAGGAGCCACCATAATTCACAAACTTGCAGCTCTTATGAGGAATTCAGGTAATTCTACTTTGTCTTACAGTAGACTTTCCAAAGACTTTTAGCAGGACTTTATAGACACTGTTCAGGCCCTTTTTTTTGTAAAGCAAGAAAGGAATATACACTATACAGAAGTATACATACACAGAAATGAAACCAGTACTGCAGATGGAAATGAAAACTGACTGCACATACAGTAACACAGAGTGGAGCTGATAGTGTGGTGTCCTTCACTGATTTCCAACCTGTGTCTTACAGCTGTATTAATATTTAAGACTTAACCACACATAATATGTCACAGGGTAAGAGGCTTGCTCTTCCCGAGTCCATTTGAGGCTTAAATAGTTTATTGCTTTGAATAATCTTCAAAGTCTTATCTGTGTTTTTGTCACGCAGTGTTTTTATGTCGGTCCAAACTTGAGGATGGTCAAATTGCAGCATATCTTCCCATAACCAGAGCTGGACATGAAAAGGTTGAGGTACATGAAAATAGTACAGTAAAACTTTATTTAAGATTCACTAATCGTGTTAATAATTTGCATCTACTTGCAGCTTCCTTAAAAAAAATATTTTGATTATCATTCTTTCTATTTGCATTTAAACCATTACTTTTTTTTTATTTGATTCTAAAATGTGAAGCATTTTTATAAAGTCTGTTTCAATATGAGCTCTACAGATAGTTGATCATCTTTACTGCAATGAAGGTTTACAGATACTTCATAAATTAGTGGTACAGGCTCTATAATTCACAGACATGTGCTACTGTTACATGTTTCTTTATCATTTTATCACTATCTGTGGTAGTGAAAATTAAAACTGAGATCCCCATAGTACAATCATGCATCATGGCTCAAATGAATCTAACAAAAAGAAGGAAAAAGCTTGTTTATTTCTTTGTGATTACAATTTTGGACGTGTAAGTGTGTTGCTGAAAGAAGTAAAGTCTAAAGTGATTCTGCCATCACTGTTCTTCTGAGAAAATCAGACTGTACTGCATGCAGTTCCCTCTGCAGTGTACTGCACTTGGATTAAAATCTGGCATGATGCCAATGATCAGATGAAAAAGTTAAGACATCTTGGCATTGTGCAACATATTTGTAATAATTAATAAGTGCATATCAAAAAAAAAAAAAAAAAAAAACCTGCATCAGGCCTACGTCTATATAGGAAAGGGAATATGGTGGTGATGTCCCACCAAATCAGCCCACTACTTTCCAAATTCATAATAATAACTGAAAAAGATTTTACATAAATGTATTATTAGAATATGTGGCTTAAAATGTAGATATGCTAATAGTCAAACTAACAAAAAACGAACATCACTACATTTAGAAGTCTAACAGTGAGTGACTAATGCCCCCTATACATCCCGTCTAACCAGACCTGACCACAGCACTGACCCCAAATGACCTCAGTGATGGTTACAGCCAGGACTGAGTGAAACAGATTGTGACATTGTTTAAATCTTTAATTTTCTTTTAGACTTGAGCTTGTCCCAGATAAGTATTGAAATCTTGATGTTAAGACCTGCCCTAGTTTAGCTTCCCTTCACTAGCTAAATGGATTTTAAAAACAAAATGAATCTTAGGTCCTGCAAGGCACTGAGATAAGTTTCTCAGTCTTCACTCACCAGATATTCACATAAAGAAAGTATTAGTCATTCCCA
Organism: Brachirus orientalis; assembly: GCA_016785285.1. Lineage (NCBI taxonomy): Eukaryota > Metazoa > Chordata > Actinopteri > Pleuronectiformes > Soleidae > Brachirus > Brachirus orientalis. Next base: position 5,942,867 of record JAFBJR010000172.1, read on the forward strand.
TCTGAATGTTGAGGGGTGACAGGGCTGTGGAGCTCCAACCCTGAACCCTGATTTGCAAGGTGCAGCTTTTGTTCACCTTTTAATCCATAGCTTACTTTGATTGCCACTTCATTTTTTATGTCAATTTTATCCATTATTTCACCATTCATTTTAACAATTTTATGTTTTATGCATGTTTTATGTTTGTTTTTTACCCCCACCAAAGAGCTTTTTCACCAAAAAAACAAACAGATTTTGATTAAACTGACTGAAAAATTTGATTATGGAAAAAGGAAGAAATAATTAGATTTTGGTGGTGTTTCAGATATGGACATTCTGACAGAAACAATTTTCTTAATCTTGTCCAATTGCAAGTATATTGACAATGGTAAATGTTGTGGCTCGGTTTTTATTATTGTTATAATAGTTATTGTTATCATACTCATTATTATCAATTGTGAAGTGGACATTAAAATCTGATTATAACAAACTTCAAACTGTGGTCTTTGACTTTGGGAATTCTTGTCCTCGCTGCCTCAGTAATTCAATCAGCCAATATATCTTTGTCACCACATGGTCACACCCCTCTCTTGTAACCTTTACAGTCTCTCTCTCTCCCTCTCACTCTCGCTCTCACACACACATCAAGGATGGACACCTAATGGAGAGACTAGAGGTCCTGCATGGAGGATGTGAGGAGAATTTTAATAGCCTTCCTCCTTTCCTGCTATAGACACTGCAACTTCCCGTTCACAATGTGGGTGGAGAAAATTGCCCTCACCTATCAGATGGGACCACCATGAGTTCAGCCATATGTTGACATGCTGCTCTGTCATTTGTCATTCAGTGGAAAGGCGCATTTATTTAGATAACATGTTAACAGTACAGTTTGTGTTGGACATTAGTTAATGAATGGGTCAGAATTGCAAAGAAGGTAGCAACTGGAGCAATTTATGCATGTTGCTAAGAAAAAAAAAAGCTCAAACAACCAGACACATGGCACAATGTGAAAATTTCTTGTCATAAGTCTGAGCAAAATAACTGCAAATGTAAAAGCGCAGAGCCTAATGTCTATCCTCATGTGGATATCCATAAGCCGAGCAGATGTTACTGATGTTTCAAAAACAAACTAATACTACAAAAAGTTTTGCACGTTACCCAAAGGTGTTGTAGATATAAACAATATTACAAAGTGTTGTTATGTTACAAAAACAAGCTACTAACATTACCAAAAAAAATAAATACTTCCAAAGAGTTTACAAACATTATGGTTTACAAAAAAAAAAAAATATGCAAAATATGCTACCACTTAAATATATATTTTATTGAACAGCTGTAAATAATAATAAAAAAACAAGAATTTTAAATAAAATCGTAAAGTCCTGGGATGACTTAAAAGATGGTGGCTCCCCCTTGTGGCACCTTTAAAGTAGCTCACGAGAACTGTGTGCTAGTGAGCGTTTGCAAGTCACTTTTCTGAAATATCAACAATTGCAGTCATTCACAATTTTCTTGATAATGAAAATTTACACTGGTTTACTTGTGCGTACGCGTGCATTCATTATCGCGATACTATCGTGTATCCTGACAACCGGCTATGAAGAGACTTAACACAACAAAGCTCAAGGGCCACTCACTTGATGAAGTAGCTGGCTCCTTCGTCCGTAAAGCCCTCTTCCCATCCTCTTGGCAAGTCTGCAATACGAACAACAACACGCTGAGCGACACACACACACACACACACTGCAGCAAAACTAACGTGTCCTGCAAAAAACCGCGTACCTGACCGTATCATGTGTCCAGAGTTAACCGGTTCACCAGTGCGCGGATGGAGCCAAGTGGTGCTTTGACTTTTATCACTGCAACAGACACACACAGACAGAGACACCTGTTACTGAGCGACAATAAGAGAGGAAAAAACACCAACCAAAAATCCTTCACACCTCCTCGGCACTGACTCGATAAGTATCGAACGCTCGCCGATTAAAGCCACTCACTTAATGAAGAAGACGCGACCATCTCTGCAAACTCCATACGACCAGTGGTCAGGTAGAGTGTCCCGTCCGAGAGGTGCCGCCATGATCTCTCCTCTGTGGCTGTTGGGTTTGTTGTCCCCCCTCTCCCTCTCCCTCTCTTTCCCCGTCTCTCGTCCTCTCTCTTCCTCTCCAGCCCGCAGACTTTTCCAGGGAGCCCACATAACATACCACCACCGCTAGGGCTGCGTGCTTTTTTTCTTTTAAAGGGGAAGAAAACCACAGTGGACAGCAGCAGCGGCAGCAGCGGCAGCAGCAGCAGCAGCTGATTAAAGCACCGTTCAGGACAATGATCTTTGCCAGGCTACATAAATGTAATATTAGGGCCTTAAATTAGGTTACTAAGGTTACAGAGTACAAATCGATATGTTTTGTAACCTTGTTTTAAAAAGTGTATATTTATTTTTTTTTAATTTAATCATTTTGTTTTTTGTTTTTAAAATGGTGATCCATGTTTCCCATTAATGTCCAACTGTGTTTCCCCAAAAATGTTGACTGAAATGTTGATTGGTTTTTCCCTAAAATGTCAATTAATTCCCAAAAATGTCAATTGGTATTTTCCAAAAATGAATAAACAGACATTAAAACTAATTAATAAAGTTAAAAAAAGTATTAATTTAGTAATTAATAAATAATTGATATATTGCTGCAACTCTATAAAATGTGAATATAAATCCTGAAAGATCAGGGAGACCTATAGAGATATCTCAGTGAAATAGAAATTACCCTTCTCTAATCTTCTTCTCTCTCTCTTTTTGCCAGTATTGGTTTGTCTGTTTGTCTGTTAGCAAAATAAATCCAAAAAGTTATGGACGGATTTTGATGAAACTTTCAGGAAAGGTGTGTAATGGGACAAGGAACAGATGATTAGATTTTGGTTGTGATCCAGATTGCTGTCCGGATCCACAAAGTTTTTGAAGGACTCTTTGTCATTGCATGGCGGAGGTCTGTGTGCTTCTCATTGTATATCTCTTTTCAAGATTGAACCTATTATGTGTATGAGAGATAGAAAGATTAAATAAGAAATGATTCACAACAGGCTTATACGAAACAAGAGACTAAGTCTGTCAAAGGTACTCGATTTAAACCAGCCTTTCACACCTTTGTAACATGCAATGTTTGAGTGCATCATCATTAAATAACCAGAAAAGCTGGTGAGAAACACGACTCAAAGCAGTTCCAGGGTCAGCACTCACCAATCAGTGAGATTTTGTTCTGGTTGAAGCTTAGCTACATATTAACCCAGCGTACATGGGAAATTGATGCAGATTACCGACTACTTTCAGGTGAACGAGCCATGAAGTTAAATTCTTTTTGTCACCAGCCTGTAACTATTTGTGCTGCTGCCTGTCTTAACCAGGTCTCCCTTAAAAAGGAGGTTCTTAATCTCAGACTGAATTTTTTTTCTGGTAAAATAAAGGTTAAATTAAATCAAAAATGATTACACCAAAACCTGATACACTGGACTCAGTGTAAGAAAACACAATTGACAGGAGTGCAATGGTTTCTGTAGTTACTGAAATTCAGTAATTACAGAGTGAGTGCATGCATGCACAGCATAAACTGCATCAAGCTCTGGATAGAGCTGTCAGTGACAGTGTGCTAGAAGCAGAGCTTGCCTGCATGTGCGTGTGCCTGTGCATAAATTGTACTTGAAGCATTAGATGCAGTTTATCAGCGTCACATCACCTTCACTGCAGTCACACTTTGAGGACAGAGAGCCACTCTGACCATGACACGTTACAATAATGCTACACTGCATCAAACAGACCTGCCCAATTCACCAGTGCTGCACATAAATTTAACTTGGCCCATATGAGGATGGATGACATTTACAGTCACACATTATCATTAACATGATGACACCCATATAACATTATCTGTGTGACAGCAAAAGTTACCCCAGTGACACGAGGCAATGCCTTGTCCCTGCGGTTTCTTGTGTTTCCCATGAGGTGTAGCTTACTTTACCCTTTTTGTTTCTTCTGTGAAAAGAAAATACTCAGTTGGCAGAAAGCAACAAACGTCTGTTATAAATATTTGATGTGATTTCCTCTTTGGAAGAAGCTTTGTTGAAGCATTCTCCAGTGGTTTAAGGCACTGTTCTTCAAAAGGTAGGGTGAGATAAAATACTTCCTCTCAAAAACTATTACAGTACAGCTGTTGCACAGAAACCCTTCATTGTAAATCTTTCCAAAGCACGTCTTCTAGACAGAAAAGTCAAAGAATAAACAACTGCTTTGCTACTTTTGTGACTTTCTGTTTCTGACTGGTCATAACTCTATTGTCATTGCACAAGACGATAGATAGATAGATAGATAGATAGATAGATAGATAGATAGATAGATAGATAGATAGATAGATAGATAGATAGATAGATAGATAGATAGACTTTGCAGGGAAATTGCAGAGTAGCAGCAGCATTACACACAGTGCCAGTAACAACACAATGGGATAAAAAACAACCAGGACATATTAAGATAGCAATGACATTAGTGGTGGATTCTTCTGAAAACCAGTGCAGAAAAAGCCCAGGGTGACACACACTGGATGAATGTGATTGCCTTGCACATACTGCCCTTAAAATAATACACATGCAAGCCGTATGCACGGTGTCAGAGAGCCCAAGCTGTTGCTTCTATGCACACGGCCATGTCATGCCATAGGGAATTATTACTAAGGTGAGATCTACAAACAAGTGACTAAATTAAAGGATATATAAGAAAAGACACAAACAAATAACAAATGCATGTGCTTTTATAAAGGGCAAAGTGCTATGAAGATAATCACAGTTACCTGATCTAATCTCATTTCAAAGCTTAACACTGACATGTCAGCAGTGTCCTACAGCAGCACCAGTCTATGCTTGAGAGAAAATAATGAATTTAAGCTTAGGTTGGCCAAAAGACACCAATATTATGTACGAGTGATTTTCCTCTTATTCCACCCATGTCTGTGTTACAAAGTTTTGCAAATACATTTGTGAATCATATGCACCAGGCAAGTGTTAACAGATCCAGATAAAGTGTGAAACGCCCAGCATCCAGTACAAAACCAATATCAGTCCAATATACTGTAGTGTTCCAAGAAACTTAGCTGCTAATAAAACATTTGTGCATTTCCCATATCTCTCTATGAACTCAAGGATCGTCTGTCTGTGTGTCTGTCAGACTGATGTCATGGCAACAGTTAGTGTTCCTTTGATGTGTCACTGTGCCCTACACGTGATGCTGAGTCAGTTGAAGCCAATACAAAAACACACACACAGACGGGCAGACGTTTCATCTTTTTTTTTTTTTTTTGACAACAAAGTTAATAATTCCTTTGATGGAAAATGTGACATCACAGATGATAAAATGAGGGAAATGTCACCTGTCTGTTAATTCAAGGGACGTCTGCTTGTTCTGAGAAGAACCTAAACTTCACGAAGAACTTCAAGCTGTGGGAGGCAACGTTATAATTCTCATTGCACACCCTGCCAGAAATTATTGGAAGTAGAAGAAGGAGCTTCTGTCTCTCCATTTATTAATCGCAAAACTGCAACATATCGCGAAAGGAGCCTCTTCTGCATGCCTTAAGACAGCTGTGCCAATAAAGAGATAATCACTCACTTACCTTCAACCACTTTATCCTTCACATGAGGGTCAAGGGGCGCTGGTGCCTAATTCCAGCTGACATAGGGTGAAAGGCAGGGGTACATCCTGGACAGGTCTCTTTTCCATATACAGTTCTAGCACTACTGTGCTCAACTCGACTCTATTCAATTTGGGTATCATATTCATAGTACCTCCTCAACGTGGGCGGGGTCGTCATAGCATGGCCTACTAACAAGCTTCTTATATGCTCCTCTATGTTTCTACAGCCGTCCAAATGGATAAACCAGCCATAATGTGCATTTCACATTTTGAGGTGGAAGATTACATCCTTATATATGTGAAGGTCGTCATAGTTTTCAGGTATACTTAGGAGAAGGTCAACTGTTTGTAACAATCTGCAGTCTCAACATTAGCTGCTAATTCTTAAAAGTTGAACCTTTAAGATTGTATTATGCTGCATTTTGGGCCAAGGAGAGAGAGAGAGAGAGAGAGAGAGAGAGAGAGGCAGATCCATGAATTAATCACATAATCAAGCATTTTAAATTATTTAGTATGATGTGTAGTATACCGCACAATTGTAAACCTCATTCAGTCTACAAAGTGAAGCTCAGTGTAGAGGAACTCTGTAAATACTGCAGTGTAATCATTTGGTATCCCAACTCAATTGCTCTTATTTGACCTTGCTATGATTTATCATCAGCCACCATTCACAACATACCCCATCCACTCATTCACACTAATTTGCACACATGGGTACACATATATGAGCAGCCCAGTGAGGCTCTGCAGTATATGGTCCTTGCTGCTGCTGCTCAGTCCTGCCTCTCAGCTGCCAGAGGTTCACAATGCAGCAAGGTGACTCAATGTTACTGTCTTTCTCAAAGAGAGAGAGAGAGAGAGAGAGAGAGGCTCCTCCTGCTGAATCACAACTTACTAAAGGAGAAGAGCAGATTATCTTGTTTTCCTCATATTCTGTGCTCTTCAGTTTAAGAACTTTTCAGTTCCTAATCTCTATGGAAGATGTCCACATCAGAAACCCATTACATACTGTATATTCTGAAATGTTCCATTAATCCCAGCAGTGCATAAATGAGTGTGTACATGTGTCTGGATTAGGACACCAAACACACTGTGAAGATTATACAGTCTCCTCTTCATTGCGTCAAAGTGTTTAATCAAAATATATTTGTTGATTAAAATGAAGTGCTGATCTCCCCATCTGCTCCGGCTTCCTCTCCCTTTCCCATGTTGTGATTATGACCTAATTACCCCAATCGTTGAAGCAGAACTACACTGACACCTACAGAGCAGAGATGTTGTCTTTAGTCAACTGCTAATTGATCTATATAAAAATTAGATTCACTATCTTGTTGTACCTCCTCATAAATAGCCCATAAAAACTCCTTTTGTATTTTTACACAGCACTCACAGTTTCAGTACACAGAGCCAATGGTTTTACAACTACCTGGCAAACAATTTATCTTTTTATACAAGATCTTTTTATACTAATCAACTGTTTAGGATGTTTTGACAGCAATAGAGTGCCTCATTTAAACTAAATGTACACTTTTATTTTTGAATTATTGTGGTTTTTCATTATCAGTCTTTCTATTCTGTATATATTCATAGTAACTTCTCAGTTTGTATTACAGTTGGTGTATTTGTGCACACTAATCAACTTCTGTGCCTTCCAAAATGTGACTATTGAAGCAAAGTCCAAGCAGACAGTAAAATGCCCTCAACCATATCATACAGTAACAGCACTCTCTGCTGGAGAAAACAGGGCTCAGCAAATGATTCTAAACATTGTTGAAATAAATATAATTTACTATGTCCCTCTCAACTAATTGCATCATTTAAATGCTACCGCCATGTTTATTATACTGTAGATCTAATTCAATAATATACAGGGCAGTCCAAAGGTGCTTGGGTAAGTAACAGACTTTAATTTCGAAGCTTCCCAAACTTCAAAGGTTTGAGGCCCTAAAATTCTGCACATCTTCAGAGAATATTGACCATTATTGAAGTAAACAGATAATGAAGGAATTAAAATATACTTTGTCCTTTTTACTAATGAATTATGTCAATAATTCTGCTCTCAGTATAAGAAAGCCAATTATTATTTTGTGTTAGGATGCCACAAAATGTGTTTTGATGCCCATTGTTTTAACTGACAGACATGAGGATCTTTTGCTTTCAGTTGTATATGTCGGGGGGGCTGTACATGTGACTGACAGGATGTGTTATACTTTGTTTATGCTCTGTGTGTCAGAAAGTGTAACAGACTACCCCCAAAGAGTGTGTGGTCCAGCCCTATAGTGTCTTTTACTTAACACAACAAGCATCTGATCCCACACTTACAAACTGGACCATAAATAGGAAGCCCCATGATTGAAGCCCAATAAAAAAGTATGGATCCAGATCCAGACAGCTCTACAGCAGTTGTGTGTCAATTCAATATGGACAAACATCTTGGAGGGATGTTTGAAGTGTTTGTTGCAATGTGTTCCTAATCGTGGTCAGCAAGTGTGTATCATTAAAATATGAACGACAAGTTTATACACCGTATACACCATTCAGAGTTTCCCCCCTAGAACAAATCATGTACGGTATATTTAATTAATTCGGCAAATGTAGGATATTTTTATAGCCCTTTCTCACCTGCAATACCTCGAAGGTCCACGAGTGGGCCACCACCCCGTTTTTTTTTTTGCACTGCCTGTGGTTTTTAGATACAGGAGGGCATTTTTATCAATAAAATTGATAATAAATTTAAGTATGAAATAAATGACGGATAGTAAAAATAAAGATTGGAAACACACTGGAAAAACAGCAGAAACCGCTTCTCAATTGCCACCGTTTGTTTGTTTGTTTTGCCTTACACGTTTCTCGTTTCCTTTTAAATTGTTGCTACAGCTGCGTCCAGGTCTCAAAGGTCCCGCCCTCCAGATCAGTCGTCGTCTCGCCACGTACTGTTCGATGCAACGCAACTTGCTGCTTCCTTTGATGGACAGCCGAGCTAACCACTGCGGTCAACGCCACCGCTCTGACCGTCAGCACGGTAGGTTGTTCGCGAGTCAGCGGCCGACGGGAGTGTAGCGGAACAGATGATGTCCAGGATTCAAATTAAAGTCAGTATAATTACAGTAACACACACATTCATAAATATGCTGCTTTTCACTGAAGCTGTCAACATCACAGCGATATTTAGCCTCGTTGGTCAGACTGACAGTATCACATTAAATGCGTAGAAAGCTCTGTCGGTGCTTGATGGTGATTAGCTAATCTGTTACAGGCACAGCTCAAGCTTCCTCGGGTTATTATTAGCTACGTAGCCAATAATTTGTGACCTATTGCTGGACTGACGTGTTCTTCTGTCTGAGCGAGAGGCTTTATATAAATCCTCGTGCTGACCAGAGGGACACTTTGAATGTTTACTAGTGTAAATGACAGTGTGATATAAGTCTCTTGTACCTTTGGTTGTGTCGTTCGCAGATGTGTTGGAGCCGGGTTCTCCTCGGCAGTTGGCTCCTGCTGCTGCTTCAGCTCCTGTGTTCAGAGGCAGTGCCCATCAGTATGGATAAGACTAAAGTCAAAGAACCAGAGCAACAAGTCAAAGAGCCTCCAGCCAGTGTGGTGAGGAGACATAAAAAAAGAATAATAATAGCCTTTAAGCGTGATTCCACTTCCCCATTGTTACACCCCTAAAATGATTCAGCAGCTATACAGATGTTTTATCACATTTAAAAGCAGTCTATTCTCTGCCCACACATCAACGTTTTGATCTGTCTTATGATAATCAATTAGTTGTTCCCTAATATCTGCTTAATCATAACATAACATAATCTCAGAATGAAGATTTTGTTTTGTTCTAAGATTTTATGCTTCATAGTACTTGTTTATTAGTCTGGTTTTCCATAAAAGTGAATCACAAATATTAACTACATTTTCAGAAATATACTCCAAAGCAAACTTTCATTCATGTGCCTCTCTATTCATCGCTGCTGAACAAATATTATGTTTGAATGAACTGAGATAAGAAGTAGTCAAGGTCGCCACAGAAGGATGATACAAAGGCACAACATGATGATGCACATAAAAATAACAGCAAACAAGATTGCCTGGTTGCAACTATTAATTATTTATAATATTTGCTTCTTGCACTGATCCAAGGAACATGGTGGTTTCCTCTTCAGTCCACTCATATGTCCTCCTGTTTCTTTTAACACTACAGTGAAATGTGGAACCAGGAGTGACTTTTTTTTAGACTTGGGCTCCATTCAGTTTGTCGTTATGCAAATCAAAAATGTGGATAACAGGCTGGTGAATACCTGCCTATCACTAAAGGTGGATGTCGAGACAAAGGGATCAGGTTTGAGAAGTGACAAGGGTTCTGATAATTTGTGACTGGCAACTTATTACTATTTATTCAGTAAATAAATAGTACTTTGCTACTCCTTAGTTGCAGACTGATCAACGTGGTAGGTTTACCTCCACCAAGGCATTTATGTTGTTGGCCTCATTGGTTTTCTGTCTGTCTATCGAATTAGGTTGTATCCCCAGGAAGAAAATGAGTAGCTTTTGCTGATAATCAAGTTATGGATATGAATTTGGATGATTTTTTTTAACAATTATTAATCTTGTAAGGCAGGGGTGTCAAACTCAATTGCACCGGGGGCCAAAACTCAAAGCACACTTTAGGTCACGGGCCAAACAGGATAAACATTTATTGATTACACTAAAAGTCAATGTTTTTTGAACATGAATAGGAATTAAAACAGACAGCAATATTATTCCACAATAAATTTAAACTTTATATAACTTAAAATACTTTGCTCTCTATAAAAATATCTCTTGTCAAAATTATAAAAGTTACAACTATGAACATGCTGCAAAAAAAAAAAAAGAACTTGAAATGCCTTCACTGCATACATGTCTGTGATCATGTGGTCACATGATCACGTCCCTGGAGCTGAAGGTTCAAGGCATTGAGATGAGCTGTTATGTCAGCCAGAAACTGTGGAGTCTCTTCCTTTACTGTCCATGAACTGACAAATTTCCTTGTGTAGCTCAAAAACTCTATTGAGAATCTTTTCCTCGACTCAGCCAACGCACCGATAAGGAATGTGGGCAAACTCTGTCTGACTATCCATTTGTCGCATAAAAGACTGAAATTGCCCGTGGTTCAAACCTTTAGCTCGGATAAAGCTTACAGTTTGCGTTACAGTGCTCATTAAATGTTCCACTTTTAACACTTTACCACACAGCGTTTCCTCATGTATGATGCAGTGATATGCTGTCAACTCACTAGTACAGTTCTCCTCCTGCATCTTTACTCGCGTCCTCCCCACGAGCCCCCTTTTTCCACCGCACGTCGCCGGTGCTCCGTCTGTTGTAAGTCCAACAAGTTTATCCCAGGCCAGTTTCACGTCGGTTACACTTTTGACATACGTTTTCAAAAATGTCTTTTCCTGTCGTTGTCCCGTGCATCGATGTAATGTCCAATATTTCCTCTGTAACGCTCAAATCGCAGTCCACTCCACGGACGAAGATGGCTAGCTGTGCGGGAATGTTCCCAGGTAACCTCTCGTTCGGCAAGGCAGCTGTTGCGCTGCATTATGGGATATGTAGTTTGTGTGTTATCAGCGCTTCATATCGCCGGGCCATTAATAACAATAAATCAATGTAAAATGATCTCGCGGGCCGGATATAACTGTATTATGGGCCGGATATGGCCCGCGGGCCTTGAGTTTGACACATATGTTGTAAGGGAATGTATTGTATAACTGAGTGGGCTTGGTGGTGGTTTGCATTCTCTGAGCACATTCTCTAGTCATTTTTATTACCTTCATCAGAAAAAGGAAGTAAACAGCCAGGTTACTATTTTAACATATGGTTAACAGCATATGTACTCATTTGAATTAGGGATGGCCTGACAACACTCCTCAAATCCTCTCTACCGTTGAAAACATTTCTTCGTCATCAGTGCAGCTTCAGATGTTGTAACTTTGTGAGTGCACAGATTGGATTCTCTGTTTTCTTCCTCAGGGAAGCTTTGCTCACGTTAAATATTGACATAGTGGCTTAGCAGCTGAAACAAATACCAGGTAGATTCGAGTGACAATGCAACCACTTTATTGTAGAGTCATTAGTCCTTTGAACATCTGTGGCATAATATGCCAACAGAAGGCAGTAATAAACTCACTCAACACTCATCTACTGCTTTTATCCTCCACATGAGGGTCACAGGGGGCTCTGGTGCCTAATCCCACCTGACATAGGTCAAGAGGCAGGGTACATCCTGGACAGGTCACCAGTCCAGCGCAGGGCCACATAGAGACAAAGAACCATCCACTCTCACATTTATGTTTACGTGCAATTTACAGTTTATTGGAATCTGTTCCATTTTCTGTTATCACTGTATCTAACATCTGGACAGAAAATCAATATTAGTTGGCATCCCAAGAATGCAAAACCTTCACTCAATCCCAACTTAACTTGTCATTATTTAAATCGTAAAAATATTGTAATATAATAAGCAGTTAAAAGACAATCTATTTTTTTTTTTTCATTTTATAGGACACTGGACTTCACTATGATCGTTACCTTAGAGAAGTTATTGATTTTCTTGAGAAAGATCAGCATTTCAGAGAAAAGCTCCACAACACGGACATGGAAGACATCAAGGTATAGTCCTTTTCTTAGATCTCATTAGTATCTATCATTAGATTTCTTTATAATGTTGGTCCAAAGTTATTTTATTTGAAGGTGCAATGAAGTAATTTATGTTGTGGCACAACTTTATAAATTATTCTCTCTCATGTATCATTCTGTGTAATACAGCAAGGAAAGCTTGCCAAAGAGTTGGACTTTGTAAGCCATCATGTTAGAACGAAACTGGATGAGCTGAAGAGGCAGGAGGTTAACCGACTACGCACTCTGATTAAGGCCAAGCAAGACATTGAAGGAGGGAATGGTATGTTGTGCAATAAAATTCAAATATCATTTTATTTGTATGCAAAACAAGATGCTTCAACTTCAAATTATTACATATGTCTATAAATGTTTTCACAAATGTCCCTAATTATGTCCTGTATAGACATTGCAGTGGACCACCAGGCTCTGTTGAAACAGTTTGAGTACTTGAACCACATGAATCCACATACGTTTGAGGTGGATGATCTAGATCTGCTCATTAAATCGGTAAATCTCACTGCTACTTCATGCCATAAGAAATGTCAGTTTAAGGCCATGTTTCTTTTTTTTATATAAACCAACAACTTAGTCATTGAGCAGTTGGAAGATGGCTCAGACACAGTGGAGTTAATTTACCATGTTTTATAAGCTACTATGTTTTACCTCGGTTCAGTGTCTGTCGACACTGATGATTGTTCAGGCTGCTAGAAAAACATGGCAGCACAAGATGCCATCGTCCATAAAGCTTATCATAAGGCTACATTTTTTTTTATTTTAAAACAATGACTTATTCAATTTCTGCCAATATACAATCTTTAGTCACTTTTAAGTGATTTTTTTATTTCTACATGCTCCAATATTATAAAAATGTAATTTGTTGCACTATAATCAATAATAATCAATCTAATATTTTTTTTTAAATGTTTCCCTTTCATAAAGGCCACTAAGGATCTGGAAAACTTTGACAAAGAAAGACATGAGGAGTTCAAGAGGTATGAAATGATGAAAGAGCATGACAGACGGGAACATCTGAAAACACTGGATGAGGAAGAAAGACGGAAGGAGGAGGAGCACTATGAGGAGATGAGAAAGAAGCATGCAGACCACCCCAAAATTAACCATCCGGTATATCTGATTTAAGCCTCGGTTATACTCTCTTCAGGACGTTATTTTCCTGTTTTAATACAAATGTGCATACAGAATGTAAACAAGCACAGGGACAGGAACAGAGTGCGTTAAAGAAGTGTAACAAAATAATCTTGTGATGATTGAAGCAGTTATTATGAGCGTTAAGGCTGTGAGCACAGTTAAAAAAGTTGTTCGATGTATCAGTTTGCTCAATTTTCTCTGTGCTCTCACCTTTTCGTCTGCTCTTTCGATAATTTCTGACAAAAATAAATGAATAGATACACAGACGTCCACACTGAAAGATGCATACACCCCCTAAATTATGAGATTTATGTCACTGCAAACCATTGTTCATTTGCAGAAATTATAACACATGATTAGATGAATACAAAACAGAAAATCAACACAGTGTTTTGTTGCAAGTTGCAATCAATGAAAAACATCCAACCTGTGTGTAATGTTGCATTTTTTTGGTTCAGTCAGAGTTAAGGAGTTTTGTTGTTGCAAAGGTACTTTTTTATCATGTGTGCACAAGATAATTATTTTGTGGGAACACATTGAACGTGTCGAATTAAAGATACTTTAAGTGTCTTGTAAATGTGTGCACAAGATAAAAGAAGTATAATTTTACAGGATTTTAAAGACCTTAGTTGAAATATTTTGTGTATTTGGTACAGACATGTCAACACTCTACAGTAATGTTGAAATGGGTTGTAACTGCTGAGTAATTTTGCGTTTGTTTTGCAGGGCAGCCAGAATCAACTGAAGGAGGTGTGGGAAGATGCTGATGGTTTGGACCCTGAAGATTTTGACCCTAAGACCTTTTTCAAACTGCATGGTAAGACCCCTATGATTCACTTACTGTTATAGATGTTACGGGTGTCCAGTTGTTAAGTCTTAACATAACATAAATAGTGTATGTCTTCACTAAAATGTCTCTCTGTACTGCAGACTCCAATGGAGATGGCTTCTTTGATGAACAGGAGCTGGAAGCCTTGTTCACCAAAGAGGTAAAGTCGTGTGGTTTCTAGACATTTGTGCTGTTTCAGTGAATAATCTTTGTACTGATTGTTGGTCTTTGTTATTTCAGTTGGAAAAAATCTATGATCCCACAAATGAAGAGGACGATATGGTGGAGATGGAGGAAGAGAGGCTGCGTATGAGAGAACATGTTATGAATGAGGTACAGTAAGAGACAGATTACTACAGACATGTCCAAGTATGTACTGTTGCATTGTCACTGCTGTAAAGCTTAAAGTAGTTTTTCTGATTAGGAAGTTTTTTCTGTTTGTTAGGTAACTGTAAGTTTAAAACGTGTTAAATATTAAATAGTTTTTGTATTAATGCCTTAATCGTAATTTTAAGCACTTTTTTAAGCATGTGCTATCTGCTTGTACATAACATGACATGTTTTCAGGCACACATGACATAAGTGTAAAATTGTTAGCACAACCACTCCATAGTGTGTATAATCTGTTTCATGAACAGACATTTAAAAAAAAATGAATGAATATGCATAAACTAATTTATGACTAAATCTTCACATAAGTTAAGACCTCCATCTTTTATTGTTTTATTATTATTTTGACCTTGCCTGTGAGTCATAGAATACATAATATAAGAGAAAAATCTCTTGTTATCTTCTTTGTAGGTGGATTCTAACAAAGACAGACTGGTCTCTTTAGATGAGTTCCTGGTTGCTACAAGGAAGAAAGAATTCTTGGAGCCAGATAGTTGGGAGGTGAGACTGAATTGTGCTGAAATTATTCAAGAGAAATATTAAAACAAGATGGAACTTTAAATAACTGGATCACCACCAATATTGTGTTCCTCAGACCCTGGAGCAGAACCAGGTTTACACAGATGAAGAGATGAGGGAGTTTGAGGAGCACCTTGCACAACAAGAGCAGGACCTCCAACTGAAGGCCGTTGACCTCCAGAAACAGAGAGAAGAGCTGGAGAGACAACAGGAGCAGCTTAATGCACAGAAAATAGAGCTGCAGCAGGTAAGCGGTGGTACAACCTAACATCAAACAGTGCAGACAAGGATTATTACAGTATATTACTCTGAACAAAGAACCAGATGTGGAAGGTTTATAAGAAAATATTGTGGTAGTTCTGTAGATTTTATAAGCTCTAACAAGACACCGGTCATTCTGACATCACAACAGTATCATGACAAAATGAGAACAAGTGTGTCAAGGTCTCACATTTTCAACAATAGTGAAGCAGAGCGAAGAACTACAGAGACTATTGCACTATGTATGCTCATCATCTTTTCCAGTGTTAAAGGAGACAGAGAAAAGAACATGGATTTAGGAGACTGAGATACAAAGAATCCAGTTGTTTTTAAATCTAATGTGTGGAACCATTTCAGTTTCCCTGTGTGAAGAAATGATGAAGGAGAAAAGTTGAAGGAAAACATTGCCAAACTGCAGTCTAGAATTACGCATGACACGAGCAGCGACTAATACTTTCACATCAATATTGCAGTTACTATCATATCATGGACCTGTTATTACATTATTCCCATGAGGATTTTGATTTAGTCAATACAGCAGCTCAGAGCGAGGTTGGTGAAAACTATTTTGAAGCTTGATTTACACACAGCATCCCACTGAAGCCCCATTGTAATCCCTTTTCACACGTCTTGTAATCATTTTATAATTTTTGTTTTAAAAAAAAAAAAGCGGGGTTTTGAGAAGCAAATACAATCAAGCGATCTGCTGCCGTGTAAAATGTTTGGCCTGTATGTCATCAACAACACTCGTTTTGATATAAAACAAAAAATAATAAAATAATACAAATTGATAGAGTAAAGTTCATTTGTAGTTTTAAACATATTAAGCGTGTTCTTCACTTACTTTGTGTCCCGTCAATGTTATTTCTCTCTCCTACAGTGTCCATTACAATTACATACATATTGTCAATTGTGCAAATTGATGACATCATGTGATGACATCATTTAGCAACTTCTAGCAATTTTTAGGACAGTCGGTAGCTACTTTCCTTACTGAGGTACATCCCTAATAAAGCCCTTTAATGATGTCTGCCAGCTGTACTCTCACAGTAGCGTGTGCACTTTTCAAATATAAAATAACATGAAACTCTACTGTTACAGGCAGTTGAGCACATGGAACGTCTGAAAACACAAAAAGTAGAGCCTCCTCCGGAGGTTCACGGTGAGTGTTGTTTGCACCATTTTGATTAATCTTTTGATAAATGCCTGATTTTTATGAGTTGAGCTCTGAGAATATAAAACTGTGTCTCTGCTACAGTTGAAGGAAACGCTATTTCAGAGATGCATCCAGTTGATGATCAGTTACATTTTCAACGTGAGGCCGAACAAGAACATCAACCTGCACACCATGCTCCGGTAGATAAACCTCAGGAACACCAAGAACACCCTGCTCAGCATGGACTCCCACAGACACACCAGGATCTGCCACCAGGCCACCACCAGGTTTCACAAGACCAGCACAACATACCCTAACAAACCTGTCAGAACTTGAAATCATCAGACTTTTGCAGCACCTCCTCTCCAGCGTGCAGAGCAACAGTCCCTCCGGAGTATCACGCAGTTTGGAGCACATGTAACATGAAGGAAGGCTGCACAAACTGAATCCCCTTTTAATGATGCCAGTGTTTGATATTAACTTATACTTGGAAAAAAAAGAATGAACAGAATAACAAGTCTTAAATGACCAACCGAGGACATGCATCTGCACATGTGCATACTTTGTGTTTGATAAATTCAGAAATCACAAGAATGTTTAATGCAAATTATACAGTAATCAAATTTTTTGAACTTTCTTAAGCCGACATTTTCTCTTGAAAGTACAGAACCCCTAAATGCCACTGGTTACTCAAATCCGATAAATATGATGCATTAGCCTATTTCAGTTTCTGAAGGGAAGACGTAAAAAAGAATAAAAAAAAAAAAAGGCAACACAAAAATATCCCCAAACATTTTTTAGAAACAGTTTACATATGCGACTCATAGTGAAATGCGTTTGACTGGACTTTATCAGGCATTTAGGTGAATGAGTTCAACATTTTCTATTATTGCATTAAGCCTGAAAGAAAACAGACACATTTTTAATCAATATTCATCATTTTGATGAAAGGAAAACTTTTTACCTCAAAACTAAACGTTGAGGCTTTCTTAGGGCAAACAGGCACAGTGTCATACTGTTTTAACTTGCCAGGCTTCAGTCAGATCTGTGTTAAACATTTTAATTGATCTCCAGCTGCCATTTTAAACAAACCATATTTGAACATACATATACTATTGGTCACAGTTGTTGACTGATCTTTAAACATATTTTGTGTGTGTAGGCAATTTTTCTGATTTTTCTCAACTGTAGCAATTGTGTATGCTGAACCCAAACCAGGCAATGTTCAGGCCACATTGCAGCTGCTCTCCGAAGATAAAAATCAAATTGCCCCCCAAAATATTTTCCCCTAAAACATCTGGGAATGATGATTTATCAAACAGCCTGGTTTACACCATGCAGGAACTGTAGTGTTACCGTGAGCAATTTAATGGACTTCTAGCTTTTTGGCTTTTGGTCTGTTCATATACGTACCGTGTTTATTTATGATTAGTGATTCATAATTGTTTGCTTTAATTTATCAGTTAGGATACAGTCAGAGTACTTTGTTTCATAGTAACAGTTAATTACAAAAAGGGTCAAGCTGAGTAAGAGCAAAGTCAATTACCAGTTTTGTTTTTTTTTGCTTTGTTTTTTTTTGACTGTCATATTCAAATTGTGCATTTTCTGACAGTTTGATGAAATTGCCATATTCACCCCTTTAGTGGTTCATTCTTGCTGACAAATCAAACCAATGGTGAACAGTTATCTTTGTAATACCACTTTACAGTGAATGCTTTCTTTACATCAAGTTAAATATCTCTGCCTTACTGCAATTTATCTTAACATGGGATACTTTCATTTTCTTGCCTTGTCCTTGGGTTACAGTTTGCCATGTGCTCCTTAGAAACATGCATCATTATTTGCACAAAAAGTACAGCTGGTGCATCTGGCTTTCTGCTGGAAAATACTGTCTATTTGTTGGTACTGTGCAAAATAATAAAACCAGGTGATTCATGATCAAGCTTTGACAATAGAAAACAGTGAAGTGGACAAAAAAATGTTTACAAACATATTTTATGATTTTATGTTCAGTGATGTATTTGTGCGTCTTATGTATTTAATATTTTTATCTGTTTGTACAAGTAGAACAGGTTACAAGACCGAATGAAATTAGAGAGAAGTCTTGATTTTTTAAGAAACAAAACTGTTCCACAAAGCAGCTGAGAATTTAAATGCATTGTCCACGTTACTCCCATTGTCGCACTTCAGGGGTACAGTGACAGACAAGACCATCTCACCAACCATTCAACTACCGGACCAAACCAATGACACATAACACATTCAGAGTTAACAGCAGAAAAGTAATAGAACACAACTTTATTGAAACAGTTTCAATGAATAACATCAGCGTACAAAGAGGTGACTTGGGTTAAAAACAAAATTAAATGCCTTTCTCAAAAGTGTTAGATCCAAAAGGAAATAGTGGCCAACGACACAGGGCAGAAGAAAATCAGTCTTGTGACATTAGATGGACAGTGACGGTATTTTTTGCATTTATTTTGTACAAAAAATAAATTAATGAACTCTTTCAAGTTTACAGGAATATCTATTTGTTGTTTTACAATACACAGACATGCTGATAATCCTACATGTGGTGAAGTTCAGCATTTTTGTGTTAAAACATTTAGAGGATCTAGGCAGACCAGAGCAGACTGACTGACAGTAAAAGACCAAGACTTAAAATTAAGAGAGCCAATGAGAACTAAAAGATTGTTAGAAAAGTGAGCTGGGGCAGAACACATTCAAAAATCCTGAATGTTCAACGTGGCGTGAATTTGACGGTCCTTAAAATCCTTTAGGATCGCATTGCTTGAGCATTACCTCGAGACAAACCACGAGGTCCTTGGGCAGCTCCCCGTTTGTAGCCTTGATATCCCTCCTTGAAGAAACAAAAAAACACAGTGTAAGATATGAGCTACTTTGTACATAAAGTAATAAACAATGACGGCAAACTTACCCGCTGGTAGGAGCTGTTCGTATAGTCCCGAGATGTGTTTAACTGGGTTTGACCATAACCACTGCTGGGAGCATTTGAGAAAGGAGGACGATATCCTTCATATCCCCCTGATGAGCAATAATTGTGTCATCTCAGAGAATCATGACATCACTATGACACCTCTATCTCTGTAGAAAGGCCGACTCACATGTGCGTGTCACCTTAAGGCCTGACGTTTGGTGCTGCAGGCAGCTATCAGAACTTAGCAAAGCAGTATTTGTCATGCTTGGCTTTGTGGATGGAGTTGCTAATGGAGCGCAAGTGTTGACTATGCAATATCTGCCATTGTTGGGTGTACTGTGCCCAGGAAAAGAAACAAACAAACAAAAAAAATACTGGCAACAAAGAACAGTCTTGTCCCAGTGTTCTGTTTGAACAGAAAATACTAGTTTAACCTTATAAACATGATTTGATTGGCAATTGTTGCCAATTGTTGTAACAATTGTTTTGGAATATTTGTGTGACTGTTGAACATGTTTCTACACCTACAGCATACAGCATGAGCACAGCAATGCCACAGACCTGCATCTCTACTGCTTGTACCTCGAAATCCATTGGAGGAGCCCCGGTATCCATTTGTCATGCCCCGTGCATTCCTGGGTCCTCCTCTGGGTACGGCCCTGCTGCTGTAGAAGGACTGGCCAGACTGTCCGAACCCTGCAACTGGAGTGGACTCTTCATGAGCTCCTGATGGGGGCATGACTTGTTCCTGGGGCTGGAATCCACTGACAACTAGTAGTCCAACAATGAACAAAAAGAGATGTTTCGAATAGTGCTGAAGATTAAAAAACAAGTTTCATGAAACAAACCTAATACTTTAGTTGAGTACTGTTGATGTATGGCTTTCACTGTACACGATAGAGTTTTAAATTGCACTTGTAGATGTAGCGATGCACTGTGTTAACTGACAATTGTTTTCTGAAGTGTTCCAAAGCCTACGTGGTAATAACCTTTACAGAATGTTGTCGGTTTTTAATGCAATGACACCTGAGGGATCAAAGGTCACAAGCATCCAATGATGGTTTTCGGCCTTGCCACTTATGTGCAGGAATTTCTCTGGATTCTCTGAATCTTTTGATGATACAATGCACTGTAGATTTTCCTTGAAACTATACATTGAGAAACATTGCTCATAGGACTATTTGCTCACACTGCTGTTCACAGAGAGGTGAAACTTGCCAAATCCTTGCTTGTGAATGATTGAGCCTTTCAGGGATGCTCCTTTTATACCCAATCATATCACTCAACTTTTTTGTCTTTTGTTGCCTCTGTCCCAGCTTTTTTTGGAACATGTTGCAGGCAACAAATTCAAAATGAGTGAATACTTGCAAAAACATATATATAGTTTATCAGTTTGAACATTCTTGTCTTCGTAGTGTATTAAACTGAATATAGGATTTGCAAATCATTGTAATGGATTTGGGGTTTGTGCAAAGATAGGTTCAGAGTAAGAGAGGGACTTTTTTGTCTTGCAAGAAGGAAGAAGTATAAACGCTACTGAATATCACACTGGGCAATCTTGTCTAAACAAAATAAAGAACAAGTTGTCAAGAAATAAAAAGCAAGAAACAGCTATTTTTGTTTACTTCCAGTGGCACAATCCAAAGCAAAAGCAGACACCACTATAAACCGATAGACCCACTCTGTAGACTGATGGTTGTTAACACTGATGGAGTTCTAGGCAAAATATCACACCCTTTCATGGACCCAGTCTAAGAAACAAAGCTAATTCTTTGACAAACTAAAGCTAAAAACCATAACCTTATTAGCATTTTAGAAGATGATACTGATAATTTCCTTTTAGTTAATTGTACAATCACAGAATTAATGTAAATTTTAACATCTTAATACTGAAACTTGTGATTAATCACAGCAAATCATGTGACTTGTTAGTTACCTTTGAAATAGTCCGACAGCCATAAAATCCTCTTTTAGAATCTTTAAATTTGTGTTTGTTTTAATCTTTTTACTTTTAGACTGTGGAGGTGATACCAAACAAACAATTTTAACAATTGTTTTCCATTGTGTAAAATCCTGAGCCTCACCTGACTGTAATGTCTCCTGCGGGATGTCAGGCTGGTCCACAGTACTCTCCGACTGGCTGCTGAAACCTTGTCCATAGCCACCAGGGAACTGGCTGGACGGCTTCAGAGGGTCTACTTGGCCTTCAGTCGCTGAGGGTACAGTTGCGTTCAAATGAAATACCTAAAAACACAAGACATGTCTGTGTTTCCGCCTGTATCAAAACAAAAACATATTGCAGCAGAACGCCTAAGATGAAAGCTGTTTTTGTTTTTTTTTGAGGAAATGAGCGCAGGACTATCTCTTTAAAATGGTGCAACCATTGTCAACCAGGGTTTTGCTGCAATTAATGCTAGCTTTTCCAAACATGTATGGAACCTAAACTTTTTCTACATAATGTATAAAAGTCCAACATGTTTCCTGTTTGAGTTTTGAACTGGACGCAGGTAGAAAGCATACCGCTTGCACCGAATGGAAGGGTGCTGCGTTGACATTGATGCCTCCAGTGTGGGTGGGTTTGGAGACAGGTGGGAAGGCAGAGGACAGAGAACACGGGGCGGGGGACGGCTCAGACGAAAGAGACATCGAGGCCTGGGGTAGGAGGAAGGAAGGAAGTTTGGATGGCAACAAAACAAGGATTGTGGAATGGTCAGTGTGAAAGATGGGTTTGATGATTTTTCCATTTAAAAGCTCCCTTCTGCCTCATTATAGTAATTAAAGGTAGATAATGTCATGTTTCTTCAGCAGCACTTTTAACGTATGACCAGACCAGAACAGTACCAGTACAACATTGCCTGTATTTCTCTTTTTAATAAATAGATGCACTGGGTCACACCAACTGCTTCCTGCACTTACTTGTGTGGGTTCCTGTGGTCCCGACAATACACTTGCTTGGGGAAGTCTGGACTCTGTGTGGGCTGTAATAAAAAAAAAAAAAACTTCAAAAAATACTTCAAATGTATTACACTTTTAGGGATAACTGTCAGGTCCACAAGTGTCTGGACAGTGAAGCAGTTTTCACAATTGACAATTAAGTTTCCTCATTCAAGATGCACCTTCAGGCCTTCTCCAGGTTCTAAGCGAGCTGTGCCGATACTAAAATGTGATGTCGACAGACTGCTGGCCACTGCCGAAGTTCGACATCCAAACAATCCTGAACTCTAGATCGGGTATAAAGACTCAAAAATCCAATAGTTTGTGTGTGTCACATATAAAACGATGTCATGGCGATGTCAGTGTGCTATGAGGACCCCACCCACGTTGAGAAGGTGCAATAGAGTAATGGAAAACGACATGCCTGATAACCAAACTATGTAGAGTTGAGCCGTGCCAAGTCGTCCTAGAACTGTATATTGGAAAAGCTCAAAAAGCTTCATTTCAAATCCTTTCTGGTGTGGTACAGATGGAAAATTACACATACTGCATTAACTGTCCAAATACTGAAAGACTTAACTGTGTCTCATTTAAAAAAAATGTAAAAATCCTATTAATTGAATCTACCTACAGTTTAATTATTACAGGTTAATTATCTGGCACTGACCTGAAGGACAGCCCATCTGCTGCAGGTCAGCAGTCTGTACAGGCTTCATAGGCTGGGCAGACACTATGGCTGGATCCATGGCTTGGCCATCAAACTCCAACATAGAGTCCTAGGAAAACCAAACATTTTAGAGACATAGTGAAGAATAAGAGGCAGCATGTTAACAAAGGCACTGGATCACTGCTCTTGAACAGACAGATTTGGGTCCATTGTGCTATGTGAAAGCATGTATCCCTCTAAAGGTCTTTGCACACCGGATGGGATGCCCCCTCCAATCCACATAAAGATGCGAGGAAACAAATAAATTAAGAGGACGAGGGGAAAAACATCACGTTCTGTTTGCAACCAAAGGCTTCACACACACACACACACACACACACGTGCACAGCTGCTGCCACAGTGATGTGACACTTATTGTTCAGAGGGGTTTTTCACAAACACGACCTGTACTTCCACTGTACTAGTTTTATTTTACTGTTCTGAAAATGACCCGTTGTTGAAAATACAAACAAGAAGATTGTTGTTGATGGCGCTTTTATGTTGGTCTACCATGTAATTATTTATTTTCATTTTTATTTTCAAGAGTGTACTGGTTAAGATGCCTGATTCAAAATAAATAGTTTGCTGTATTTAATTTGATTGTAATTTTTCCATATTTGCATGCAAATATTGAAAAAAAAAAGTAATACAAAAGTCAGTGTTATGCATCCAAAATGTCAATTTAACATTAACACAGGGATGTAGAGGAGATTTCAAAATATCGAGATATATAGTGTTTCGTGATATATCCAAAAAATATTGCAATAATGGTTATAGGCCATATTGCCCAGCCCTATGCTGGATCGTCTTACCTGCATGAAGTTGTATGTTCCTTGCATCTGAGCCATGAGGTCCTGCACCACCTGTTTTCTGACCACTGGGTCAGGGGTAGGAGCGGGAGTGACATGGGTTACAGTAACAGTTGGTTCTGGAGACAGGTGGGCAGGGGGTTGGTGCTGGATGGAATTCAATATCTATTCAAGATACACATTATACATAGTCATTAGATTATACTGACATAACAGAAAGTGCTTAAAAAAACAGCACAGTGACATTACAGAGTTGTGTGACAGAGTAGCAGCAGCATACCTGAGCCTCCACTGTCCACTCCTCCACCTGGTCATTATCTGTACTACTGTATGGAGTTTCTGGAATGAACTGTCTGTTTACAAACTACGACACAAGACAGCAAACTGAAATTGAAAAACAGCTTAAAAAATAGAAGAGGAAAATGATGGTGTGTGGAGCACCACACAAGATTCCTGCAATACAGTATGTTTAATCTCACCTCTGTGGTTTCCACTGTAACTGGCTGTATGAAATTTTCACTGACTGTTCCTTCTAGAGAAAAAAGGCAAATGAGATGAATGATTTCTTGCTGCATTCAAAAAATATATTTCTCCAGGTGCACACACACACAATTTATATTAGATATTTAGTTACCAGGATCTGAAGGTTGCTCCTCAGTCTGTGACTCAGCCATGACAAACTGCTCCTCTTGTTCCTCTTCCTGCTCACAGGATCCATTCTGATGAGTTTGGGCTTTGTCAAAGTAACCACTCAGGAGTACTTTGTCCAGTTTGTCCTTCAGCAACTTATCTAGAACAGATAGGAACAGAGGGACAAGTGAAAAAACAATAGCAAGGGTTATTGGTTTACATACAGCCTCTTCAGAATATATTCAAACTAACAATTTGAACCCCCTCACTTTTTGCACACTATACTGTGTTAGATTTAATTTTAAATGAATACCATTTTTGTCCAACAACCTGCACTATTGATGGTATAAAGTGGGAAGACGAATGACACTCTGAGTTAAAAGGTATGCGACAGCCTGCTGATGGCCAAAGATAAATGTTTTGTGCATATTATTATTATGAGACAAAAACTGAGCTCCTGAGCTCATGTTTCACTTTGTCATTGTGGGAAACAGGCCAATGGATAAATCCATTTATAACAGGGCTTGGGAACCACTATGCATTGTGAGATGTGTTGTCCATAGTTGGGGCTCATGATGTCAGAGGTGAATGTAAACAAAAACTGTGTTGCATAAAAAAAATGAAGGGAAGGGGATTTATTGGGAGACACTGACTGGACCATGAAGCCAGGCACCAGTATCTAGCAAAAAAAACAGATTATAATGGTTTGGACCCATATGAAATCACCACTTTTTGGTGCGAGTGCCTACACATCGGATCGATTTAAGAACTACAAATATTTAGCCCCTCATATACAGTGTACTAACGGCTGGGCACAGGACCTTCACATCTTGAAAAATACATGACAGAACAATGAAAAAACATATACATCATTTGTACATCTAGCTCCATTGAACAATGCAAAACTTGGTTCCTTTTTTTGATTTTTTTCCCCAGGTGATCACTCAAGGAGCTGCTGCACCCCGTAACACAGCATCATTTCACCATATTTACAAATGGCTGAGAAAATATAGTTAACAGTACAGTGACAGTAATGACGAAGTAACAACCGAGAAGTGCACGTCGAAGCTGCAACAATGCAAACAATAACTCCGCAATAATTAACAATAAACATGGTGACAAAGCCATGATGCAACACGGTGTAACGACACAATCTCATTTCCTATTGAATCTACAAATGGTACGCTGAATACTTTCATAGAGTATTTATATGTGAATTAACTGTCTGGAGGGGATCAAAAGTCAACATAATACTTACATGTTGTCCCTGCAACAGCCTTGTCTCTGCCCTCAAGCATTTCCCACAAGTGTACTGATGCC
Organism: Brachirus orientalis; assembly: GCA_016785285.1. Classification (NCBI taxonomy): domain Eukaryota; kingdom Metazoa; phylum Chordata; class Actinopteri; order Pleuronectiformes; family Soleidae; genus Brachirus; species Brachirus orientalis. The sequence goes on from JAFBJR010000172.1 coordinate 5,968,812, forward strand.
TCTTCATACTGTTCAGTCAACCTGCAGGTCACAACACGGTAAATAGACAGTTTGGTTGTATGCTAGTGGCCTTCAGTTGCAATATTCTTACTTGCCAAGTAAGCAAGAATGCAGCTATTTACATACAGTGTATCTGGAAAGTATTCACAGCGCTTCACTTTTTCCACATTGTGTTATGTTACAGCTTTATTCCAAAATGGATTCAATTCATTTTTTCCCTAAAAATTCTACACACAACACCCCATAATCACAACGTGAAAATTTTTTTTTTGAGATTTTTGCAAATTTATTAAAAATAAAAAAACTAAGAAACCGCATGTACATAAGTATTCACAGCCTTTGCTCAATACTTTGTTGATGCACCTTTGGCAGCAATTACAGCCTCAAGTCTTTTTGAATATGATGCCACAAGCTTGGCACACCTATCTTTGGGCAGTTTTGCCCATTCCTCTTTGCAGCACCTCTCAAGCTCCAGCAAGTTGGATGGGAAGTGTTGGTGCACAGCCATTTTCAGATCTCTCCAGAGATGTTCAATCGGATTCAAGTCTGGGCTCTGGCTGGGCCACTCAAGGACAGTCAGAGTTGTCCTGTGAAGCCAGTCCTTTGATATCTTGGCTGTGTGCTTAGGGTCGTTGTCCTGCTGAAAGATGAACCGTCGCCCCAGTCTGAGGTCAAGAGTGCTCTGGAGCAGGTTTTCATCCAGGGTGTCTCTGTACATTGCTGCATTCATCTTTCCCTCTATCCTGACTAGTCTCCCAGCTCCTGCCGCTGAAAAACATCCCCACAGCATGATGCTGCCACCACCATGCTTCACTGTAGGGATGGTATTGGCCTGGTGATGAGCGGTGCCTGGTTCCTCCAAACATGACGCCTGGCATTCACGCCAAAGAGTTCGATCTTTGTCTCATCAGACCAGAGGATTTTGTTACTCATGGTGTGAGAGTCCTTCAGGTGCCTTTTGGCAAACTCCAGACAGGCTGCCATGTGCCTTTTACTAAGGAGTGGCTTCCGTCTGGCCACTCTACCATACAGGCCTGATTGGTGGATTGCTGCAGAGATGGTTGTCCTTCTGGAAGGTTCTCCTCTCTCCACAGAGGAACGCTGGAGCTCTGACAGAGTGACCATCGGGTTCTTAGTCACCTCCCTGACTAAGGCCCTTCTCCCCCGATCGCTCAGTTTAGATGGCCGGCCAGCTCTAGGAAGAGTCCTGGTAGTTCCGAACTTCTTCCATTTACGGATGATGGAGGCCACTGTGCTCATTGGGACCTTCAAAGCAGCAGAAATTTTTCTGTACCCTTCCCCAGATTTGTGCCTCGAGACAATCCTGTGTCGGAGGTCTACAGACAATTCCTTTGACTTCATGCTTGGTTTGTGCTCTGACATGCACTGTCAACTGTGGGACCTTATATAGACAGGTGTGTGCCTTTCCAAATCATGTCCAATCAACTGCATTTACCACAGGTGGACTCCAATTAAGCTGTAGAAACATCTCAAGGATGATCAGTGGAAGCAGGATGCACCTGAGCTCAATTTTGAGCTTCATGGCAAAGGCTGTGAATACTTATGTACATGTGGTTTCTTAGTTTTTTTATTTTTAATAAATTTGCAAAAATCTCCAAAAAAAAATTTTCACGTTGTCATTATGGGGTGTTGTGTGTAGAATTTTTAGGGAAAAAAATGAATTGAATCCATTTTGGAATAAGGCTGTAACATAACACAATGTGGAAAAAGTGAAGCGCTGTGAATACTTTCCGGATGCACTGTATATCATTATAAATATCATTCATGTAAACATACTCATTATTATGATTAGGGATGGGGGGAAAAAAGTTCATTGCAATGTACAAAAATTGTTTTGTTCCGCAGAATCATTATATTTCCTCTGGGTTGATGAACAGTATCAGCTAAAAAAAGTAGCAGTTGCCAATTTATCTCAGAAAGTACAGTAAGATCTTTTTATCAGTATTAGCTGCAATCCAGGCAAACATTTTTAAGTTAATATGAAGGCTTACATTTATGCTGTGTCATGTTTAGAAAGGCTTCATTTTGGCCTACGATTTTATTTTCTCACAGCAGTAGTTCGCTATTTATGTTATCATCAGTGGAGGCCGGTAAATGTAGCAGTGACTCGTGGGTTGTTGTCTCAAGTAACACATCATCCAATATTGGTTTAAGAAGTAAGGGAAAAAAAATCAAACTTATTATGATTACATAGTAATAATTGTACAACCTCAATAAATATGAAATTAAATTGGCACCCAAGTATACTCATGATACATGTGAATCCTTGCCCATATAATCATAGTGTAACTACTGCACACAAATATTGGTTCTCTCAAAATTCTAGCCACTCTCTTACCTGACATCATAATTCCTATCAGGTCCCACCAGTTTGTAAAATTCATCAAGAGACGACAGGTCGGCGTCAGTGAGCAAAGGAGAACCAGTGGCATCAGGTCGTTTAAGGTCCTGCCTGACACTGTCTTCTCCCAACTGGTCCAGTAAAAACTGAAGCTCCAAAACTGTCTTCAGCCGCCGCTGCTCCATTTCCTCTCGCTGCAGCTGTTCCCGTCGTGCATTCTTCTTTACTGCCTTTTGAACCTGAACATAAATTTGGGTATGCAAAGATTTTGCTTTTGTTTATGAGCAGGCTTCTTGTTGTTAATCAGCACCAATCACTCTTCTGTTTACACAGTAACTTAGAAGATTATTTAAAAGGTGCAAGATTATCAACACAAAATTACTGTGTGTGCATCACTGGAAGATAATGCACACACTGTAATTTTGTGTTGATTTTGTCATTTTGTGTATATAATTGAAAAAATATACCAATAGTCATAATGTACAGATTTCAGTAAAGAATTTGATTTACTTTGGACACAAAACAAATTTTATGTAAATAAAATGAACATTTAATTCAAAGCCATAAAATACCAACAAACATTTAAAATTATGGAAAGATTTGAACCCTTATTGTCATTTAGGTCTTACCTCTAGACCCAATGCCTGGAAGCTCTTCTGCAACTCTCGAGCAAACTCTAGATTGTTGAGGATCTCTTGGTACTTGGACAAGGCTTCCTTTAAGTACATCGGGGAAAAAAATTATCTTATTATAAAGATTAATTGTCTGTAACAGAAAACATTGCAGTAATAATAATAATCTCGTTTCTAGAGCATATGGTGACATTAATCAGATTATCAATAATAATCAATAATAATCAGAAAACAAAACTATAACATAGTATGTGTGTGTGTGTGTGTGTGTGAATAAAAGGACACGACTGCATTTTTATACATGAGTCTGCATTATTGAAGTTTGTTTTATCTTACCAGCTGATCCTGATTCAGCCTTTCTCCCTTATCCTTCTTTGTTTGATAGTCATCCAGTTTGGACTGTAAGAATATTAAAAAACATAAAAATCACACATGGGCCATACAGTCGATATGTGGCTAGCACTGCTGCCTCACAGCAAGAATGGTTGATCAAAAGGAAATTACGGCAATTTAATTTCATTTAGGAAAAAAAGATACCTTTTTCTTTTCCATGTTGCGAACCTTCTTGTCAATCACACCAAGAACCTGCCTCATGGTCTCAGACTGACTTCCATTTCCAAGGTCTGGAATGGCAGACTGAACAGCATTGTTGCCAACCACTGCTGAAGGCATCTATGGAAAGAATATGTATTACTGCTACAGATCCTTCTGACCTGATCACAAGTGGTCAGCAGTAACTAAGGACAGGTCTGACATACATCTTTTGATCCGATCACAAAAACCACAAAAGGAGGTGGTTTTGATGACGCATGTGGCCGCATTCCTTTGTCTGCATGAATGCCATAATTCATGCATGCAAAAGGTGCAAAGATGTTTGAGAGACTCTTCAGCTAATGTCTTCAGGCCTGCCACAGTTTCACAGTGAAACCATACATTTGTTTATTTCCAAAAAACACTACTAATATAAACACTGATCAGGCATTACCATGCAGCCCGGAGTGAGATCAGATCAGGTGTTCACAGGAGATTCATCCAGGGTGTGTGTTAATGCCTGGTGTGAACAAGTATACCTAAAGGCCTAGTAGTAGCATTTAGGAGGCAGAAATCAAATATACATTGGTTTATTTATCTAACAACTGCTTGGCTTTCAAAGCATACATACTTTATGTAAGGGTCTTCCATTACAGAAGTTGCCATCTTGCAGTGCCATGTTTCTACAGCAGTCCAAAAGCCAGCCTGAGTGTGGATTTCACATATTGTAGCTGAATTAGATGAAGCAGCGCAACATCTTTTCTGGTTTGCAAATGCCATCGCAGTTCCCCATGCTTGTAAGGGACGGGTGATCTGAGGAGTCCTTTGTTTGTTACAACTTGCAATCTCACTGTTGGATGTCAATATTTTTTTTTTTACTCTTACTGGATCTTATTGCTGTCCACTTGTGATTAGATTTCTCAGGACAGATGTTCAGACCTGGAGCTAACAGAACCTGAGGAAGCCTCTTGGTTAGAGACACAAATATAACGACTTCGAGAAATCTTCATGTCTACTTGTAGAATTAGTAGACTACTTCATGTCTACTAATCTGGGTTAATAATTCTTATTAACCCAGATTAATAAGAATCTACAACACATGACCGTTACTTATGGTTTAGTTGTGGAACTAATGCTGACAGTGGAGACAGAAGAAGGCATTAAACAGCTCGGTTTTAACTATATATATAATGAACATGCATACAGTCATGTAGATCACCCACATGACTGTGTGCTACTGTGTGTTACTTTCATACAAAGCAAATGATTGGTTCATAGTTAACAAACATTGATATACCCTGAAAAGTTTATACTACCTCATTGTAGTCTCGGGTTAACATGAGGACACATTTTAAAAAGTGATCGACCTAAAAGTAAAACATTAGCCATAAGACATCGATTTATGTTACAGATGAAGTGAAAACAGGTGTAAGATACATGTAAGAACGCTAAGATGAAACAAAAAGGAAGTTGACCCAAGTTGAAGTGTGGGCCTTCTCGTTATCGTTTAAAACCTTAGCCCCTTTAAAGACGCCGGCTTATCTTACCGACACACATTCGAAATTTACAGCGAAGATCGATTCATGTTACGCAAGTTTAAGCATTGATAACCGACCTCTCCTATCGTTGACAGTCTTTTTCCAAGTACCGGTTAACAATAGCTCAGTTTTCAAGCGAAGACTGGTCCTAATTTCCCCGTTCTATTGTTAGCTGGGAAGCTAACCATCTCGTTAACGTTATGTGGCCAATGCCCCGACTCAGGTCAGTGAAAAAAGAAACCGTTATAAACATATTAGTAATCAATGTTTAAAGTTCTTATAAAAACAAACATTTCCTCGATGTTTTCCAACGTGAAAAACAAAGAGCATCTCGGGACGATGCGACAACTCGTGTTGTGCGAGCAAAGATGGTTAAAATTGATATTTGGAACTGCCATTTGTTGGCGACATTTTCATACCTTTATACTCTTTGTCTTCAAAGAGATTCCCTCTGTCAGATTCAAAGTTGGCTGTGTGGGTACAGTCTGTATCTTTCAGCCCCTGTTGTAATTTTTTTAGGATGCTCAGGCTCGCACCGGCCAAACGCTTACTAGCTGCTGCTGGGCTAACTGGCACGGCTACAAGGACCACTCCTGTGCTAACCTCGACTTTGCCTGACTGTAAAAATAAATATCTTAGATAAAAGTAAATATATATACAAATAAAGCTCACGTCATCCTGCTACGGGAAGAACATCCTCTTAAAGTTATGTTTAACATAATTTTTGTTTAACTTGTGTGTTCAATAAGAATATAACAATTAAACGCAAGACTAGACGCAAGATGCAAGAAACCTTTATATAATTCTTTTTTTTTTATTTCTTCTTATTATTATTTAATTTATTTTTTTTATTTGTTTTATTATCTACGCACGCTGGTCAAAATTTCCATCACATACCCTGGTATATTACAGGAGAACAGTATTTCTGACTTTCCTCCAAGTAACACATTCCTATAAGAACCCTACCACCAGCCACAAGATTTGTTCTTGATCAGAGCTATATAGACCGCAATAGGTTATTACTCTGGAGAAATCTGCATTTACACAAGTGACCCAACTCACAAATCATTTATGACCCATGACAATGTAGGCAGCAAAAAAAGCACCTAAATTCAGATATTGTCAGAACAGAATCAGGGCTCATGATTCTTATGTGGAAATACAAACCCCAATTCCAGTGAAGTTTGACATTGTGTAAAACGTGAATAAAAACAGAATATAATGATATACAAAACCTTTTTGACCTACAATTTGTTGCCCACACTTATGGTATGGAACTTGAGGACAGTTGAAGCTTTGCAGGCAGAGTTCTTTCTCATTTTTGCTTCATGTTCAACTTCAGTTACTCAACAATCCAGAGTCTCTGTTGTCTTATTTTGCGCTTCATAATGCACTACACCTTTTCCATGGGAGACAGGTCTGGACTGCAGGCAGGTCAGTCTAGTACCCGCACTTTGTTACTTCGAAGCCACACTGTTGTAACACATGCAGAACGTGTCTTGGCATTGTCTTGCTGAAATAAGCACCTGAAAAACATGTTGCTTGAATGGCAGCATATGTGGCTCCAAAACCTCTATGTACCTTTTAGCATTAATGGTTTCTTCACAGATGTTCAAGTTACCTATGCCATGGGCTCTAACACACCTCCATACCATTACAGATGCTGACTTTTGAACTTTGAGCTGATAACAATCTGGATGGTCCTTCTCCTCTTTAGCCTGGAGAAGACAATGTCCATGATTTCCAAAACCAATTTCAAATGTGGACTCATCAGAACACAGCACACTTTGTGTCACTCCATCTCAGATGAGCTTGGGCCTGGGGAAGTCGGTGGCATTTTTAGGTGGTATTGATACATAGCTTTCACTTTATGTGGTAGAGTTTTAAATTGCACTTGTAGATGTAGCGACGAACTGTGTTACCTGACAATGGTGACAATGGTTCTGAAGTGTTCCGGAACCTATGTGGTAATAACCTTTACAGAATGATGTTGGTTTTTAATGCAGTGCCGCTTAGGTGATCGAAGGTCTCGGGATTCCAATGATGGTTTTTGGCCTTGCCGCTTAAGTGCAGGAATTTCTCTGTAGTCTCTGAATCTGTTGATGATGCAATGAACTGCAGATTTTCCTTACAATTCTACGCTGAGACATTTAGTTTTTAAACTGTTGGACTATTTGCTCATGCTCTTGTTCACAAAGTAGTGACCCTCACTCCATCCTTGCTTGTGAACAACTGAGCCTTTCCTCCTCTGTACCCAGTCATGACACTCACCTGTTTTCACCAGTGAAATGTTCTAAACTGTTCTTTGAGCATTCCTCAACGTTCCTAGTCTTTTGTTGCCCCTGCCCGAACTTTTTTGGAACCTGTTGCAGGCATCAAATTCAAAATGAGTGAATATTTGCCAAAAGAAAAATAAATAAATAAATTAACAAATATTAAAATTTATCAGTTTAAATATGAAATATTATGTTTTTATTCATGTTTTACAAATCATCCGAGTCCTTGGAACTGGGGTTTAATGAATCAGATATGTGCATAAGTGTGTACAATTTAAGCAAACAGATCAGATATTCACGCTTCCTTAAAAATGAAATGGTGGTGAATGATGAAAATACTTGTGTACACTATCTTTGATCACATGTCTCTCTTTCAACTGGTGCAATGGACAAGAGCTCAAGCCAGTGGACTCATGCTAATGTTTTAGGTTTTAGGTTGAGAAAGGGTGCCTGCAGTACCGGAGACATTTCAGACGGCTAAGGTTTTTCTTAACAGCGCCAACAGTTGGATACCATGGAATGTAGAGCTTCAATTCAATTCAATTAAACTGAGTTAATGTCAAGACTCTGAATGTGAGTATAACACTGAATTTGAAGTTAATTAAAACAATGTTTTTCATTGTTTTAAAAAGAGCCACATGACTCTTTTTGAATTTTTTAACTCTTTTGAATTTGCATTCTGGGAACATTCTGAGAATGTTACAATGCAATGTTCTAGCAACGTATTAGCGGGAAGTTTTTGTTTAGTTCCAAGAGTGTTTTTCTTATAACATTCTCAAAAAACATAAACAATATGTGTATACTGTATATACTTTGGTCACACTTTATCTCAGGGTCACTTGAAGATAATTCCAGCGGATAATTCATTGCAACCCTGTCCTGTTGGTTGTGATAGCTGTCTTTATGTAGAAAAAAGAGGCAGTAAACTTAAATTTGTGTTCAGCTTGACTACAGGGCTTATTATGCAGAATATGACCATTTTGACTATCACCTCAACATTTTTTTTTTTTTTTTTTTACTTTTGGAGACCCAATTTAACAATTTTTTAAAAAATTAAACTTGTAATTTTATCAAGTAACTGACATAGTGTTGTAATGTATCTCAACAAATAGCTCAATACCTGTCATCTCTATATAACAATTGTAACTCCTGTACATACATTTTTAACACTTACTGTAGATGGCAGTCTGTGTTGTCTGTCGAGAGTGATTATGCGCCTCAGTTCTGCAGTAATTCCTAATCATTCCACTATGTAACTTGCGTTGTTCTTCTTTTTTGTTGCTGTAGTTTATAAACATCCACTTCGTTAGGTGGCGCTGTTAAGGAAACGCGTGTCCGCCTGAAACTACGGCCGCATGAAATTGTACTTCCTGGTCGTTAGGTGGCGCTGTTAAGAAAAAAACGTAGCCGCCTGAAACTACGACCGCCTGAAAACTGCAGACATTCACTATTGAGCAGGTCTGACGTAAACACACCCGATATAAGCAACATATCAGAACTGCAGTGTAATGGAGCCCAAGACTGAGAAAAATATGTACTAATAGCAAAGTCTGAACAGAAGATGGTGCTGGTGTCCCATTTTCTCTCTCTAGCTGCTGTCATTGTAATGCTCTTGAAATTTAGCTGTAGTGTATATCAGAGTGCATTTAATGTGTATCAGAAACAACATGGCCTTCACCAAGGCTATTCAGTTTCCTACAGTCTCCATACACTCCCACATCTTGCAAGGTTAACAATTATTTTATAATCCAACATGATAATGTTATTTTATAACATGATACTGAATCTGAATCAGTATCCCAGATCACCACCAAAATCTAATAATTTCCTTTTTGTTCTACATACCCAGAAAATTTAACCCAAATCAGTCTTTTACTTTATGAGTTATATTGCTAAAAGACAGACAGAAATGATCAAAAACAACCTCCACAGTGAAGGTAATTATGATGTAATGATGTGCACGGCAGCGGAAATGAAATTTCGTAAGGCAAGGCAGTAATTGTAACACTACAGAGGTGTAACAGCAAAGTAAAGATCAGACAATATCTTTACACTAGCTGACTGTAATAACCAGGTTGTTTTGCATAAGCACTACCAAGCCAAAAACCGAAATTAAGTTCCTGTGAATGTTCTCGGTGCTACTGTTGATTTAATACTTATACTATATTGATTCATATCAATATAGTATAGTTATAAAAAATAACGAAGTGATGAAAACACATCAGATGTGTTTTCATCACTTCGTTATTTTTTATAACTAATGGTTTTATTGTGAAACATACTTATTTTAAGAGATCAAGACTTGAAGTTAGGGTCTCTCATACTTTGCATCATAAGTCAAAAATAACAGCACATTAGATCAGTATTGGTAAGTGGTCAGCGCTTAGAAGCTCCTCAATGAACATTCACGTTAAGGTCTCACACCTCTCCTATGATCTCTGTCTGCTTTTCCAGTCAAGGCATATATGCTCATAACCGATGAGGTGGGGGTGTATGGCTCTCGGGCTCCTCTCTCTGATGTGGGCTGTTAAGTAACGGGTGTACAACCTTCACAGTTCCTCTCCTGCAGCACATCTGACTGAATTAAATACATGCAGCAGATTTATTGGCTGAAAAACCACAAGAGTCCTACAAACACTTAGGTCCCAGACCGGTTGTAGTGCAGCTCAGGCAAGCACAGGAAATCATCTGCAATCCCTGTGATTTCCTTCAACTTTGTTTCTACTCTCCCTTTCACTCTGTCTTTATGTTCTTATCCATTTCCACTCGGCCTCTCGAAATTGGTTTTATTTTGTAACAATTCCCTAGAAACACAGAGGTGAAATCAGAATATTGGTTGGTTTCCAGAATTTTTGGGTAGTGTAGGGGCTTTTTCCACGCACAGCCTTTCTTCAGTTGGTTGGGCAACATTAATAATTCATGGCCCACATGTGTTACAGACAGATTACAAGCATCTCCACTTAACTACTATCATTATCATTATTACAGCCAGATAATTTTATTCACCATTGGGTTATTTGTGATTCATGCAATTGAGGTTTGATTTTAAAGTAAGGCTCAAGGACAGACTTGTTTACAGTTCTGTCCTGGGGGACAAACTGTCATGCTTCTTATCTCCGGTCCAGTCGTATTTGAATACCAAATGCATAAGGCAATACTGTTGATGCATTTGGTGATAGAGGAATTTTCAAACATGCTTATGGAATGACTTATAATGCCCTGTGCAGCAATGAGTTGTGAAACCACCACACATCCATTACCACACACATATATTAGTTATTATTGAAAGTATTGGCACAAACCCCTCCCATGATTTGTTTGTAGATTTTAAAGTGGTGACGCACAAGGTGAAACAACAGCAGCAGCGGAGAAGCAGCATCATTTTTTTCATTCTAATTTAACAAGTTCCTCACAATTTTTACTCGTAACATTCTTCATTTAAATATTAATCAGTATACAAAATGTAAGAGCATCTCAGGTTATGTTTTTTGACTAGAAAATGAACAGAAACTTTTGTAAGGAGTGTAAACCTCCACATGAACTGCAACATATGCCTGTCATTGTCAGGACAACAGTGTGATTTTACTGAAGTGTCCCTTGGAACTTATTATAGACTGTCATATATATGACAGTCAATATCCAAAACCTCACTCAATTATATACAAAACATCAATGGAGGGTGAACGTTGTATGACTGTTACATTCAGTCGCATGCATCAGGTGATATAATTAAGGTGATTGTAATTAACACACCTATTATGGTTTGTGTTTAACCAATATATCTATATTTGCTATATCACCACATTCAGCATCTCTCAGTGTTAACACATAAGGAAACTAATAACAAATATTAATCATATTTCCTCATAGGTATTGACTTTGCCCTGGAGAAAGGAGCAGAGTTTTTTTCTCAGTGGCAAGAGTTTCTGCTTTGTCGATGTTTCCTTTCATCATAAGTTCTCGATTTGCATCAGAAAGCCACACAGTAGTCAATAAATTAAGGATATCATGACATGATTTATAAAACAGATGGCTAAAAAGTGATAATACAGAACTTCAATTCAGAACATCTGCTAGGCATAAAGCAAAGTTTGACAACTGTTTGCATATTTCATGTCTCAGTTAAAAATCCAAAACTGGGTTTTATAAGATCCTGATGATGATGATGTGACTGACCAACTGATGCTATTATTTGAGCAATAATCAAACTCATTAAAGGATAAAGAAAAAAATATTTATCGAAGTAACAGGATAACTATAATACTAACTCATTGCTCACACATGAACAATAAAAGTTCATACTGTTTTTTTGTTGTTGTATTTTTGCTCATACTCTGAGGAATGAAGTAAATTAGAAGAAAGCAGTAAGGTAATCTATGACCTTTGACTTCCTGTGCTGTGTTGCGTGACTAGTGTTTGCTCCTCAAGCCCCAAACCTTACTGGGTCATCACTAATCTGGTCTGCTCAGTGACAAGAATCCAACAAACTAACTGATGTTATCTAACAGCGTGAAACCAGACCAGACCTCGTACCTCTGTCCTACAGAGCCAGGCCCATGATGGCATTATGGGAAGTCAAGTCAGTGATGAAACATCAACAAGTCTCAAATTAGATTTAGAATAATCTGTCAGTCATGGATGTGGATAAAAGCAGGTCTTTTTCTAGCTATACAAAAGTACAAAATGTCCTAACGTTTTGTATAATCCAAACTTATTTAATAATTTTCTTTTATTGATTTACTGGTTGAAATATTGAGTTATTAATTGTAATTGTGCCAGCAGGTCAATGCAATGTAGTAGGATTGGGATTTAAATTAAGTGTATAAAATGTAGATGACATTATTGGCAGAAATTGATGATAAAATAATTGTAAATTTTTTTATAAGTGTACAATCACCTCACTGAGTTGTTGTTTTTCATAACCCCAGAGTTATGTTTATATCAGGAGCTGGGTCAACTATCCTGAGGCCACCATTTTTACCGGTATGCATTTACAGCACTCTACAATGGACAAACTAAATATCTTTTGAGTTTTATTTATTTATTTATTGAGCACCAATAAATGTTGCTACAGGGTGCACATTTTTTTTAAAAGGGTGTATGATAAGATGTTAAATCAAGAAGCTATAGGCAGATGCTGAATTTAAATGGATCCTCATCAGGTATGACAAAAGATATTTTGAGCTGAAATATATGTACTGTACACTGCTGTGAAACAGTGTGTGGTTTTAGTTAAAACTCAGTCCATTCTGTTGCAAAGCAGATGGAGCGTGTCATATTTTCTTCGCTTTTGGATACGCATCAGTTTGTATAAAAATCTGAACCTAAACCTGGGGCCAAATAACCTCCACTGTCCATTTGTGTATTTCAAAATAATGGAAGAGTTTCAGAATTCCAATGTTACCTCAGGTGAAATCCGTTCCCCTATAAAAAGAAGAGAAAGAAAGAAAAACAAAGAGATCCGAAAGTACAATCATTTTTGAACCACAAAGATGATATCAACCATCGACTGTGAGTGGGCACCAAATATCTGACCTCCTTCAGTATTAGTCAAACTGTGTGGACAGATCAACAGAAAAGATCCATTCAATAAGTTCTGTAGTTACAGTGGATATTACTTTAATGAATAGACCCGCAACTTAAGGTAAGAAAAAGTGATGGCTTTAGTAAAATGATCCTCAATAGCACCCACTTGAATCTACTGTCTAAATATAAAAAGGACAGGCAAACTAGAAGGACCTGTGCAGAAAAAAAGCTCACATGACAGACTTCGAAACCAAGTGCCGAAATGAGAAATGTTGCACACATTCACCATATGTCAAGTCAGAGCTTAAACAAACAAGTACAGACCTGGATAATGACATATGTGCAACTGTTTTAAATGAGTTTGGACAGAGCTCTGATATTATGGCTGCTTGTTTCCTATATGTATTCATGCCACATCGGGACACACAGACGGTTGATGTCTGGTTTACATCCTTAACGTAAGTCTATGTCATGCTTCCCTGTATCCCAGAATTCCCTGTGCTTCCAGTGAGACATTTGCACAGAAGGAGTGTGCATCTGGACCCTGTCAGTGTTCCCCTAAAGGCCTCAATTATACAGCCTGGCTAAATTAGATCAACTTTGATTGCTATTTCAAATGATGGGAATAACATGAAGCTGTGTTTCTGTCATCCCCACCCATACCTCACTGTCCCATTGCTGTGTACATTTCTGTTGAGCTTTATAACTCACGTGCCAGCTCTGAAGCATGAGAGTGAGCAGGCACCATGACAGTGATGAAGGGCTGATGTGGCAGGTGATCTGCAGATGATCTGAGGTCAGGCTCTCGATTGAGCCTGAAGAGCTCTCAAGAAAAGGCAGGCATTTGATATTATGCACCAGGCATCTGTCACAGTATGTGGATTTATTTAGAGCAACCAGTACCTTTAGACTTCATCACAGACAAACACACTGTGCCATGCAATGGGTGACACCCACCCTTAAGGAAAGTACCAGAGGCGCAACGAATATACCAGGACGGGGTTTAGTCATCAACAGCCTCAAAACAAATCACAGGATGTAATTTAATCGTTTAGTTATACTAGCACAGTATTGCATGGTTTGCTTCTTGTGTATATTTTTGCACATATTGTATATCTATTTACACCACCTTATTAACCACAAAACACTCATTATTTAATCACCGTAGAGGTGGAGCAACGAGTTATTAGTACCAAATGATAACATTGAGACAAAAATATGAAATCATTCTTCTTCATTCACGTAGTAGGCTTCCCCTTCAAAACACACAGTCTGGCTGGTATGTCCATTTGGCTGCTGCTTGTCTGAAGCACTTATAAAACGTATTCTTAGGCTCTGAAAACATAACAATCTTTATTTTATAGAATTATAAACTTATACAAACATACTTATGAGTAGTATATTCAATTTCTGCCAATAAATCCTCCTACATGTTACGCTCTTCCCCTTTCGAGGAGATACAGTAGTGTAGAGAGAGAGGGAGATACAAGGAGAAAAGAGGAGAGTGGGGGACAGTGTGTGACTGACATCTGAGGCACAACAGTTCATTATGTAGTTAAAGCTGCAGCTCAAGTGGTATTGGTGGTGGTGTGACTGTGCATTCATTGTGAGGCAGCCTTATGTTACACCAGGTAAATACAGGCCAGAGAAAATTGTGCTTGGCAACTTTCCCATTTGTCAGCTATTAAATTAAGTTGTTTTATTATGTTTGGTTAAAAAAATCATTAACATACAGTTTCTAAACTGATAACAGAGCAGAACTTTCCAAGGGCTGACCGATCAGTAGCAGTGCCTCTGACGCAAATACTCACAATTGTGTACAAGCTGTCTTGTGTTAGGACAGAGTTAACTCTTAAATCAACTTTCAAAATTTATGGTGAGCAACGATTTCCAAACAGGTTTGATGAGCCAGTAAGAAAAAAAAAATAGTTTCCCAGTCTAATGAGAGATTCAAGTTTGATTTTAGGATTATGACATTTCTGATTATGACTGATACGACAGTAGATTTAGGCACTATAGTAAATTACATTTTCTGGCAAATTTATATTTTAATTATGCAGTTGCGTGATATATCGGCCAATGTCATGTCTTCTATATGCATGTATGTATTGTATTTATCTTGGTGTAACATAACATCTGTTGAGCACGTCCGGCTTTGACTTAATCTCTGCATGGGAAAAAGGAGACTGCAGTGATACTTGGATTTTGTGCGAAGGCCTTTGATATCCTATGTACATTCATGCCCTTGCGCTTTTTTTTTTTTTTTTTTCCTGAAATGCGCTCTCTCTTTGAGCTACCTAAAAACACACTGACACTCTGTCTCTCTGGTGGTTTACCAGTCAATCAAGAAGAATTCCTTTGTTTTCAAATGAGGCCTCCATTGTGCCCATTCAGAGTATATCGGTAAACATTTCTGGAGGTCAGGGGGTACATGTCTAGGTTCCTGGGGTTAGGAACAAAGCTGTGGTTCTGGTTTTAAACATACTGTAACTGCCACAGGAGGAACAGAGGGGGCTTTAGAAAATGCAGACTCCCCCTGTCAGTGAAATAAGGCCAAGCCATGCAGATAGCCAGCAGGGCTTGTTTCCTCCTGTCAGTGAAGAAAGGAGCTCATGAAGTACAGTGTGTAAATACAGCATTCCTCTCTTTTGCATGGTTTTTATTCTCGGCAGCATGCTCATTCACCTCCATGCATCTCATCTCACCTTTAAAAATGCCAAGAAACACTTGTAAGTCACACACTGACAGAATTAAACAAACTACTCTTCAGTTTACACATTTGATGCAACCATTTGTGCATGTGTTTTTGACACCCAACTCTCCTCTAAATGAAAGCTATAATTACTCAACATAATTATGTTATAGTGCAGTTCAGGACAAAAGCACGCAGGACATAGTAATTACAGTGACCTTACAGATGCAATCAAGAGCTCAGTGTCCTCCAGCAGTTCTCTTCTTTTTGTTCCACAGGACCATCCTAAGAGCTTGTGTTTGCCACTCGTTCTGCAAAACAAACAAAGACGAGCGGAGCTGGAACAGTGATTAGAGAAATCAACAAATCCTCGACAGGACATGAGCGCATGGGCCTGTGGGCCAGATCAGGTTCTTCGGAAAGGGTGAGTCAATGAGGATAGAGGAACAGAGGATGAATGTAAGAGGGGGAGGGGCTGGGGTTGGGGTTGTTGCTGTGGGACCAGAGGTGTGAACTCCGAGCTGACAAAGAAGCTTCTCTCAATTTAGTTTTCCATATCCGTCATGGGAACATCACTTCTATTTTCTTTTCATTACTGGACCAGTCTCTTCACAAGCCTTCCAAACAACAGTGGAATAACAGCTTATTTGCTCTGTGTGGCCCTGGGAGAAGGTGGGGTGATCATAGTCTGTGTGAGGGTCACTGGGTACTCTTTGGTGTCAGCGCTTGATGATGTAGAAACCTTTCGCTTACAGAAAAATGAAATGTTATAAAGGGGATATACAGTATATAAAATATCTACAACAATGGCCTTTAGCCATTGTAGAACTTGTTTTCCAAGTTTACAGAGTGTGGAAACATGGAGCTGCACTTACACCAACCAATGAAATCACATCATACATCAAGAGACCATGATTAGGTGCAACACAGAACTAAAAATAGACAGGTTTCACTGCACTACATCAAAGTTCCCACTGTGAAAACTGGGACAGACATTTTTACCCAGTTTGAAAACGTCAGCAGATGTTTCCATGTCTCAGTTTCTTTGGCCAGACAGGTGAGTGAAGCATAATTGGCATTGCAGCAGTTCATGGCTCAGCTCTGTCTCCACCTAATTGCCCTTCCCACACGTAGCCTGGTTCGGATCAGATCTGACATGTTCATAGCAAACACAAACAGTCTATGTACATGTGAACGTTCAGGTTCTCTTTGGACTTGTTTAAAAAGCATTTAGCTCTACAGTTGGTCCTGGTTTTCAGGCTGGGTGGGTGAGTGCAAGTATTTCAAAATAAGATAAAGCTGATGATCATTTGGACAAACTCCTCTGAAAATCTCTTTCTCAGAAAGGCTAAAGATATACTGTAGATAGGAGAATGTTGTTGGTCAAAAAGAAAAATAAAGTGGATGGGACAACCAGTAATTAATGGATCAGTTCATCTCTATGTAATCAAATGATGAGTTTCCTCCAGTGATTGTCATCTGAGAAATATAATACATCAATGCTGTGTTTAAGCAAATAGAACAAAGGTTATGTGGCTTTGCTGTGCAATGTTATACTTAAGGATTGCTGTCTGCTTAAATGTGTATTGTACGTCTTTGCCAAAAGTCCTTGAGATAGTTTTCTGCCATAATAACATGTGTGAAAAAGTACAACAAATACCGCTCATTTGCAAAATTACGTTAACACCAGAGTGGAACTGGAAAATGTCTGTTTTGAGAAATAAACCCAAGACTTATCTCATGAACGAATCAAAGAGATGTTTCAAACATTATATTGGCAATTATTGTCTCTAGACTGTGGTGCTTTACAGCTATTCATTGCGATTTTTCAAACAACCAGACACTCTGTATACCTCCTCTTTTTTGGTCTGGGCTTAGCTTTTAATGTAACTGCAATCAACCACAACAAGATTTTTGAGGCCCAGCATTCATCCCTCAGAAATCCCACCAAAACGTGAGTAGTATTGGAATTCCGGAGCACCATGCCAACCGTGAAGCCTCCCTGCCTCTTGCAAATGCTGCACGGAGGGGCAATTTTCCTCCGGCTGAACTTCCCAAAGCTGCCTCACCTGGAATCAATCTGTAACACAATCGAAGGGTCTTGACTTGAAAGCCCATTCTTTCCCTTTGATAGTCTCTTCTTGGTAGCCTGCACGACACTGGAAACAGGCCTTTTGTAATCTGCAGATACAAAAGAGGCAGGGATTGGGAAGAGTATCCACCCATCAAAGTATATTATGCAAACAATCGAGAAACAAAGCTCAGATATTCTCTGCTTTTTAAGTATTTCTTTCAGTGGGGGAACTGGGCCAACATTTGGAATTTTTTAAGTCTTGTTGTCATCTGCTTTATTCCTCTGTATTGTGCTGTTTTATTTTTTCCCCCACTGCATTTCACATAGAATTTCTGAATGGATCATGGCCGTGCAGCGACGGGTGTAAGTTGAGGCTCGAGCTCCTACAGTTTGATTTGACAGCTTCCTCACTGGTTCTAAAATGTACCCACCACTGTTCTCACAGCTTTTCCAAATGGAAAGGAGAGCAATTAAAGTTTAATAGCTGTCCATTTAGGGCTCCTGGGAAATTTGGACTTCGGTCAACATGCCAAGGCCAATTTCCTTCTTTCATATCTTCTTCTGTATGCAAAAGCTCCCTCAAGCAAAATGGTATGGGCCCTTTTCTTGGTAATGCTATATGGTAGTGTGTTGTTGTACACACTACACAAAAACACACAAAAAATACACATCAGATATCAACAACTACTAACTTTTTACTATTATCTTTTTTGCTAAGATTCTCCAATCCTTTCTCAAACTTCCAAAAGGAGAAAAGGTTATTTTCATGCACAGTCCATCAAATAGGTTATTATCTTGCTCATACATGTGATTTCAATTAAGTAATTAGCTACAATTGAATCAGTGGTGGAGGAGGAGCACAGTGTATGGATGTAAAGCATTAAATGAAAAGGACATTTGTTGGGTGAGCCCTCTTCCTACACAGTCACAGTCCCCAACTTTGATAGTCAGTAAGTCACAAGCTGATGTTGACACTCGGCCAACAAAGTGCCCTTTGCCGCTCTACAAAGAGTGAAGTCCGGCCAAATTGTACATGTCTCCATTCATTCTACGAAATTAGTTTATTATGTCTGCCTTTTATGTTCCTCATTTTCACATGAAATCCTGCTTTTTAAATTCAATAAATCTGTCATTTTGCTTATTACCTAGTCTGAGACTCAAAATATATACCAGGTTGAACTTTTGTTAAACTTTTGTTTTTACAAAACTGGTGTTATCTCTCTTTGCATTGATGGAACAAACAAAAGTGCATTAACATATTAGTGCCCCCTTATGGTCTGGTTGTTGCAGTATCATCATTATTTTTTTGCATGTGTATGCATCATATACTAGATTTATAAACATGGATGAGTATATTTTAAAAGCATAAATATGCTAGGCTGAATGTTATATACAAATTTTACAGTATGTAAACAACTAATAAACCTAACATCTGGATGCACCTCAACTGAATTGATATAATGACTAGATAATTAATTTAAAGATTTTAATAATAGCAATGTTCTACAATCAAAATTAAAAATGAAAACAATGGAAAATTCATCTGATATTTTTAGGTAGAACAGATTATAAAATTGACCTTTTTGCAATTCAAATGGTAAAACATGTTGACCTGGTGGCCTTTGTTCATATTTATGTTTTTGTGCCAGTTGGATTATTTAGTGAATTCAGAGTTGACACAGAGGGGGCAAACAAATTGGCTGCAAGTAAACTGTGAAACAAGCTGTGCTAACAAATACTGAAACACTGTACAACTGGGAAAACTACTGTGTCACCACACTGATCATATTGTAAATTGGGATTAGAAAGGAACTAGACTGAAAACATTTGAAAAACACACGCAGGTGTATTTAGAAAATCCAGAAAATTGATGTGTAAATATAATTATGGACAATTTTTAGAGAAAACAAAATACAAAGCAACCAACTCCACCATGTGGCATTTGATCTGTGTGAATTTCTGTATAGTTGTATTTTATCAATCACTGCCACTGAGCAGGCTGTGCTGTTTCCAATTTCAACAGCAGGGGTTTCAAGATCACCTCACATGGTTTCTACTTTTCTTACTTTTCCATTTTCTTCTTTCTTTCCATTGTTTTAAAGTAAAAACATCTTAACCATGGCCCATTATTGCTACAGCAAAAGTAACACAACTTCACAAGTAAAGATAAACTTGGACAATGAAGCAGTATGATACAATGTTTGTATTACATTCTGTCCAAACATCTGTTTGCCCCTTTGTTCAGTGCTGCGTACTTTTTTGTCCTCAGGCGCTTCAGATTCTTTCATTTATCTTTTCCTTCCTCTGCCCTCTCAGCCCACTCTCTTTCAGCCAGCGGATGCAATAATATACTAAAACAAATTGATTAGTCTTGCTTTTTGCCCATTTGCCTCCAGTATGATCTGACCAATTAGCCTGTTCAGCAGTTCAGTCAGTCTCATTTTCTATATTTCTATATTTTACCCCATTTCATGCTTTGGGTGTTGTTACTGTGAGCTGTGCTTGTGCTGTGTGTATCTCACACTGTACAAGAATAAAATGTAAAGTTCTTACAGACAAACAGACTACTTTAATCACATGGTCATAAATGTAAGACAGCAGATCTCAGTGTTTGTCTGAACAGATTCAGGACAGAGTGAATCAAGGGTCTGCTCTCTGCTTGTGTGATCACACTCCTTCATGTTGGACTCCAACAACCCCAGCTCCAGTAAACAACACATGCAGCTTTAATTGGAATCACTTGGTCACCCTGAAGCAGGATGAACAGGGCTTTGTTGCCGGCATGGTAACTCCCAGGACCTGACACAGACATACCTCCAAGGAGGTGACTAGACCACAGAAACTAAAAGCGTCTCACACTTCCAACACCCTTGTAAGCTGTGGCAGTTATAGCACTTTGAATGTTAGGTGAAAATGTGAATTAATTGCAAGAAAGAAAATGTGATTCATTAGGTACAATTTCCATTACAACTGTCCAGTGTGAAACACTCAGAAGGGTTTATGAGCAGAAATTGAATATACTGAACCACTAATGAGGCCCAGTACCATTGTTTTCATTTTTACCCCTCCAACTAAACTTTGCCATGCTTGGAACCAAGTTACAAAAGGCAGTGGTTCAAATCTAGCCCTACTAAATGGGACACCCATTTAATTATGTGACACCTCATCATGTTACCAGACACAATGGACATGTTTTTTTTTGTTTGTTTGTTTTTGTTTGTTTGTTTTGCCGGAGATTCCACATGCTGCTACCAAAAAAGATGCCAGTTTAAATTACTCTTGCTTTGGCTGTAGACATTATTCAGTGCCTGTCTGAAGCAAACTGGAGACATGTCAGAAAACATCTTCAATGCCTGGCAAAATAGGTGGACCAGTATTTACAATAGACTACAAACAATGTTGTTTTGTTGTGGTTAATGTAAATAAACAACTTGCTAACCAACATTTCTTTGGATGGGGTTAAAGCAGAACTTTGCAAGTCTGGTTGCTTTTTTGCTAAAAAAAATAGAGCTCACCCTATGGTTTTGGAGTACATATTTTTACAACATCAGCGTAAACATCCATCCCTCTAATTTGTACTGCTTTGTCTTCACTGTCATTAAAAACTCACTGCTGACGCTCCCTCCTCCCTTCCCCTCTCTTGACTTTATGCATTTGTTTTCAGTGGAGCCATGTCCATGCTGGTCGCCATCCATTTAGCATGCTTCTGTGTTTTCCAGTTCTTGCCATTCACAAAAAAGCTGTTCTGATGTGTGTGGCCCCTCGCTCGGTTATTTCCTTTTCCTCGCTCTCACTACCTTGATCTTATAGCCGGTACCTGGCTAGGGTACCTGGCAGGAAAAATCTTATACCTGTTGAAGTTTGACCCTAAAAAAAACCTTTCTTTCAACCCTTACACCTCACCCTGCAGAATCAAATCGAAACGCCCACATGTGAAAACAAAATGGATGAGTTATGCTAAGTGGTGAAAGGGGATTGAGCCCTTTTAACTTTAAAATAATCATCATTTGGTTTTTGTAGTCTTGAAATAAGCTTTTTATAAGTACTTTAGGAAAGGGCCTCACTTTACTGAGCCTTTACTGGGGCTGTCATCTTGTGCTGCAACAGACAGCAGTCTGAATAAACAAACCAGCCAAAGCATGCAAGAAGAACGTCATTTCGACTATGCAAGGACCACCAACGTTCGGTCGGTGGAAGGGTTCTCTGTTGTTAGAATCTGCAGTCGTACATCTAGATGTCACTATTTCTTAGACAGGGCCTTTAAGAAAAGTTTCCTCTTAATTCATGCCAAAGTAGCATGTTCAGTAGTTTGTTGAAAAACTATTTCTTACAGAATTAAGAAACCTACATTTTTATTTGCTTTAAAAGTGTGTTTATTTGGGTTCATTTTGACTGAAGTGCTGGAACAAAGAATGAACATGGCTGAAGATGTTTACAGTATTTATTTTTTAATTTTTTTTGAAAGTCAAAGTCTCTGAACTGAGGTTCCTGAAGTTCTGGGCAGAGGATACTGCTCCTGAACTGAGCAGCAAACCATGTATTGACAGGTGTCCTGATATCAGGTAAGTTAGAGAGGGGGTCAGACAGGTGTGAACATGTAAAACTTTAAAATCAAAGTAGTGAAGAAGAAAAAACCATCATGGAACAGTTCTATCTTAAAGCTGATGTAACGTAAGTGGGTTGAATGAGTGAATGATGTGGCAGAGCCTGGAGAGATAAGCCAGGCTTTAAATAGTGACAGCCAAAAAAAAAAAAGACAAAAAAAAAAGAAGAACATGGAGAAAGTCAGGAGAACACTGAAAAGTAGGTGATAACGTGGCACTAAACTCACAATTATAGGTGTCACAGATAAAATAGGTCATAGGAAGTGAAAGGAAATATTTGTAAAGTATTATATTTAGGTGTATTTTTTTCAGTATTCTGTCCCTCCAGTGATTGCACAAATGGACACACAGTGAACTAATTAATGTTCATAATAAACTGGCTAGTGAGCGTTTGTGTTGATATTTCAGAATAACGGGAAACAGAGGAGCACTGTCCTCTTTATATCTTATGTGTATCTAATAACACAATACACAATGTTAAAGACAGAACTGGCCACATTTCATATGAATTCATTTAATTCAATATTGGGTAATTCATTAATAGGAGAAGAGGCCTTAGGACGGAATTTTAAAAATGACTTGAATAATTGAATAAGACCCTTTCATCATTGGTTTTTGACTGACAAATACATTATTATATGATGGTATTCATGTCTATAGCTTCACTGTGTAAGCTTTTCCTTCGGTATTAATAAAGCTCTTTCTTGCCATATCCTAAATAGTAACAATTAATTCCTTCAACTTCCGTAAGTGAATAAATGACCATCTGAAGAACGGGTCATCTGCGTCTGTGCAAATGTCTACTCAAATTAAATAAAGAACATGACTCTGATTAAAATCCCGCTTGAAAGGACTTTTTTTTCTTGTTGCTTCCAGGACATTCCAGGATATTAGACCAGTGAGTGAGCTCTCTGTTTTCTCTTGCTGCTGACCTTAGTAAAAAAAAAAAAAAAGGTCACTAGGATTTTTATACTGGTCATCAATGTTGTTTTTATGCTCCTTGTCTAAGTAGCTTTCAATGTACATGTATAAGCAACAGTTGTTGACAGACAGGCTGATGTGCTCAGCTCAACTATTGTCAAGACTATTACAATAATAATACAGACAATTGTCAAAACACAAATAAGAACAGTAATTGGTTTCCTAGGTTTAGTAATTTGATCTTTGCAAATTTCAAAGAAATCAGACTGAAAATGAACTCAGTTGATTGTATTTATTCATTGCATGTTGTTCATAAATTTTTATCTTCAAATAGGTTAGATTAGGTTAAACTGTTTTGTACACAATGGAAGCTATGAGTTCAAATACCGTCACAATAACAATTTAATAGTGTCTTTTATTTGTGGTAGGCAACAAAAACTTGACATGGCTATATGAATTTTTGGTAAGTTATCATCTGTTATTTTAATAATTACCTTGCACACTCGTGATTTCCAGGTAATTTATTGAATATGCGTCACCTATTCATTTTTGTCTTTAACGTTCTCTTATCAGGCTACCTTTTTTTAATCACCTGGTTTCAGAAAGATGCACTAAGTCAAACAAAATTCAGTGAGGCCATTTATTCACATCTGTGCACATGTTCAGCAGCAGCCCTGCCCTTTGACCCCATCCCACATGCTGCTGTGGCCCTCCTCTCTGGAGTCTTGGTGATGTCCGGTGGCCTGGGTTCGTAGGTCACAGTGATGACAGCGAGCACCTTGCTGCGAGACTCCGATCTGCCCACCAAAATAAACACAGGAGGGTCTACTTCAGGCCTCCCACAGAAAACTCTGCCCTGCTAGGCCTGAGTCTTTGAGATTAAACGCTAAAGATGCATGGGATCTTTCCTCCTCTAATGAAAATAATGTCAGGGTGAAAGGTCGAGCCGGGAGATCACAGTCAACTTTTATCCCAGTGACACTGTTCGGGGGAATGTGGCTTTGCTCCAGTGGAGGCAGAGACTTGTCTGTTTTCTTTTGTTGGGCTCCTGTTTGAGGAGCTTTCCATCACTACCTGTTTGTGTTTCTCTTTGTCTGCTTACACTTCACTCAACTACAGAGCTGGATGTGTCGGCTCATGTGAATTAAATGACAGTCCACATTTGTCACTAGCCATTTTTAGTCATGACCTCCTGGTGATGTCCAGAAATTTGGGTGTGGACATATGCCAAACTTTGCCGTTTACACATGAGGAATGCAGCAGGACGTTGTCTGAGTGACATCCATTCACAACAGCAGAGGAATCTCAGGACGAACAAGGCAAATGGGTGGAGCCTGGCTGAAATTACACTTCCTGTGTCTTGATCATTGAGGAAGAATGAAGAAAGAGAATCTCATGATGTAATACCAAGGAGATGACAGGAGAATCTCCGCAATCTATGTATTGGCTTTAGTTAAAAAAAAGCCAATCACAGTGATTTCTCTAGTAGACGGATGGCGACACCAGTTAGGCCAGGACTCCTGTTGATCCACAATCTCCAGAGTTCAGTGCATGTCTGAAAGCAGCTACTCTATTAGAAAACAATTGCAATGGATGCAAGATGGCCCCCTTTGAATGTTTTTATGCAGCAAAATGAATCACTATCAGATGTCACAATTTTGTGCGAAATAGATATACTGTATGTTGGTTAATGTTCTGTCAGTCATTTCAAAGCTGCTTACAATTCAGTCATTGAATATGATTATTAAATATGGCTAGTTGGCGACAATTAGGGGAAAACATGATTACCACTTAAATTTAATTACTGGAAGTGTTCCTTACATCGAGGATGTGTAAAAACCTTACACAGCACCAAAGTCTTGGTTGTATGTTTGAATGGATGGCTGAGTGTGTGGAGCTCAGGTCCTGGTACTGAGGTTTGGGACTATTCTGTTACATAAATTTCAATATAATAAAGAAAAACAACAACAACAGATGGGGTTGAAAAACTTCATATAAACCTCAAGACTGATGATTGAGTTGCATATTTTACAATGTGTATATGTTTAAAAAGACAATAGATTTATTTTAAAGTAGTTTAAAGGTCCATTGTGGAACATTTAGGGTTAGGGTTAGTTGGCATCAACTGATTCTGCTACCTATAAGTATGTTTATATAAGTGTACAATTAACAATAAAAATATCTTTTCTATTTTCTAGCCTCAAATTAGCCTTTAAGAATAGGGCCTTGCTTTACTAAGCTTGCCATCTTGTGCCTCGTACAGTAGTCCAAATGGAAAAATCAGCCACAGCATGTGTTTCATCTTTTAAAGCAGAAGTTTACTAACAAACAAAGAATTATGTTCTTTCTGGTACATTAAGGTCACCATAGTTTCCCGATTGGCTTGGGAAAGGGAAGGATGGAGAAGTCCTCCTTTACGATCTAAACCTAATCCTCACACACTGGACCTTTAAGGACATAGGTCAGGTGACTTGTAAAACTGAAACAGCCTTGACTGGTTGAATGCTGAAACCAAACTGAGACTTTGAAGTTTTATTGATTATCTGATTTACCTCATACAAAGGGTTACATGGTAATAGATGGATTAAATGACAGAAGAGCAACGGAGAGCAAAGCAGGAAGCTACTGGAGTGAATGGGACATAGCAGGGGTGTGATGAGGGGGATGGCAGAATCAAACATTGGTATTGCAGGTTGGGAGAAAGCAGCTGAGTGGACTTGGAAAGTGATGCTGGTTATAAGCTGGCACAGGAATCACAGCCACAAGAGAACACTTATCAGAATCAGGCGATGTAATCACAAGAAGAACAGGAAATAAGTCAAAAGTGAGTGGACAAAAGTAGATCTATCTCACTGTGGACTGAAGGAGAGCCAGGGCTCTCGAGCTGTGAGCTGATGAGATGATTAGCAGCAGGTGTGGAGCAGAGCCAGGTGAGTGAAGCCCACAGCATGCACACACGCGCACGCACACGCACACACACACACACACACACACACACACACACGCGCACACACACACACGCGCACGCACACGCACTGGTTTTCATAACTTCAAAGGACATTGCATTGACTTACATTCATTTCCTGGATACTTTCACCTTAACCATAATTATTAGTGCCCTAACCCTAACTCTGTGACTGTGTAAACAGATTAATATATGTAAATATAAAAAAGGAAAATCAGCTGTTAACCTGCCCTTCACTTCTGCTATAAACCTATAAGGATTTCTAATATTGCACTATTTGCTATTAAAACAAATCATTTGTAAAACCTCATAAAACCAGACCATTCCCATAAAACATTACAGTATGGTTTTATATCATCTTTCATTTTTGAGATTTATAATGGGGTACTGTAATTTTAGTAGCTAGCTTTGAGGTTAGTTTGAAGCAGGAACTCTATAGTATACTTTCAAGGATGCAAACCTTGAAAGTAACAAGCTTTGTCTAAATTGAAGTTAACCTCAAGACAATGTCATGTTTAAAGGAAAAAGTTGATAAAAAACAAAAGGTTGACCATATTTTTTGGCAGAAACGTCATTCAGTGGTTTTCCAGACCAGACCTTAGCTAAAACTGTTCTACGAGTGACTCCGGGTTAAACACAACTGAGTTTTAAAGCATCCAAATTTCTTGTTTTAAAAATCCAAAACACAAGAATGAAAAACTGAAAGATATGTTTTGTGCACAATGAAAAAAGACCCAACAGGGCCCAAAAGCTGACACCATCAACCAACACTTCAGCAGCATCTGGATGTGTACACAGACAGGGTGGTAGAGAGGAAGATAACAAATTGCTGGACATTTGTGTAATTTATTCAGAATAAACTGCCCTCTAGATTGCAGCCTGCAACCTATTTGCACAACATTATCTCTTAGAAGTGGTTAGAGTTGGGTGAGGTGCCAGTGCAGCATTTCTGATGTCTCTTCATACTGGTTCACATTAGTATCACATGTCTACACTGGTTGTTTTTTCTCACCATATTGTGGAACCTAAAACGTGTCTCACCTCAGCTGTATTAGCGGAACTTACTGATTTGACACTAAAGTATTTGAGGCATATTTGGTATGCCGACTATAAGTAATTAAAGATTAACAGAAATAATCTAAATTTCAGCTCTAATATGCTTCTAGGTTACTATGTAAATTACAGCTTTTCCTTTTACCTTTACAGCAGCCTACCATAAAAACCTCCCTAAAAAATACACACAGAAGCACATTTTAAAACAATGCCATCACTTTTTGTTGCTGTCAGCACACAATAACCTTGTTGAAGTGTTACTTTCCACTGATGAACCGCTGTGAAGCCGTGAAGACCTTCCTAAAAGCTCACTGTTTTATGGAGCCAGTATGGCTCCTCTCACTTACTCCCACCTAACATGCAGCAAAAGGCAGGGTACACCAGCAATTGACATAGACACATTCATACCTGCAGAACTCCACACAGGCCTTTGGTCAAACTGGGATTTGAACAACGACCTACTTGCTGTGAGGCAACAGTGCTACCCACTACTCCACCATGTGATCCAGTATGGTTACTCCTGGGATTTAAGTTACCGCTTGGGACAAATGATGTTACCAAATATTAGTCATTTAAATACCAGTGGGTGACTGTTTAAACATCAGGAGTTAAACGCATGGTACCAGCTATCTCGGTCTTACAAACCCTGTTTCCACCAAGCGGTACAATTCAGTCCAGTTTGGTCCATTAAACATCTTATTGTGCCACAATGACCAATCTCTACTCTCCCGCTTTTTGGCTCCCTTCTGTTGGCGCACCTAGGGCGACAGCTGAAGGATGGAGCTAGACACACTGCAGTCTGTTGATTGGCAGACAGGAAAGGGTCACTTCCAGACAACAATGTAAAATGGAATGGGAAAAAGACTAAAGCTACCGTTTTTATATACTGTACATGACCACTGAGAGAGGATTCACGATCTACTCTTGGGCCATTTCTGCAGCTGATGACTGTCTTCAGCTCCTCAGGGTGGTGTGTGTAACACCGATGGTCATTGTTAGTGTCAACAGGAAGCCTGCTGGTGTCAGATCCAGCAATGGCTGTGTAGCTCGCAATTTAACGCTGCAGTTTATATGCAACACAATATATCTTCCAACAGATTACTGCCCCCTTCTTGTAAGTAATTCCTTCTCACATAGATGCATGATGTATGTGCTGTTTATTTTTTGGCTGTAGTCATTGTGGTGTGTGTTTGAGGCAGCATTGCGGTTGGTTGTTGTTCTTTGCTGTCAGAATCGGGAAAGTGTGTCCCAGGCCAAGTATGAGTCCAGAGTACCAACTATACTAAATATATAGCTAAAGCTATGGTGGAGGATTCAGTTCCAGCTCTTCCACTGCACACCATCACATATGAGAAAGATATTAAACCTCACATTTCCCCTAAAAGCATCTGCTAAATGTAATTTAATACAGTTCATCTATAGCACAGTAAGGTCATAGTTTAAGTTGAACAATGAGCAGGTCTTCAGCAGCAAATTACTTCACTGCAGGTGTGTATATTTCCACTGAAGTGGTTGGTAGGCTAACTATGCTTTTCCGACGACCAGCTTCTTAAGTCCAACCACAAAATAACATGACAAACAATAAAGACGGTGGTGGACAGTGAAAGATGTGGTGCATAAAAACACACTCTTGCAGTGGCAGCATCCTGACGGTTAAATGAGTCTACATCAGTTACGTCTGTAATATCTTCCAGAGGTTATCTGATTGCAAAAATCTGCAGCCTGCTAACTCCGTCAATTTAACATTTCTTCTCATGTATATACTCTCTCTCTCTCTCTCTCTCTCTCTCTCACACACACACACACACATGCACACACCCAATCCTCCATGTTGCGTGCTATGTGTGTCAGCATGGGTGTGCTCTGAATTTGATGAAGCAGGATCATTCTCTCAACTGATCATATCGGTAAAAGAGGAATCCCAAGATCAACACCAGATTCTGAGTCACATATGGGACACATTTTTCCAGATCCTAATAAACTTTCATCCATGAGTTGTGTATGCTGAGGGTCTGTATGGGCTGAGCACCATCCCCAGACATAGCTTGAAAATCAAAAGAGCAGAAAGGGAGACAAAAGGCAGATGGCACACAATAACCCTGAAAAAATCAGCAGTGTGCTGCATCAACATGAGGACGACTGTGGCTCAGGAAGTAGAGTGTTCCGTCCACTAATGAGAAGGTCAGTATTTGATCAGAGTTTTAAAGCAACACAATAGAGGATTTGAACCTTTAAATAATGTCTCCAAGATCATTTTGATGGTTCATCAGCTCATAACAGGGTGAATGTCACCTCTGCCAAAGCAGGTCTGCATCACCTGCATTGGCACTATAGAACTTCTGGTTTCAGATCTGTGCCACAAAAAAACGACAGCTATCTCCTTTACAGCACATATCACAAATTCTACTTGTCCTTGTCCTTGTCCTTGTCCTTGTCAACACTGACAGAATGTTCAATCTGTGTTGTTGTCCGTTCAGACAACTCACCATGATTGGCTGTTCAGCTCCAGAAAAGGGGACATGGGAATAATAAAGTAAGCAGAAAACTTGCAAACAAGAAGGTACACACCAAGCTCTCATACATACAATACAACCTCTTTTCCTACTCTCTCTCTAAGTCTTGTGGAATAGGTCTTCAGTCTACTGCCACCTGCTGGTAAGGAAAGTGATGTCCTCTCATGCAGGTGCCGAAAGTAGGAGCGAGTTGCTCTTGGGCTGTAGTCGATGTTGTCTGAGCGACTGCAACCTTTTTCCCTGAACAGTGTCAGTCTGGTATATGTCTTCCTCGTAGTTGGCAGACTGATGTTGGCTATAACACTTATTACAATGATTTAAGTCAGTCAGAATTAAAATGATGATTCCTTGTAACAAATATTTATTGAAACACGAAGCACATTTTTAAGTAAGAGTCTGTGATTATAAAACAGAAACACTGAACATACAACCAAATTTCATTGGCACCGGCTCATCCTCTGACTGTGAATACCAACATGATTACCAAAGCCAACGCTTCCCTTAAGTGACGTTTTAATGTCTTTTGATCCTTGGGTCTTTTTTTAAATAAATAAATTCAAGATAACTGCAATCATTTTGCATTTATCACTTTTTTTTCCCGAGCTAGTCTTCTCAGGAAAACCGTTGATGCTGTGCAGTCCCCTGCTCATGTGAAAGCAATTTCTGCTGCAGAGCTTCAAATATGCAGATGTTCAGCTCATCCTCACCCAAAAATGATGCTGATGGGCTATAGATGTGTGACTCTGCAGGTGTGTTACCACTGTTCACTGCACAGGATAAAGAGAAATAGCTATTTCACACACTCAGCAGCTCAGCAGATGCATATGAGTAAAGTGACAGAAAGTTTTGTGGCACAGAGTCAAGACCACAGAAAGACAATATGACTAATAAAATATTTGTGTATCACTGTGAAAGGCAGACAAACCACATCACCAAGCAGGAAAAACATGATCCACACGCAATCATTTTGACCTCAAAGTGAAAACAAAACTATGATTAACTTATTGTCGCTTCAAGCGGTACTGAGGAAAACAAAGACACAATCTCACAATGATTTCACTTCAATGGCCCTCACAACACAATTACTGGTGAACATGCCTTTTTAAGATGATTTTAATCACCAAAATTTTATGGAAAAACATACAATCCAAAAAACATATCTTTCAGTTTTTGGGCTATATATTTGGGCTATATATTCACTTAATTCCTTTAAGACAGGGGTGCAAATTTGTGAATGAAATCATGATGTGGAATACTACATTTTTCAGTTCCAGATACCTGCGACTAAATGCTTTGTGCCTTTATAGATCCACTGTGATCTGTAAATTGTAATGCACATGTGTAAATGGTAAATTTAGGTATAATGTTGTTGAAATTGCACTTATTTTTCTCAAAAAAAAAAATTCTGGTTCATAATATGGTTTGTAAAACGATACATCATTCAATATAAAACAAAGGGAAACATTCGGAGTCCCTGTTGTTTATAGTTTATTGTGTTATTATTTTAATGGTCTGGCCCACTTGAGATCAAATTACGCTGTATGTTGCCCCTGAAGTAAAATGAGTTTGACACCCCTGCTTAAGAACTTTGAGTTAAGAGAGCACTCAGTGGTCAATTCATGCAAATCGTTACTTTGGGTCAGACGAATTCCAGCGTGATTTCAACAATTTTTTTTTTTTTTTTTAGAAATTAAAGACATATTATGCAGTGTATTTGAATTCAGTTTCATTTCTGTATGAGGAGTGTAGACAGACCACATTTACGATAGGCATCTGCACTATATTGAACCTTTACGCACGTTAAGCACTGTGATATTTCTTTTGTTTGAACTGACCATATAAAGTAGGTCTGTGAAGCACACTGAGGTCCTTGTCTTGTTTGTTAGTGTTCCAATAAATCTGAGACTCAGACATCTTAACTCATAATCCACAAATCAGTTCCGCTGGCTCAACTGACCCCTTCACAACTCCATTCTTCTCTAACACACTGTTCTGCACTTTACTTGTTATTTTAAAATAAAATGAAACAATACTGAAGAAATAAAAGTTGAAAGTGTCAATATAAGGAAAATAAATAATACATATTGATCATTTTACCAAGTATTCACCTGCTTGACTACACAAAAGATGTAATAAAATTCAAGAGAAAGAAAAAATGTTTCACTTTTTAAGTCAAGGAATCATCAAAGAGTCTGACACAACTACTGGTACAGCAAGATTCCTCCCCTCTGAACATGCTGAACATATTGAAATATGATCTGACACACTAGTAATCTTTGATTCAGTCAGGTACATGTCAGATATGATATTTACATATCACAGAGATGAAACACTTCAGCAGAAGTTTGTTCATTCTTTACATTATGAAGGACACTGTGTGGTCAAAACTAATCACAGATGTTTTGCCTGTGGACAGAGCCAGGTAGTGGTTTCAAACATTCCTGAGTGATGATTTGGTCAGTGCCACTGAAACGTTATTCCATTCATTTCTGAAAGTCGTCTGCCTCATTTGATGTGTTCAAAATGTGTCCAGATTGCATTTTTTTGTTAAACAAATACTCTAAAGTGCTCTCTCTGCATATGCACACACACACACACACTGGTTTCCATGACTTCAGAGGACATTGCATTGACTTACATTATTTTTCCTCGAGACTTACCTTAACCATAATCACTAGTGCCCTAACTTAACCTAACCCTAACCTCAGCCTCTCTAAAAAAATACCTTCTCCTTAAAATGTAGAAATTTATGTTATGGTACTTGATTTTTGTCCCCATTTTTGTGCCCAAAACAAGTCCCCATGTGACTGGGGACTTGTCAGGTTTATGTCCCCATAACATAAGGAATACCAGGTACACACACACAAAGAGCATATACAAGTAAACTGCAATAATCAAACAGGCCAGTGGAGATGGAATGCCCCTTTTATGTTAAATTAAATAAGATCAGCTTGTGGGCCCCTCTCCTTCCTGTTCCGCTTTCCGTTTTATGTTCATTTCCATTCCCAAACAAAGCTGTCTTTCCACGGTGTATTAATTCCCATCAAAGACCTCAATCAAGTTACTTTGCCACAGGCTAAAGTCAAACTGAAGGGGCTAAAGTTTAATGTTGCCAGTGCATTTAGGATGTGGGCTCTTGTCTTCTCCATGCCCTTATGTTTTCTTTTAACCCCCACATTCACAAATATCTGGCAAGTCTCGTTAGTGGAACAAGGCGTCTGAAAACAGCACATGCTGCAGAGCCACTTGGGTCACTGACTGAGACAACAGTCATACACGTTGTTCTATCAGGACAATGATTTTATATATGTCTCTGTAAGGGAGCAGAAAATTCAGAAATTAAAACATAATTAGACAGGCCTTCCCGAAAAATGAGTCACAATTCTTTGTCAATAGACTCTTAGTTTCGACGTATCTGGCAATGAGAAATATTTGAGGAGAAGCTGATGACTGTTTGCAGACATTCTCTCTTCCTGAGAGGAATATTGTGTTTTGTATCAGTCTTAATTCAACTTAAATTTTATTACCGTGAATCTATTGTGGGCTAAACATGGTTTTCAAGTAGCAGCAGCATATTAAAAAACAAAAAAAACAAAAAAAACCTTAGGCTACATTGACTTGAATTATTCACTGTGGTTAAGCCAGCTATTATTCATATTTCTATGGTCAAATCAGCAACCTCCAAATTTTATGGAACATACATTCAAATTTCTGGTAGAAAAACAACTGCGGCCAGTGTCTCTTAGAAATAATAATAAAAAAACTGCATATGTTGAAAGCATTTTTAACATAACAAAAAATATTAACGTATCTCAAAAATCAAGTCCTAAAAACATACACTATTAACAAATTAGCCACTATATACATAAAATGTCTTATTTTTTGATACAATATGACTTTAATATGCTATATCTATATTTTATGATAAAATTGAGGTTAATAAAACCAGTAAAACAGTACTTTACATTTTGGTTTTACTAATGTTGATTTTGCTAATTCAACTACTATGCCAATTCCTCTCTAAATTGAAGATCTGAGTACTTCCTCCAGCAGTGCACATCTTCTTAATTCATCAGTATTTCTCTTTCCTGGTCATATACAGTAAGTGGTATGTCATGATTCACACAAAAATCTGTATACTCACAAAATCAGAGGTGAAATGACCTAGCGGTGTTTCCTAAGGAGAAGACAGCTGTCAAGAGATGTGGTAAACTCAGTCATAATAACAGTGCATGTGCATACAATAGTAAAGATTTGTCGATGGCAGAACAAGAGGTATTTAACTGAAACAACAGAAAGAGATATTCCAGAGGCACAGTGAAGTCAGAAGATCAAAAGACGTAAAAGAACAAATGTTTGGTTGATGTGACTGATAAATTGTCTTTACACATTAGTAGAGGAAGAAACTCTTGACTCTATGACTGAGAAACCCCTTCCCAGGCAAATCCATATGCAATCTTTGATAAAACCAAAAGTTTCTGTCTAACCACCAGAGCAGAACACCATCATGCACCAGTAAGACTGCTGCCACGACTTTCTTTTTGTTACTCTTTATACTGTACAATTTTCAGTGATGATACCTACATTTTCATTCATTGTTTATGCTGACATGGCTCTCTTGTCTTCCCATTATTAAGCACATAATGTGGCAAACAAACAGGCCACAACCAAGACATGTTTAATTCTCATACTTGTTTTTTAATTTCCTCTCAAGCATATCCACTCTCACTTCCTAGCCTCTCATTACCTGGGGTGTCATTGGTGCCATCAACTGTTCATGTCCCCACACCCCCCCAACCTCCACCATTATAAAGTCAGTGGCCATCTTGTGCGTGTGTTGTTTTTTCGACTGTCCAAACACAAAATTCTGATGTGCAGGTTATAGTTTGAGAGTGTGGAAGCGGCAAAGCTCCTTCAGATTGGTTAATGTCCAGGGAGTTCAGTTCTGGCTGCAGTCATACAGCGTGAAAAGAAGAGAAAGTGTACTGTATCTAGCAGAACTTGGTAAAAAAAATAAAATAAATCACAGTTTGTAAGCCGTGTAAAGGTTTAGTGTTTTCACAACTTTCTTCTCTCTTCCACTCTCCACTTCAAAACCAAAATTTCATGCTTTTGTTTGTTTGTTCAGGTTGCTGAGGAAACATGGCGGCGCAAGATGCATACAGCGAGGCCCTTACTAAAGCACTAAAGCACACATACATTATTCTGAAGCTACAAAAAAACGAACTAATTTTATATTTAAAGTTCCACTTTAAGTGATGACTTTAAGTGATGACTGACATCTAATGGTGAGACTGCAGAGTGCACTCTTTAAATACACCAGGGAACTACGGAGGCCTCTGCATATCAGAAAGGATGCTTTCAGCTGTCTCCACTCCTCCACTCCAACTCATTATTCTTCATTGATTGATGCATCTAGTTTATGTGAGAGGAGCTATTTTTCTCTGTTTGGGTTTTAAGCTTCCACTTACAAATGCAATGGTCATGTCCGTTTGCTGCTGTGAATACATGGTGGTGCAAGATGGTGGCCTCCGTCAAGCAAGGCCCTTGCCTGAAGTACATATAAAAGGAGTTATATTAGGGCTACAAAAACTAATAATTATCTTGACGCAATTTCACTTTTATACAAACATGCTTATATGTAGTATATTCAGTTTTTGTCAATAAACCCTCCTAAAAGTTTAAAACCCTGGACATTTAAGCTCTGAATTGTGAGCGATAAATCCTCACAGAAACACCAGGCAGTTTGTTTTTGCTGTTTGCAAATATATTTGTTTATATAATCCGATTCAATAAGAGAATTTATAAAATGAATGTTTTATTGTTGTGGGGCTGTCATTGTGTTATCTGTGGTGGATTTAGACCAGTTATTGCACTGGATAATAAAAACCCACTGCCAAATAAATTGTATTATTTTATGTGTCTCTTAATCACTTCAGTCAGTGAATTTAAAATTTAACTTCTGTTGCCAGTGGTGACTTCTCCTAAAAAAAATCTGGCTCAATGTTAAACTTTAATAAGACAAAGAAACAAGATACCAAGGCCTTGATATTCTTTATGTGTATGCATGTTTGTGAGGCTATTTGTGTGTGTTTTACTGCTCCCTTATTCATTGCAGGTGTTTCTGCTGTTAAAGGGAAGCCTCCACTTACTGTGCCAGAAAACTGACAAGTAAATAATGTTTCAATAGCCAGAGACACAGTCCCTCATCACGTTCTCACTCTGACCATCCTGTGCTGTATAAAAGGGATTGTGCATGGTTCTCATAATAAAGCAATTACTGTTCATAGCACTGGGGACACTTTGAAATAAAGGGAGATCTAGTCATACTTGTGGCCAAAACATGAGCCACCACCTCCTAAACATGCCAATGCAAATATAAAACACACTATATCCCATCTTTATTTACAATTGCGGCAGATTTTCTTGACCAAAGTGATAAGAAACAGATTAGAGGACATTCCGGCACATGTAGTGCATAGATACTTAGTAGGCTATTCCAGTCTATTTTGAAGCCTCGAGATTTGTGATTTGACTGGAACCATATCACTTTTTGACTGAATTCAGAGGCGTTTTCTGCGACCAACTACCTATTGTCTATCAGCTGTCTGTCCCACTCATATGCGCCTTGCTTTATTGTCTGTTTACCTCTAAATGGGAATATACTGTAATTTGTTGTAATGTTCAACTGAGGAAAAGCCAAAACTCAGGAAGATGTTTACTGATGTCATTAATCAAGAGAGAAGCAGAAGCTCGTTTTCCAAAAGACTTCCATTTAAACAGAATTATTTTTGCAACCAATGGAGTCGCCCCCTGGTGGCTAACAGCTCCTTCGGTCTTACTTCCTGGCCTTCACTTTTCAATCACGAACATCTAAATTTATATACAGTCTATCATAATGCAGAGTCCTGCTGGTATATAAATCTACATATCATTGAGCCTTGCAGCAAATAAAATATTTTTGAATAATTCATTATTCACTTGCATTGTATAAATTACATCAGAAACCGTCTCATTAAATTGCTAAATATGTAGAAAAGCTATAACATCATTATACAATGTCATCAAGCCTAATGCTAATAATAGCACGGACAGGAATGTACTGTTCCCAGCAGGTTGAAAACTATACGATCATTAAAGCTGGTTCACTGCAAAGTTTGCTGCTGACAAAAAAAAAGACAGAGATGTCA
Organism: Brachirus orientalis; assembly: GCA_016785285.1. Taxonomy (NCBI): domain Eukaryota; kingdom Metazoa; phylum Chordata; class Actinopteri; order Pleuronectiformes; family Soleidae; genus Brachirus; species Brachirus orientalis. Next base: position 6,005,689 of record JAFBJR010000172.1, read on the forward strand.
CAGTCATTAGAAATGTGCTTGCCTGGATTACGTGAAACATAAACTGTTCTAAAGTTGTTTTATCTTTCTCCCCTTCCCTTGAGACAGTTTACAGCTGAGTGTCAGCCAGGTTTGCAGAGCATGAACATGACATCAGATGTGCGGTAAAAGTTTAGACACCTTTCAGCCGGATGGACTTAACTCGAAATCCAATCATTTAAAATGCAGCAGATTCCTGCTCCTTTTTCTCGCTCAGCTGCTCTCTTTTGTCTTGCACACATATACTTTTCTCTGTGTGCACATGTCCACCATGTGTGCATGACTGCACTGAATATGTTTGTGTGTTTGTTGCTGTTCCTTTAGTCTGTCGCTCTGTATAAGGTCTGTGCATGTGCTCAGTTCATGCTATACGTAATATTTTCCAGTACTTTAGAGAGCCAGTGTATAGGCCATGCAGACACTAAGAAGGGGAATGTCACACTAGGCCAAACTGTGTTGTTCAGCTCCTATTTGGTCAAACACACATTTTCAAAAGTACAGTTTTTAAAACATGTTTCGTCCACATACTCTATATATTCCTAATGTAAGTGCTAAATTGAAAAGGCAGAACAGTGAGTGAGTTTCCTCTCTCAAATAAACAGAGGGTTGTAAATACAGGCTGCTTTTTATAAATTTTGAATTCAATTTTAGAGCAAATAAATTGAATTACTTACATATGTGTTTTTTTTATGTTGTCACGTTCCAGTGTGTGTGAGTGTAATCGATTTTGTTAATTTTATGACACCCAGCTCAAATGCAGCTCAAAAAATAAATAAAAAAGAATAAATGCTGAATCAAGACCTTGATTCTGGCAATAAAATGAATTGAATTAAAAATGATACAGACTTTAAAATGTATTTAATAATCTAAAAGAATGCAGGGAATCTAATTTAATACAATAAAGTTCATTTCAAGAACCAATGAAAATCCATTGCTCAATATGGCTTTGGTGAGGTGGATGATTCCAAGGAGACCAAGACAAAAAAAGTAACATTCATCCATGTAAAAATCTGAATTAAAAGCTAGTCAATGAATACATTGAAAGTAAATAACTATTTTACTTTTCAGAGCAGCAACACATGGCCTTGAAAAATTCTGTCTGCAAAGAAATTAGATTTTTGGCTACATTAACCCTGCAGCCTGCAAGATGCTAAGGTTATAAAAAAAAGTTGTTTTTTTTAATGAATCCAGGCAAAAAAATCCATTTTTTTTTGTCTGATAATTTTTTTTTACATCATTTGATTTTACATATACAGTATTTTGAAAGCATAGGCCTATAATATATTTACAGCAGTGCAAACAGCCTGTTTTCGTGAAACGAAGAATGGTTTGTGGGGAAAAAAAGACGAATATTTTTAAGTTGTTTGCGTGACACTGTAAAATAAAGGCCTGCGTATAAAAGAGTGATATTTAATAGAAGTATCAGTGATATAACCACATATATTGAATCACAGATTCTTAGTGTTTAAATGCTGTTTAATTCAGAAACCACAGCGCTGACTGACTGCAGGAACTCAAACCTCTGACTCGGAGCTGATGAACCATTACGAATGAAGCGTAAAATTGTGCCCTCTGCGCCCCAGTGCCATCACTCATCAGACTATATTCATATCCAAATTAGACTCATGTCATGTGTTAAACCCCCCGCCCCTGTTTTTACGATCATTTCTGCAGTTAATAAGCGACGTGAACTCCACACTATCACTGAGAGAGAGAGAGAGAGAGAGAGAGAGAGAGAGAGGGAGAGAGAGAGAGGCTGATGTGCGCGTGTCCCCTGATCCTGATCCATGAGGGAAAAGTAGTTTGGTTAGTGTGACTCTCCTCAAACCTGCGGGGAGTTCGGACTGTTTGGTCAACGATAGTGGTTCCTAGAAAAGATCTGAATCGTTTCATAACCAAAACCAGCTGTGTGCTGTAGTGCAAGTGTGTGTGTGTGTGTGTGTGAGATCATTATGTGGAGGTAGAGGAAGGGGCGTCTGTGCAACAGAGAGAGAGAGAGAGAGAGAGAGAGAGAGAGAGAGAGAGAGAGAGAGAGAAGTTTGGTATTTTCCTTTCCTTGACTTTTTTTTTAGGCATGAACGCCGAGACCTGTGTTTCATACAGCGACATGACATCCATGGATTCATATTATAGCCCCACTGCAGCGCAAGGTAGGGACCACCACATCACGGACCACTTTAGGACATTCCCAAGCGCTGACACCAAATACAGCCCCATCACCGCCTTCCTGCCCAACAAAGGTCAGGCTTACGGAGGAGAAAAGAGCCGCAGCAGTCCCTTCCAGCAGGAGGGTCTGCAGTCATTGGATGCAGCAGCGGCAGCGGCAGCGGCAGCAACTGGGCAAAGCACTTTCAGTAAATACCACCTGTTTATGCAGAGGTCTTCTTCCTGCAAAACACCCGAGGAGGAGGAGGAGGTGCACCAGGAGAGGGGACACAACGGGGCGCTCGTGTCGTGCTATGGTGAGTGGAAATAATAATAATAATAATAATAATAATAATAATAAATACATAAATAAATAAATAAATAAATAGACATTACAGTTACATTCAATAGTTCAACTCTGAGGATGAAGAGTGTCTGTAGATTCTCATTTATCCAAATGTGGCTCTGGACAGTAGACTGCGAAACTTGATTTCTTCTTCGTAGTGTTTGTGTTGAATAAGTTGGGCCTTCTCAACAAATTTAGCGATCCTGTACACTCAGTCGGTCAATCAGTCACTCACGTTGTCTACTAGATTCTCTTTTACTAATTGAGTCTACAAATCCAGTTGTTATACTGTGATTAAATACATCATGTTGATTTGACGTCCGTCGACTGTTGGAGAGGTTTTCTGAGCTGAACGTCAATCGCGTGTCTTGAATTAATCTTCACGTGCGGACAAATTTGGAGCATGTCATTCATTCCCACATCTCTTCATTCTCTCCCACATATTAGTCTGAGTGGGCGATTTCAGCTACTATGGCTGAGAATGGTTTCAGTCTTCCGTGGTTAAATGTTTGCAAACTGGTGAAAGCACTCGTCCAGGAATAATACGGTTTTACAGGACAAACGCCTGATGGAAGAACCCGCCTCCAAAACGCATCAGCAACCTCCGTGTCTCCACGCAGACACGCACACTCGCTACATCCACGTCCCACGCGTAACACAGCTGAGAATAAGAATGAGGTATAATCTCCCCGACTATCAAATTGTCCCTTATTTGGCCATCGGAATTAAATTAGCGCGCATTTAATGCGATAATCTGCACCACAATCCTCACAATTGGATTAACGGGTTTTCAGATGGTACAATCAGTGAAGTCCAAAATGATCATATTTTCATTTGCATGATTGGCTCCAATTGTCCGCAGTGGAGGCAGTGATGGCTGAAGGGTTGGGGTGTAAAGAAAAAGTTTATGCCTCCTTAGACACATTGGAGCTGAAATAGTTGAGAAATATATTATTTTTCCCTTCTTATCTGAAAAATGCGTGGCTTTTTTTCTTCCCCTTAAAATTAAAGAAATAAAAATGAAAACTGGAGTAACTGGGTCGGGATTCCAGAAACGCACGCACGCACGCACGCACGCACACACACACACAAAACACTGACAATTAAATCCAAAAATTATTTTTAGTGACTACAATTCCAGGATAAATCGACAGAAATTAGGAGACAGACAGAAAACAAAGATACACACAAAAAAAACAAATAAACAAAATATGCTTTTTTTCAGAATGACTCATAGGTCGATATATATATATATATATATATATATATATATATATATAAACGACGAGAATCCCCGAAATAAAATGCGACCGCATGATATTAAAACATATAATAATACATGACATTGGCCTTAATCATGAAACCGTGATATTGTCTTTCTATTTACAAAGGGGCACGTTTTATGTGAATGAAGCTGCAGCTCAGCTTGTCCGTCACTATTACAGTGACACGGTGTATATTTAGTGAAAGTATATGGTTTCATCGGATGTTTTGACAGTTTGGACTGTTACAGCTCTCAACGACCACGCAACGTTTTCAAAAGCTCTGACAGGTTTTTATTACGGCTGTTAACTTTTTATCACCCAACTCAACTCTGGCGCACAGAGCCAGTAAATCCAGATTAAAACAAATGCTATATTGTGCTGTAAACAAGCGGCTGTAAATGAAATGCGAGTTTTAAAAAGAATAATTAAAATAATAAAATGCTTTCCCCCCGAAATTACCACATTTTTAATGTTTCTTTTTAATTTAAAGCTTCATTTGTTACAGTTAAATAATTTCTTGATTTATTTTATTTTTTTTCCCCTAATATAGTCGACATAAAAAGCTAAAATCTAGGTATTGATGTACAATTTACCCATAGATCTATTTTCCTTCAGGGGTTTTCTGGCTTCTAAAGTGAAATATGTGCAGTTTGTCAGTTTTACTCACATCACAGACAACAAAGGGATTTGAATTCATAATATCTGGAATCAGAGTGAAGAGGAAAAAACGTCTCGAGGAGCTGCTGTGGCTCAATAATGCGACTCAGATGTGATTTCTCTGCTCGCAGTGATTCCACACACACAGAGACACTTTTTTGAGGTATTGTTCCATCTAATCGCTTTTTGTTCTAAACAATTTTAAAGAAGCACATTAAAGTTTAAATCTCTCTCTCATGCGTTTATCATTGAAAGGGAAAAAAAATAATAATAATATTTTCAAAAACTGGCGGAATATTCGCGGACAGGACTGAAGAGGGAGAGGATGATTAATGATTCCTGATGGTTTTATTGGAAAATACTGCCTGGAGTGTTTCACTTCCTCCAACATTTCTTCGGTCAAACCTGTATTTTACGCAGATTCAACTTGTCAAATATTTGTTTGGCTGTTCTAATTTGTGGCCTGAGTGGTTTACTCAGAGTGAATGTGTGACTCAGATGTTTTCACGCTGCGAGCCATGAATGAGACGATGTTTTTTTGGCTGACAGGAAAAAAAAAAAAAGGCACAAGCTGTCTGACAAACATTTAGGCAAACATTCATTAGAGTCACTACAACACACTTTGGATTGTTTTGTTTCTGACCCAACGCAATCGCGTCGTCAGTGAAATCAACAACTGCCACGGTCAGACTGAGAAGACGTGCACTTTGAAACGTTACAGATTCATGCAAATCGAATATAGAAATAAATATTACAATAAATACGCACAATAAAACAGCTGTATATGATCATTACTCATATGAGCAAAATGTAATTAATTAAAATATATTTTTTTTGTTGTAAGGTTTAAATGCTTATTCTCATATAATCGTTGAACTGTTGGTTTCAAATAAATTACAGTGTATACACTGTGTATCTATAAAATGTATTTATTTATTTAAGCAGGGTCAATGCACATTAACAAACATCAACATGTTAATTTGAAATATTACATAGCCACAGGCTAATCTACATCTGTAGTCCCCATGGGCATGAGAACAAATGCATATACAAGAAGAAAACAAAAAACAAATTATGAATAAAAAAAAATGACAGTAACATCTATTCAACAGCAGAGGCTGTGTTCCAGTCAACAATATAATATACTCTTTGTGATGCAACAAGACTAACCAGGAAATAAGGACCATGATTTTCAAAGTGCTTAAGGGACCAAAAAAAGAAAATAATAATAATAATAATAATTAAAAGGAAAAATAAAAGGATTGAAAAACAGAGCAAAACTAAGGTTCTGAACATTGACTGAGCATGTTTCAGTCAGTCACCGCTTCCCTTCTTGAGCATCCGCGCGCGTCTTTGTAAAGCCCAGGAGACGACACCCTTCTTCTTTTGATTTGTCCGTGTGTTCGCTCAGTGTCTGAGCGTGCTGACCTCTGGGTCGACTCTCCCGCTCTGCTCTGTTTGCAGAGAAAGTTTCCCCTCGTGCACAGCACAGCAGAGAAAATCCATTTGAAACCCCCCATTTGAGAGTCTCTTGTGTCAAAGCACAGCCTTTTGCAACATTTGGAGTCTAGTTTTGAACAGTCAGTATTTAACAACTGCAATAAGACAAAAGGATGTTGGTTTATTGTTGCGTGGGTGTTGACTTGTAGGCCTAATTATACACTTAGTGGCATCGTGCATGTCTTGTGTCACAGTTCAGTCTTTTATAGCCACGGAGATGTGAAGGGTAATGACACTGATTTTAATTTGACGGCATGAAAGGCCACAGCTTAAACCATGAGTTGGGTTTCAGGCAAATGAGGAATTCATTCCAGTTTTGCTGCCTTGTTAAGGCTAAATAGAAGCAGTGGATGCCAGTTAACCAGGACTCAGGCAATGAGATTTTCGTCCTCTTTTGTTTTCCTGTTCCTTTCGCCATCTTTACCCCCAATGCCACCGTTTCAGCGTCCCGTAATGGCCGCCTGCACTGATTGGTTCGAGCAGGGAGTAATGAGAACCAGCCAAGAAGCCCAGACAACTGGGGCACACTTCAGCGAGTCAGTGACATGAGTGAAGGTGACACGGCCTCAGGTCCATTTCACCGTTTAGCCTAACGATTGGCAGGATAATTTACATTAGGCTCAGTTTGCACGGTCGACCGAGTGCAGCAGGGCAAAAACGGCTCATGACTTCCTTTGGTCTCCATGTCACCGCGACATGTAAAGTGAACACCGATACAGAACCAACGGTGAAGGGCTTCACCACATTTTCCTCACAGTGTCGAATATAGTTTTTGTATGTGTCCATTCTCCACAGTTGTGGTTGAAACGTTGTAGGTTTTTATAAAAAAGCTTTGCAAACTTCCCCGATGCTGAATCTTAAAACCACAACAAGATTTAACATAGACGACTTTCTTACTTCAAAATGAACTTGATTAATTTAGGTGTAATCGATTTAAGTTTTCAGCCATATTCTTTTTTGCAGTGTGGCACACATTGTTAAGAGTGATATACTAGTGTTTGTGCATTGTTGTTAAAATGTTCAGAATTTCCGTCCATGTATTCTTTGGCAGGAAGATATGATCGGGAATTTTGTTTAGTCAGTTTCACAGCAAAGGATTTTTCATTTTATCTGCCTGCACACAAAAATGTACTTAGGAAAATTTTCTCTCTTTTTTTTTTCCACTGAGATTTTGTTTTTCAATCTTACAAACAAAAACACACAAGATGAAGGGAATTCTGTTTTGCTCCAAGGTCTGAGAAAACATTTGGAAGAGAGCTGGTGGGAGGGAGAGAGAGACACAGAGGGGAAGAGTGAGTAAAAGAGTGTGAGAGAAGTGATTTATCAGTCTTCGACTTGTGGACTTTTTTTTTTGAATACTTGTATATGAATTTTGCACATGCAGCCAGCCGAAGAGGTTCAGTCAGCAGTGTTGAATTTCAAAGCGAATGGCTTCCAATCACATGGTCACACATGTCAAAGGAGAGAGGTAATACACCTCTAGTGTGTGTGTGTGTGTGTGTGTGTGTGTGTGCGTGTGCGTGTGTGTGTATGTTTAAAGCAAAATCTCAATTTGAACCGACATTTAAAAAAGGCTGCAATTTAGGATGCACATAGGATACAGTATAGTGTTTACACAAAGGACCTTTTAAATTCTTTATAGAAAGTATATAATTTTGTGTAATTGGTTTATTTATCATAGTTTTATGTCAGTAAAAAAAATTCTAATTTATATGTCGGAAGCAATTCATGCTGTATCTTCCTTATGTCTTCCTTATGGTGACTCAAATCAAGTCCCCATAACGTACATTATTACCTTTTAAGGTGATATTTTAAAGTTAGACAGAGGTTAGGGTTGGGTTAAGGTCAGGGTTAGGGCACATAGTAACTATATAGTTAAGGTTTCTTGAGTAAGTCTCAAGAAAAATGAATGCAAGTCAATGTAATGTCCTCTGAAGTCATGGAAACCAGACTGTGTGTGTGTGTATGTGTGTGTGTGTACTGTATGCGTGTGCACCAGCATGCACACAGGTAGCAACCTCACAAGGCAAAGTACAGAGCGGGATTCTTCTTAATCATGTTTTTAATAATTATTTTGACGATTTTAATATGTTTCAGCAGTGGTGGAAAAGTATTTCAGGCCTTTAACCATATAAAAGCCATAATAACTACATACAGGGTCTTCATGTAGAGACATTGTCACAAACAGTTGCCATTCTTTGTGATGAATACATCTGTCATTCACTTTACAGAGCTTTATGAGAAATGTAATTTCTGCTGGGCACCACTTGTTCACTGTGAATGTCACAGTGTTGTCTTCCGCCACAGCAGATTACTCACAGACACAGTAATTCTGCATCCATATTACCAGGCTGAAGTGACTCATATTGAATTTTTCTGTTGATGTTTCTCAGATTTTGTTCCTCAAGGCTGCGTGGACACACAAATCTGATCGTCAGTTTTCAAATTGGATTTGTGTCACTTGATGTGCTACTTGGTCACATAAGTTATCTGATATGTGGCCACGTGACGAGTGTGAGTGGTCATATCAGAGGCCATGCGGCTTATTGTATACACACACACACACACACTGAGTGTTGATGTCTTCAACAGGCAACAGCTGCTCGGCAAAATCCAACAACAATGGAGGAGAGTGTCGTTCTCTAGACCAAAGTCTCACAAATTTGCTGCGATAGCTTGTGTTTCTGAATTTCCCCTGTGGGGGATCAGTAAAAGTTCATCTTATCTAACCATATCTCCTGCTTAAATATTGAGGTCTCATGAATATCATGTTTTCTATTGTTGATGACGCATACAAAAAGGTATTTGTGCGCTTGTGTGCCATTTGACAGGGCAGTTGCAAAACACTCGTAGTTACTAATGTAACCATCAAATCTGATCTGTAATGAATGAGATTTTAATCTACTTTGAACACTGGAGCTGGTAATCTGAACGTAGCCTAAGTGACTTACTGGTAAACAACGTGCAACATTCAGCAGTCAGACTTTTCTTGCAGAAGTGAGTAGAGACCAAACATAGAGCTCTAAACAAAAGTGAATATCACACTAACATTCACCAGACGTCCAGAGACACAGCTCTAAGTTATTGATAATGCTGCTTCGTACCTGCCTGACATGTGAGTAACTGTTTGCTGACAACATCACTACATCTTGATTCTGCTGTCTTGGCACCGAGTCAGGCGTCAGTGTCTCAGTCTGTAGTCTCTGCAGCCAAGCCAAACTCAAGACTTATCTACTGTTCCACGCTCCAGTATCATATTCTAAGACATATACAAATACGCATTTTGCCAGGACATTAACTTTCCTCTGTAGTTAGACCCATAATCGACTTTTCCTCCTCTCTTCATCTCTTCCCCCTCCGATGTTGGATAATACTTTTCTCAGCTTGGGCCACGTTGTTAATCACTCTCAGTTGTCGTTTGTTGTGAAATTTATAGAGCTTTGTTTTTGACACAGTGAGCTGACCCCAGTCATCCCAGTCAATAAAAAGTCATGGATGTTGACCCGTCAAGTAACAGCCATTTAAATCACACTTTGATGTTGCCCCTTCATTTTCATTTGTGAACTATGGTAATAGCTGCTGTCTGGCCCACTAGAACATTGTTTTGGTGCTGATATCATCACACCATAAAACTTAGACACAGTGGAAGCCATTTGTTTCATTCTGATATCAGTGGTGAAACCAAAAGGTGCAGTCTACCCACTTAGAAAAACTGTGGATTGATGAAATTTCATCTGCAGGACTGCAGGTTGTATAAACGAACACATTGTGGCTCTCCTGTCCCGATAAATTTCATTTCTGACACACAACACTGATATTAACATGTTTAATTGCATTTTGTGACCACCTCTTTCACATTCTTTCCTTTTGCTCAGGTTTCTTTTGCAGCATAAAGCACTTGTTCACTTAAATGCAAACATTTTTGGTGGTATCATGTGATAATAGTCTTAGCAGTTTTAAATCTACAACATATCGTAGCATATATTGTGTAAGTTGTTTCTTTTCAAGGCACGTTTTTCCCGTGTGTTATTGTTCTGCTGCCACGTGGATACATACACATCCGATAAACTATACAACAGCTTATTCTGAAGCACTTTTTTGTTTGAATTCAAGTTTTGCAGAGTTTTGTTGTGCGCAGTAACAGATGCTGTGTGTTGGATCCACCGCAGTTAAAAACGAATGTTCTGTGGTCACAAGTCCAAACATTTTGCATGGCATCTTCTTCCAAAAAGAAAAGAAAATACAAGAATGGTGTTTTTTCAGTTTGTTGGATTACTGTTGGGACCAGAGACCTGGACACTGCATGCAGAAATGCAAATGTTGGCTTAAACAGTCTTTTGTATAATGGAAGAAGAACCAGGTTGTTCTCATAAACAAACACTAGGATAGTTTTTTGATGCAGCATATGTTTTTCACAGTCTTTCCTTCCTGTCTCTTTCCTCCTTCCACATAGATTATATCTTGAGAGGCAGTGTTTACAGTAAGACAGTCTTATGTTCATCATACATATGGTGTTCTCTGCAGGAGGCTTCTTTGCTGTTCACCTTGGGCAATGTTGGAGAGCCTCACAGTTACAGAGGACAGTGACACGCGATATAAACAATGGCCTTTGATCAGTGAGAGGCCTCATGATTTCAAACAGCCTGACAGCTCTGGCCTTGTGGGGCCTGAGGGTGCTGGCCAGGGAAATATGATGAAATATAGAGAATATTTTGGTGGGGTAAAACCCATTCGTTCCCCTCAGACCTAACAGGATGTGTTGGTCATGAACACAGAGACAGTGTTGTGAGTGCTCAGACCCACAGTGAGTGGTCTGCCACCAAAACATGGCTCCTCAGCCCAAATCTTTCTCCAGCACCATTAGGCAAACTTCTCAGAAACCAGAGAGACATTGCTCATTGGATCTGGGAGGGATGAATTGCATCTGGGCTCATACAATACAATACTGTCAGACAATACAGGGTCTGCATTGTGTGCAGTGTGGACTTTCCAACCAGTGGGGGAGGTTATGCTCTCCATGGAAGGATGAATGAAATAAAACAGCAGCTTCAGCTAATCTCAGCAAGCACCATCCTAGAGTTGGCATTCAAACCTTAATAGTTTTCTTGGAACCAAAAAGAAATAGTCCATGGTAACATAACAGTCAAGTAGCAACATATTGTAAATAGACAGCTTTTAAATTAAAATCAGTTTGATATTTGTTGGTTTGTGTATTTTGTCTGAGTCATATCAGCTGTTTTGCATTTTTGGGCATCTTTGTTGCCCATAATTTTTCCCCTTAAAAAGTCTATTTACAGTAGCCCAAGACATCTATCTTGGGCTACTGTAAATAGTGCGAACTGGTGGTCCATTCCAAAAGCTATGGAAATAATTTTAATCCTTAAGTGATTGTACACTTATGAAATGACATATATGGGTATAATTTATTCGTTTTTTTTTTTTTGCACAAAATGGGACAAGCCATGGCCAAGTGGAAAGGGAACCTGGCTTGTGAGGGTTGCTGGTTATAATCCTTGCCAGGTTAAGGGCTGGGATACCACTAAACAAGGTACCCATTCCTCATTGCTCATTGTTAACTGGACAATCTAAATCAGGGGTGTCAAACTCATAGTTCAGGGGCCACATTCAGCTCAGCACAATTTTATCTCGGACCAGTAAAATAATAGCATAATAACCTATAAACAACAACAACAACTATAAATTCCTTGTTATTTTACATTTAATTAAGTACATTTTTCATATTATGAACAACCTGAAAGTTCTTGAGAAATATAAGTGAAAATTTCAATAATATTATGCCCAAGTTTACCATTTAGACATGTGCATTACAACTCACAGATCACAGTGGATCTACAAAAAGGTACAAAACATTTAGTCACAGATATCTGGAACAGAAAATAGTACTTTATATTATGATTACATTCTAATCATAATGTGAATTTTTCACAAATTCATCCTGTGTGCCAGATTGGACCCTCTGGTGGGCCAGTTCAGACCCACGGGCCGTATATTTTGACACCCCTGCTCTGAATTGACCCCAGCCGTGGGGACTGCATCCACTGTTCTTCTCATGCCAGTATCATGCCTGGATAAATGGGTGGGTTGCATCAAGAAGGGCACCCGACGTTAAAATCTCATGCCGCGCCAAATCAATTACACGCATCATTCGATGTGGCGACCCCAAGAGAGAGAGAGAAGCCGAAAGCAAACAAAAAAATTAAAAAACAATCTTGCATAACAACAAAATAAAGTAGGAGCTCACAAAGATCTTCATGTTACAGTTAGTTTCTACATACACACTTTTACAAGCATGTTACAGTACATAAGAAAACAGCTCCATGCTACAGCCAGGTCCCAGGCAAACTATGGTTGGTATCAAAGTGCCCCACACTTTTCTGAAGCACATGAGAGTACACAGCTCAGCTTTTCTCACAAACATTTAACAAAATTGTCTTGCTATTTTAATACTGACAAAAATTGTCATTTTGTTGTTGCCATGTGTCTGTGAGAGATGGTGCACAACAAGCACACCTTGCAGGACATGACCGAAAATGGCTGCGAGATGAAGGTCACCATGTTTGTGAGTGACGAAAACAGCACACGGGGCTCACATGGACCCACACACCTCCAAGCTCTAACCTGACAAATCGCTGGAAGTCCCTGCAGATGAGCAAAGACATCCTAAAATAACTTCAGTTCAGTTAGTGCTGAGACACAGAAAGGCAGAGTCACAGACATCATCATCATTGTACGTATCACATCCCGCTGATGATGAAAACCCGGTGAAGGACAGCAGCAGGGCAAAAAGGGTTGCCAGTATAGATGAGAACACTGACTGAGACACAGCCGTGGAAATTTACGATCAGAGTGCTGCCTGATATTTTACAGTTAAGCTGCAGCCGTGAAGCGAGAGAAAAAGAGAGAGAGTGTGTGTGTGTGTGTGTGTGTGTGTGAGAGAGAGAGAGAGCGTTCTCCTTTTTCAAGGCAAGAAATGATTCCACTGCAAATCAGGTAACTCTGCATACTGAACCTCAACCACATGCAAAATTAATAAACAAAGTGGAGAAGGAGTGATGTGTGTGTGCATGTGTGTGTGTGCGTGTACGTGAGTGAGACACACAGAGGTTGGTGAGGGTTGTCATAAAAAGCAACAGTTCTTCTGTGTCAAATCCCATTGTAAAGGAAATATGAAACACAGACGCACATGACAATCAATAACTAATGGTGGAAAATAACAGAAATAATTCATTTTACAACTGGAGTCAAAAAAGTACAAAAGTTATTTTTTTTTTAGAAAAATGTGGGGGAGATGAGAACAAAGTGCCAAATAAAACGGAATAACACACAACTAAGCCTGACCATCAGCTACTCTATAAACCAGAAAACAGATCAACAAAGAGCTAGTCTGCTGATGAAGAAAACATAAAAGGCTTTTTCATAGTCGGTGTCAGTATTACTATCTGATTTGTTTTCAGAAATTGGTAAAATGCTGCTAAGTCCTTTCATTATTTTCTTTTTCCATCCAAAATTACTTATTTCATAAAGTTTGACTTTGAGTGTTTCATGTTTACACATTCGTGAAGATACACAAACCAGACCATGTTGATGAAGTTTCACTTAAGTTAAGCAACTTTGCATATCCAAAGTATGTAACTGTTATATCACCTGTGAGCTGCTCAGATTTTTTGAGAACAGCAATGTCAACAAAAAAAAAAAACCCATGTGTGTCACTCTGTAGGTGGCATGAACAAACTTAACTAGTGTATCTAACGTAAGAAAACACAGACCAACAGACCCTCCCACCACAAACCATATCGTTGCTCATCAAATTGATCTTTTCCTATCATCACAAACAACACAGCGCAAAAAACAAAAACTAGAGCAGAAGCCAAGACACAGAGGTGCGGCTCACGCAGCTGTTCTTCATTTATGTGACGTCCTGGATGTTGATTGGCCTGCTCGTGATCCCACAGACCACCTGGCTGCAGTGCAGACACCAAACAGGTGTAAACACTTCTGTGATTACCTACAGAGGGAAACCCAAAATCTGACAAGGGGCCATTAAATTTGAACACTTTTACTAAAACTACTCAAAAACTTAAATCACACAAGTACAAAAAAAAAAAAACTAAACTAAAACTAACTAACAAAAAAAAACTAAAAACTACAGTCAGCAGCAGTCATTAATCCAGGTCATCTATAAATGTCACAAGCAGATAGACAAACAAATCAGTGCACATCATTGAAGATAATTGTAAAATGTTCCCCTGAAAAAACCCACTGCAGAAAATGTATATATACTGTACAGTATGTGCCACATTTACCTACATTAACCTCAGTTATGCTACTGTCAGAAGCCAGTGACAAAGCTGCTGTCAGTAAAATAATTTTGTTATTTCTATATTTTGACAGCTATGACTCATCTGGATCTATTTGTTCAGTGATGTGGTTTTCTGAGAGAAGCTTATCAATTAACACTTTAACACCAACACTTTATCCAGTGGACAATATGCATGGTCACTTCACGGTGACTACTTCTGGTAAGCTGTCAGCCAAAGATGTAGGCATGTTCTACACTCAGTGCAGAAGTTACCAAAAGTATTTATCGACGATTTAAAGAATTAAGCAGAGGCTGTGCTCAGAGCGATGAGTAGTCCTCTGCTGTTGTACCCTCACGATGCTGACATTTAAATAGCTTTCTCATTTTAAGCCATGTTGAATCCCATTGGCTACTAACTACTTAAACAACTACTAATAGACAATTTAAACATTTTCCATCAATATCGCTAACTTCAGCTCACAAAGTCCAAGTTTGCCCTTAGCGATAACTGACAAACTGGTGTCAAACTTTCGCAAAGCAGCGGCCATCTTTGTTCAATTTAAGGCTGCTTGTTGTGAATAAATTACCGTCTGTCACCCAATGTGGAAAGAGGGAGTGGAATTCAAATGGCACCAGGAAGTTAGTCCACTGACAACAACACTAAATCAGCTTTTGTTTAAAAAAGTGTTTTAATTGCTTTCTAGAAATGATAACTAAATACATGACATTTGATCCCTGGAGACAAACACCATAGTAATATATATATATATATATGTATATATATATATACACACGTGTATATATATATATACATATATATATATATATATATATATATATAATTTACAATGTGGCAGGAAAAACAGAAAAACTATTCTGGTGGGAATTGGTGAATGACCCACTTTTATTTGGAAGACCTGTTGGATTTATAATGAAGATTACTGTAGAAAGATGAGAAACATCGCAGAGATTTGCAGTATATGTGCATTAAGTAACAGCCACTGTTACTTGTGGGTAAAACATTTTATGAATTATAAAGCAGGTGCATTTTTGTGTGGACATTTGAAACTCTGTGTCCCAAAAGTCTCCCAAAGAAAAAAAAGATCTGCAAAAATGACAGTTTAATGCTTTGTATGAGGCACTAAAAAGAGAGAGTTAAGGACTTTTGAAGTCTGAATATGAACAGATTTCCCCTTGTACTTTATTGTCTTATTCATCTGGAGGATCCACACACATGACTTTCATCAGTTAACGGTGCTATGCAGCCCAAATCCTGAGGAGTAGCAGTAGATCATTACACACATTTATCTTATGCTACTTTTATTTGCTGTTCACAGAGAGTGAGTGACTGTGTCTCTCTGAGCCAAGTTATAACACAACTTTTTGCTCAACATCATGTAATAACTCTCATACTTTCCTTTATTTTCATGTTCATCTTCAGCTCTAAGGTAACAGGCCTGTTTTGATTCCTATGGTGGCCCTGAAGGTCAATGCACTACAGCATTTCACAAAACACTAACACATTGACCGAAATACAATCAAATTGATCAAAATACCCTAGTGACTGCGAAGCGAGGTGAAATCATTCACAGATGTACCGATGAGAAGTATGAACATCAGAGATTTCAGTTCTGTCCTTCCTGTAGTCTCTGCAACGTTCACCATTTTAGAGACTACAGGCCACCGTACGTTCCATCATTTCATTCCTGATCAAAATGTACTAACTTCTTTGCACACTTACCCTTCTTCTCCCTGTTTCTCCAGGTAAAGACTCTTCAAGTCTGACTGACACCGAATTGGCTCCAGACTCTGACCCACCTGGAATGGACACCAGCTACCTGGCTGTGAAGGATCAAGGTGTCAAGGCGTCCTCGGACAGGCTGCCGGGCACTGACTTAGCAAGTCCTCTGGACAAAAGTGATGGCAGTGAAAGCAACAAAGGCAAGAAGAGACGTAACCGCACAACCTTCACAAGCTACCAGCTGGAGGAGCTGGAAAAGGTTTTCCAGAAGACGCACTATCCTGACGTTTACGCTCGAGAGCAGCTGGCACTGAGGACAGACCTGACTGAAGCTCGAGTGCAGGTAAAGCAGAAAGTCAGGATTGCAAAGCCCATCTGACTGTTCGTGTTGAATTTTAGCAGTAGAATCCACTCCTGAAACTTTCTTTTCTGACATAGTCTTGCTTCTTTTGCTTTTTTTTATGGGCCAGGTGCTTCTTCAGCCTGGCCTCTACTAACATGTGACATAAAATGTGTCACTCTATGTGCAGAGGGGAAATGTCTCCACAGACATGAAAACTCACTCGGTCTGTGCTTCTCGGTATAGAGGTGTTTAGAACTTGTGTCACCTGGTGACATTCCTGCGCAACATGCAGGAAGTGATTTGCTTTGTGTCAGGACAAATGGAAGCAACAGTAACATTGGAGTTGGTTGGAGTTTGACTGAAAATAAGCACCACCCACAAAGAGTTTTAGATTCAGCAGTTTGACAGGATAAATGCCTCTTAACCCCATCTGTCCCTGTGCGGCCACTGTATCCAAACAAATGCTCCCTCATGCAGGTCTGATAGTATTTCTTGCCATAGCATGTTTAGAGATGCAGGGTGCAGCATACAAATAATGTTACATTGTTCACTAAGACAAAACAGAGGCAGAATAATAATAATATCATCCTCAAAAAAAAAAAAATCTTTAAAAGTTATGCACTGCAGCTGTAAGACCCGCTGATAGAAAAAAAGAAAAATAACTCAACCAAAAAATATTACATTTCTTACAACAGATTGAGTTTGATTTAAAAGCTTTCTCTTTACAGTACTAGACTAGTGGTTGCCAACAGCTTCACATAACCACATGACTTGCCCATCGGTAAGTAAAACAAGTTCTTCATTGCAGCAGATCAATGTAAAAACAACACAACCTCATGGATCCTTCAACATCTGTGGCTCTGCACAGATAACGTCACTCACAGAACAACACAAGAGATTTATCTGGTAATGTGGGAGTTGTGGGGTGAGAGTGGGGGAGTGGGAGTTAACAGAGGCCAGTGGGGCCCAGGGGAGCTGAGAGGTTTGAGTTGCCTGGGCCTCTTATGTGCCGTTCTCGGGGAGCAGGCCTTCCTCCGCTTTCATCGTTAGACTCTGCTGTGTTTTCACTTTTCCACGGTGTTTAGAGCTGACTTCAGCTCAGGTGGTGTCGCTCGATTCTGCGCCTCTCTGAATGAAACCCTTCCTAATCACCCTGTGGCCCTGATTTGCAAACAAACCATTTGTGACTGCTGACAAGTATTCTATAGCTAGTGAACAGACAACGAGACCTCCACCGTTTCTGTGCATGTGTGGTGTACGTGTACTTACGCTTGCACCATGGATTGCTAAAGCCTCAGGATTTTCAGTGTTTTTCTTTCATTAACATCCTGCCCAGACAGGAATGCGTCCCTGCTGTGGTCTCCAAGGTAGGTGTGAAACCTTTCCCATGGGCTTTTAAGCAAGTCACCAATTGACATTACAATTAATATCAGAATTTCTAAAGCATTTTTCAGATTAAAATGAGGCTAAAACTTCTATAACACGCAGTGTGCCAGTGGCAGACATGAGATGAGATATGATGTCAATTAAAACTAATCTGCTACATGATGAGCTGGAACAGTGGCCAGAAAAGGTCTGCAGTGAAAGACAGGAAGTCTGCGCAGCCACAGGGTTATAACTCAACCCTTCGCTCTCTGAAGGTATGCTGCTCCGTGCTGATGCTCTACTATCACGAAATGCCTGCCTCAGATGGATGTAGCTTTACATTTCTTGGCTCTCCCAGTGGCCCTCTCAAACACTCAAGTTAAAAAGATAAAAGACGCGAGATGCCTTGTCAGTCAGCGAATGGGACTCTACACTCTTTCACACGCAAAAGGACTCACAGCTTTTGAATTCTGCATCTGGAGTAAAAAAAAAAGTCATAAAATGTCATAAAAAATCTTTAATGCTGCTGCTGAAAATTTTGCTCCAACTTTTGAAATTCAGTTAAATGTTTTGTAAAAAATATATGACCCTGAAAAGTGTGATTTTTATACAAGACAGTTCTTAGCTTTTAACTAAAAGCTGGAAACATTCTCTGAGTTTCAAAAGGAGCAACTAAGTTCAGATCTGAGTCACTTGCAGTGCAGCTACATATAAAGGTCAGAGGTCAAGGGTCGGGGGGTTTCAAAAACATCACATCACTCAGATTTGCTGTTCTTTTAGTCCAGAGATCTCATGGAGCTGAGACGGCATCTGACAGTTCACCAGGAAAACACAGGTGTCATTATGAATTTATGGATCCAAACAGTTAACGGAAGATGAAATGGCAGGAAAACCTATTTAGTAACAAACAGACGACATAAAAGTTCCTGTTTAGTCCTAAAATTAGACATGCTCATGCTATATATATATATATATATATATATATATATATATATATATATATATATATATATATATTTTATAAATAAACGTGGTCGTTTGTTAACTACAAAGAAATGTAGCCTATGCTTGATGAAAAAACCATGGCGCAAAAAGTGTGTCCAATGTGTAACAATTAGGAAGATTATTGGAAGACATTGAGTATACTACCTATAAGTGTATTTGCATAGGTGTACAATAACTTTAAAAGTAAATTGTTTGGTTTCACCGCCTTAGCCATTTGACAGATCTGAGACAGTACTAATCAACACATTTGGCCAACATGGGGGAAATGTCAGCAACTCTTGAGTAATCAATTAAGTTTTTAAGTAATTGGACAAGCTGTCATGCCAGGTCATTTGAGATTATGGACTGTAGGTTCACCTTTAGGATTATGTTCTGTCATTCTATCAAAAACTGTTCTTCATTTTTTTGAGTTATGCTGCTCACAGACAGAAAGACAGATAAATGTTGGCAAAAATATAACTTCCCTTTTTAAAAAATGAAAATAACACATTTATATTACTGTACATCCAAAATGTTACATGTTAAAAACAAGAGTCCAGTCTGGGTGAAGCAGATTAAAGTCACACATCTTATAATCTGATATATATCTCTCGTATTCTTGTGTCCTAGATTTATGTAGTTGTTATTGGACATGGTAATTATGCAGTTTTAGGGGAAGAAGGAACAAACTTACATTTAATGAAGTACAGCAGTGCTCAGAGGTGTTTCCCTGATATTATTGGTGATGTAGAAGTGTTGGAAAACTGAAGCCAGGCTCAACCTTGGATTTCTTTTGACTTTAGTATGGAAGCTGACATGAGTGACAGCAGAGGCGGATTATCAATCCTCTGAGCCGCTCTCATACTTCAAAGTGTTTTCAGCCCCATACAGCTCTCCTGCTGGGGCCGGTTTGGCATTTGTCTGCTCTTTCTCTCTGAGGCTGTAACATAAATAAAGCTTATTGAAAGTCCACCAGCTACTTAAGCTGTCAAGGTCTTTACCAATTACTGTCACAATGCAGTGTGTGCAACACAAAAATATGCTCTCCCGGTATAATCGCCAACAGACTTGGCAAAATGCGCAGAGAGTGAGCAGATGAGAGTTGTTCAATTTCACTGTATAAAATCTTCTCCACATAGAGAAGAGAATTTTACCATCTTTCAAATTCCACTCCCTTAAAACATTTAAGACTCAATCAGGTTAACAATCGATGCCATCATCTATATCAGTTGAACCATCTAAAACTACCTAAAAAGCGTATAGTTAACATTAAATATTTATTCCTATTACAAATGAATAATCATCTGTATTTAGTTTCAGTATTCAGTACTGAAATACCCTGCCTCCATTTCGGGAAGCACTGGACTAGAAATGTCAAATGGGATTTAGACATACACATGGAAACATTACTGTTTAGGCTCTTTTACATGTGACACCACTTGATTGAAATGGTTCTTATTGGTGCTGAGTTACTTGCTAACAAATTTGATCCAAAATTCTTTGGGTTTGATTTCTTTAAAGGTCCAGTGTGTAACAATTGGGGGGGGTTATTGACAGAAATTGTATGTACTACTGTATATTTATAATTGCTTAGAAAAAAATTGGTTAAAAGATTTTTGTATCTTTACTGTGAGTATTTTATATGCATGCATATTCTTTAGGGATGCCACCATCTCGCACAGCCATGTCCCGAAATGTCATACTGCACCATTAAATCTTATGTTGGGATGCTCAATTATTCAAGGCCTGTGATGTTTTAATCTATGACACACTGCGACCTTCTAAGGTATAGAGGTATTAAATAGTGTATTTTATATTGTTTTTGTTTAATAAATGCAATACTTTGTGTTTCCTTAAAACATATTTCCATAAATTGTATAGTTTTTTTTTGTTTTGTTTTTTTAAAAAAGGCATGTATATGATACATTTGAATAACAAATATTTAACTTTTACCTCTTTCCTATACATGTCAACCCTGTCTGTGCCCTGTCAACTCAGGCCACTAACATCCCTGCTGAGCACAACTATTGGAAATGACATAAATCCTTTGGTTTTTGATGGCGTTGACAGGAAACCTAATAGTGAACGGAGAAACAGGAGGTTTCTCCACATCACAACCTGACAGCCAAAACTGTCTTTGAAATGTATACACTCACTTTTTTGTTTTTTTTAAACATATCTACCTGATTTATATTTAATTTTAGAGACATTATGTGATCCATTTGGGTTTCTGTGAAGACAGTGAAGCAAAGATGTTTGAAAACATCAAGGACAGAAGGATTATGTCCTCTGGTCTGTGTGCTTCTTTAATTTAGGAGGAGACAGCATCTCAAAGCCAGAGCTTTAGGCCTCAGGAAATTAAAAAGGAAAATGCAAACAAACCGCAGTTATAATCCCATCTCACGTTTCAATTTCCCATATTGCCTCCACTGATCTATAGTGAAGTGTGAGCAAAGAGCTGATACGTGAAATTCGACAGAAAAGTTTCTTTGTTTTTAAATTTGTGCCGCAATCAGCCCAGTTACAATCAAACAGGATTTGTACAGTATAACAAACCTCTAAGTGGCAGATGTCTGAAGTATTAGGATCAGGCTCACACACACTGACGGTGTGTGTGAGCACATAAATGCTTTCAATAAACAACAGTGTCAGACTTACATGTCAACAATTATTTCAGAAAACATTCCATTTTTAATACAATGTGCAGCAAAATCCTTTGCTTTCTCTTTGGTCACAATTTCAACTTTTCTGTATGAGTTAACCTGCACAGACATGCAATACATTTATATAAATGAAAGCTGTAGTGTGTCTTTGCAATGTGTTTTGGATGCTCTGTCAAGCAAAACTATCAGACCCGACAGTGTCTGAAGTGCGTTTGTGTGTATCCAGCTGCAGCACAGGGACCTGTTGCCGTTGCTTCCATCTGTCTTGACGTGCAACAGATAACTTCCTGTGTGCAGCTTCGGGATGTTGCTGGTCAACATGGGATCCAAACACTGCTATACTGAGAAACACAGAGAGTTGTATGGAGCTGATAGGCCTAATCATTGTGGTGTGAACTCATTTGGCAATGCTTTAATGTAATGACGTACGAATGTCATTTGTTTATATTTAAAAGTCACTCGCTACAGTTTTAAGTTGTCTCTGAATTGTGTTGGTATTTTTGATGTGCTGCTGATATAATTTTTGATATTCACCGTCTCAGGCTTTTAGCAATTGTGCATCAGACATATTTCCATTTTAAAGGGAAACTTAGATTTGTATCAGTGAAGAAGTATTTCCTTCAGATAGAATACACATTTTCCTGTTTCTGACATGAGAATATACTTAGTCTCACCCTGATCTCAGACATGATAGCGTGTTTTCTCAAATAAGATCACAAATGATGTAGATTGTTATAACATTCAGACATTGTCTCTCTGCAGGTTTGGTTCCAAAATCGAAGAGCAAAATGGAGAAAGAGGGAGCGTTTCGGTCAGATGCAGCAGGTCCGAACGCACTTCTCGACGGCTTATGAGCTGCCTCTTCTGACACGACCTGAGAACTACGCGCAGGTACACAATGAGCACTTGTAAAAGTACAGGACAGTGTTGGTCCAGTAAATGTTTTGATTCTGGCCTATTAAAACACATTTTAGCACTGCCAGTTAGCCTGGCTCTGTCAGCAGGTAACAAAATCTATCAGCACCTCGACAGATCACTAATACCATGTTTAAGCACAAAGAATCTTAAGCAATGCACCTTTTTATCCAGGCAGATTTGGCTTTTGCAGCAACTTTGCTAATAGAGCCCATATGTAATGCTTCTTGGAAGCTAACTGATTGTGAATCGAACAAAGAAGGTTTTCAAAACAGTTTATGTTGCATTTTAATGCAACTACGATGCTGCCCATCTAAAAGTGGTTTTTCATCTGTACTCAAACAAAATGCAAACAGATGAACTGCAGGAAATCAGTTTACAAAATCTGGCCAACTTGTATCTTGAAGATTTAAAGATGCACTGAAGATTTTAAAAGCACAATGGTGCCTCTTATTAGATTAGGAATAAGGGGCTGTTCGCACGTACTGTCTTTTGCATACACAAAATCATTATTTTAAATTGAGACACATGACAGGCATGCACATTCACAAGAATGCAACACGGCTGTTGGGCTTTGTCATGTGACAAGAATGAACCAATCTCCTCGGCTCCTCCATCTCAGGTTGCTTAGTAACGACTGAGAAGACATGAAACATACGGCTTCCTCTGAGCATTTTACACACAGTTTAGAAACTGCATGCGAATGACCCCTAACAGGCCTTGTAATTATAGCACCTGACAGAGCCATGGGCGTTAAAGAAGCAGTTCTGCCACTCTTTACCAATGTTGATTTTCTGTTAACATTTCAGATCCAGAATCCTTCTTGGATCGGAGGCAGCAGTGCAGCATCTCCTGTGCCGGGCTGCGTTGTTCCCTGCGACACTGTGACCCCCTGCATGACTCCTCACCCCCACTCTGCCAGTGGGGTGTCTGATTTTCTGGGTGTGCCGAACCCTGGAGGTCATGTGGGACAGGCTCACATGGGCAGCCTGTTTGGAGGATCTCCCAGCATGGCCGCAGGCATCAACACATATGATCTCAACATGGACCCAGACCGCAAGTCTTCCAGCATCGCAGCTTTGCGCATGAAGGCCAAAGAGCACAGTGCAGCCATATCTTGGGCCACATGATGTGTCAATAAATGCTGGATGGGGGAACTTCTGGACCCCCCAGTGGCCTAAACAAACCTATTATGGCATGAGGGGGCACAAAAGTAGAAAATTCTGCAGGCAACAGTGACTACCTTTATGAATGTTGCAATAAAATAATTATGCAAACACACAGGTGGATAAAAATTACTCAAAGAGATAACAATGAGAATTTTGGTAAGATAAGTGGCATGGTTCGGCTATCTCTCAACAGTACTGGTGGTAGAAAGCAACCACAGTCAGCGAGTGGGAGGTGATGCTGTACTGTATAACAGAAGTTGCAGTGTATTTCTGATTTTAGGAAAAAGGAAAATGTCAGAAAAAGTTTAAGAATTTTAAACAAATCCATGCACTTATTTGCTAAAATACCGTAAATTCTCTGTTTGTACAGTGCTTTCAGTGTCATGTTGTAGTTTGTCGTTCAGGTGCTGTTTTATTTTTCATCTTGTTATTTAAGTTTGGAGTGTTCATTGTGTTGTTGTTGTTGTTTTTTTGTTTTTTTTTCCCCCTCCCAGTTGTTTTGTTGATGATTTTGGATTAGACTATTAGCAAGCATCCTCTCTCAAACTTAGATTCAAATTTATGTATGTGCCATGTAAATATCATTGTAACAGACACTCTTTGTCAGCATTAGCACATGCCTCATTGAAGTCATATTGGTGCTAAGATAAAGTTATACGAAACCGTTTATATCCAGCATATCTGTCACACTGTGAGGCTTCTCCCAAAATGCATAAAATAACCACCTCGGGGTGTGTATTTTAGTAACCACAGAACTTAAAGTGCCTCTAGCCTTTAGCATTTGAAAGTCAAACAGATGAAATGTAGTTTGCTTTAGTGCAGTCAGGGTGAGAGATCCACCTGCCGCACTGGCTCAGCCTGCCGATGCAGAAGGCACGGAGGAGGAAGTGAGCGTGGGAGTATAAGAGCGGGCGCAGCAGGCCTGCCGCTCTCAGGGCCTGAAGAGCCTGGGAGCACCAGCCTTCAAACAGAGCCAGCTCTGTTTGAAGGCAGACAGACTCTGAGTGGACATGACTGTGCCCTCTGCATTTCCAGCCTCGGGAGTTTCAGGGAGAAGTGCCTACTAGTCAGATTGACCGCCAGGAATAACAGTGAAAGCAGCAGCTCCCACCTTTGAAACAGAGGCAGCTGGTAGAGAGTTCGTGGTGTGTCGAGACCTTAAACTCAGCAGTGATTGGCAGTCGTACCTGGCATATAAATACTAATGGCTGCACTGGCATAAATGTACAGCATGTCTTCCTTCTTTTATCTCACTATTTCTGTCAAAACTAGACAATGGCACCGATCAACCAGATTAATGCAGACCTAAAAGGTCCAGTGTGTAACATGTAGTGGGTTTAATGGCTGAAAATATACTACCCATAAGTATGTTTGTGTTAAATGGCTTCAAAATAAAAATAAATGGGTTTTGTATCTTTAGAATAAGCCTTTTACAGTATATATACTTTAGGCACAGGCCTTGCTTTGCAGAGGCTGCCATGTTTTCCCTACAGATAAACCAGTCAGATTTTCACATTTGATGCAAAGGTCATCATAGTCCCCTGATGTACTTGGTAAAGGGAGGGATGAGCAAAGGCTGTCACTTTTTCCTAAAAATCTCTATTATGTGACACTCTATTCCTTTGAAGATATTCAGGTATTTCCACCACCTGCACACAAAAGTGGTGACATTATATAATGTTACTTACCATTGCGTTGCAACGGCTGTCTGTGATGCCTCACTTAAGCTGAGTCCACTGATATGTTTGTAAGTTTGCCATCTATAGTGTGGGACCACAAATACTTCCCGACTGCCCTCTCAGAACAAACAACATCAGAGCCGAGATGATATTCACAGTGGATGTGAGGCCACAGAGTGCTCACAGCGCACTCTGCTGGCTGGACCACTCAGTAATTACTAAGTCTGTTGTGCTTCTAGGCTGTATATTCTGAACCTGAGCAGGATTTTAAGGTTCAAAGTTAAACTCGTCCGTCCAAGTTCACATCTGAATTTCCCATAAAAAGTGACAGCCCTGTCTCACCATTGGATGTCAGTAATTCTTACACACTGAAACTTTAATTTTCAGTGAGGCATATTAGACATAGCGTGCCACGTGGCAGAGTAGTGGTATGGGCTGTTGCCTTGCAGCCAAAAAAAGATGTGGGTTTGTGACCCGGCCTTTCTGCATGGACTTTGCGTGTTCTTCCCGTGTGTGCGTGAGTTTTCTTCAGGTTCTTCAGCTTCCTCCCACAGTTCAAAAACATGCAGTGGATAAGTGGACACTCATAGGTGGTTGTTTGTCTCTGTGTGTTGGCCCTGCAATGGACTGGTGACCTGTCCACAGTGTAAACTGCCTTTCGCCCTCTGTCAGCTGGAATTGGCACCAGCGACCTTCGAACCTCATATGGAGGATAAAGCAGTAGACAATGAACACATGGATGGTAATAGATGTAGCACTGTGGATAATTCAGCACATGGGTTTGAGTGTCATCGTCCATCTTCAAACATCTAGTTCTGGGGCTGAATGATTGTATTCGCTGTGTTTTAGATTCAGGCAACAGAAAAAGTCAAAGGGATTTAATGTTAGAGCTGTAAAGGTTCAAGCATTGTCATCAGCCAGGCAAAGAGGCCAAAGTAATCTCCACTCCACCCCTCAGACTGGCTCGGATTTTTTTCCCTTATTTGTTTGTTAGTTTGCAGAGAGAAATTTCAGTATAAGCAGCGTTCTGCATTATCAAGTTGTGGACTCAAAAAAATCTATATAATATCATTGTGCAACCATCTCACTGTCATGCAGCACCTCCTGGAATCAGTTAGCATTGGTGCAATGGTTGGTTTCTGAGTCTCAGGTTTCTGCCATGTGTGTTGTGTTGCGTTCACTGTCCTTGAGGTGAACTTGGAGGCAACAGGAGCCCAATTGCAATATTAACCTCAAAAAAGGTTAATCCAGCCAAAGTGTGCAGAGCAGAGGATGCAGCAGGTTTGAGTGTGGCCGCTCTGCATTTTTTCCAAGTATCGTGCACAGTATTTTACCTGTTTTAATAAGACCACTGACATGTCAGAGTAAAGGAACTTCCTGTTTACTGCTATCTGAGCTTGGAGCAATCTGTCTTGTGTTTGTCTCTCTGTGGAAAGAGATGAGGTAGAGGTTAAATTTAACCAGAGATAA
This sequence comes from Brachirus orientalis, assembly GCA_016785285.1. Classification (NCBI taxonomy): domain Eukaryota; kingdom Metazoa; phylum Chordata; class Actinopteri; order Pleuronectiformes; family Soleidae; genus Brachirus; species Brachirus orientalis. The sequence continues at coordinate 6,032,269 of JAFBJR010000172.1, forward strand.
GCATCATCTCTCCGAACCTCAAACATTTCCTTATGTCCATGTTCTCACATCATTTAGATATTCAAAAAAAAAAAGCCTTGTTTTTGCCCCCTGGTAACTGCCTCCTCCAGTGACAGGAATAGCAGATGAGGTAATAGGCGATGAGGTTGTGCATGTTCTTCCTTTGTTTTCATGGTCTGGTTTAAGCTCTAAGCATAACAATGGGTTTTATGGTTTCGAAAAGCAAACCTGATACCCTGTGGTACACCTTCAGGCAGAGCGACCATTGCTAATTCTCTAAACTAAACCACATTCACTGTCCCTCTGGGCAGGTAAGAGAAGCGGAGTGCCGTCTGTAACATGTCAGCAGCGCTAATCACCCCCAAGTCATCCAAATTCTATTTACTTCTACTCTGCGCTCCAAATCCAAGGCATGTGCACGATCTTGACCAAAGTGCACCTAAAAACTGATTGGGTCTCCTTGCAAACATGGACACTGGGGCCCCACTTTGCTCTTGCTGTGGGGTTGGACGGAGGGCGAGGCGTGAGGGCGTCTGCTGTGTTCCGGTGTTCTGAGAAAAAGGACAGTGCACACAGCTGCGCTCAAGGGGTAAATGCAAAACAAACATGCCTCACACATGCTTCCCCCCTCAGCTGTCATGGCTCCGCTTTCAAAGTTTTACCCCCTGCCTCCTCATCACCCACCTCAGCAGCACAGACATATTATACACATCCCACTGTCTCTCATTTTACTCACTTCCACTTTGTCCACTGGCCCAAAGTTGTAGCCCCTGCACCCCCCACCCCCATCACTGGGTTCAGCCAAACCAGGAAGGCTTTTTAATTAACACTCAGCCATGTGGTGGACGTGCACTGCTGCAGTATTTTATATCAGGACAGACAAGGCTGTCCATCTTCTGTTCCTCTGCAGTGTGCACTGAACACAGCTCAGGTTTACAGAAAAGGCGCCAAATGTTTTCATTGTTTTCTGTGAAGTTCAGTTTTTGTTTTTTTGTTTGTTTGTTTGTTTTTAAATTTAAACTTCTCCAGTCAAAACCTGTTCATTTAAGATTAGCGTTAATTCGTAAGCCTCCTTTTCGTGTATGCTGCATAAGTCCATCTTTGACTGATGATGTTATTGGCCACTTTCCTCATTTTCTTATACTACTGAAATAAGGCAATCAGTATATGAGTAATGTGTGTGCTGTTGTGTGCATATGCATATTTGAGCACGCAAAATAAATTCAAGTGTTGTCAAACTTAGGAAATGTTACTAATTAGATGTTTTATTTTGAGACAATTTATCAAGCATTCAAACACTATCCTTTTCTTTTTTTGGTGGTACATTGTAACATTATATTTTAAATGTTGTGTTTGAACTTTGTTTTTTTTTTCCTCTTGCAATGCAATTCTTATGAGTGTAAAAATTTTAAGTGTGGCTTCAAGCTGTCTTTTAAAGCGAGTATATGAATTTACTCATGCCTGTGTTACTTTTTGTGTGTGATTAAAGTACAATAAGTTATTGCGCATCTTTTGTGAATGGTTGCGTTTTATTTAGTCTAATAAAACATGCAAGATCGCCTGCATGGTAACAGTGATGTCTGCTCAATCAAGACAATTGTCCTTACAGCATTTCAACATCACAAGTTGCTCCCAGTTTCACAAAGCGTTACAGTTCACCAGCATCAAACACTGGATGGCCACATCTTATGAAAAGGTTGTCTGCTGGTGTTAAAGAAAATACTGAATTTGCTCTTGTTGCACGGCTCCACCCAGTCAAAATATTGTGTCATCCTTGTAGTCACACCGTGAAATCCACACACTTTTCAGTCCCTTTGAGGGGACATGAGCGCTGAAATGAGATTGCAGAACGTACAAAAGTATCACCCTAATTGAAGTTGACAAAAATACGAACTGTGCCCTTTTGAACTGCTGACATTGAACAGGGTGGATTAGGCAGCGTATATTAACAACAGGTGACTGGCTGGAGGGAGCAGAGGATCGGCCATGTCGAGGGGTGTCAGCTCAAAATGCTCGCCGGTTGGAGTCAAGGCAGAAATAAAAAGGAAAATGCCTGACTTCATCTTCTACCCACCCCAATCACACATGGAAAAAAACACTGCATTAAAACCATGAAATGTAGTAGTGTGGTCTTTATTTAACATGTATTATAAAGATATATATACAATTAGATACATTAATTTAGTAAAAAACAAACAAACGAACAAACCAAAAAAAATTTAAAACAGCTTCTCTAACCTTTGTAAAGTAATAATAAAAAAGGCAAATAAAAACATCAAAAGGCCCCATTAACACTCAGTGTTAGAGCCTGAATACTGGAGCTGGGACAACAAGTGATGAAAAGAACACAAAGACACAAACAACAAATAAAATGGAAAAAATACAAAGTACTGCATCAACACTTTTTTACTTTTCCGTTTAGACAAATGTGGATTTGGTCTTTAAGTCTATTATTTACATTAGAGTAGGTCTTCAAATGCATAGCAAACAGCTACTCCTACTCCAAATGCTCGCACACATAACTCATGCAAAAACTTGGTGGACACTTCACTCAGCACCACTGCGTCTCTGATGTATATAAATATGAAGAAAGGCTTGCTCTGGCATTATAAAATTACAATTCAAGATGTTCCAGTAGCTCAGAATCATGTTTTTAAATTAGCACTTACTCGGTCTAAATATTAGATTTATGGGGCTAACTTTGTCAGTCAAATCGGATACGTCATCTGTTAGCCATAGTTGTGCGTTAACACATTCACATACAGTAACTGTTAGAGAAAACTTAACGTTGATATGATATGATGATAAGTTTTTGGGAGGTTTTCCTTTTTTTGTACAGCAGAGCTAAAAGAATTTGATTGCAAACATTTTACATACATTTATATATATACTGTGTGTGTGTATATACATATACACACTGAATCCAGAGTGGGAGAAATGTTCAACTCCAAAATAGTAACAATAAAAGGTCATAAGCCTCTCATCACATTTAGTGTGACCCTCCAGTTCTCGATTTTCCAATTTTAAGTGTCTTCTGACATTTACATACACTATCGGTCAAACGTTTGGGTACACTTTCTCATTAGTGTAGTTTGATAAACAATGCACTATATGCACATGAACCACTCCAATTAAAAACCAAAGAATAAAAGCAGTGACAAGAGCATCTACCACTTGAGCCTGGATAAATTTAAAAGATGCCGATGTGACAACTGTTAAAGTTTTGAGGCCGAGACCAGGTCCAAACATCTGTTACTGGATAGTCAGAGGCTGCCGATGTTGGGGAAGCTCTTGAGTTTCTCTGGGAAGTCGTCTTTGTAGAGAACTGGATCTGCGCGGTGTTCCACTACCTTCAAAGGCATTGTAGCAAACACTGATGCAAACTTGTTGATGCACTCAGATCTAGAGATGAAAACAAAACATATTTACTTCAAAATTTTGTAAATGATGTGTATGGATTATCTTAAATGATCCAATTTGGCACTTGATAAATTTAATTTCCCTGACATGTTGTGTGTGAAATAAAGTAAGTTTTAATTTACAATGATTCTCTCACACTCTCAAAGCCATAAACACGTTTGCCAAATAAAGAGCAGGTACAGTACCTCTCCACCATATGTGTCTGATCCAGGGACAGTCCATCAATGGCAGTACACTCAGGGCACTTGAACTTTTTCCTTGGGGTCACCTGAACAGGAGCAAAGAAGTTACATCATCAAGTGTTTGTTAATCTTCAGTAGTCCAGTCCAGCCTGAATAAAATAGATTTAATGAGGTTTAAATTATGACATTTTACAATCACAGCGTGGTTTAAACTTTTATCAGGGAGTTTGAAAAAAAAATAAGCATGTCTTTCTTCTGTCTGGCCTCCTATCACATGCACACTCTTGACACATTCCTGCATCTCATCATATGGATCTGTGAATGTATGTCTGTGTAAGAGAGAAAATAAGAGTAAGACTCACGGGGAGAGGAGGAGAGAGGATGAAAGATTGTGGTGTGTTGTCTAAAGGAACCTGTTTGAGATATGGCAGGACGTGGGAGCATGGGTGCAGGCGTAGGGAAGTGTGTGGCTTGTGAATTGATGGCAGGGTGTGCATGAGCACCGGAGAGCTTAGGAAAACACACTCAGAGGGGGGAGTGTCAGTGAGTGACAGACAGATAAGGGAGGTTAAGGCTGGGCTTTGGCTCAGGCCCCTGCACCTGGGCACAAATGAGGAGGGGGAGAAGGGTGAGAGCTGATCAGACCCAGAGGTGGTGGCCCTCTCTGTCAGGCTTCTGCCTCCCCCTGCAAACTTCAACGAGAAAGGCCAGTAAGAGCGGTCAATGTACCTTTATGGGGGCTTTGCCTGTGATGTTAGCCACCAAGAAATTCATCGCAATATCTTCACAGTTCATGTGAGCGTCCACCCAGTTCTTGATGTCTCCTGGCATCTTGTATGTGTACAAATAGTTGAAGTACTGTAAATGAAGCAGATTTAAAAGAGTGATGATGAGATGCCATAGATATCTTAAAGGCTTATTATGTGCAATAATGTAGACACAGTTTGACCGGATGACCCAAGAGTGCGTAGGAGGAACCACTATGCCACATTTGCTTTAAAGTTAATTAAGTGTGTGAACATTCTGGACAAAGTGTGATAACCTTGCTCTTCCTATGACACTCTGCTCATCCATCACTGTAATCTCCATGCTGGAAATTCTACATATACCCAAAGCAGAGGTCTAAAGGAAATTCTCTAGCCTATTCTACAAAACTTTTAATTAACCAATACAAATATTTTCTGTTTTCTAAGGCTGTCAGATGACTAAAAACAAATTAAGTTAATAGAATTAGAATTTGCTCTGTCATCTTTCTCTATAAATTTTCATTTTTTAATACCAGAAACCTACCGACACATTAGAGTCAATATGCACCATCTGAACTGTAAAAATAAGTATTTTTCAACCACCTACACTGATCAGACCCATTCCATCCACCCCCCACAGAGCCACACCATGTGTGTAAAAGTGCATAGACCTTCCTTCACATCTTAACATGGGTGAGTGCCAGTCTCTGAAACTCTAGTCCTCCTCCATCTCTACAAACATGTCCTGATGCTCTTAAACAGGAATTACTCCTACATGTCCTCTCTGGAGGTTGTTCTCGCGGCTACTGCTGTGGTTCCGTCTCTTCATCTCGTCTTTAATGTAACACACATTTTCTTTGTATTGCAGTAACAGATCATGTGAAACCAAGTGCAGCAGTCTTATCACCATCAACTTGTTAAATTCGACAGCACTGAACAGTACTAAACCAAGGATCCCATAGTGTAACATTAACTCATGAGGCAGAGCTGTCAAAAGTAGATTTGACAGCTCTGTCAGGGATGTCCAAGTCACCTTGTGATAGAAGGCAGCTCCAGTTAGAACCATAGAGACTTCGTTGGTCCACTCTGACTCGTACTTCCACTTCCCCATTTCGTGGTCCCACAGATGCAGCCGCCCTGGGTAACCCACCAACCTGTCTGGGAACTCCCTCCAAACCTGTGAGTAGGTGAGAAGACAGACTGTAAGATGTTTACTATTTTCAGGTGATTTCAACTTTGGTGAGAACAGATGTCTTACTCAAAGCTCAACACTCAAATTTGGTCTTAGGTTTTCCAGTATAGAATTCAAGTATTTTTTGTTAGCAGAAGCTTTTTGATTACCTGGATATTTAAGGCTTGACACTAGCAGCTTGTTTGACCCCTCTGCTGTGAGAAACCCTGTCATCTAGTCAGACGGACAGCTACTTTATCCTGCCTGTAATTCCATGTAATTATCTTTAAACTGAGCATAATTTTATTAAATGGCTTCTAAATGGACTCAGGTGAGTGTGTCGCACTAAGTGGTGCCAGGCAGGTATGTATGCATGAAAAGCAACAGCTCTAGGCCTGTCATCATTCTTTACCCATCAAACACACACCCATTCAGGAGGCAGTCAAACTCCAAACCAGTGGAAAATGAGACTGAAATCTCCCTGAGAGAATTTTAAACTCTGGGATCAACTTGAAAAGGACCACTATGATACCTGCCAATGATGGAAAAGCAAGGTTTAAGGTTAAGCATTTCTATTTGAAAGGGGAGTCTGTTTCTCACCTCGTAGCCAAACTGCAGCTCATCAGATGTCAGCATGATGATATCATCATCGATTGCCAGCACGGCTTCTGTCTCGATTTCATCATAGGGGAAGAAGCGGTTACTGAGCTTGTTCTCTTTGGTCCGCACGACTTTGAGAGGAACGCCGACCTTTGGCCAGAGAGACTCTACCAAGAGGAAACAAACAAAAACAGTTACTGTATGTGAATGTGATGCAAGAATTCAGTTGATAAATTAATTGACAAAATTGGAAACAATTATGAAAACATTGCAGATGAGTCATTGTAACACTAAAAGATGTTGAGCACCAGAGCACACTGCCACACTGCTCACTCTTATACTTTATCAGAACCTGAGATACAGGTACAGAGTCCAGATGTCACACATTGGTCCGACCTTTTGCTGGGAATCTAATGTCCCTTGCAGAAACATGCACAACTGCAACTGAAGCACGAAGTCTGCCTGCCTGCTTGGACTGTAAAAACTTATGGGTGTTTTGATGGCCCACTGATGAGGTGGGATTTTTCCCCAGTGATGCCAATTGCCAGTCTGACTATGACAGATGGGTAAATGTGTTTGTGAGAGAAGAATGCAGCACAGTTTTACCATGACGCAATTGTGACCTCTCAGTGTACAACATGCTGGAAATTATTATTAGAAGTAGTAGTCCTTCGTCTGGTGTTTTTTTAGTTCATAGTTAAAATATGGATGGAGAACTAAAATCTGATTTATCCTCTGTCCCACTGTACTTACAAATGTGTCCAGTGTCAGAAAATGTGATCTGTAGTCACTGTCTTTACAAAAACACAGTCACTCCCACTGCTCCCAAGATTTTTTGTGGACCCACTGACCTCTAAGTTAAAGTAAATTCAAAAGTTCTTTCAGGTCAAGATGATTAAGGTGAAATACTGTATCTAACTGTACTTTTTCTGACATACACGGTTTATTGTGATTTGATTTGTCATATAACTCATTATGTCAAACATCATATCAATATTTACAGTGTATTTAAGATGGAGTATTAACACATGAAAATACAAACTACTGGTAGCTAATGACTAATGGTGGAAATGACAAACAGAAAAATTGAATTGCAGTATACTGTATGTGATTGGAATTTTATTTTCAATTTAAAAAAAAGATTAATTGTTCAAACGAAAACTCAATTATATCAGCTACTTCATCTGAAGAAATAGAAGCACAGATACAGATACTAATCAGCATGAAATAATGTAAAATACCAACTGACAAAGTCAGCTGGAGATGTATATTTACACAGACATGACTGAACCCTTTCCATATGAGCATAAATGTAAAATGCTGCTTGACTCTTTAAGTTCAGTCGGGCAATAATTATCAAAAGTGTAAAGCAATGGAATATAAATCAAGCTTTAGACTATAGCAAGCCAATATAGTCTACCTAATTGATAAAAAAAACGCTGGGTATAACCATGGCTGGAGGTATCCAGGTATTTTTCTTGACATTCTGATATCTTATTTGCCAGACCTATCTAATAGAGTGCAATAGCATGTATTTTCCCATGTAATTGGGAAAAATATATGCAAATTGTTCGTTGTAGCCCGACACAGATACAATTAGTGTATACCATAGAGTGGGACACTATAATCATTCACTTTTAGGGATTGAGCAAAATTATAAATGTGGCTACTATCAGTGTCTGAAGATGGGTAAGGAATTATGATGTCATTTACCACTGATGGAAATATTTGAAATGTGTCCTGGCAGTGGAAAACAGTGATCTGGGAGTTTAACTCCACTCTCTGACTTGTATCTCAATGCTAACCTCAAGCACGTGCAAATTTAACCACACTACGATTCTTCATTCTACAGGGGAGTGTTTCAAAGATCTTGGGCAGGATCCATGGCACGGACTATAGTACAGACAGATCACAAAGAGAGTGTCCCCTCATTAACGGACTCGGGCCTGGCAGCCTTTAAGAAGAGCTCTAGGTCCTCTTAACTACATCTGAAGTTTCCTGTCAAAAGCTATTGTCCGTAAAACTAATATGTCCAACACCCAGAGGTTCTTCTTTCACTTTGACCACTTTGCTGTCACGCCTTCTACTTATTTTTGAGGCTGGAAGGAGACAAGAGGACAGTTATGTAAGATATTATGTGAATTTTCAAATCATAGCTTGAAAAATCAGAGTATAAGTATAAATGTACACACTTGCTAATGCTTTGCCACTTTATAGTTTGTAAAGAATAAGTGATTGCTTTTATGCATGTCTTCTGCATTTATTTATTTAAGCTGTGTCACAGTTCATCTCAGCTATACAGAATAGGTCATTTGCAGGAACACATAATGACAAAAAGCAGTCAGGACAATTTGATAAATGCCATATTAGGGCAAATAATAACTAAAAGGCTTACTAGGTTTCGAAACACATGGTTACGTTATAGTAAAATATAGTACTGCTGGTCAGCCAGTTCTGAGTTAAGTCTGAACATTCAAGCTGTTTTGGTATCACACCTTCTGTGAACGAGAAAGGCAGAAAGCAGCAGCCGTGGCATTCAGTTTGTCATGACAGCATTTATACTGGTGTTTGAGTGCTATTATCACTCATCTGTAGAACATCAGAGGCTCATGTTTGGTCTAACCACCATCATATGGACAATCTGTCTTTGAAGCATCTTGGGAGAGTTTGCACCTGTAATCAGTGATCATTTTAACAGAGAGGGATGTTAAAATCAGGTCTGAACACAGTATTATGTTACAGAAGAACTAAAGTTACAGATTATTTGGAAGATAAACTGGTCAGTGTGTTATTTCTCTATTTATATCAAGAATCGCCTAAATACCTCCAAAAACTACAGCTTGAAACAATGATTTCTTTATTTAACCTACTTATGCTGCACTTAAATGTTTTGCCTAGTTCTTTCTAAAAATTATTGTTCTGCATATAGTGTGGCTGACAAAGTAAGAATGTCAATGTATTATCTGAAATGCTGTGTTTTTTATTATGCGCATGACAACAAACTTCTTGAATAATGAATCTTATCCTTTACCGATGTAGAATCCTTTGCATGGATTTTATTTACCTAATTAGGTGGCAGTCTAAAGATAACTATACTAATTCTAAAATCTAATTTCCTGAAACGTTATTTTTGGTGAGAATCTTTTATACTCACCCTCAGGAGGACTTTTGTTCTGGTTATTCCAAACCACCAGTAGCTTGGCCAGGCTGGGTACCTTAGAGATTTCTGTGATGACCCGGAAAAGACTTTCAACACGATCATAGGTCAGCACCACTGCTGTGAATCCAGGTGCCCTTGGGGGGATTAGTGGCAAGAAGAGGGGGCTGTTCACACTGGACCACTTCTATAGAAAACAAGGCAGAAAAAAGTTAAGTTTATTTCAGTGTAAAGCCAGTCTGTTTGCATCATTTGTGCCCTCATACACACTGGGTCTGCATTTGCGTTAATCTCTGTTACAGTGGCAGCGAGCTGGGCTCATGTCTTCTGTAACAGCCATGTCTGTCATGTTTTCCATGATTTATTGCACAAGAATGATGCTTCACTGGACAATGAGGTCACCTGCAGTCATTTCCAAATGATGTTTTTTTTTATTATGGAGCAAGAATCATCCAACAAATTCCCTCTGGGACTAGTAGAGGCAGAATGCCAAAAGTTTTTACATAGAATTCCAAGTAAACCCTTCAGAGGGAGACAGACTGAAGGACAAATGAGATGAAGTGAGAGTTTGCAAATAAGAACATTTGGCTAAATTCATTTATTTGCTGCTCTTGCTATTATAAAGAGTGAAACAATTGTACAGATGAAATTGAAGAATAAAAAGGAGGACAGTTTGCCAGCTATTGAATTGTAGGCTGTCTATCATCCTTGGCTTCTGCTTCCTTTTAAAATGACCAGTAAATCATTGGAGAAGCACTGTGAAAGTGGACGGTTGTTTGTCTTTATGTGTGGCCCTGCGATGGACTGGTGGCCCATCCAGGGTGTACCCCGCCTCTCGCTCTATGTCAGCTGGGACCCTCATGTGGAGGATAAAGCGGTAGAAGGTGAGTGAGTGAGTGAGTGAGTGAGTGAGTGAGTGAGTGAGTGAGTGAGTGAGTGAGTGAGTGAGTGAGTGAGTGCCTCCAGCTTGGATCAAGTGATGATGTTCAATATAGTAAAGCCACAGGAGAGTTTTCTTAAGTTACATGTAAAAACTAAACCCACTAAGTTATAGTCATCTGGACTAGAGTGACACCGAAAGAGGAGACACCTAACATTACTTTTTAGCAAAAATACCCCCATTATTTGTTGACAAAGGTTTTTGTCCTGAGTGAAATTTTTCAGGAGCACAAGAGTTCATTCTTCAAAGACTACAAAAATGTTCCGTACTGGCTCAATGACTATTACTATGAGAGCGGCAAAGAGAGCATATCTAACGCAGTAAATCTGTGGGCTTCTTGAAGTCTATATAAACTGTATTTCTCCTCTGGGTCCAGGTGGCCACAATGTGATTATATGGCTTCTTCCACCACATCAACACAAGTCTGTCAACAGTGACACAGACACCATCTTTTCCCCAACATCAGTCACCCATCCACCAATAAAAATTCACTTTACTAGCAAGTGGAAACTTCCTTGTAGCTGTTGTCACATTGTCACTCAAGGAGAGCAGGAAATAATTAAACTAACACATATATGCAGCCCAGCTTAACAGGCAGAGACGACTTCAGTCATTTGTTGAACAGAGTAAATGAGATGAAAGAAAGCCACAGCTCAATATGTCACCAAACAATCTGAAGGAGCTATGTTATATATTATGTTTACACTTGAAAAGAAAACATTCATTTTTTTTTTTTTTTTTAAGGATTGAGTCATTAATCTATGAAGAAAGGTGCCTAAATTAAGAACAAGATACAATGAAGACATATCAGCTACATTCAAAATGAAAAACTGTTAGGGACAGTCTGTTTATATGAAGAAATATTTCTTGGGAAATATAGACATATGTACATTGATAAAATGGTAAAATGGCCAAATGTGGTATGCAACCTGATTAAGTCAGATACACATTTCTGCTTAAGGTCAAGAAAGATTCAAAACCATGGCCGCCATCAATCAATATGACTTGGTTTGGTCAGAGATTAATGAATACTGGTAATAACTCACTAGCTATTTGTTCAGTCACCATGAATATTATTACACAACTTCAATCTCTTATTGGGAAAAAAAAAGGTCTGACATAGCATTTGGAGCGGAGCACAAACATGCATCTGAAATTTTAGCATCAAGAATTTGATATGATTGTATATAATATGGGGACAAGTATGAAGCTAAATCAGAAGTCTTACATTTATTGGTGCAAGTGAGCAGCATTGGAAGCAAAATTATTGAAAAGCTGCAGGCTTTGTAATAATGAAACAAGTGTGTGATTACTCTCACTCTTCCTCAGAATTAAACAACCAAGAGAGACTTTGCTTGGCTTTGTCAAAACAGTTTGTTCTTGTTCACGACTTTCACTTCAGATACCCAAACAGTTTCCTTTTCGCTTAGTGAGAAGGTTAAAACCAGCAAAATGTTGTGGAGAGGAATAGAAACAAAACAAAAATACCTTAACGATTGTAGACTTTAAGCTAGATAGTGTTTAAATAATACAATAAATGCCCTAGTTTTAAACTCATGCAGATTTGAAAGTCACAAAGCCTAAATTCTTGTAATGTATATAAACCTTACAAATATGCCCACTACCAGCAAATCCCAAACAGAAAGCAGCTTGTCCTTTATTCTGAACCCCCCTCTGAAGGCACCAGCAATCTGAGGAAATGTGCTTTCAATTACCAGCATAAAGAACTACGGGAGGAGAGGGGGAACATGTCTGTTTGATTTATTTAGTGCTCCGTGCAAGTTCTTCTCACCATCCATTTACTGAAGCCATGGAGAAAACACTTCATCTGGCATCGGAGGGAGGATTGGCCAAAGGTCTGTAGCCCAACACAATTAACCTCCACTATGTCTGGACAGACCTTAAGACCTGAGTGATACTGATAGATTGGCCTGGAGGTTGGACACCAAATTTGACATAAGTGAGCAATGTCAAGTGTAACTGCTGATTAACAGGCTACCTGCTCAAAAGAAAACAGGGAACCATGGAGAAGAGTGCAGCTGCGTGACTATAAACCTTTCAACCCTGAATTACTGTACAGATTTTAGCAGAGCTGAACCTGCTGTACCTGCACCCTTTCTAATATCAGCATTTCAGTGGATCTACTAAGTGTGAGATAGTTTAAGAAAAGACATTTGACTCATGCAAAAATACCATTATACATCTACACACTCTCACAGGCACATGCCTCTAACCCAAAGACTGAGCATAGACGACACTTTAGATCAGACCAGGCTGATTAACAACTCCTGAGAGATGGTCGCACAGCCAAGCTGTCTGCAGCCACAAACTCCCACAACCACAGGGATGCGGAACACACACAAGCACGCACACACGCACACATGCACACACACACACCATTCTTCGCATTCAACAGACTCTCTACTAACACAATGACTCAGACATGCAGGAACTTATTTTTCACCACAGTGGAGGCATCTTCTTGGAGCAGAAGTGCTGACACTAGCTGCCTCAGAGCTCACTGGGTTTATACCAAACTATGAAGCGCTGCATGTGTGGTGCTTCATCTACTGTCACTCTACCACAAAGGCTTTCGATTTACAAGCTTAAGTGGCACTGTGAGCATCTGTATGGTCAAAGCTTCATTCTGGATGATTTTCATTCAAATGTCTCCAGTAAACATACTTCTAGGAATATGAGTGAATGTTTCAGTGCAATAGACCATGCAGAATGTACAGATGATAGATGTATGCTGAAATGTAACAGCCAGCAAGACAACGTTAATACAACAATGTTCCTCAAAATATATGTAACAAAATACTTCTAAAATGTACATCTACACTTTTACATACCACCACAGGTGGATTATTCCACTGCTCATAAGTGCGTGCAGCATATGGGTAGATGCGGTCATTGATGATCTGGAGTGTTGTCAAGCCGATAGCCTTCATGGAGCTGAAGTAGGCCTCCCAGAACCAGCGAGCCTGTAAACAGACGAAACACAACAGCTTAAAATGTGCAAATATACACAAAATTAGTGAAACTAAGCAAACAAAACATAAGACTGTAGAGCACATTTGCCATATAGGTATACTGAGCAAATCTCTCTTCATTCTAATTTTACAGATGTTGGCAGGACAGGGGTGCAAAATGTACTTCTGGCTTTAGTCAAAGTTAAAAGGAATTAGATGTGTAACCAAAATGACAATCTTTAAATCTATAAAACATGCCATATACAGGTGAATAATTCATTGGTCAATTCACAATAACAATTAAATAACAATCAATTAAAAATAACAAACCTTTTGTTGTTGCTGCTATCATTTTATCATATGGAGTCTGGCCTTCACATGACAGAAAATAAAACCAGTGTGAAGTCATAACTGTAAAATCCCGACCCCCACCATTCCATGTCTTTTAAGACATTCTTGCAGCCCCCTGCAGACTCTTGTTCCTCAACAACTCTTCTTCTGAAGCCCTGTGAAATGTCATCTGGCTGTGTCCAGTTTATTTCAAAAGATCTCTAATGTGCAAAGCAGACTTAAATAAGTTAACTCTTAACCCTTATCTAGGTGGTGGGTGGGTGTGGGTAATCAAACTCTACCTGCCATTATTCAGGGTTCACTTCTTATAGTTTATTTTTTCAGCAAAAGACTACAAGTATACATGAGATAGAATAGTGTGTACTGAATATGACATTAAGTTAATTTAAAATTAACTGTTGCACAAATTCTTTTTTACTCATCTATTTGGTATTGCAAATTGTTGTGATACATGTCTAGAATTTGTTAAATCAGAAATAAAGTTAATCTAAAATTGACTGATCTATTTGGGGTAATGTGAATGACCATGATTCGTATGTGTCTAGACTCCTCCTGTAGGTCATATACTTCAAGGCAGAGTTCAGAGGTGAAAGAACCCTATAAGAGTTAATGAAGCTTTAAACAACACACACTCCTGTCAGGAGGCACCTCGCTACACTGACCTGACTCCACCTCACCATCAACTTATAGACCCACAGTCCCATGTACACTTTCTCATTGAACTCAATGAGAAAGTGTGTCCAAACTTTTGACTGGTAGTGTATGAAGATTTGTAGAATGTTTGTTTGTGGAGCAGGATTTGAAACTGTATTTATATATATTACATTGGAATACCCCACTATAGTGTTACTGGCTAATGTGTGAGCCCTTCGTTTCACAAGGATAGTCCATGGTGGCATGTGTAAAACATATGACGATTGCCTAAATTACCAGTGTCTGCATATGAGGCAAAGCATTGGAGATGTACAACAACACATAAACAGAGGGGATGAGAAGAATCCAAAAAGACTTTCTAATCTCCAGGGGGAATCCCAATGGCCCATAAATCAGCAAGTGATGAAAGATTCTATTCCAACTGGGAGGAGGCTGAAAGCAAACTGTGCTGGCCCGGGGGCCTGTCCCAGCACCCTCCACCCGCTCCCAGCGCCTGGAGGAATTTTTATGAGTAGCGAATAAGAGACAGCATAGCAGAGGAGGAAGAGAGCCCCTTAAAACATCTTCCCACTGCATTATGTAGCCTAGTGTCTATACTCTGTTCGTCTTGAGAAGTAACAATATATATTGTATGGTGTAAATTATAATTAACTATGATCCCAAGAGAGGCAGGGCGAATATCAGAAAAAATTTCTTCCCAGTTGCTTCTAAAGTTAAGTGTTCCCCAGCAGCTCCCACTCTGTTGTTGAAAATGAGTAAAATAAAGGTCGAACAGATTATCATGGGCAGTTTATATTACACGACTTTGTTTAATACTATGCAAGTTGTCAAGAAAGATTCAACATATAGGCTTGAAATGGCAGCCAGGAAACTGTGGACAAAACCAGGCTATCATTAGCGTTTTCCACATAATCAAAACCAGAAGTGAAACCGAGTTTTAATCATATGAGCTGCTCACTGGGAATATTGTTTTGCTCAAGATTTATTAGTGCTTTACTTTTGATCAAAACACACACAGGTGTAAATCAGACCTTATTAGAAAGTCTGAAATACAAAGTAGCAGGATTTTGAGTCTAGGGTATCACGACAAGGACCAATGCACACATGTGAGATTACAGTGTTTGTGCAAATGAGCCACATGGTTTTCTGTTTTACAGACTCCCCCGTAGTACATGTAGACACATGTTCCACAAATTCACTTTAAATATCTTTATAAAGTCTAACTCTTGTGCTTTTGGCTTTGAAGGTCAAACTCCTGGGCAGGCAATGAAGGATATAAATCTGATGGGTCACAGTTGATTGCTCAAATAGATCAAATTTGCAAAGTTTAATTGTAAGATAAGAATAATTCCATAATATATATTTGAGTGACTAAAAAGCAAGGCATCTTGCTGACTATATGTTTAGTTTAGGGGAAGCATGTAAAAATTAGATTGAAGAAAAGCAGGCAGCATATAAAGAAAAGAAGAGTAAACCAACTGAACATTTCTTGTGAATCAGCCACAGCCAGGAGACCATTTTAGTAAAATATTTAACAAAAAGATAAAGACTAAATTGAATTCAATAATTATAGATAACTCCCTGTTAGTGACACGTATATTCTAATTTAATAACTGAATTGATTTGACATGCCTATCCAATAATGGCCTGTACTGTACGTATGTGTCCTGCTTTAAGGGTATGACCCAATCAAGGCTCATGGGAGTCCATGCACAAAAATGAGGTCAGTAGTCTCTCTTAAGCACTGTCGACATTTTGCAGCTGTTTAGTATGTGGCCTTTTAAATTGTAAACTAAATGGATGTAATAATGTCATCTCACATTTAAAGTCTACTAAAGCAAATGAACTGTTGTGGCCTGTCAAATGTTGTGGTGATCTAGGATATAGGATTTGGTCCTTCAGTTATTTCAATGTTCTGTCCCTGCAGAATAAATAGTGCTGCTCATCGTGCCAAGGTAACTACAAATAAAACAATCAATATTTTGCGGGAGGAAAAAACATTTGATTTTCCATGAAATCCACTGATGAATATGACCAATACTAAGCTGGCCTAATCATCCAAACTACCAATCTTTCCCAATTTATCATTTTCAGAGCAGATTTTTCTTTTTTTTTGCCAATACCCCCTATGACGTCTGACACTTAAAGTGAGAGAAGTATGCATTGTCTATTGCTTCCTATGTAAGCTCATAAGTTGGAACACAGGCAGACTGAAAGTAAAATCTGCTGAGCCATCTGCTGGTCAAACCAATGAACTACATCAGTTAAACATGCCAAAAAATGGAAAATAAATGTAAATAGTAGATTAAATATATAATATTATCAGCACTGAGATTATTCTCATGAAAAGTAACTCTAAAATGGCCCAATCTTTTACACCAGGCAATGCTAGATGTCTGCTGAAGAGAAAAAAAATTATATTGGCTAAAATATTGTATTCAGATTACATTTTAATTGATACATTTTTTTGTTTGGATTGTCACAATACACTATAGATTCAATTCCATTACCCTGTATCACATAAAAATACAGTGACAAAAGGTCTTTATGAGTTTACCGGTGGAAAGATTTTGGTCTCTTGGTAGAAAGAAGATATGCAAATGACTATGACACTATATAACTGTGCAATTTCTCCATGCGATTTAAATTTACCTTCTTAATTTAGATTATCATAAATTCTTTCACCATTCTTTAAACATTTGTTGAAGGGACAACAAACAACTTTCATGATCCTAATGGTTCCTGTTTGCTCATTGTCATAAAAATGCAGCCATAGGAAGACACTGCAAGGACACACGTACTTTTATGTCACTAAATCACCTCTGAGCAAAATACTGGGAGAGCATGATTCTCTACAGGGTTTGGATATTTCTGCCACTGTCCCGGTGGCAATGAGAAAAAATGAGGAGTACTATGACCAGTGGGAAACAAATACAATTCAGATCTATGATAACAAGTTAGCTGTGAGCTATACATAGCACCCAACACCCCCATTCCAAGAGCAAGCTGTGTTTCTCAGCTTGTCTATTGAAATTTAACCCCGGGTCTGACTCTGTGCCCTTGGCCTGAAATCTCTGTTTGGCCAGTATAATTGGAAAATGGACTACAGTTGATTGAAGAGAATGAAGACCAGCTGAGCTGGGGGACTTGCCTCAACGATGCCTTGACTTACATTTAATGTGACTCAAAGTAAAAATCAAAATGGTAGGGAGTATGAGATGTCTTCTGTGAATTTCACTCAAGCAAATGTCAACATAATGGAGTCTTAAAAAAGTTTTTTTTAAATTGTAGACTGAGCAAAGAAGGAAACTCAAACTGACAAAAGTGAGAAATGACATCTAAATTTTTGTCCGTTACACAGCATTTTGACTTCGAGTTGGTAGAGAATTTTTGCAAAACAACCCTCAAGACAGATGTTAATATTGTACCAGGGCTACAACTACTACTGAGAGAAAGAAAAAAACAAAAGGCATCTCCACTGACAAGGGTAGACCAACTTGGGGTGGCAGCCATGGTTAGGTTGTGAGTTTGTATGTTTTAATTTTTTTTTTTTTAAATTGACACTTGTATACTTGCCCATATGTTTTGTAAAGAAAATGATATTCTAATAAAACAGGTCTAACTAGGATTCATTCAACTACAGCTAAATGCAGGAACTTTAAATAATTCTTGCTGAGAGAGCATTATGTCTGTTACCTGTCTCTGCATTTCTTCCACTTGTCTGTGAGGAATACTCTTTAGGACGGTGTACATCTCTGACAGCTTTTCCTCTGGAATAACCACTGATGCCCTGTACAGAGTTAGAAACTTTAAATTAGTAAACCATAAATGGCAGACTATCAAACATATATTTTTTTAGTTGTTAGGTGGACCTTTTCCAGTCAAGTACTTCAGAGAACGGCAGAATGTAGGAGTCAGCAAGAATGACAGGGACACAGCCAGCCTGCAGCACATCACTGAGGGCAGCCTGACCCAAACGTGCTCCCCGCAGAACGACACAGAATGAAGACTCCTGTAGAAACAGATTGGGAGCAAAATGGACAGTGAGATTTTGCATAGTGCAGACAGACAAATTAAACATCACTGGCTATGTGAGCACTCATTCACTGCTACAAACATGCTCTAGTATAAAAGAGTATATCAGAAACTAACTGCACTTTCACAACAGTATCCTAGTCCTTCTATGTTCCAGAAAATTCCTACTACTACCCAAGTTATCAAATGCCCAGATGAAATAGAATTCTCATCACTGCTGAGGTGTTAAGCATATGCATATAGCATGCCTTTGTCAATATAAAGCAGCAGTTGTTGTGATATCGATATTATGGGTTGAGATAGGAACTTATTAAAAAACAATTATGAGGCCTAAAACAACTGGACTGGATTTTAGTTATCAATTTCAGAAAGGTAGTACAAAATGTAGTAGTACACCTTAATGCTCTTCTTCCTACCTGTAGGATCTGTGGGTAGTCATACACCTGCCCCTTGTAGCAGCGTTTTCTTGCAGAGGCAGCACCCTGGGAGAGATTGCTGCATTTGTCCAGGAGGAGCAATGCTTCTCCATTTTCTTCCTTTAAACGCTCCAGTTCAGCACGGTATTCTCGGTGGATGGCAGTTTGAGAGGAAAGAATAAAGTAGCGCCGTGGCCTAAAAGGAGAGATAAGAAAATTGTTATGATATGAAGAAATTCTTCATATTATTGACTGCCTAGTCAAAACAAGTCTAATAAGTATTGACTTGTTTAAGCCCAATGTACACAACCGGTCAAAAGTTTGGACACACTTTCTCATTTAATTCAATGAGAAAGTGTGTCCAAACTTTTGACCGGTAGTGTAAATGTTTAACAGCATTATTTTCTCTTAGAGCACTGTCAGTAGAGGAAAAAACGTATTATGTGAAACTGAAAACAAAAGAGTAAAAAGAGTTAACATGTGAGATGTGCTCACCCAGGCTGTCTCTCAGGCAGCTCAACATCTGCAGAAAGTGGGCTGTAAACTGGGATGCTGACATCATACCCTTGTCTGTAGGTCCATGTAGAAAAACCACCTCCAGCCAGCAGTGCTCTGAAACAAATGGATAGTAATAATGCACCAACACAACAAGGACTCCAACAGACATGAGCAGAAGAAACATGCATTGAAATGTAACAAAAACATTTTAATTAGTTATTTAGTTTCCCGTGAGCAAGTGGTGACAAACAAGGCTTATTGGCCTGGTTCATTTATCTCTGATTAGTCCACTAGATATATATTGGAATAATTTTTATTCTAAAATGAAGAGAACATAAAATAGAAACACTGTCAGTCACACACCTGGTTCTGATGAGGCTACATCCCAGATGCACTCCAGCTGGATGAGCCCAGAAAATTCCTTACAGCTAAAGATAGGGTTCATTGTCTCAAGGCTACATGCTCATAAAGCAGCCGTCTCCCATACTTAACCATCACTCTAGACTACAGAACATCTTGAGACTTATGGGCTCTTTACTAGTAAATGCAACCACATTTTAAACATATCCCCCAGGCTTCCTGAAAAAAATGATATCCCAATTTATTGCAAATATTCCTTTTATCTGAATCAAATGATCTTTCTCAAAATTTGAGGAGTGTCTGCAATGATGGGAAATGCTATTTGAGGCTGCATAATACAATGCACAGTATAATACACAGTATATAGAATAGAAGGGAACTCAGAAAAATGCCACAATTGCACTGTAAACTTTAAAATTCAATATGTGTCAATATTAATATGTTTAAGTAAAAAAATGTTTGGAACAAAGGCAAATATGTAAAAATGTATATATGTATGTTTAAACAGCAAAATACTGGTTTCAAACAAACTCAATGGAGGGAAGCTACACATAAAAGCACACTTACTCTACCATGTCATGACAATAACAGTAAGTTCAATAAGTTCATTGTAATATGCACAGTAAAAATAAATATATATAGTATATAGTATATAATAGTAAATATATGTACCATGTATGTGTCATTCCTTGTGCAATATATTGTGTGCATATTTCTCTCGTCTTTAGTTTTGTAAAATCAATATCCCACCTTGCATGTATGCTGCCTCACAACTGGTAGTTCATTCTTAAACTGGGCTTCTGTATTTTACTGACCCCTTTGTGTTTTACTGACATAGCAGGGGTCACTTCATGTCCATCCACAAAGCTATCTTACCTCACAAGCGATAAATTGAATAACTTAAGCTAGGAAGTATACATATTTATAACATTTGTGGTGCCCATTAAGGGTTGAGCTAAAGATAATTTAGTACTTATTATTCCCAAACAAGGCCTAAAGATAAAATATTAACCCGGACATGATTATAATATCCAAAATTTGATCTTTACTTTTGCTGATGGCGGCCATGTTTTTAGATCATGCTTTGGAAAATACTTTTAAAACAAGTTTGCTACTTATTAGGTCAATATACATACCAGACATTAGGAATAACAACATATGTGCTCACTAACATGCAGCACAGGTTTCACCAACAAATGGGATGCTGCTGATAAGAAATCCCAAATGCATAAATTCTGACAAAATGCTTTACCACTGTCTAATGTTGGTCAGTGTGGCCTAAAATACATGGACATAAATATGAGTGTTTCTAAGATGGAACTCTTAAAATCACCTGTCTCTGGGTACATCCAAGGCAGTATTGTAGTCTGGGGGTCCTCCAGGTAGCATGTTGATTAGCAGGTGATTAATTCCTTTATCCCATCTATCAAAACACATAAAACATCAGTAAGTCAGTTTCAAGCAAAATCTAACATAATTTAAATGTTGGCAAATGCACAAATCAGATAAGATGTTATAACAAATAAAACTGGCACTGTTTTCGCTCTATTCTACAACACCTTCCTTAAAATAAAATTATTAAAGTTCCTAAACTCAGTCAAATATATGATGTGTAAATGAATTGCTAGTTTCTGTTTTACATAATATTGATTGCTTAGCGGAGAAATATTTGGAGTAAATATTTGTTTTCTAACATCACAAATTATGATACAGACAAAAGACGAATTTGGAAAAAAAAACAACTAAAGTACAACTTGAGAGTAAAAAAACTGAAAATGCAGTAAGACAGCATGATTATAAGAAAGAAAAGGCTTAATATTTTAATGACAGTTTCTTAAGTAAAGGTTTACCTTGGTAACATTGCAAAAGCCTGAGCAGTCTCTCTGATACGCAGAGTGTTCTGATTTAGCACATCAATAGATGGGATAAAAAGACAAGCCCTGGTGACATCATCAGTGTAAAAGTCACTGTCTGAGATAGCACTGAGCAGGTCATTGTATTCTCGAGACAGTCCAGTGTTGCTGATGGGGACCCCCAGTTCATCCACAAATCGCTGCAGAGGGTAAATGTAGACCTACCGAAGAAACCAATTCCACAGTGTTTCATAATCCCAACAAAAAACACTAAAGTGATTTGCTTAGAGAGTGTCATTTTAAGAAGAGGTTACCTTGATTTTATTCTTGGGGTTGTAGCCACATCTGTACACATCAAAACAAGTGTGCATACGACAGCTGAGGTCACCTCTCTCAGGAATAGGGCTGGAGGCAGTTAGGCGAACCAGAGGTGCATCATGGACACTGCGTTTATCCAGAGTCCAGTCAGCTGTGGATTCAATGGAATGGGGCCAAAACTGAAACATCCCAGTGGCAATTAATCCAAGCAGCACCACAGAGAAGAGAGTGATGTAGTATATGCGATGCTTCGTTTTCATCCGAGGGATGAGAGCAGGGCCCCGTGAACTGTATTTCCCAGGGGCATACATGCCTGACAACTCACTGTCCGACAAACCACTGCAAAGACAGGTATCTGATCAGAGACAGCTATGTGATCTTCTTATATTAGAAGATCAACAAAAAAGCAGTTTAATGAATGACAACATTTTTATGCAAGAAAGGATATCTGTGTCTGTGCTTCTAAATGTAGGAATATAATTTTCCTTGTTTTCCACAACCATAAACTGATTTACTTTGGATTAAGGACAACTGTTTTCTGACGTCATGTTGATGAAATGATTGATAATACGTCAATAAAATATACAATAACCTATTAAATACAATAAATGTGAACAGGTCTGTCATTATTTTAATTTATCTGCGTGGTCACTGCAGTATATCATTGACTTAGTCACAATAACAAGCCGTCGTTGTTTCATTTAAATCATTTTCTATTAGCGACAAGCATACATCACTGCAGCGATAACCTAAAGGTGACCAATTTAATGTCTAAACGCTAAATTCAGGGATCTAACACGACGAAACACCTAATAATACCCTTTCAATATTTTCATTTAAATAGGAGGCTAACTTGGCTAACAGCAACCAGCGAAGCCATAGGCTTAACCAGCTGTAAACATCCATGCTAACTTAGCTCGTTAACTGGAATTCCTAAACACTACGATGATGAGGGGATGTTATACGTCTAACTATGTAACGTGCGTTTTTCTCAATGTGACAGTTAACAGATAACATTTAATAACACAGATTTAATACTAACCAAGCGTCAAGCTAACATTAGCACTCCAGGAAATCCGTCAGTA
Organism: Brachirus orientalis; assembly: GCA_016785285.1. NCBI lineage: Eukaryota > Metazoa > Chordata > Actinopteri > Pleuronectiformes > Soleidae > Brachirus > Brachirus orientalis. The sequence goes on from JAFBJR010000172.1 coordinate 6,055,027, forward strand.
AATTCCGGACGTCATTCTTCTTCGTTTTCTCGTGGCATATGCTTGTGTCACAGGAGAATGGCGTTTTGCTTCCCTCTGGTGGTTATGAATGCAGCCTACACTAAATAGATTTTAACTCCTGCATACTGCAATCCATATCAATGTTTGTAGTCTACATGGTGTCTACATGTTTCTAGAAAATGTTTGTATGTGTCAAATGACTAATTATATTTAAAGAAGAAGAAGAATATGAACACTTTTTTCTTAAATATGCCGTTTTTCTACAGCTGAAAAACTTTATTGCATATTCACAAACCTGAATTTGAGAGAAATGTATTCATTTCACTTATACAAATTAATTCATTCACGAATGTGAATGCATTTTTTTACATGCACCATTCAACAGCAGGCTGTCAAATTATAACCCCAATTCAAGAAAAGATGGGACATTGTGTGAAACCCATACCTGACCTGTTGCCATTTAACCTAATTAGTTGTCAAATGTTCCTCCACTTGTTTTTTTTTTTTTTTTAACTTTTTACTCTTCCAGCCTTTTGTTGCCTTTGTTCTATCTTTTGTTTGAGATGTGTAGCTGCCATCAAATTCCAAATGAGCTAATATTTTTCATGAAATGGTAAAATGTCTCAGAAATGTTATCTTGTTTATTTTCCATTGGGAATAAAATATGGGTTTATGAGATGTGCAAATCATTGCATTGTTTTTATTTACATTTTACACAGCTTCCCAACTTTTGTGGAATTGGGGTTGTATATGTGAACATCACTTCACTCTTATTCAACTCCAGATAGTGCTCACACTACAGTTTACACTGGTCATCCCACTTTCACATTAAGAAATCTTCCAACTGCGGCTTCAAACATGTTCATGCCAGAAAATCTGCTCAGCTTCTAACTTGTGCAGGAGGTGGAATTCTCACTGCAAATTATCTTTATCTACTCGGCTCTGGTGTCTATTGTACAAGCACTTGCATGTTTTTTTTCCCTTACATTTAAAAGTCTAAGTCAGTAATTCTGTTTCGTGAGACACGTTTGGTGTTATCAAACATACACCTCCCATCCACACTGTGTGATGTGACCCTTGACGCCTTCTTAAAGCTCAAAAGTACTTTTTCATCTCTCGCAGATCTCCTGAACACTCATAACACACACTGCACCTACACTTGGGAGCAAATATAGCTCTGAAAAACTCTTAACTCAAAATCAACCCACAACCAGAACATCTTAAACTGGCCACATACTCTAAACCTAAAGGAAAGACTTGTTTCAGGTTTGGGTCCATTTGGAAAAAAAACCTCCTCCATATAGCCTTCATCACATGGCATAAAAATTAATTACTTTAAAACTATTAACTTTGACAAAGTGCCAAGACCTATTAATCCTAGTATTTCATGTGTCTGAGTGAGCCAAAAACATTCAGCCTGTAAGGAATAAATCAACATAACCTTGATTCCACACATTCATAAAATAAGACAGTTACACTCATATTACACAGGAATAAAACAAAAATGTTGCAATGAGGATAAGCAGCCGACCTGGAAAACAATGAAACTACAATGATCTAACAGACATTATATATTTTTTATCAGTAGTACATGCTGAATGAATGTGACAGAAATTCATAGTTACTTTCATAGTTTATTACAGGCAGAGAGGGAAGTTAAATACATTCTCTTTAAGGGGCAGGTAAGGAAGGGAAGCAAACCAGGTAAACATGGACAAGACATAGTTGACTTATTTCTCTTTTAATAAAGACCAATTTGTAAATCTGTCGATATTTTGAATAAATAACTGAAATATATATATTATATATATATATATATATCTATATAATTATCTTTTTTTTTAACATAGTCTTTATCTTTTTACTGTTATATAGTTATTTTCTAAATTACTCTATTGGAAGTAATATTTTTAAGACATCTGCATAAATAATTACACATAGAAGATGGTGCTATACACATTATGGTGGAAAGTATTACAGTGCTTTCTTTCAGCTGTGTTTAGTGTATGACCTGCTTCAAGCAAAGCTACTGGATGTAGGAAATAGCTGGCCCAACCTTAGTGTACATCTGGTGAGAAACTTAGTGGGACTGGCTGCATGGTTTGTGCAGAGTCAGACGGTAAAATGGCTGCAAATGTCTGCTGTGAGCAACCACAGCAAATCACTTCCCAAATAAATACTGTGCTGACTACAGTTTTGATGGTTGGGCTGTTACTCTGCACCACTTTGAAAGATTTGGAAAACAAAAATAAGAAAAAGAGCATTTGTCACCATGCCATGGCAGAATGTCACATACTTTTTCCACTTGGACAGAAAAAAAGCTGAAATATATAACTCCACACATTTGGGAAAGTCTAAAAAAAGTTCCCCACATGGTCCCCAAAAAACTGAGATAAAAAAATCCACTTACATCAAACCAATCCGCTGAAAGAACAATAGGGATAATAATACCATCAAAAAACAGCAATTAAAGTGATCAAAACAGTAACAATAATAAATAATGCAAACTGTGAGCCACCTGTTACACCCAGAGTGATATGGATGATTGTATCCCAAGTGTTTAAAATTGCCATATATGATGTTAGAGTCAGCTTACTGTATTCAGTCCAACCTTGATGTTTGTGACGAAGTAGATTAAAGGGAAGCAAACACCGTCAAATCTAAGATGGCTGCAAGCACCCTGGGAGAAAGAGAAATGATATCCTGGAACGCTTTTTAGATTTTATTTACTGGAACCTAATGACCATGCTACGTTGCTTAGAGTTCCCCAAAGATAAAAAGGTACAGTAGTAATGAGAATTCATTGTTGGTTCAATCCCAATGTACAGAGGCTGTGATTTCAAAATTTCAAGTCATGGCAGTGTAAGTGTTAAGGTCAGGATGACATCTCTCTTCTGTGGTGTTGCTTGTAACAGTCTACATGGTGTGGCTATGTGAGGAGATAATGTACTTAGCTTGTGATTAAATCAAGCAATATCCATATACATATACAAAAATCACATTTCATAAATACATTTGGCAATACAATGTATTCTTTTTTTTTTTTTTTGGCAAAGGGGAATAAATTGGGCAACATGATGTATGCAAGAGTTGTCAAAAGTCAATCTAAGTGGCTTAGTGACAGTTTCTCTGGAAAAAAACCCCCAAAACTCTTCATGCACTATAACCAAAAGACTCAAAACATCCATAGGCGTCTGTAATAACTGTCACAATCACTACATTTTTTTTTTTAAGACACATGAATTCTCACCAATGTAACACACTTACTCTCTTTCTCAAACTGTAAAATTCTTTACAGACCTGAGGAACGTTTCATTAATGTCTTCTCGACTCTTTTTTTTAATTAACAATGTCCTTTTTCACATTCCTGATTAAAAAAAAATAAAAACAAGATAAAATTTGAACAGAGTTTCCATAGCTGCTGAGGGAGCAGGAAGTTGTACAGTACATCTACACAGGAGATGTGCCTACACTAACCCATACTACAGTGTTAGTTTCTGAATCCCTGCTCACTTAATTAGTCTCCCTTTGATTTTGTTCATTCAGGAAACTGATGTAATGTTGACACGTCCCTACGTGGGTGAGACAACATTGTTTTGGAATGGCATTGTGAAGCTACAGTTATTTATGTTCATCCAAAAGCAGCACAGCCCCCTGGCATGCAGAGAGAGGTATCTTTTTTCTTCTTAGACATTGCAATAGAGTGAAAATGCTATAAACAGCCTTCAAAGGGGAAACACCTGAAGAATGGAAATAAGTTTGTGGGGTTGATCAGTGAAGTTCTGTCGGTAACTGCATTCCATTGCATGCATGTACTATGATATGTTTTTAGAGTTTGGATGACCGTGCTTCTTAATTCAGGGCGAAGGTGAAGGACATTTGAGTCTTGTGAGCACGCTACACCATAGATGATAGCGTGTTCTCTTCAGGACAGTGATAAGGGGGAGGTGTTCGTAAGGAGTGTATGGTTGGTGGTGCGGCCTCACCGGGGGAAAGGTCATTGAGCTCCTCAGACGATGACAGAGGGAAGGAGGGTGAAAGAGAGATACCCGAAGAAGGATCAGCAGATCCAGCAAAAGTGCGTGGAGGTTTGGGGACAAGGTTTGGTTCCAGTGTTGCTCTGGCCAGAAGCTGTTTGTCATCCAAGGCCTCTCCGTCTCTGAGACAGTCGCCTTGCCCAAAGGAGCCCCGGCCTGATTCTGACTCGCCATCAGACAGCTCCATAGGCGGTGAGCTGCTGCCATCCAGTCTGAATAGAGAGTCTAAGTACTGGGCAAACTCCAGCACTGCCTGACTGGGGTTTCCGTTCGACAGTTGGGGTGGAGGTGTGGAAGATGCCAGTTTGGTCTCTGCACTTAATTGTTTCTTTTCTCTCTCCATCTCCCAATCTTCCTGTTCTCTTTCTACCGGTCTAGAACCAATTTGAGGGCTGAGGGGAGCGTTGGGAGTGCTTCCTGGGCTGTAGACACCAGGAATCTGTTGGTGATCCGCATTAGGATGCATTTTTGTGTTGGCGTTAACCTCTGGCTTGAAAGGCTGAGCCAAAACACTCTGGTTTAAGAGAGCAGGAGAATGGTGTCCACTGTAGCGAGGTGTGGCGGGAGACAGCCGCATAGGGTAATCTGGTGAGGCCGTGGACTCCAGTGGTGTGAAGAATGGACCGACCTCACCAAGATGCTCTGGTGTTGCCTGGCAGAGGGAGTCAGCAGCTAGTAGCTCAGTGCGAGAGCTGAGAGACGGGTTCTCCTCTGGGATGGGGGCATCCAAAGGGAATGGGAGGCTGCCTAGCATTGGGGAGCCCCTTAGTGCAGCAGAGGAGCGTCGGGAATCCAGGCTGTAGAGGGATTCAGCATCTGAGAGACTCTCCATGACAGCCAGCGGTGCTTTGCGGTCCCGCAGTTCCACTGTGAGCCGCTCCCTGGCTCCACGCAGGACTATAGGCACTGGAGGAGGTGGGCACTCAGAGAAACCATCCAGAGATATTTCAGACTGGGCACATGAGCTATGGAAGAGCAGAAGAGTGGGTTGGAGAGCAATGACAGGGAAAGGAAGGGGAAAAGGGATCCAAAACACACGACAGACATGAGATACAGGTCAAAAACAACTTACAGCGGGTAAAAGAAGGGAATATGGGAAAGTGTTAATAGATTCTACAGACTAGGTGAACACCAGTTAGACATTTAATACATGGAAGACACACCTAGAGAGACTGGGAGACCAGGAGTAAAACCTAGTGCACATATGATATGCTCTTGAAGAGTTGATTCTAATTCAACACAAATTCTAATTCAACCATGACTACCAGGAGTTCACACTGACATTTGGACAGGGACTAAACCAGAGGGGGCAAGGTGGGAACTAAATACTTCCATACGTTGCAATTGCTCTGTGGTCAAACATCGTGCATGCGTGCATGAGAGAAGGGAGCACATTATGCAAAATTAGTAATAGCATGCTTTGCTTACCGTGACAAGGGTTTTTGTCTTTTTTTTAAAAAACCAAACGTACAGACAGAAATGATAATTTTGAGAAAACAATAAAGTAGCAGTTAGTAGCAGTCATATTATTAGATACTGGCGAGATTATTAAAATTACATTATCCCTCATGATTACTTTGGTTGAGGAACACATTTTCCTCCATTGTAATATGAGTTAGAGGGGAAACTATATGTACAAAGGATCAAACAGTTTCATTTGATATTTTTGGTTAAAACACACCCACAGTGTTTAGCCTGTTGTACTAACCGAACACTACTGTTCCTGCGGTGGTGGGTTGTAGGCGTCGGCTGCTGAGAATTTGCTGCTGCATCCATGAACAGGGTCTCTGGGTTCAAGTCCACTTCTGTCGGGCTCACCATGATCTTGGCTGCTGACAGCAAAGCTGTTTTTCCTTTGTTGTAGTTCTCCAGCACCTATCACAAGAAGAGAGGTACACACAGACACATGACTCAATGGATAAAGGCATTCTTAGAGTGCAAGACAGCATGAAGGATGTGAAGTTGGGAAGGGTTGGGAATCGAAATGAATGGAATAAAGTAATAAACTGAGGCATACCCTCCCTAAGTCTGAGAAAAAAATTAAATGACTACGGCAACAAAGCAACAAAAATTTAAAGAATTTTTTTCTTACCGACTTATTTTGAAAAAGCAACAAAAAATAACTCTAAGTATTTAATTTGATTTGTCTGTTCTCAAAATACTTGACACTAATTAATAAAACATTCCTGTGTGCATAAATCAAAAGATTAATGTATAATCTACTGGCCATTAATAATTTGCCCATGTACAGTAAACATCATTCAGTAGCTGCAGGTCCACTGTGTAACATGTTGGAGGGTTTTTTTTGGCAGAAATTCCACGTTTTAAAGCAAAAGATTCGTATGCAAACAAAGACCAAAATTCTTTCTGATATGCAAAGGCCATTGTTAGTTATCTAACATGCTTGGGAAATAGTCTAATGGTGAGACTGCAGATTCAGAGAGGTTGTTGTTCTTCTTTGTTGGCAGGCAAAGCTTACACTTCAAAATGCAAGAGATAGCTCTGGCTAGTTTATCTGCAGTAGAAATTGGGCTGCACAAGATGGCAGCCCAGTAAAGCAACACTACTGTACATTTGAATTGTATTGGATTATTCTAAGGATACAGAAACCAAATAATTTTCACTTCAAACTAGTTATACAAGGGCAATAAATTCTATTTATGCCAATGAACCCCCTGAAATGTCACACTGGACCTTCAAGACTATAATTAATGTATTTTTAATGAAATCCAGAAAACCAATACCAGCTGTAATGCTTAACTTTTGATATGATCACATCCATTATTATAATGTTGAACAATGTAGTTCAGATGAATGTAAGTGCAAGAAAGACAATACGATAAGGAATAATAAATCACTATCACACTTCAAGAAAACAATGTTGCAGAAAACTTAAATCTGCGTGGTGTTAATTTTTAATAAATGAGGGAAAACACACAAACGACAAATCACAGCAACACACACACACATACTATATTTGATTAAATTTTGGTTAAATTTAATGAGGTGGTATGAGAAGCAAACTGTGGCATAAAACACATGGAGCAGCAAGCATACAGTGTACAATACATGATGCAAATGATGACAATGGAACATAAAATGGCAACACCAAATGGAGATTAATGTAAACAAAGTAAAAAAAAACAAACAAAAAAAAAACACCAACACCCACAATGAATAAAGACACATTTGTGTCTGTGTAATGCAGATGGATATGACTCACAAATGAAAACATGGGTGATATTACATGAAAACTTGTTTATAAACTAGAGCACATGCTTGGTGCTAATTATTCCAAGCATACTGTCTGCAGTTGTAGACACAAATAAACATCTACGTAAACTGAATAAAAATCAAAACAAAGGGAATCACAAAACTGCAGGCTCATGGAGCAAAATACTGTTTATACATGCAATTTATACTTAAAGATAAAATATAATGTACCCTCTGTAGCCATATTCATAAAATTATATAATTCATTAATGCACATTATGACATTTACAGTAGAGAATATAAAAATATTTAATTCCAGTTTTCAAATGGATAATGAAAGCTCTCCAGTGGAGTAAGTCTGCAATAAGAGGAAATCAGAAATGTGTCAGTCAGTGAGCAGCAATTTTACAGGAGAGTAATGGAGCTGAAGAGTGTACTCCATATTTATACATTTGTGCTCCCTTGTGACTCCATCTGCTGCTGGTGAGTAATTGACTATTGCTTGAATGGACTATAATTGAGGAAAAGCTGAATGTGTGCTTTTAAAAAGGGCAAAGAGGCAAAATAAATCTGGAGACAACAGTGGCAAGCTGCTGAAAAACCCCAGCCAAGAAGAAAGAAAGAGTAGTTAATGGGCAAGAAATGAGGTTACTATGGAAACTTTGTGAATACAAATAAAACTTATTAGCTTGACGAATGAGGTGAACAAGTTCACGCCACAACACTTGGCCAAATGTACCATAGCTGTGAGAGGAAAGGAGAAGAACGAGGGGCTGCATAAAGGAAAGCTGGATGAAAAACCTCATTAGCAGGAAGAAAAGTGAGCAGGTGTTTGAGCTCATTCCACAGAGGTGTTTTAAATCCTTCTGACTCTTAAGAAAAAACAAACATTTGTGCTGATTAGACAGTTGAGGATGAAATTATTACCCCCCCCCTATGAACCATGTCCTTTGGTCAGATGAGACAAAACTAGAGCTCCTTGTCCATAGAGACATTGCTTATGTTTGGAGAAAGAAGGGAAGTGTGAAGCACGGTGGTGTGAGTATTACACTGTGGGGATGCTTCAGTGCGTCTGGAACTGGGAATCTTGTCAAGGTGGAAGGAATCATGGAGAAAGGAGGATATGTGAAGATTTTGAAAGAAAAGCTGAAGCAGTCAGCAGCAAAATTGGGTCTGGGTCGTCGCCCTGTCTTCCAACACGACAATGACCCAAAACATACTCTTGGTATAGAACTACCTCTAGAAGACCAAAGTGAACGTTATTGACTGGCCGCACAAAGTCCTGACTTAAATCCCTCAAGCTTATATAGCAAATAACATATGTTTCTTCTGTTTAATTATGGCCATGACTTCATCTTGTTCTCGCCATGTCATTCATTCAAGTAGTGATTAATGTTGAATTATTTCCATAATGTTACAGTTAACATTATGGAAATAAGTACAGAGGCTAACATGGAGGTGCTGCTTACGGTCCAGTGTGTAAAATTAGCAGGGATTATTGGCAGAAATTAAATATATGACCCATTTAGTATGTTTGTATAAGTGTATAAGCACTTAAGAGTTGTATCAGGCATTATAAGTCTGATACAGTTGTTTTACATCTTTAAAATGACTAAACTGTTAACAATACTTTTGTGCTGATGCTTTTACCACTTAGGCATAACTGGCCATTTCACAAACTATAATGCTCCAATAGTTTAAGACATATTTTGCTCCCATAAAGAAGAAATAGCCCACGCAATGACCCAATTAAACTGCTGTTGCTGCTTTTATTTACAGTTTTACAGTCTGTGCTTAATGAAGCATTTATGTGGTAGTTAGGTTTCTTGGATGGCATTGGATTTTATGCTATTCTTTTTCCCCAATACCTAATCTAGTGATTTTGAGCAGTTTATCTTACCAGCTAATCACTTGTACTCGTGCTACCATGTTTCTACTGCAGCCTGTAGAATAATGCAAGCTTACAACGGAAATAAGTGAGAACAAACTCCCTTGAGAAATGTGAAGGCCACTGTAACTCCCCCACCATTAGGTGTCACTCAGCCCACAATGGAACTTTAACTCTATGCAAGAGTATCAGAAGCACTGTTTGGTACTTCATTTAGCAAAGTGCTATGGGATGGTATTATCCTGAGAGGAAAATTAAACTCATCATTCCCTTGGATTTCAGAGGGAGAAGTAGTGTTTGCATCCACACAAGGCTGAGAGTTGGGTGGTTTTGGTTGAGTTTGCGGTGGAATGCATGAATCGTGTTCGACAGAAAGGGTTTCCAAGTGGGAGTCAGAAGGACTGCTAGAAAGTGGGGGAACAGGCACCAAGCTTGGCTGTGAGGCAGAAGTGCAGTCTAACAGAAGAGGAGGAGCATCAGGATCTGCATGAACAGAAGTGGGACAAACGAGGGCAGGCAGAGAGACAGAGATAGCCTCAGTGTCTATGGGGGAGGGAGTGCAGGACAGGTCTTTGTAGCAGGGAGAGGACGAATCAGATGGATTGTGATGAGAGTTTAATTCTGTTTGTGTAGTTATGAACAAAGTGGTACTGCAGGTAGGTGGAGTGACTTCCAGTTCCTCTGGTTCTGAGTTTCCCTGCTCAGACAGGGGACAAAACGATTCCAGTACCTGCAGAAACACCAGAGGCATCACGCTACAGACTAAGCACAGCACATGTAAACACACTGTATCCTACACAGGGAGGATCAAATGTCAGCTCTTCAGCCACAAGAGAGTGCAATCCCCAGAGTGGATCCATCACATGCAAGCACATAGATACATTGTTATCATATCAGATGTTTAAATGTTCATAGAAAATGTGCTCATTAACATTAGAGAAGATCATGAAACCAACCAGGACCGAACAGTTCCCATGCAATGTAGAGGAAAAAATCTGTTAAAATGACAGTTCGCATGCATCTTCAAAAATGCCTCAAATTCTCCATTAAACATCTGAGGGGCATAGCACGGTTTTCTTAAAAATTTATTATCTGTACTTTTTACAATGTAGGTTGCTTGTTTTTCTATTTTTAAAGTGAGGGGACGTTTATTTAAATCTACAGTTAGTAATTAAATGACAAACATGCAGTCAGTCATTTTATTACTAACTGTAGAAAAACATACAGATAAATGTATTCATGAGCCCGTGGTTACAAATTTCAGTGGATGTTGTTTTTTTTTTAATCATGATTTTATCCCAATGTGTGTTTATTGTCTTCATTGTCCTAGTCATAATCCAAAATGTTTGTAGTTTTTCCAAATTTCTCCATTAGCTTCTATTACTGTAGAATGGTGCCCCGTCACTCTGAGCAACACATCAATATTAAACGTCGATATCCCCCTTTATCCACAATTATTAAACTTATAAATGCCTTTGAATTCATTTTTAAGTTCAAGGCCACTCACTCACTCACTCACTCACTCACTCACTCACTCACTCACTCACTCACTCACTCACTCACTCACATTTGTCATCCCTCAACACAGTCATCCAATGTTGGTATTCAGGAACAAATTAAAAAAAAAGCCACTTCACCACAATTTCAAACACCAAACCTCAACCAAATCCATCTGCATGCACACATAAAACAGACCTTGTTAAGGCCCTCCATCACCATATGGGGCATGTGCTCATTAAGCATGGCGGGTGATATGATGACCTCATTGAAGGCCTTGTTGTCTCCCCACAGAGCCGAGTAAGTTGGCTCCTCTTGGCCACAGCTACAGGAAGGCAGAGAGACAGAGAGTGAGTCTGTCAATCATGGGGAAATGCAAAATGAACACACATGTTGACTTAGCAACAGCACGCCTCCATGGCCTTCGCTTCCAACACAGAATGTGTGGGAGTAGTTTTATCCAAGCTTCCTCATCACTGAGATTAGTAATGTAGTTTGTGTCAGACTTTACAAATTAGCCTATTTTAGAAACCAGAGAAAATTTGTAAATTGAAGGAAAAGCTAATCAACTGCATATGACTCCGACTACCATCCATGCTAGTTTGTTTTAATTTGTGTCCAGACAAGCATTTAAGCTCCATATCAGAATTTATCTGCATGATTACTTGCACCAGAAAATCATGTGACCATTCAGGAGCAGAGGTTATGCCTTTTTTAAATGAAAACTTGTAAATTGGATGAAGCCTGAATGTATAATGACTCCAAACACAATATGAACAGGTGAAAAAATAAAAAGAGGCTTTAGAAGTGAAATGTCTTCAAGACAGGCCTGTTGCAGACATTTTGAGAAGATTCAGTTACCTGGATGACTGAGAACCTTCACAGATACATGTAGAAGTATACATTTCAGAATTAATTTGTTCAATCAAAAACAAACACGCATCAGTTTTGCTTATTTTGCATTTTCACTGATTTCAGATTAAGGTCTCTGATATTAGTGATGGTCTGAAATACAACCATCACTTATACCAACAGCAGTTTACCTTTGACTGTGTTAGAAGCCACACAGACATGGTTGACCTGACATGACTTGGTTTAATTGCTATAATCTTTCAAATTGATTTTCGTACCATGTCTCTGGAGGATGGTTGTGCACCACATGGATTACTCTGCCAGGAGGGTAGAGGGGGGTGGAGGCTGAAAGGGCAATGCTGAGGTCACTGGGGTGGAGCCACAGACAACTGTTGGCAGGTGCTGCTGGCTGAGACTGAGGATCATCATCTTCAAGCGGAAGCTCGGATTTTGGGATGCATTTGGTGCCTCCTGCAATGATCCTCCACTGTATTGATGAAAAACTGCATTACACAACATATCTAAATCTAAAAGTCTCCCCCCTGTATACTGTACGTGTGGCAGCAGTCATAAATAAAGCTTAGTTAACAGCAAAGACACAGTGACATTTTTGTGAAAGGATGTGGGAAAAATGTGATGGGTGAGAACTATTTTATTTTTTGTTCTTTCTTTAAAGCATTTGTAATTCTGTCATCTTTTAGAGTCAATGTCACCTTTGGCTTGTTACTCCTCTGCAAGACTTCCAGAAGATGGCGTCGGAAACCCTCCAGTTGTGAAAGGCCGAGCCTAAATGAGATGAAAACAGATCATATTACTGTGGTATTTCTGTAAAAAGTGAAGCAAATCAAAATTTACTGGATAAAGCAAGAGAAATACCTTGGCACCAGGTCTTTTCCTAACACCACAGATGTTACAAATTCTTTGGAGTACTCCATGGCATCCTCACTGAGTAAAAAAGAAAAAAAGATTTAATTATGTAAATATGACAGACAGAGTAAAGGGTGTGAGCTGAGAGCAAAGCAGTTTGATTCACATTCTGAAGAGTTAGTCGTGGTGTATGGACTGTCCACTACAGTGGACATTTTAGGGATTTATTTATCTAAACATGGCAGTCAAAAATGTGACTGCATATTAATACTTTAATTGAGAAAAAAATAAAAAAGAAGTTTAACTGAATCCCTCCATCTGTAGAAAAATGGTCTGTGCTATGTCCTCTTATTTTCTTTTGTGTCACAAAATACAGCACTGAAAAAAGGCAACAAGAGTGAAATCACAGACATTTTGTTCTGAATTCTAATTTTGAGAAATTACTTGTTTTAACTTCAGTTTAATACCATCAGTGTTCTGCAGCAGTTGCTCCAGACGTTTTTGGCATGTAAACACATTTTAACACAGCACCCAGCTATACGAGGAGAGTATCGGATATCTTTCAAGGGTAGATGGACACACTGCTAATGAACTCTGAACCACTGGACCATAAATAAACTGTTTTGTTTACAAAAAATATGAGTGAAAATGCAAACCACAGATTGTGGGTTTACCTCCTAACCACTTGGTGCCTCATACTTTACAAAACAATTTTAGAAAATCAATTCTGCATGACATTCTGGGATATGAAATGTTTCCAATGAATCACTATTTTATTTGCACTAATTTCATGGTTCTGCTCCCAACCAGAGCATATTTTCTGTCATCAGTTGGTTCAGTTATAAAAGAATGTGTAAGTATTTCAGTAACTGATACACAATTTCAATTCAGTTTGGAAAATAATACCCTATAACTCGAAGTTTTGCACTGGTGTGAACAGCACTACAGAAAGTTACAACCTTGAGACCAGATTTTAACCTGTCAAAGCATGAAACAATCTAACTTGGGTTACACATGGATGTGATCACACACTGTGGTTTATCAACATCATCCTAAATGTATAAATGATAATCAGGGTTTAAATTAAGCCCTACACAATATTTTCAAACAAAATAAGTAATATTCTAAACACTAGAAGATGACGATATTGTTTTTTCAAGGGCTGGTGTCAACCTTTACAAATTTCATTGTACTACACGATGACAATGAAGTGCTTGAATCATGCTTAATAGTTTTATATTAACACTTATATTTCCCTCCAATTTGCATTTTGTGTCTGCACAAAAGTTTCAGTGATTTTAACATTTAACAAGTTTCCGAGAGCAAAAATGTGTAATAAGTGTCTAATTAAGTAATAATAACGCTGGCCAAATTAATCAGTCTCCCTCATACTACATACACATAAAGATAGAGAGAGAGCTGGACTCACCTTAGAAGGCCACCAGGTGGAGAGTAAGAGTAGCAGTGAAGTGTGGGGTACTGAGGTCTCAGCAGGAAGGAGAGGATAGCAGCAGTGCCTGCACCAAGAGAGTGCCCGACTATCACCAGCCCATAATGCATGGTGCCTTTGCTCTGTTAGGGACAGACAGAGTCATTACAGTTACACAAGCACACTGTTAACACAATGGAAACTGCCACTGCTCTCTGTAAAATACTACTTTATATAAGGTGGTGTTAGTATATAGATAAAGCTATACAGTGGTTTTGATACCAATTCACAGTACAAATTGTAGAAAATGTTCATTATTGACTCCTGCCATTCTTTACACAGTATAGCAAAGTCACACACCAGGTCTCTTCCAAAGGCTTGGGACAAGATCATTTCCTGCTCCAGCTTCTTCTTGATGTATTCTGCTGAGTAAACCATCCCCTGAGAGTGGAAATAAAGAGACATGACACAGAAAGAAAAATTGACAGCAAGTCAGCCTCATTCATTCCTTATCTAAATATTGAATTATTCTGCTATTAACAACTGAACGACCTGCAGAGTCTGGAATCCTGTTACTTACTGAAACTTCACTATTAAAATGTGGGTGAGTTTTTTTTAAACCTGTAATTGCTCACCTTGTGGCCAAGCCAGGTGCCTTGCTGTTCCTCTACAGGCAAACGTTCAGAATCCCCAGTCAGATCAGTCAAGGCGTCCTGAAATATATAAAAATAAATAAACAAAAAACAGTAGAATGTCATTAAGAAAACTGAAATTCCTGCTGTCTGTGGATCAGATGAGCACAGAAGTGAGATTCAGCTAGATTACAAAAGGTATTATCTGTACTACACTACACTGTTGGCTATTAATTTTTATTCCGCATATACCAACTCCTCGCTTATCTGTTGGTTCAATTCCAGTTTAAAACACAAGTAGAGATTTAAATGTTATTGTAAAAAACAGATAGCACTACAGAAAGACTGAATGATGTAGGAGTTGATGCAGGTGCTGGTGTTGTGAGATACTGACGGCATAAGGGTCAGCAGGTGTTTAGAGAGCGTTGAACAGAGAAAGCTGAAGAATTACCTTTGGCGATAGGGTGCCTCTGATGCTGATGACGACCTTCTTTTTCCCATGATCCACTGCCACAAAAAATGGAGTCTCATAGACCTGTGTGGAAGGTGAAAAGCAGATTAACTTAGTATAGTATATTATAGATTATAGAGTGACGAGAACAAATACATCATAGTTTAATTTGCAGCACAGCAAACTAAGCACTTCCAAAGTCGAGTCTTTGTCATCAAACTATTCTGAGCTTGGCACAGTTGTATACGGAAATCACTCAGTGAAAGGAATTTATAGATGGAAACTGGCAAACTTCACTGTGTGGTGCTCTGCTTTACAAATCAACATTGTGTGGTTCATGTCAGGTTCTCATGTGAATTCTAAGTGAATCTAACACAGCAATAGAATTACAACTATACATTGATTTCAATATTAATATAGTTAATATTAAAATTTTCTCAAGTTACTATAGTTAAAACAAAAAAACAATTTTACCCACATATTTACTCAAAGGAGAGAAGAAGAAATGTGAGAGAATTCAAAATTGAGGGGCTACATCGATAAAAACAGAATTTTCAAATGAAAATGCTCAGCATCCAGAAAAGAGATTCAGCTCCTTAGCAGATGTAATCCACAACCATAAAAACACACCTAAAAACATATGTCATGTGACCATTCAGCAAACTGGGCATGTGAGTGCAGGAAGCTAATTCTCTTCTCTGCAGTTTCAATTTTATAAAGTACTATTAATGTGAAATAAAAGTCAAAAATAAGACGGGTTACTGTTAAAGTGAAACTGAAAGCTTTAAGTATACAGCTTATAATTGAGCAAATAATATCCAAACAGGAAGTGAATGTGGGCAACTGGATAACTGTCCCTATTTCTGACCATCCAGACTAAAACCCAGCCCTGGATTTTTCAAACAAAAACTGAACGAGCAGTGTTTTTATACTAATCTATTTTCGGGGCTCAAAAATACAGGAGTAGTGTGGACGGCCGGCATATCCTGAGCAGGACTTTTCATTTTCATATAAACAAAAATATTTACCACTATATCAGTAAGAAACCCTTTCTTTTTTTCCATAGCTCTTTAAAGTGGAAGTTGACTACTCTTTACAACAGCAGCACAGACTATGATAGACAAATACTGTATTTGTCCCTTGTCTACCGTAATTGGTTTTCTGACAGTTTTGCTCCACATTAACATGAGTGTGGACCAGGCACTAAAGGCCAGCAAGAGATGCTTCAGATGCTGAGAGTAAAAATACAGTAGTTATCACCAGAATGTGAACTATCCCCTCCTCAGCCACACCTCAGGATTCTGTCCACGATGATCATGGAGACTGTGACAGAGCAGAGCCTTGGTGAAGTCTCACACCTCCTGAGAGCATATTGATCTTAGTGCCAATGATGTGGACAGAGCTCTCATTTGGTACTCACGTCTCAGCCATTAAACTGGCAAGTGATTTGTTATTAAAATAGATACATATGATAGCTAACACATCAGGTCAGACAAGCTAAGTCGGTATACTGCATTACCATCAGCCGTGTGGACAATGCTGTATCAGGGGATCCTGGACTCTAAATTGTTTGCCTGATTCTGTTAAACTGTTTTGTTATATAAAGGAAGTAAAGCCCAAACACCTCAGACTACTCCTTAGCTTACTGTCAGATTACTCACAGCATCATGGCAGGAAGTGTAGACAATGTGAACCTGCTTGAGGTCCCGATCCAGGAAATGTCTGCGTATGGCCAGGACATTACAGCCACAACAATTGTCCTCTTCTACTGTCACAGACTGAGAGAACCGAGAGTTGGACATTGATGTACATCTTGAGAGAGATGAGGAGGAAAAAAAAGGCAAACTTCAATTCCCAGATTCAGTCAATTCAGTTCATGGAAGACACATAAGAATAATAAAGCAGGTAAGAATACAGAAGTGTAGGGACATAATTTAATATCCTAGTGTGGGAAATTTGGATGGGAGTATGTACCGTAATTAATTCATTATTGCTGTCAATAAGTGGGTCTAACTAGTGTGGTATTGTCCTCAGTGGATTACCACTTGGGCAAGTGTTGATGCTTGCAAGTTTTTATCTGTACTGGCAAAGCTCAAGAGACACATAAGTCAAAAAGATGAAAAACATGCAGGTGTGTTTTTGAGTAGGTACCAGCGCCCCCCATGACCCTCAGTGGAGGATAAAGCAGTAGTAAATGAGTGAGTGAGTGTTTTTGAGTGCATACGGGCAGGAGCTGGCGAGGCGGCACAGTCCACAGGCAGGTTTCCTCATAAGGTACATGGGCCAGCCATATGCAGCCAGGGCAAAAAGCATGTAGTAGCACACATCCTTGTACATGTTCATCTCAGCCTGGAGCAGGAAAAGACAGGCAGACATTAGAATGAATGATGAATATGCTAATAAAAACACAATGCCATTATTTATAAATTCCAATATTTTTTAAAATTTGATCATTGGGTTTGCTGAAAATTATGCACAAACCTAATAATAAGTAACTTCAATGCAGTATATAAAAGTTCCTCTAAAGACAGGACAGCAAATATGATTTCAGATTAATTTCAATACATTGTACAAATGACTGAAAGATGCATTTCTATTGTTGGAGTTAAACTGTAGAACAGTGCAAATATGATGATTTTGATTTTCAATAAATCCTTTGGGGCACAATTTTTCATTTAATGTGTATGTGTACATGGATGTATTGTAAATGTGTACATATATGGATATGTGTGTTTTCATTTTTTGTCCTTTTTCTTTTCTTCTTCAGACTAAGATAATGTAGGGCATGTTATGCAGCATGTAACATTTTACTCATGTCTCTATCATTTCAAACACTGCTTTGTTTATTTGAACTTGTCTTTGTTTTTGTTAAAGTGACTTTTGTGCAAAGAAAATAAATCCTTTTAAGGGTAAATAATTTGTTAAATTTACATCATATTTTTGGAACCAGAATTTTATACTAGTCTTCACCTTAAGTTCAATTGCTCACTGGTTCAACATTTGATGTAAACATGGTTCAACTGTGGCTCTGCAAGTTTACCACATGGGAGAAACTTACCGAGTTTTTAAGGTCCAGGTATCTTGTATTACGTGTAACAGGCATTCCAGATAAGAAGGCTAAAATGTCATTGTTGGCCTTAAGAAGAGAAAGCAGAATATGCAGTTTTTCCCATTACAGCATATGCATTTAGTACATAAATAAAACACTACTGTATACTGTACGTTTTACAGGCAGTGATACCTGGTCCAGGATAGCAGATCTCTTCGACCTCTGTCTCTGGCGGAGAAGTACCAGACCAGCAATAATATCACTAGGCACAATGTCCAAGTCTCTGAAGAACTCTGCAAAAAGGCTGGCCACTTCTGAATATGCATCCTTGACAGGACAGCAGCATGGACCAGCATGGATTGGAAAGGCAAAGTAATAAAAACTGGAATGAAGTACAGGAAGTTTGTCTAACACTATTCATTCTGCTCTGTTGTGCTGAATCATGGTCTATCGTTAATACTGTATACGACTCCCCACAAAAATGACATGTTTATTGAAGATCTGCCATTTCATCGACACAACATATCTTGTGTTATTATTAATTTTATTGTAAAACTCTTCTGTTGCCAGATGTCACAAATCCGTATATGACTGGAAATGTACTTACCATTTTTGAAGACAACTTGTAAAATTGATTTCACCTAAATCAAAATCATTTTATGAACTACTTTATGTCACTGTTGTAGTAGTTGAGCAATAAACCCCTTTATGTCACAGTGATGATGAATCATGCCAGAGCTCATTTTAATGACATATTTCTGTTTTTTTATTCATTTCAGTATTTCTTTAATCACTGAGAGGAAACTGTAAATGTGAACATGTGTGTGTTATGACTCACTGATTGTGTATCCTGTGCTCTTGTGCAACACATGAAGAACTTAAGTCTCCTGCTCCAACTGCTGGCTTGGCCCTCTTCTAGCCTGTGTCTGATGAGGACAGATGGAACAAGTCAGCAAAAACTGTCAGGGCTGAATTTGTGTAAAAACTAGGAAGGCATTCACAGCTGTTGTTTTGCTTGTTTTTTGTAAAGGCAAAATGTAGAAAACTAAAATCTAAATGGCTGTTAATACCTGAGTGTATACGTTGTAAGATTGCGCTGACGCCGACGGGTGGCTTTCAGTTTTACAAATGTCCGGCCCGTGGGATCAAATGTACACATGAGGGTGATGCAAACACTGAGTATCACAAGCCAGTTGCATGCAACAATTCCTGCAGAGAAAAAAACATAATTCACATTTAAGAATAAAAAAATAATAATTTTGACATATCTGTCTTCATGAAACATTCACTTACCCAAAGCCAGGTTTTTGGCTGTGACATCAGAGCATGGCTGGTAATATTGGACAAGCCACGCAATGCCTACCACGGCGTATACTAACTCAACCAACAGAATAGCTGGAGACAGATTTAAAGAAAAAAAAAAAAAGAAAAGAAAAGGGGAGTGAGGAGAATAATCATTAATATCTGCCCCATCAATGTCAGGTCCTGTAGGTTCAAATCTTATGTTTAAACACCTCAAACCATTAGAACACTGTAATCTCAACAAGCATCAAGAGGGAATGTAAGAGCCTCATATGAAACTAGAAATTCCAGCTGGAGGAAGTCAGCCTCCACCAAAAATCAAGTTGCAGTTCACATCCATGGCTGTCGAGAGTGATTCATAAGTAAAGACCTGCAGTGGCTTTTATAAAAGGTGTTATGTGTATTTTGTAATTTCAGCCACTAGGGCCTCATTTAAAACAAAGTTTGATGATGTTGGCAAGCAGCGTGGGATCATGGGAGTTGTCTCATTTGGCTCTGCTGCTGCATTTATGTTTTACTGGGAGAGCTTTGGCAGCAGAACATGCAGCAAACAGCAATGAGTAGTCATGATTGGGAGTTTGAGTTTGAGTTATAGAACAGAAAACTAGAAAGAATGATGTCATTAAAATGCAACCAAAATGAAACCATCAGTTACCTGGAATACAAATACATATTTCTATCAATTTAAAATGTGTTGGAAATGTTTTGTCTAATTCAAGACAAAACATGCAGAGATCAAAAAATTATATAATATTATTGTCGTTGTTTTTAGATATTCTAATGGAGAAATGTTAGATATTTTTAACCTGTAAAGCCACAATTCTGTTCCTGTGTGCCTGGATGTCTTACCGAGTCGTATGTAGATGACATACTGTACAGCCTCCCTGGGCTGTGTGTACAAAATGCTGCCTCTCATGCTCAACCACATGATGGCACTCTCACAGATTAGGCAGCTGACCAGGATACCCAGGTAGCCTCTGCCATGGTCCACCAGTGTTACAGAACAGGACTGGTCTGAGCCGTAAGGGAGGCCGAACAGAACCACAGAGAGAACCACCAACCTGAGTGTAAAAGAGGGAGTAATACTGTCCATAAAATATATACTGATAAATAAAATACATGTGTAAAAAAAAAAAAAAAAAAAAATCAATATATTGAAAGAAACACAGACTCACCAGATGCAGTGTAATATAAAAAGGAAAAGGGCAGGCAACACCAGGTCATCACTGCCAACTGACCAGCGCCGCCGAAACATCACCATGCCAGGCATCACTGCCCTGTAGAAACAGCAAAGATTTTAGGAATTAATAAAATCCTCATAAAACTTGTCTCAATAGCAATATGCCTCTGCACAGCTGAACAGACAAATGCATCCTGGGTCTGGCTTTTCAGCAAACTTTACTGAAATATACACTGACTTCCATTCTTTTAGCAGAGACAATTTTTTTTTTACAAGTCTAAAAAAACACATCCAAATGTCTTTTCTATGATCAGATCTGAGGACACATTCCAGACAGATTGGGAGCCTTCAGACCTTAAGTTAGTGAGATCTGCCCATGATTGCATCATCACTGAGGATGACTGTTATTAAGTCTAAATGGGGTCCATTAATCATTTCTTCACAAGCCTTTAACAAAATGTCCAGTATATAATGCATCATAGAGTATCAAGTTGTTTTGCGTCATGTGCAAAGCGCTTGACCCATCCACCCAAAGGCATGGCGGTTTTCAGCAGCAAGTAGTAGGAAATGGATACTAAGTAAGAAGAAAAACATGTATGCAGTATGTATAAAGTATGTAGTAAATAGTAATTTATGAATTTATTCTCAATTTAACAATAATTGCATATGCTCTATGCTTTTTCTTAATGATTTCTTTTAACCTTTCTGCCAGTTAGTTGGCCTACCATGACACGTTATGGTATGGCCCATATCTGCTTATCATTAAATTAAACATCCTAAATGTATGACATGTCCATTATCCACATCCTAGGACTGGAGCAAGGTGCAACCAACAAAGGAATGGTTGGTAGATTGAGTGGAAGATGAGAATAAGTGGGTGACTGGATCCACCACATAAGAGAGCACAGAAAGAAAACCCACTTTCATATAGTGTATGTCATCTGAGTATAGCCATGTGATCACCTTGTCCCTTCTTTTCTTTTCTTTTTTTTTTGAAGCCACCAAACATTTTCTCAAGTTGCCTCTGGGTTTAACTGAAATGATCTGTAAAAGACACAGTAGGAAAGCGAGAGGGAGCCACAGAGAGGCTTCTGGTGATAGAGGCTGATGCAGCCTTTATGGAGCTTAATATAAATCTCTATAAATATATTGCATATTTATAGAGAGATTTTTCTGTTCTATCAAAAGTATGTAACCTATCATGCCAAAAACATTGTACATACTCACTTTATACTGCTTGTTAACACAAATAATCAGCCAATCAAATGGGATAGCAGCAACTCTGTGCTCGTAGGCATGTGTATACATGGTCAAGACAACCTGCTGAAGTTAAATGAATGGGAAAGAAAGGTGATTTAGTTGACTTTGAATGTGACATGATTGTTGGCGGATCTATTGGGTTTTTTATGCACAGTCATCTCTTTACCAAATGTGGAAATTATGCTCTTGAATGTCTATACCAAAAGTATTCAGTTTTAATGATTTCTGTGTAATATGGAGTCAGGAAACCAAAATATTCACATTTAAAAAGCTGAAAAAAATCAGAAAACATATTTAAATTATTGAAAAAATATATTAAAACCAAAATTCAATTAACTGCAGCAACCCCAGATCAATGCACTGCCCCCACAGGCTTGTACAGTAGGCACTAGGCATGATGGGTGCATCACTTCATCCGCCTCTCTTCTTACCCTGATGCACCCATCACTCTGGAACAGGGTAAATCTGGACTCATCAGACCACATGACCTTCTTCCATTGCTCCAGAGTGCAATCTTTATTCTCCCTAGCAAATAGAAGCCTTTTTCCCTATTGGCCTCACTGATTAGTGGTTTTCTTAAGGCTACACAGCTGTTCAGTCCCAATCCCTTCACATTGCACGTGTGGAAATGCTCTTACTTTCACTAATAAACATAGCCCTGAGTTCTACTGTTGTTTTTCTATGATGTGATTTCACCAAATGTTTAAGTGATTGCCGATCACGATAATTCAGGATTTTTTCCAACCGCATTTCTTCCTCGAAGACGATGTTCCCCACTATCCTTCCAGTTTATAATAATGCGATGTGAATAGGTTCCCATAATACCATGCTTACTGGACCATTAACTTTTTCTTTAAAAAAAAAAAAAATAGTATTCATAATCCAGGCGCTTGACAAAAAGCCCTATTGTATGCTCAGTTACAAATATTAAAAATATGCAATTTTATGCCTCTGTTTCCAAAGTGGCTGCCTAGGAAGCCTAAACACCTGCACTGATTTGCATCATTTCTGAATACATATACATACAGATCAAACATTTACTGCTATTTGATTGGGACTAAGATGAAACATGCACCATCTTTAGAATAAAGGACACATGCTATTTAGCATGACTATGACAGACTACAACACACAAATTGCCAAAGGGTTTAGGTTTTGCTCTGTGTTTGTTTGTTTATGGGCAGCATAACTCAAAAGGACAGGATGGATTTGTAGGAAATTTTTCAGAAGTGTAGATTCAGGCCTAAAGATGATTTTGAGGAAATAGTGTAGGTTTTGGTAATCATCTAGATACAGATTTTTAAAAACAGTTGTTAACCCTGCAAGACACCTTGCAGGATAGGTGAGTTAAGAATTACTTTTAGTGGAACCAACTGAATACTTTCTCAAATTATTTTTTTATTGGTTAGTTCAGCTATTTGTGCATGTGTACTATAAATGCTGGTATGTTAAAACTGTAATGTTTCAAAAGGAGCAGAGGCCATTTGGGGAGCACATGCATAGGCAAAGGAACATGGGTAAAGTCATATTTCCATTAACACCTTAGTGCTAATAGTTTCACACATTCTTCTACTGTTGTCATGTGTATAGCTGAAGAATGTTTGCAGATTAAGAAAAATGCAAACACCTTTGACAAATGTCAAGTATGCATACATTATGTTTTGGTGATTAACACCTGCTGCAACAAACTGAGTTATACAACAATATTACCACGTTTGTCTGTTGTGTATACAGGAGCATTCATCTATTTTCTTTTGTACTGTATATGAAGGCCAGCCATAAAGTTCATGCCAGCACTAAAAGTGGTTGATTATGAGAGGGAAGGAAATAGTTTTTTGACTGTGCCTGCATATTTGTGAATTTGCCTGTTTATTGTTTGTAAACAATGAGTATGAACAGCAAGGAAAATAAAGCATTATGTTATAATCTACTATGGACAAAAAGGGGATTTCACTTCATCATGTGAGTACATTTGACTAAACAATCCTCTACAAAAAGTACTGGGCTTACTGACTTCAGTGTACGACTAACTGTGCTGAAAATAAAACCCTTATTTGTACACATTCTGACCTTGACTGGATCATGTGACAAAAACAGCCAGTCCCTCTCTCTTGCTCTCTGCTTCTTGAAAATTTACATTCAGCAGCATAGAGGTTTCCCTTTTCATTAAGGTGGAAAATGCTGAGTGTGCAATTTCCAAAAGCACTTAACATAAATGTAAAGTCAAATCTACAGACTTTCAGGCCATCTTGTATGCTTTGTGTGTCACTGTGTGGCTGAATTCCTGTTTTGAAACCTGACTGAAAACATGGTACATACATGCACTCAAAACCACATCAGCAAAGCAGCTGCCACACCTAAGCCGCCACAGTCAGACAGTAGAAACAAATGTCACCTATAATACAAAATAACTTATTTTAAAGAGGACATTCACTGGAAAATCAAATTTCTGATGTTTTTTGTGTGCCCCCGTGCCCTTCCTGTATCTAAACATCACTAAAGTGTTACAATAAACACTTCAGCCACATCTGAGAAAGAAGTACTTCTCTGTTTACCTGCGCTCGAGCAAGCGGTTTTGAAAAGTCGAGTTTAGTTACGTAACTAGCACAAACCCTCCCCCAACAGCTACAGAACATTCAACCTGTAGAAGAAGAAGAAGCACCGCGGAGCAGTCAGCTGGTAGCTGGCCAATCACAAGAGGCAGTGTTCTGGGGGCGGGCATTAGCTCAGAAACAGAGTCCCTGTTCAGAGGCTGGCAGAGAGCCGCAATAAACTGGCTTAATCTGAAGAGACTATGTGGTTTTTGACCATAAATATTATTTAATTTAACTAAGTAGACATCAGTAATCAAAGTTCAAAAAGAACATTCTTTGTAGTACTGTACAGTGTAGACTCAAGGACACACCAGAAACACCAGAAAACTTGTGTTTGGAATTAAGTGACAGGAGAATTCATGCCATAGGCTGTGTGTGAGTGCAGGCGATTACAACTACCTGCAGTAGCCAATATGCGGCTAACCACATATTTAGGACAGACAACCCAGTGAAAAATAAGACACAGAGAAGAAAAATATAGTAAAAGACTATACGGTCAAATTCAGTATCAGAAATCTTCATCTACAGATTCTAGTTAGCATTTTATTGTGGTTGTATTGAGATGTAATAGAAATGCAACAGAGTGAAGTAAACAGGGACATGTGAATGGGTTCATGTGACTGAAGTCACATCTCAACTACTTGTAAAACTCTGTCTGGGTCAGAATAATATTAAAGAGGACAGTAGAAAGACGTAGGGAGAAAAGAAAGATGGGAAAAAGAAAGAGGGGAAGGTCTAAACTCAGCCCAAATTTCATTTAGGTCACAACAATCAGGCCAGAGAATACAAGCAGATCTTTAAAGAAGTCACACACAAGACTGAGAGGGACACTGTTACCAGCGTACTCCCCCAGGCCCATTGTGAAAATATGGTTTTTACTCCCAGCAGAGACTTCAACGATGGAAAATATATTATGACATAATTAGAAATCGATGGTGCTCAGAGCGAGAGAGTACAGTCTTCTGCTCGGTGAAGTTTTGTTTTAAAAGTCTGATTGAATGGTGTCAGTTCCTTCCAATCTTCACTACTAATCCAGTCAAACGTGATCCAGTCTGATGATGACTTCAAAATTAAATTCTGTTGTGGCACTGCAGACCATAGGTCCTACTCCAAAGTAGGGATGTCCTGATCCTGATCTCAAGTACCACATTGGAACTGAGCTGGGTTTTTTTTTTAACCAGTTTTGGTCTTCATGAGGACTACTGGTCCTTACAAGGTCAGTATTTATGCTAGAAAAGGTCCTAAAGGGGTAACAAACAAAAGACCACAAACACACTTTGGTAAGGACCAAAGTAGGTGAATATTGCTGTAATTCAAGTTTAACATTGACACTCTTCAGTGTTTTTACAGAATAAAAATGCAGTGGTATCAAAGCACCTGTTTTACAAACATGCAGAAGAGCAACTGTTCCACCATTTTTGGTCACAGTTTGATGACTTGTTCACAAACACAGGTTTGGCTGAGCTAACGGGAGCTGGTGATGCCTCGGCCCTCTTTTACCACCAGCAACGCCCACGGCCTCACAGCAGCAGCACTATGGACAGATGACAGAGAAGTCTGCACTTCTCTCTCTAAACTTCAGTCTAGAATATTATTCATCTTTTGCACATTAAACAGTATTGCACATAAATGACCACCAACATAAATATGTAGGATTATAGCCTCTGACTCATTTGCTTTACTGTCAGTGAACATTTTGTATAAAATTATGTACTGTGCCACTCATTTAGGCAAATACAAGAATTTGGATCAAGACTCAGGACTGTATTGGCAGATAGTCAATTGGTGATGAAAAGCTGAGGAAGACCTCTGTAAAGTGCCTTAAGAAAAGATAATTTATTTTATTTCATAAAAATAAAAAAGCACTTTCTTTTTGAACTCAAACAAATTAGGAATCCTTCAGAAAACTGCCCGTCAGAGTGAAGCTGTAAGCTATAGTTTGCTTATTAGCACAGCACATTTAGGCTTTCATATTGATTTTTAGAATTTTATTGATTATGCCCTGAGAGGATGAGTCATAATTTATTAAAATTATTGCCTCACATCTCCTCCTACTCCCCAGGATCCCTAAAGTATTCTTGGTTGGCTCTAAAGTTAAAGCTGATAAGGTGCCTGCAAACACCCTTATCTCTTCATTTAATCTTAGAAATCCAGTTTATAAATATGTTTTTCAGTGGTTGCAGTAATTAATTCATATTATTAATTTTTAGTTTTGATGATTTAGTCTTGTGGTTCTGAATTTAAGGAAGTTTAATTTTATCTTTATGTAGATTTATCTTTAATATTCTGACAATATTGAGGTTGTGTTGTCACTACTGTCAGAAAAGCACCGAAACCACAGTTCCAAAGGTTAGTCAGTAATTTCAATCATTCTGCAGGTACTGGGGTGATCAATATGCCAA
This sequence comes from Brachirus orientalis, assembly GCA_016785285.1. Taxonomy (NCBI): domain Eukaryota; kingdom Metazoa; phylum Chordata; class Actinopteri; order Pleuronectiformes; family Soleidae; genus Brachirus; species Brachirus orientalis. The sequence goes on from JAFBJR010000172.1 coordinate 6,081,680, forward strand.
CAACACTACATGAAAAAGTCCCTGTTGCTTTGCTCTTCTGGTCCTGCTGAACATTAAAACTAAAATTCATTCTCTAGTCGATGATAAGCTTTTCAAGTTCAACCTACCTTTTTCAAACAAGTAAAACTTTAAAGCTAAAAGTACACAAGGCTAATAACTTGAGCAAAGAAATCTATCCAGCTGCACAGTGAAAGGAGGACAAATCCAGCCTGTTTGTCTTGTAATCAGTCAATTCATCAACACTGACCTCCAATGAAATGAGCTCTGCTAGCCTCATTTCAAGGAAGACAACTCAGGCCATCAGTACAGGCCAGGACATAACCCTTATCGTCACTAATAGCAGTTGCCTCCTCAAGGACTTTGCCATCCATCATCCAGAGGATGTTTGCCTATTAGTTGTGCTGTTTGGCTTTTATAGTGGTCATTAGCAGATGCATTTAGGCTTATTTTCACCACAGTGAAATGCTAGAAAGTTACATTACATTCACCTGAGTTTGACAGGGCCCAAAAGAATGATCTTGATGGCAGCAACAGATCATCACTAAGTATGATAAGTGATAGGTATTTATAGAAAACTGCATGTCATACTATCACTTTAAAAGGCACAGCCTCCATTGTTTAACTATGGATAGATCATGATCTGAAAGCATTTCCTGTCCTAATAGACTTGCTGCAAATTGATGATTAATTTTAGTGAAAAAAAATCAGAAGATTTTAAAACTATATTGTTCTACACTCTGCAATGTAATTCTTCAGAATCAGCACAGCTTCATTTGCAAATTTTCGATCACATTATCTTTTTTTATGTGTAACAAACCTTAAATTGCAATATAGACAAAGAGTGACGTACACAAGTGATAGGTTTGATATCACATTATCTTAAATGTGTAGTGCCCACCTTTATTTCAAGCTGACAGACGCTGCAGACACAGAATGCCAAATCAATCCTTCATTGGTACAAAGGGAATATTTGAGCAAACCTGTTCAATATTTAAACCTCTACAACACCATAAACTCTACCTGAGATTAAGGGAGAACAATAAATGTCTAGAACCTAACTTTAATTTTCACTAAAACTAAAATTGCCACAGTGATTTCAACATTGCACATTTTATGACTATACTTTGAGTAACTGTTCAGCCTGATCCCTGAATCCCCGGTGTCGACTCACATCATGAGCTGGTGACATCGTCTAAATCCAAATGACATGTGTTTTGTGTAAAGACTGACATATTCCTGTATGTGAGCGATGCTTTTGTGCTCCAACCAGCGTGCTACTGTGTGCCAGGCGCAGGCCCATAACCACGTGATGCAACAACAATGATGGTAACAACAATAACAGGGTTCCCTGTCGGCCATTATGGCTTTGACTTTGACATACTTATTGAAAGAACAGGGCACAGACATGCAGCACAGCATCTTTTGAATAGTCTGATGCACCTTTTACACAACCTATAACCCAGAACAATCTAATTTACATGTACTGCATGCACATATTTCCCTGCTGCAAATAAAAGGTCAACTTAAACTCACCTGGTCTCAATGTTCTCCAAGTGAATAAATATACTTCAATTTAGCACTCGGAAAGTAGATAATGGCCCTGTTCAGACCTGTATTAACAATCATTCTCTGTGAGTGAGACAACATGTGGATGGCCTTAAGTATGACTGTTCACACCTGACATTCAAATACATCCTGAATGAGTCTCCTGTGACCATATATGATCAGAGCTGGTGTTCCTGCCCTGTATTCAAAGTACACACTCATGTCATGACTGTTTAGATGTGTCTATGTGTGTGTGTCAGTGTGTATCTGCATGAGTGACAGAGAGAGAGAAAAGAAAGACAAGAGGAGCTCAGGTGACTCCACTCGTGATGAAGTTTATACATTAGAAAAAAGAATTCGTAAAGTGATTGGTGCTAATATGCTAATTCTTCTACATTATATATGTATTATTTTATGTTTACTTTTTATTTTATGCTACTGGTGTTTATGATGTTGGTTTTTATGATGTAATTTTCCTTCTTTTATGTTTGCACCTTGTATATCTGGTGCTGTATGCTAATGAATTGAGCCTTTGGGCTTAAGACAAATTAACCAATGAGGACAATAAAGTATATCTATCGATCCATCCACTGTGGTGGTGGCTGCAAATAAATTAATGCTGATCAGCGTAAGGAAATGAATTTGCCCTGGATAACACAAAGACAGGTGGTGGTCACTAATGCGTCCTGAGGATGGCTTACCGCACAGCACAAAGACAAAAAATCGAGATATGATATATGAAACCAGGCTCAATTTAGCTCGGTTTCATATCTCCATGTCAACTGCTGAGCCAGCTCTTTTATCGATTAATGGGTTTGAGGGTACAGACTTATCTGATTTCAGCCTCTTAAATGTGAAAATGTCCTGGTTTATTTTCTTCAACTAAATATTTTTAGTTTGTGGACAAAACAAGACATTTTAGGATGTAACTGTGAGGTGTGGGAAGACATAGATGAACAAAAAGAAATTGAAAAAAAAATAAAATATTAGTTACTTGCGGCCTCACTCCAAATAACCCTTTGTTAACTATTATAACCCGGACAAGTATTTAATGGTTTAGTCACCAAGAACAAGTGTGCATTCCTGCAGGTGTAAACTTGGTTTAATTTTGAAAATGAAACCAAGTTCTGTCTGAGTAAATATTTAGGCTCTTATTAAAAATCTAAATCCATATAGACACATAAGTGAATTCTAATCACAAGACCATTTTAACAAACACTGGTCATGCATGTGCCAGTGTAAAACAGAAACAAACTATGCAGTAAATACTACAGTAAATAGTATAAAGGCAGAAAGTAAGATCTAGGTTCTTTGCTTAAAACTGATGACAAAGTGTAATTAAAGATAAACTGATAAGAGCAAGGGAAGAAGCTAACAGTGGTCCGTACAGTTCCAAAAAGCCCCTGTTTCTGTCTTTCCTTGCTGAAGCTACATCCGCACTATTGCTTTCACATTGCTTTTGATACATTTACCTCCAGGGTCCTAAGGACTCCAGAGTTTTCCAATGACTAAAACTGATAAATATGGAAAAGCTGCTCAACCTGTTATAATTTGAATAGTAGTTTGTGGAGTAGATGGACACCAAATGCAAATATGAAAAAGTAATGCCATTTAAAACTAAAATATATAAAAAGTGGATGCCAGACTGTCTTACAAATAAGGACGCTATGTACTAGGAACAGCGTGCTGCATATCTTTTAGCACTTGATTAAACAAACACAAACAGCTCCTTTCTGTGTTGTCAAGTAAAAATAGTACCAGCTGGTATACTATGAGTATGCTCTGTTGAAGATCTCTTCTTCTACTTCTTCAGTAATCCCGTTGGAATTTCAGTGCTTTCAAAATCTGCTAAAATTGTCACAATACAATACTAAAGTTATATTTCTTAACTGCCAGACATACAGAATATTTGTGTTGCTTTACTAACAAAGCTACACTGGATGGAAATGTCATTCTTGTTTAGCCTGTGGATACAAAGCACTTGTGGACTTTTTTATTGTCTGTAAGAGCCTGAAGCAATCACTTGCTCTAAATTCAGCCATATAATGCAAATATTGTATAACTAGCATTTGCATGTCTGTAAGGAATATACTGCTTTTAGCAGGATTCATGCTGGAGTGGACTAGAGAATACATTTAAACAAAGGTGTGTCCAAAAACTACAGGTAAACAAACAGCTTTCACTAAAGCATCCATACACATCCTGGGTGGATCTGACAATGACTGCAGCATTTTTCACGTTTGCTGGACAATCTGTGCTTGTACATGAGATGTGAATACTGTACTCACGTCGCACTTGAAAAATTAATGATTTGAACATTTGAACATTCATGGGATATTTGACTGTAAAAACCACAGAGTATGTTTGCAAAGATGTGGCTTTGGTGGCAGAGTTAATAGATCATGCACATGTGAAGATCTTTTCCCAGGTTCAGACAGATTTGACTCGCAACTATGTCATATGATGGTTCTATTGGCACACGTGCTAAAAAGAAGCTGATTGGACAGTGTTATGCAAGTTCACACTAAATAAAAAAACTACTTAAATATCGCTAAATACACAAGAAAATGAACTATTTCATATTCATTGTTCATTATGTTTAAGTTTACAGTTCCAAAAATTAACTAGTTCACATTCACTTGTTCCATTTTTTCTAATAAAAGGACACATTAAATAAAACCTCCTCATTTATTTCACCACAGACCCCAACAAATCAAAGAAAGAAGGCAGGAGAGATGATGCTGAAAATACGCTACGAACGCAGTCCTGATTTGATACCAGAAGCAGAATTTTTAATTTTAAGAGATGGGGGCAACTCTAGTCATAAAATATGAGCAGGTTTCACAGTCTTATTAGTGAATGTCATGTTCACGTTTGCAACTTTTAAACAGAGTTCTTCAGTTTGAGGTGCATAACAAAATATGAATGACATTCACTGAATGTGTTCATGCACAACACTGTCTATGGACACACATTCAGGCAGTGGTCCTGGAGGTAGCACCTGTTATGATACCAGAATTAATAGGAATCAACAAGACAAGCCATCTTCGACCTGACATATAGCGAAGGGCTAAGAATAACTGGACAAATTGGCTACTTGGAATGGCTTCAGAAAATGCTACGGTTACACTGGGTTGGCGTGATGGCACGACTGCAGTGCAGTCCCAAATCTCTCTTGCTCTTCCACTGTAAGTTCTGTGTCATGCATCCATCTGCTCCAGTCTCTCTTTTTCTGCCTGGGTCAGTGCAGTGTTACATTCTGCTCGAATCAAGACCCTCTCTCACATCCCTGGCTGTGCTCCTGCTGTCTCTAATAATCCAGTCTCTCCATGTTCTGTCATACAACAGCAGCTTTCTGTCGGCCCTGAACATTCTCACCCTGTCCTGTCTCCATCTCACCCTCTGCCTTTCTCATCCTGTTTTCCCACACTCATGCTCTCTCCTTCTTCTCATTCTACCCACACACTCATTCAGTATTCATATTAGAGAGCAGCTATGAGATCCAGTGTGTGCATCTGCACCATTTTCAGTGCAGAGGGAACCTACATTTTCTCCACTCACCCTCCTCTCCCTCCTCGTTTTTCTTATCTTCCAAATCCAGATTCTGGTTTTGGTTTCATGTTGCTCATCTTTTTTTAGAATGAAAGCCATGTGCCACTCACTCCTACTCTCCCTCTGCCTCTTTCTCCATCTTTTTCTCCCACTGCCACCCCCTCAATTCCTTTCACCTCTTCCCACTCTAATTTCTCTTCTTTCAGTCCATGTGATAGTATGTGCACTGCAGTTTCCATGTGAGTGGGTGCGTGTGTACATGAACGTTTTTTTTGGTGTGTGCTAAGGAGACAACATACTGTGTGTGTTCTGCCAACCTGTCTCGCTGTCACAATGCATCATGGATGGATGGATCTGTTTGTCATACGGTATCTGATTAGATGGGCAGTTTTGCCAATGCAGCACACCACTGTATGAGTGCATACTGTAATATTTTAAATTTCATTGTATTTTGACAGAAGAGGAACTTAACAGCACATCATTACTTCTATCTTAATCCTTGTCCTTAAGTAGCAATCAAAAATATCATCATAAAACATATTTTAATTGCTTCATTATGCCTTGTATTTAATATTCATAATTATAACCAGTCTGATTGATATGGACTCCATATACAGTACACATCCATTTACTGTATGAAAGTGTTATCTATACAAGCATTAGCATGACAAATAAGCTACAATTTAATCATTAAAGAAGCAACATGTAAACACAACAAATTGCTACACTTGTTCCATCGTTACTGCTGTCATGATAGTAACCATTTTACTTTTCTGCTACTTCATCCAAAAACAGTTTTTCTTTACTACTTGTGATGATGCAAACAGCAGAAATAGACTCTACTTAATTATTTTGAATTAACAAGTCTGCAGAGGCAATGAATACCAGTCGCTTTACACAAGCAGAGGTGACGTGAGAAACTCATACACCGAGGGAGAAAACAAAGCAAACATTTCAAACTGCAACAACTCACTAGAGAGAAACTTGGATTCCACAAGGACTGAAGTCTACAGAGGAACAAGAGAACAAGGTGTAAACACTGGACTTGAATGGATGCCTTTGTTTGCCACACATTTAATTCAACTTGATCTCAGAAAAGAAACCTGTCCATATTAAACTTAAGGCAAGTTAATTTTACATTAAAACCTAATAGTTATTGATGTACAACAGTGTTTACATATTGTAGAAATTAATATAAGCCATTTATTTTCCAACTACAGTTTAGATATTGAAGGCTAAAGACATAAATGGACTGATTGTATTTTAATATCCCTTGAATAAATGATCAAATTGATCAACATGTAAATCTGCATTATCTATAGTCTTAATGCAGGAGGCCACAAACCGTGCAGAAATTAATATAAGAGGAATCAAGTTCATATCTGTGTGTCATACATGCCTCAGTGCTTGGGCAAATAAACTAATCTTAGCAAATAAAGTACACTTTAGTTCTCTTTCCCTAAACTGATCTCAATTCTCAAAGCCTTAAAGGTCTTTATTATCCTGGAAGGACAACTCAACATCTCAACCCAAAGCCAAACAATGTTCTTGTTGGCAGCTGGAGGTTGTAGGACATGTGGGATCAGTGAAAGACTCTCAGTGTGATAAACAGGTGTGACATTCCCCTTATTGTCACCAGGTCTTGGTTTAAAAGGGAGGCATGTTATCAAGTACCTATCCAAAAACACAGTCTGGATACGAGCAGGACAATGTAATGTGTGCCTGTGCATCTGAGTCAGGTTAGACTGGACATGACATGCTGACTGATCAATGACCAAGTAATCAGAAACACAAGCCAACACAAACACTGTTAATAAGGTCGATAAGCTGGGCTAAGAAACCCTCACATCACTTTGCAGCCTTGTAAGTGCCATTTGTCAGTGTATATGATATTTCAAAACTTAAATTGTCTTTAACTTAACAGACAAATTTATTTTATCCTTTATTTAGACAGGAAGGTCCAATTGAGATACAGGGACCTTCCAGGGAGTCCTGGTCAAGATATCAGCACAAATAGTACAGTTACAGAGACAACAATTCAGACGTAAAACTCACAAGAGAATATAGAAACTAAAAAGTATGTAGCTAAAAGAAAGTCAAGAGAGACATAATAAAGTGTAGAAGTTTCTTTCATAACGGTGCATAAAACACCTTTGAAGGTGTTTAAAGAAGTCAGTGTCTCTAGTGAAATTATGTTTTGCAGCTCATTCCATGTCCATGACGCATAAAAGGAAAAAGCAATTTTACCAAATTCTGGGTTCATTCTAAGAACATTTAGAAAAATGCGATATGATAATAAGGCCTTGATAGTAAAAACCAACATATGCATTTTCCTCCTCTCATTAAGAGGCAACTAACCAACAGATTCATACCAAACACAATGGGGAGTGTGTGAGCCAGCATTTGTTACAAAGCATATTGCAGCATGATATACAGAGTACAGTTTCTGAAGAAGAGATGAAGCTGTATGCATATAAATCACATCATCATAATCTAACACAGATAAGAATGAGCTCTGTGCAATTCTCTTTCTTGCCTCTCGGGGAAAATATTTCTTGATTGTCAATATGTTCATTAAGAGACGACTTTACATCACAACATATGCTTAGATATTCCTAGGAGGTGACTATTTCTTTCCATGAGCCATCCAGGCTTAAAAAAAGAGAAATCAGCTGTATTGGAGCCAGAGGTCATGTTTTTTGTTTTTTCTTGAATTCAAAGTCAATTTTAAACTTACCAATGAGTGCTGCATATATGATTAAATCCGACAGTTTAATAATAACTAATGATACACTCAGTACAGTTTTGTAAGTGCATCTATGTGCAATGCATTTTTCTATCACTCATGTTTTATACCCATTCAGATGCTGCTGGCACAGGTGACAGGAGCAACATGGGATTAAGCATCTTGCCCAAGGACACGTCTACATGTAGACTAGCTGTTGGTTACACTGTTCTTAGCTAGCTTGCTCTAGCACTAGCCCGAGGCGAGTTGTCATAGGTTGTTTACTCACGCGAGTGTTGATTGTAAACACTACTGTTCCAGGGACACAAGTCGCAGCAATAATTCAACTATGTTACCAGCTCTCCACAAAAGACAAAAGATAGACACAACCGCAAGTAATCAGTGTTACTCTTAGGTATCTGTCATTACACTGCTGTAATATGAAATAAGTTTTGCCCATTAAAAAAAAGAAATCATGTAGTGGTGGGTGCAAATAAATTAACATATGAGTGCTGATAGTGTAAAAAAATTAATAAAAATAAATAAACTGAAACTGCTGAGCATCAACTGAGGAAATGATCTCAGAGGATGGATTGTGTTCATACACAATTAGAAACGTGGCCACATCCTCATTCTCACACCACTTCTCAGTGTGGTTTCTGTGTTCAGATTAGAGGTTGCATTCAGGATTAATGGGGAGCGTTCAGACCTGTACTTTGCACAATCTGCCCAATAATCGGATCACTCACTATGAATGTTATGGTGGAACAAACTCCCAGAAGAGTGCAGATCTACTACATCAATTCATTCTTTTAATTCTAGCCTGAAAACCTACCTGTTTGCCACTGCATTTAAATAGAAATTAAATCATCATATCTTCTGCATCTCAGCCGCAACTGCAACTTTTAGTCTTTTAAGCTTTTTTCTCTTTCTTTTGCCTCTCTATTTAAATGGTTTAAATGTCTTACTATGTCTATTATATCTGTAATGATGCTGCTGTATTTTTCTTTTTTATTGTAAAGCACTTTGAAATACTTTGATGTTGAAATGTGCTACATAAATTAAATTGCCTTGCCTTGCCTTGCCTTGCCTTGCATTTCAGTTATAATTGAAGGAGCCTTCCAACTCGGAAAGTTGGAGCAACCCCACCAACCCTGACACAGGATTCCAAGATGGCTGCCATATGCACAAACACTGCTAACTTAAAGTTTATCGCAATTCTGTCTTCCAGGTTCCAATGTAAATGGAAGACACCATTAATACCTGAGGGGGGGGTAATTTTAAAGCTACACAGTGCTATAACTATTACAACATCATCTTACAACACACTGAATATAGTATGACGGTGGTGTGAACTTGTTACCTCAATAGTTTTACCATGAGATTTTTAAATTGTTCCATCCCTGCTAAGGAAAACTTTGTTTTACACAACTTAAGGCATGTCAAATTGCATTTTTATATTTTGAGCTAAAATGTTACATGAAACAGGCCATCAAATGCTGAACTTTGCCAAATAAACTTTTGGATTAAATAATAAGGCTGAGCAGCATTTATCAAGTATCTGAGAACAAAACTGTGTACGTTTACATGACTAAGTGATAACAGGCAAATTGATTAAGTCTTCCTGTGACCATTATTTTAAAAAGGCAAAGGTGTTCCCCACAAATCAGCCAAGCGATTAATCTGTCTGTCTGTGACAGGTGCCAGGGTTCGCTGCAGGTCCGGGTGCTGCGATGTGCAACAGCATCTAAACATGTGATTCCAAAGTCGATCATCAACAGCGGCGGCACTTTATGGTCTCATCTGGTTTAATGAGGACAGATGCTGCTTATAAGTGGTGTCCTGCGGGCCTGGATAATGGAGATGTGGCCTAAGAAATGAGTCTCCAACATCACAGAAGCCTGAACTAGACACAAAAAAAGCCGGGTCACAGTGTCCGAACAGCGGCGGGATGACCCCCCCCCCCCCCCCCCCCCCCCCCCCCCCCCCCTCCCTCTCTGTGTGAGTGTAGCTAAAGGTATTTCATGAGTGAGTCTGCCGCTGGTGCTGCTCACCTGTGTTTTGACGATGCCTTGACAAGACCCACTGCATCGGTTCCACTCGCTTTCCCATATCCTTCCCACTGCCGAGCCGCCTCAGCCTCGCTCTGCCTGACACGGACTCCGGGTGGTGGAGGGTGTACTCATAAATGTCTCACCGTTTTAATTATAACAAGCGAACATAAAGACGTCATTACAACAGCAGGCTGGATGAATGGACTCGTGAAGCCGGAGCCTACTCGGTGTCATGCAGTCTCGGGGCGCAATTAACGACACGGTTGTTTAATCAAACCGCGGACAGCTCGCTTCTCTTTTAACTGCAACACCTCGTCAGCCGTGTCCCTTCAGTGGTTGCGGGACATTTTCACGTCTCTTCGTCGGAGCCCGACATGTTTTTTTTTATCCACGGGAGATAATATTCCCTCGGGTCGGTTTTCGGATGTGCTCGTTTGGTCAGTAGTAGCTTGAGTGTGCCGCCAGCCGGACAACTCCCGAAACCCAGCACGAAGAGCAGCAGCAAAACGGCTGTAGCATTTCACGGGAATCCGGCCCCTCCCCTCGGACAGTATTCCTACAGGGAAAGAAAACGTACAAATGATTGGTATCCTTCCGTGTTTGGCTGCTTAAATCCTGTTTGACATACGTAGACCTAGTAGGTTTTCGTAAATTGAAGACCGCGGACACGTCTTACGGGAAAAGAGCGCCACTGGTGGTTCGTGAATGCCAAGGAATCACGTTCAGAGAGAGAGTGGTGTTTGTCGAGAGGCTGCTGCTGCCGCTCCCTTTTCTGGAGCCAACCAGAGATAAACCCAGAGGCTGTGGGCAGTGGCATGCGTTTTGTTAAGTTAAGATATGCCCTGCTCATTTTATTCAGCGCTTAAATGTTGTTAAACGCAGCATTAACCTTTCTGAACAGAAACAATATTTGATTGAGCCGTTTGGTGTCACCGTGCACGCGCTGTTTGGTATTTACCCAAAGGAACGCGCGTTACCACAGCAACGAATCGAAACACACAGTTGTGCGGAAAAGAGAAATGGACTTTACGGAACTTCTTGTACAAAAATGTCTATATACCAATTCCAAAAAGTTATGTGGTTCGTGTGTTCACACCATCACTTATTTTAGCCTTAAAAATGTCAGTCATTTGCAAATGCAAAAAAGAATAAATAATACAATTTGATAAAAATGTATAGAGATACAAATATAAGCGATATTTTAATCTATTTAGATAGATATGTGTTACAGCAGCATAGTATCAAACACTACAAACGATTAGAATATAAAGTAGAGAAAAATATGAGAGTTGAGCTATCATAGTAAAGTAGAACAAAAGATGGAAATACAAGCACATAAAAATATAGTAATAAAACAAAACAAAAAATATGCACACTCACCACAGCTTTACAGGGAAAGTGTTAGAAAGTATGTCAAGGGTTCCCCTGAGATAAGTCATAAGTGGGATAAGTGCTGCCCACCGCTCCTGTGCACTGTTTGTGTGTGTTGACGACTATTGTGTAATAAGGATTAGTAAAATGCAGAGCTTGAATTTGCTATCACAAATAGGTGTATGCGCGAAAATAACGAATTCTAATGTATGCATTCACAGTACAAGCAGTTTGTGCAGGCATTTGTATGTTACATTAATTTCACTTACATGATAAAGTGCAGTGGCACAGGATAATTGCACGAATGTTTTCCACCTTTTAATACTAATCGCCAGAAGGTAGGGACTGTGCAAAAATACAGATGAATGGTGCATAGCTGCTCCTACTATACGCCACTGTACGGCGCCATCTTGCAATGCTCCATGCATTTGATTTGATTTGATTTGATTTGTTTGACTTTTACTTCTTAACAGCAGGAGAGGAAAAGAAACATTTTCTTTGTATCCAGCCCGCGAGACTTGATGTTTGCATTTTCGAGCACCTCCTTAACATGTTTAGGTCTGGGACGATTTGTAAATCCTTTGTTTTAATTAACCGGGACTTTACCGATTACTATCTTGGCATGCTGCGTGTTTCTTTGGCTGGACGAACACTGGGCGTGGCTCAGTGTCGCGTCAGAGAATGTGTGTGTGTGTTGTCTTTTAGGAACTTTTTCTGTCATAAACACTGATCTTGTCAGGACCAGTAGTCCTCATGATGACCACAACCTGGTCCTAATGTGGCAGAACCTCATTTGTGAGGTAATGGTTAGTTTAGAGCCGAGCTTTGAATTATGGTTAAGTTCAGTTTAGGGTTACGTGTGTGTGTGTGTGTGTGTGTGTGTGTGTGTGTGTGTGTGTGTGTGTGTATGTGTGTGTGTGAGAGAGAGACATCTTGTCATAAAAAATGCAGGCAAACAAGTACAAGCAGATTTGTTTTTTAAAGGTATTGAAAAAAGACCAAATCAGTTTCTACCACCAAGACTGCTGACCTCTGGCCCTGTGGGTCATTAGGCAGGACATCTTCAGGCTTAAAATAGATTCAGGGCTGTCTGTAAACTCCAACAGGTTTCACTTTATTAAAAATGTGTTAAGGTGAATAAAGATTGCAATATGACAAACATTGTCATGTTATGAATTCTTGTACTGTAACACCGTCAATTAATTAACCAGTTTGATTTGACAGGGGCAGTTTTGCAGGTTGATTTGAAAAGATCAGAGAGCAACGTGATGCATTTTCAATGACTGTAAATGTATCCAGCCATATTGTGTATAAAGTAATGGTATAAAGTGCTTTCATCAGATTACTTCAAGACAAGTCAAGCCACTTTATTTGTACCTGTGGGTAGATTTGTTTTGCAGTCATAAGTCAGAGGTATCCTTTTCACAAACATCCTACAGGCATGTTGCCATCATAATGTCATTAAAATGGTCTGTCTACTATTTAAGTCTGTGTGAGTGCATTCTTATGTGTTGTCAGTGACTGGTGATGTTTCTCTGACATGCTTGTCAGGTATTCATGTTCATGCTGGATCAGGTCCAGATTTCTCGGAAAAGGCAGGTATAAGAAATGAATGAATGTCTGGTGAGAGAGAGAGACTGCAAATGCACAAAAGCAAACAAAATGTGATGATATGAATCGTGTTGGTAGTGGGGAATCCCAGAAAGCAGACTCTCCGGTCAAAAGCTCACGGGTTACTAGAGTTTATTAATAAACAGAAAACAAAAACCAAGCCAATTAATCAACAAAAAACGCGGAGACTCGAGCTGGCTTGCCGGGCGGAGACCTCCGGGAGGTGGACTAGAAAAGAGAGGGAAAAAAGTCATGAGAGAACGCCGTGGGAAAAACAAAAATCGACTACAAACTATGTTGGCGAGAGAACAACGTGTGTGAAGACTGCATGTTACCACGGTACTTGACTAGACGCGCTGACACCTGCCGTTGCCCACACCAGGGTATAAAAAGGACCTGGATAATCAAGGAAATGGGTTGCAGGTGCGTGAGAGGAGGTTCCACCGAGCAGAACAGTCAAGTCACCTAAGGGGGAAAGCACACTAACAGGAAGCAAACAGTGGTAACAAAATAAAAGACAGGAAGCACGGAAGCCGAACCCTGACACAAAAGCTACTAATGCAGGTACCCACAATATGTGTACATTCAGTCAAATTACATTAATAAATTACAAGATTAGCTGTAATCCCCATACAGTGCACATTGTTTAGACATATAGCACATACAGTATATCATGTATTGCAGTTATTAATGTCTTTACAGCAGCTCAGCTCTTCCATTCTCCTTCTGCTCTGACAAACATACTGGTATTATGTATAAAAGGGGGTGCAATTCTTTCACTTACTGTTAACAATATAACAAGCAGATTCAAATCCAAAAGGGGACAGTTGGCAATTTAATCTGAGCACCTGTTATACAGGAAATTAAATATGACTGAGCCAAAAGCAGTTAGAATATCAAGTTTTTCAAGATACATTTTAAAATATTGAATTGATAATGTTCTGTATCTGAGATAGTCAAATACCTTCTTTTGTCTCACTAATGTAACCATTATTGCAGCCAGAGAACTGGACTGAGAATGTTTACAAAAAAAGAGTCTACAACTCACGACACCAAAAATAACATACCCCTATTGTAAGGAGCAGATGGTACATCCCAGTCTCTCCTCATCCCTCCTCCTTCTAGTGTCCTCCATCTCTTTGCTTTCCCTCATTTTGCTATAATAAGGACACAGTGACTTCATGAGACTGTTGTGGCTCCTCCTCCATCTGTTACTCTTGTAATCTCTGAAGAGGCTGTTGGAAAGGTATGCTCAGTCCATATTTCCTCTCATTAAATCACTGCATGATTTAAAAGGAATTATATTTGTTGATATGTGTCCAGCCAACATTTTGGAACATGCAAGCAGCTGTCATGCATTCATTCCATTTTAGAAGTGTTTATTTCCCCACATTCTATTTTCCTCACATGCCTTTTCCCTGATTTCCTTTATTGCAGCCACTGCAGTCCTTCCTTCTCTCCTCCATCTTGTTCTCCATTTATAGCATCTATGACTCATTCACTTTTAAGTGTTAGAGCCGAGAGGAAGACTGCAAGACAGTAAATCTTTGCGATTGCATTCAGAATAGGTCTTATACAGTTCAAAGAAACAGATATTCAGTCCTTGACTATGAGTCAGCTCTGCAGCTGCAGGACCATGCCCCTTTCCTCCCTTAAAAAACAGCTTGTAAAAAGTCTCGACACAGGAAGCTGCTGTTACAGTGTGTCAGATACTGTTATGGAATACCGTACATGTATCGTCAACTTGTTGGACAAAGAAGTGAATTCAGACCTTTACGTCTTGAATTACAAAGATTGTGTCTCAGCAGCTGAAACAAAAATAAACAATTCACTGTCCCTCTGAACATCGGAGTGCTCTCATCAATGTCATCATTTTCCAAGGTCACATTTAAGGCCCCAACTGCCACATGAACACACCCCTGCTGTACTGGGGATATTTAGGGCTTTCTCATTCAGTATGCCTTTACAGATAATGTCTGAGCCTAATTTAGAAGCATAATCTGGCTGTCTTGATTTGCTGTTTGTCCCCCAGAGAAGAAGCGCAGACCTGATCGTGTATAAAGACCACTCCTGACCAGACCACACCTCTGTCCACGAGTCCATGGAAGCCAAGGCCAAGTCCGGGACTCCAGGGAGGATAAATTAAAGCATCAATACTGATTGGTTCATAGACTACCATGGTGTACACTTGAGGACAAAATTATTAGCCCCCATGAAAATGTCATTGTTTTAAAAGTATTTCCCACGTGCTGTTAAACAGAGCAAATCATTTTTAACACAGTTTTTTTCAAACATCCTAGTTTTATTTTGGATACTTCCATTATTTGACTTTGCACACAGAAATTAAAATATTCCACAAAAATCAAATACTACCAGGGTCAAAATCATTAGCCCTCTTAAGAACTGACATTTTAATTGAGCCATGGCACAAACCACTGTTGTGTAATGAGGTGCTTAACTTTGTAATGCTCAAAAGTTTTAAAATCAAGTTAAAACTGAGTGTTATCTCCCAACTTACACACAGTATAAAATCTTCAGTAAGGGTTTGAGCTGTCACTTGAGAAAGCATTATGCCAAAAACAAAAGAAATCAGTTTAGACTTGAGAAAAATGATTGTTGATGCTCATAAAGCAGGAGAAGGATATACAAACTTATCGCAGCGTTTCCAAGTGTCAAGAACTGGAGTGAGAAACATCATCAAGAAATTCAAAGAGAGCCACACAATACAGAACAAGCCTGGCAGAGGTAGGAAGCGAAAGATTTCAAAGACTCTGGAAAGAAAACTGGTTAGAGATGTGTCTAAAGACCCCAGAACAACTACCAATACATTAGTGAATGACTTAGCCAAGTCAGGAATTGTAGTATCAAAGAAGACAGTTACTCGAGCTCTGCACAGAAATGGACTGTGGGGATGCAGACCAAGAAGAACTCCACTTCTGCAGAAGAGACACCTACAAGTGTATGGAAAATCCTATATCTAACTATGATCTCAATATATTAACATCAACATGTCTGTATTTTTGATCTTAAACATATTTTGCATAGCTCATATGCAGAAGCTCACGTACAGTGGAAGTCTTCTCTCTTCACCTTGCAACCAGAAATCATTTTCATTGTAGCTGACAGGAAACACAAGTGTCTGCCTTGTAGAACTGCTGACCTCCCTTGCCTTTGCAGGGATGCAAACTTCCACTTTTTCTGTACGTAAATGCTTCTTCCTGTGCAGCTATATTTGTCTATAAGTAAACCCATTCCTTCTGCAGAATAAAACCACAAAGACAAACTTGGTGGGCTCTCAAGGTCCTTTTTTATACTTCTTTTTATTCTCCCTGGGGCACAGGAAATTTCCACAACAAATTGGTGTCAGAAGTGGGATCACCTGGAAGTCTGTGGCTGCCCTGCGGCAGTGGCGGCGGAAGGGACATCGGACCTCTACCTTGACACAAAGAAAGTCAGAGACGAGAGGCCTGACGCCAGTGAGGACATCAGCTGACTCCATGGCGATCTCCGAACAGGAACAATTTCCTAAACCCGGGTGAGAAGTTGAAGTTCTAATTTCTTGAATTATAAAATATAATTAAATTGGATTTTGATAAATAACACTGAATTTAAAGAGAACTTTGTTCAATGCTCAGACCTTTTTTTCACTGAGTGTATCAAAACTGTCAAAGGAAAAAGAAAAAAGTGTGCCAGTAAAATGGTTAGAAAAAAGGGGAAAAAAATGAATGTTGTTTAAAAATGTGGGAAGAAGAAGCTGATCTCAGAGAACGTAAGAAATTGCAAGTTGTAATGACAGCAAACACACACAAAGGGAAGTGATACACACACTTCCAGTCTCTATCCTTCTGTTTCAGGGTTTGGCGGACCACTCCACAACGCCGCTCCACCCCCTCCCTATGTGCAAAAGAACAACGAGGATGTCAACACCCAATCTGCCCAACAGAATCCACCTCCACGTCCACACACCCCGATGACACCACGTCAGCCTCCAAGGCTTGTGTACTGAGGTGAGGGACAAAGTTCAGATCACCTGCGTGGGCCTTGGTGATGGTGCACGTCTGGAAGAAGTCCTCCAACATGCCAGACACGCAGAAAAATGCTGCAGTGAACCTGCTGAAAAGGCTGACAAGAAACAAAAGCAAACACAGACGAAAGCCCAGCTCACTATGCTGCAAGCTGTGTCGCAAATGACACAACCACAACGCCGAGCCCCTCCTCATTTCTACACATCTCAACTTGGCAAAGGCATAGGCTGTGGCGGCTCATGACTGGTGGGACTGCCAGTAGACAGAGACACGTGCTTCA
The DNA here is from genome assembly GCA_016785285.1 of Brachirus orientalis. Taxonomy (NCBI): domain Eukaryota; kingdom Metazoa; phylum Chordata; class Actinopteri; order Pleuronectiformes; family Soleidae; genus Brachirus; species Brachirus orientalis. The sequence continues at coordinate 6,098,843 of JAFBJR010000172.1, forward strand.
GCTGTGGAAACAAGGGTCACTGATCATGTGACTGTCCTTGCAAAGCACAACAGCCTGCGGGACAAGGCCAATGGCGAGGTGACATCAACTGGTCAGAGAGAGTTGACATCCACTGGTTTCAGACTGACTGAGAGAGAGGAGGGTGTGGACCGTGCGGAGGGGAGATGGCCAGCCAAACTGAACAGCTCTCATTAAAGGGTAGTGATACACGCACGCACACACACAGAGCACATGCATAGAAGAACAGCTTACTACTAATCCAATGACATCACTAACATTTACACAATTGAATGATGTAATCACAACCAGCGGCAGATTTATCTATTTCATAGGTGCAGGTGTTTCAGTCAAAGAACATTTCACCAAACCTCTCAAAGCTTCAAAGCTGCACACACAGACGAACATGATTTATTTGCCACAATTTTAAACATTCTTCTTTGTGGTCACCCTACTGTCCTATCAGTCTGTCAGGGATAGATTTAATGCTTGCTTTAGGCATTAGTCTAATTTTAACCCCTGATGGTTTAAAGATTGTAAGAAATTCTCATTTGTACAACATGATGTTCTAAGCTCACACCACGTGCACTACACTGCTCATTTTTCATATGAATCATACCAACAGTTTGAGCAACAGTTCTTTACTGATGCTCTTGACACACTTAATCTCTCCATACTGTTTTGGTACGATCAGTTTTGTGCAATTTCCATAGATTTAACTCCTGATCGGACTCTATTCTTCAGAGTAGAGTCTCTAGCCAAATGACATCACAGACAAAGGAGAGATGTTGGACCATTTGTTAAAGAATGCCATGCAATGACCGACTGGTCGATGACCTCTGACCCTGGCGTGTGGTTTTCTCCCAGCATCTATTGCAGTGTGTAAATGTGCTGCACATTTACACACGAGGTGCTGATGCTGCAGCTAAATCTGCTGCTCGGCCACCACCCCAATCCTCGTTTCCTAAATTGACCACTCCTATTTTGCTTTCTGCCACTCTCTCAGCTCTTCAGTCCCTCTCTACTCCCAAGGAGCGCCATGGATGCACCTTCTCTAATGATGTAAGGCACTGTCCCAATGGCAATCCTTGTCTCCCAAAACATTTTTTCCCTCATTATGCACGGGTTGGACCACGAGTCAAAAGAGGGGATATTAAGTTTGATGAATACACATTGGTTCACTAAGGGTTTTTCACTCTATGCTCAAAAATATTGTCAGGCCTGCGTTAAGTGCACAACACGTAACTTAGGAAGATCAATTCCACTCACCACACCGGCAGCACCCCCCCCCCCCCCCCCCCCCCCCCCCCCCCCCCCGCCGCAGGGGGGGGGGCCCCCCCCCCCCCCCCCACCGACAAGCCCATTGGAACACTTGGTGATGGACTTCATTGAACTATGTCCATCTGAAGGAAAACATCACTGATAATAGTAGATTATCATGTGGTTGAAATGGGTCGAGGCTTTTCCAGCTTCAAAACAAACAGCTAATGCACTAACAAAAGCTTTGCTAACTGAAATCATATCTTGATGGGGTATACCACTGAGGTTGTCTAGTGACAATGGCTCACATTTTGTTAATGAAGCCATACAACAACTCAGCACATATCCAGACATAGACCTGAAAACACACTGTGCATATCATCCTGCCAGTGGAGGAGCTGGAGAAAGAGAGAATGACACTCTAAAACAAACAACTGGCTAAATGTTGCAAAAAGACAGGTTTACCGTGGACAAAAGCACTGCCCCTCGCTCTGATGTACATGAGAATGAGAAAAAGAATATGCACTAATTTAAGCCCATTTGAGATTCTCTTTGCAGCTCGGCCACATGTGGGAATCTCACATCCTGTCATATTGTGCTAATCTGTTTTCCTCTCTCGCTAACATTAGAAATACAGTGTCTACAGCCCTCCCAAAACCAGTAGAGGGTCCGCTCCACAACTTACAACCAGGTGACTTTGTGGTTGTCAAAGACTTCAGAAGGAAAAATTGGCATGCAGAAAGGTGGCAAGGACCGTTCCAAATACTGCTAACGACACACGCCGCTGTCAAGGTAGCTGAACGAGCGACCTGGTATCATGCCAGCCGCTGCAGGAAGGTACCACCGCCAGCAGATCCTCCCACAGACGTGATCACCTAGATTCTTTCAGAGAATCATCACCACAACCACTGAATTACAAGCAATTATCACAACAAGCACTGGATTTCGCACACACAAAAATGAGACTCAAAATCCAGGCTGCATTGACTCAGCACGACTACTAAGTGTGGGTGGATACCACTTAGAGTCACAGTGGTGAATAACACGAACACACAGGCTGCCTTGTGTAGCTAAAGATTTGCCAAGCAAGCACCGGTAGGAACTTTTCACACACGCATTTCATTCCAAGTGAAGTGAGATGGAAACCTATCAGTGCCAACGCAAACCTCACTTTCACTGACGTCACCTTCAACAGCTGTATGCTGAGCCTGAATGGACACTCACTGATCTTAACCAAGTACCAAGTATCTCTGAAACCCCTGGAGGACTAGCATTGTTAGTCCAGTGTGAACTATATGCTCTTAAAATAAAGCTGTTTCTTTTTGTCATTTGTAGTGTGGTAATTGTCCTCTGCTTTACTTTGACCATACTCCTAGTCTTTCGTTTCAAGTAGTTGTAGCACATCTGTTCTCCAAGTTTAATACTGTAATTAATGTCACTTTTCTGACAGCTCAGCTATTTGTGTTAGGTGTTTATGCCACAAAAACAGCATCTGCATCCTTTTCTCTCTGTCCTTTTATGATGATGTAATTTAAACCAATAATACATTTGATGTCCTTAAAGATGGTTCTGTGTATGTCGTATTGGTATTTTACTCAGTTGTTTGATTTAGCTTTTTATTCTTTATGTAGCTTTTGATTTGTTGTTTGTTGATCTGTTTGTTTCCACTGGAATTTTCCTAGTTGATCTTACAATCAAAAAGGGGGGGAATGCCATGGAAAATCCTATATCTATGATCTCAATATATCTGCATCAACATGTCTGCACTTTTGACCTTAAATATATCTTGCATAGCTCATGTACAGTGGAAGTCTGCACCTTGCAACCAGACATCTTTTTCATTGTAACTGACTGGGAACACAAGTGTCTGTCTTGTAGGAGTGCTCACCTCCCTTGCCTTTGCAGGGATGCATACTTCTACCTTTTCTGTGCATAAATGCTTGTTCCTGTGCAGCTGTATTTGCCTATAAGCTATGATACACTTCAGTTTTCTGAACTCCTTTGCAAACCATCCTTATGCTCTGTAAACCTGTTCCCTCTGCAGAATAAAAACACAAAGACAAACTTGGTGGGCTCTCAAGGTTCTTTTTTTATTTTTCTCTCACCGGGGAACAGCCGACATTTCCATGACACAAGTCAGACTGAAGTATGCTTAGGACAACCTGGAGAAAGTATATACATACTGGAAGTATGTCCTTTGGTCAGGTCAGATGAGACAAAACTAGAGCTTCCTGGCCATAGAGACATTGCTTATGTTTGGAGAAAGAAGGGAGAGGTGTATAAAGAACAGCGTCCCCACAGTGAAACAGTATTACGCTGTGGGGATGCTTCAGTGCGTCTGGAACTGGGAATCTCATCAAGGTGGAAGGAATCGTGAAGAAAGAAGGATATGTGAAGATTTTGAAAGAAAACCTGAAGCAGTCAGCAGCAAAACTGGGTCTGGGTCATTGCTTTTTCTTCCAACGTGACAACGACCCAAAACATACGTCGCTCCTGGTGAACAACTACCTCCAGAAGACCAAAGTGAACGTTATTGACTGGCCTGCACAAAGTCCCGACTTAAATCCCATTGAAAATCTTTAGGGTGAACTGAAAATGAAGGTCCATGCCAGAAGGCCATCTACATCTTAATCTACACAGTGCTATAACTATTACAACATCATCTTACAACACACTGAATATAGTATCACAGTGGTGTGAACTTGTTACCTCAATATTCTTACCATGAGATTATTTTATTGGTCCATTTCTGCTAAGGAAAAGTTTGTTTTATAAAACTTAAGGTATGTCTCTCCAAATTGCATTTTGTGTGCACACTGCATTGCAGTTTTATATTTTGAGCCAAAATATTACATGAAACAGATCATCATATACTGAACTTTGCCAAATAAACTTTTGGATTAAATAATAAGGCTGAGCAGCATTTATCAAGTAGCTTCTGTGAACACAGGGAATAGCTGATGTTCATCGTTTCCACCACTAGATGGCAGTATAAGTTTTATAATAATAATAATAATAATAATAATAATAATAATAATAATAATAATAATAATGATAATAATAATAATATTGTTGTTGTATTGTTTTTCATTGTTTGTTTTAAACAGAGTTGCCAGCTCACATGTGAAAATTATTTAATCTAGCAGTTTAAGAGTAATAATAATAATAATAATAATAATAAATGAATAGTATTTAGCTATATAAAAACAGACATGTAGGGAACAGGACAGTAATTTTGAAATTATTGTTTGAATAAAGTGTTGAGTGCTGTGGTTACATTAAAATAAAGTGTCCTGATGCTGTAAAAATGCCACAGTGTCAGAAGGCCAATTACCTTTATTTGCAAATGCAGTCTAATGTCATGCTGCTGCAAAAAAAAAAAAAAATCACAGTTCATAACAATAAGAAAAAACAAGTCAGGCTGCATTTAAAATAATAAACAAATTAAACATATTACACTGTAGAATTTTGTGCACAGACTTAAAACTGACAGACAGATGGACATTTTTTTGACATGAAATGTCTTTTATCCAAAAACAGCACTAAAAACTCAGCTCAGTTTTTCTGATTTCATCTGCCAGCAGTAAGCAACATGACATGTTTTTTTATATGTTAATATTACCTCAAGGAAATTTGAACTTAAACATACAGTACATACAGTACATCATGTATTACAGTTATTAATGTCTACTGCTCTGACAAACATGCTGGTATTATGTATGAAAGGGGTTGCTTTCATTTACTGTTAACAATATAACAAGCAGATTCAAATCCAAAAGGGGACAGTTGGCAATTTAATCTGAGCACCTGTTACACAAGAACTGAAATATGACTGAGCCTAAAGCAGTTAGAATATAATTTTTTTTGAAATACATTGTAAAATATTGAATCGATAATGATCTGTATCTGAGATAATCAAATACCTTCTTTTGTCTCACTAATGTAATCATTATTGCAGCCAGAGAACTGGACTGAGAATGTTTACAAAAAAAGAGTCTACAACCCACGACACCAAAAATAGCCTACCCCTATTGTAAGGAGCAGATGGTACATCCCAGTCTCTCCTCCTCTCTCCTTCTTCCAGTGTCCTCCATCTCTTTGCTTTCCCTCATTTTGCTATAATAAGGACACAGTGACTTCATGAGACTGTTGTGGCTCCTCCTCCATCTGTTACTCTTGTAATCTCTGAAGAGGCTGTTGGAAAGGTATGCTCTGTCCATATTTCCTCTCATTAAATCACTGCATGATTTAAAAGGAATTATATTTGTTGATATGTGTCCAGCCAACATTTTGGAACATGCAAGCAGCTGTCATGCATTCATTCCATTTTAGAAGTGTTTATTTCCCCACATTCTATTTTCCTCACATGCCTTTTCCCTGATTTCCTTTATTGCAATCACTGCAGTCCTTCCTTCTCTCCTCCATCTTGTTCTCCATTTATAGCATCTATGACTCATTCACTTTTAAGTGTTAGAGCCGAGAGGAAGACTGCAAGACAGTAAATCTTTGCGATTGCATTCAGAATAGGTCTTATACAGTTCAAAGAAACAGATATTCAGTCCTTGACTATGAGTCAGCTCTGCAGCTGCAGGACCATGCCCCTTTCCTCCCTTAAAAAACAGCTTGTAAAAAGTCTCGACACAGGAAGCTGCTGTTACAGTGTGTCAGATACTGTTATGGAATATCGTACATGTATCGTCAACTTGTTGGACAAAGACGTGAATTCAGACCTTTAAGTCTTGAATTAAGATTGTGTCTCAGCAGCTGAAACAAAAATAAACAATTCACTGTCCCTCTGAACATCGGAGTGCTCTCATCAATGTCATCATTTTCCAAGGTCACATTTAAGGCCCCAACTGCCACATGAACACACCCCTGCTGTACTGGGGATATTTAGGGCTTTCTCATTCAGTATGCCTTTACAGATAATGTCTGAGCCTAATTTAGAAGCATAATCTGGCTGTCTTGATTTGCTGTTTGTCCCCCAGAGAAGAAGCGCAGACCTGATCGTGTATAAAGACCACTCCTGACCAGACCACACCTCTGTCCACGAGTCCATGGAAGCCAAGGCCAAGTCCGGGACTCCAGCGTCCAAGACAGCATCTAAAGCAGAGAAGAAGGAGCCAGTGGCCCATCGCAAGGCTGAGCCTACACCTGCAGCACCTGAGCCTGAGCATCCTCCTTCCCAGGATGGGGCAGCAGAGGTTGAAGCTGCAGTAGCAGGTGAAGAGGCTGTGGCATCCGGGACAGACTCGCTGGAACATCTGAAACCCTTCCTCATTGGTGGTGCCATCATTGCTGCTGGAGCCATCTTGCTGGGAGCATTGCTACTGGCGAGAAGAAATTAGAGCATCGATGCTGATTGGTTCATAGACTACCATGGTGTACTGTAGATGGGGAAAGGAGAGCCACCATTATATGTTTTTTTTATTTTGGAGGGGGTGGTGTTTATTTTTGGGGGCTTTCTTTCATTAATTTAAACAATTCAAGTCCTGATCCATGCTGTATAATAGCAGAATTACTCACAGCATATGCATGAAGTAGCTTCAAAACTGCATCGGAACTATAATAATCCATTGCTTAAAGAAACCTTTAAAACCAAACCTCTTTGCAGATAGACTTTGCAACTGCTATATCTCATTTAATCCTGTTTGCACAAATATTGACATCATCTTGCAATATTTGAACATTCTTGAGCTGGCTTCACTTTTGTAAAAGATCATGCATCTAAAATGTTGAGACACAGAAACTGATACTGGCTATCAGAATTGTTTTAGGATTTATTTACTTCTAAAAGAGAGAAATTACAGACCTGAAAACAGCTGGGAATATGCATTGTGATGTATTCATTGTGGCCAAGTCAGAGCCCAGTTACTTTTTCTTTACATACCAGAAAAGAGACAAATGCCCCTGCATATCTGCAAAAAGGTCCAGTGCATTATTTTTTTTATTATTTTCAGACAGACCATATAAATATGCAGTGATGTAGGAATGGGACATAGGGAGTTGTTGGAGATAAAACAGGTACAGTGTGCTGCACAAAATAACAGCAAAGTTATGTCTTACTGTAGAATAGGAAGAATTTTAGTTTACTATTAAATTTTGTCTGAAATCAATAACCTTTCATGTCTTACACCATAGCCACAGTCGTGTTGGTTCAATTTGTTTGCATCTTAGATACTTAGCTGGAGCAGCCATTTGTGGTAGGTATCAGGTCTAAGACCTGCTGCCAAAACACAGAAGCTGTTTCCGTTTTCACTGTGCTCACTGAGCATCCTACATCACAAATACAATACCAGTCCAGTGTAGAATTGAATTACTGTTGTATAGTTTACTCAAAGGGGAAAAAAAGTAAAAGCAGTAACAATTTTGTCACTGCTTACTCTCACCTGTACAGCCACACAATACTGTTCACTCCCATGTAAACCTCATGGCAATGTCCCTCTTGCATACATAGGTAGCAAAGACAACTGTCTTTAGTTGCAATGGGATGACCATATATTATATGAACATTCCACATTCACTATTCAACAGCCCAATCACATCCAATAATAGTATACCAACACCAAAACAAACTTCACCTTACATTGTACTTTACAGTGTACCAAAAAAAAAAAAGAAAAACCCAATTTTCATAAATTCAACAGCGTATAAATGCAATAATTCAGATAGGACTCATCATTTAGCACCTGTGCTGTAGCAAGTTAAATGGCATAAATGATGATATGATGATACTGTTGGTGATTACAATGACAACAGAGACATTATGTTCCAAATGGTGGTGATGATGGTAATCATGCTGTTTTTCATGATGACTGTCACAATAATGATGGTTGTGTTATATTTTTGATATATTTCAACATTTTCCGTATGCCCCCCCCCCCCCACTTCCAGAATGTAAAGAGAAAAAGGCTGTAATTTAACCTTTATTAAAGGCAGTAAACGTGTTTAAGCGAGTATTTATTTGCACAGAGATCACTAGCTCTATGAAATGATTATTGTATAAAACATTCAGTTAAACAGACTATTCATTTGTGAAAATAATTTACAGTGTGAGATATATTAGTTAATATCTTAAATATTAACATATAAATCTTTATTTATTGTCTGAATTCTGTGATTCATCTTTGATTTTTGTACCACTACCACACACAATCTGTCTCTCAGCTAAATGGTTACAAAAGTCAATACAAAATGATCACTTTTTTCCATCTTGGTTTTGGATTCGGTTTATAGTCCTTTTAAATAATAAATATTTAAATGATAAATATAAATGTTAGTGTTTAGTTTAGCGTGCCGTGACCCTTTCAAAGTTGTCATTAAAATATTGTATGTGGAATTCGTGCCTTTATTTTTGAAGGATCAGCACCGGAAGTTGCCAGAAAGGCGCTGCAGCACTGTCTGGGTCAGGGAGGAAGCCGCTCTTTCTCACTCTTTCGTAGTTCGCTGTCACAATAAATAACATTTAACTATATCTTCAGAAAAAAACGGGCTGGTGACGGTAAGTGCACATAATTCGTATGTGAAATAGTTTTTATTTTTACCGGTTAATGATTAACAAAGTATGGAATCTCGTAGCGACACGTTTCTCGTGGCTAACATTAGCTAACAGTTTGCTGTTGTGCTAATCGCATGGACATGTACTCCTGCATTGGAGTTTGAATCGGAAAATAATCTGTATGTAAAAGACTAATTTTATGATTCAGATTCTATGTACGTAGCGTAGTTTGAATATTTGCGTTTTCGTTATTGTTATTATTGTTAACAACAGGAGTTAGCCTTGTTTAGTTCCCATTTGGCTGTAGTGGTTTAGCTTTGGTCGCTCCTTTTTAACAATGGTTATTAGAAATTAGTTAGAAGTTATTAATTTAAATGATACTAGTTGGTTATAGATCTTTCCCTTATAACGTTGCCCCTTTGTAACTGATTGAATTGGGGTTTGTGTCTCTGGCTCCAGGTATATAACGATGATCATCCCAGTCCGGTGCTTCACGTGTGGAAAGATCGTGGGTAATAAGTGGGAAGCATACCTGGGTCTACTCCAAGCCGAGTATACTGAGGGGTAAGTGGAAGCACCTGTTTGTTATACACCTATTTGTAAAAAAGGTTCCTATCATTGTATCCGTTAAAATAGTTGTACCCTTTCAGTTTTTCGAAGGATTCATTTGTATCAGCGGGTTTAAACCATTTTATGGGAAATAGAAATACGCTGCTTCTAAAAGGCTTTTCACCTTAGTCGCTAGTAACTAGATGTTTGCAGTCCATCCCAGAACGCAATGATGGTATGAATAATGGAAACCATTTAGGTGGATACATCCTCACTTTTGTTGGCAGTAATGCTAATGTTCTTTACTTATTAATCCATTGATCTGTATGTCATGCATTATGACTGACTTTTACCCTTCCTCTTAAGTGATGCTCTTGATGCCCTGGGCCTGAAGAGATACTGCTGTCGGAGGATGCTGCTTTCTCATGTGGATCTTATTGAAAAATTATTGAATTATGCTCCTCTTGAAAAGTGATTGTGATTGCCTACCTGCAGCAACTGCGTGTACTTTGTGGGACTGTGGCTTTAACTGATTTTGTGTTTTTGTGTGATGACAAATGGCATCACAATGAAGACTTTTGAAACTTTTGTTCATCTATTTGATGGGTTTTCTATTCTAAATAAAGCTATTAAATGACCTTACTCCTATTGCTGACTTATCTAATTTTCTACCTGAAACTATAAAATTACATGTAAAATTACATTTATCTGTGTGCTGTGCAGCAAACTAAAGCTGTATCTCAATCTCCTTATTCTGATAGGCTACTTGATTAATAATCCCAATCAAAAAATAGTTTTGCAATGTACATCAATTGCTGAATTATAATTTATATGAATATATAGCCAGATATGTTGACTGCATTGTGATTGAATATGAAAAAAAGCACTGGATTTACAGTTCCAGAATTTTTTTTTAATTTGTAGACTTAATACAAAATTGATAAACAATACAATGTATTATTTAAGTTATTAATTGGTTTTCTTATGCATGCAAGCTTTGGACTGATGTCCCAGAAAGCAATGTACCTGAAAATAATCCTACATTTATTTTCTTAAAACAGGAAAAAAAGTCCCATTATGTACAGTTTACTGAAGAACAAAAAGTACACATTATTTATACTTTTTGGAGAGCCATCTTCAGCCTCACCTTAGAATCCTCCAGATTTTTTACAGCTTGACACAGAAACAAAAGTCCTGTATTTGCTCTGTTTCACACATAGAGACTTGACCTGCCTGTGAGGAGAAAGAGCATAGCTTTAAAACCACATTTGAATTGGACACTTTAAATTGCATGTTGAGGTGAATGTGAGTGGATGGTTGGTTGTCTCTATGTGGCCCTGTGATGGACTGGTACCCTGTCCAGGGTTGCCAGTCCCTATGTCAGCTGGTATTGGCACCAGCACCCCCCACGACCCTCATGTGGAGGAAAAAGCGGTAGAAGATGAGTGAGCGAGTGGTCAACAGCTTAATGAAGTAAAGTGTGTTAACTGTCCTTGGATCTTCAGTATTGGGGCATTATTGCTGATTCCTAAAAACACTGGACAAAATCTGGGGTGTTTCATGTAACGCTATAAACCCTTGTCACTCTCAAAAGTAACATACGGTATCATTCACTTCAGTTTATACACAATGCAATATGCTGTGTATGCTATCACGTTACAGCCATGAATAACTACATAATCTATAATCTGCAAAAAGGTTTTGAATGCAAGCACAAAGAACCAGAGACCATTTTATCCAACACAGCAACATTTCTTAGTTTGTTTTTTTCCCCAATGACATACTGCAAACTACCAGAAGAGAGTCTGCTTAAGCCTCTTAACTGGCAGGGAATCACAAGTTAGTCAGGCCTGGGACTGAGATGGTGACAATGGGAGCTGTATGTAAAGAAAGTCTTATCTTAAAATTCCAGTGTTAGCCCTGTACACGTCTGAGTAACTACCACAATACAGACATTCATTTATGTTTAAAAGTTACAAACTACAGCATTAAGTAATAAAATGATATGTCATCAGAGATCAAGGAAACGTGCCTGGAATACTGGCTGGAAAAAGGCTGTAAGGGTAGTTCCTCATAGATCTGTCTTTTGGGTTTATGTTGGATTGGAACTACTCGTTCAAGTTTCTGGGGAAGAGGGGGAGAGAAAACAACACTTTCCAAAATGTTTAATTTAGATTACACTACCTATTTTATACTGTAGTTGCATATCTAAATTATATTTGAGACAAAAATGCAATATACTGAAACAACTTTATTAGAAAATGCTTCAAAAATAAATGAGGTGTTGAAAAGTCTGAGCATTAATCTGTTATTACACTGTGTATTACTGGAATCCAGAGGACTGAAGGTTGTGTATTCTATAGTAATAATAATAATAATTAGTGTGGGTCACCAAGCACTAGAATGTGTAGGATGAGAGATAAAACATCACTGTGGTATTAAATTTCTGGTAGTGTATATGTGAATGTACAAGCAGTCTGTTATGGTCTCCTTTAAAATACAATAGCAAACATAACATTAAATAACACAAGTCTAATAAGTGGAAAAAGCCTATAAATTCTTTGACAGACTTTTAACATCTTGTTCACTGTATTTAAATAAAATAGAAGGAAGCGTACCATGTCAGCGGTATCTGTCTCTATGATCTCTGTGCCTTTCTCGTTCACGTTCCCGCGAGCGCTCCTTGTCTCTCTCTCCACTCCAGGAACGTTCTCTGCGTCTACGAGACATTCCTGCTCCTTCCCAGCCAGATGGATCTTCTTGATTTCTTTCTCTATCCCGCTCTCGCTCTCGGTCACGGCCCCTATCACGGTCTCTTTCTTTTTCCCTAGAACGACTGCTTCCCCTGCACAGAAATACGTTTGTGTGGTCTCCACTGTTACAAAAGTTTTCTGTGTGGACAACAACATGAATCATGTTTAATTATACCAACCTGTATCCATAGTTTCCTTGGATAGAGACGAGACAATCTTTGAGTGAGGTGACCAGAGCTTGACAGCGTTCATCTCTGTACACTCTGGACTGCTTAATGATGGCAATGGCAGTTAATAGAGTCTCCATAGCCACTTGCAAATCTCCTGCATTTGCAATTTAAACAGATTTGAAATTAGATCTTGCTTTAAGTAGATGAGCCCTTCAAGGCTGCATACCTTATTGTTGGTAAAAATGGATATCATTAAAAATGAATTAAATGTGCCTCTCAACACTGTAAAGATATGTAAAAAATGCAAGCATTGACTTTTATTAATAATTAAAGCTACTAAACATTACATAACATTAGTACATGGGATATTCATGTACTACTTATGTGTACATGAATATTTCATGTACACATAAATTGCTTTATTTATGCTCAAACTTATCCCTTAAACTTTAGTCACACAATTTTATCCAAAATGATTTGTGTTTTCAGGAGTATTCAATCTAAATATGAAGACTTGCAGAAATGAAAGGTGATATACTGTATGAAATAAATGTGTTGTACTAAGACAAATAATGTTATCAGAGATTGAGGGAACATGTTAAATTGAAATAATCTTTTCAATAGAGCAGCCAGTTTATTCACAAAATAAATTTTAATTTACTGCCAAAAACTCCCCTTATGTTTTGGTCTGTTGCGCCACCCAATGCACCTCAATCAATGATACAGCCTGTTGCCCTTCAATACTGGGGATGCCAGTAGGGCATGCTGAGACCATTTTGCTGCTACCCTTGGTGGAGGATAAAGCGGTAGAAAATTAGTGTCGGAACTAATTAATGATTCCAGACCTAAAAATCCTCAGTACCCCTTTCTAAAATGTCTCAAGTGAAGAAAATCAAGGGACTACAGTGGAGAGCCAATTTATGTAAATGCTGCAATTGCAGAGGTAGCTGACAACAGACCTGTAGATATGGTTACTTGTCTCCCACACAGGGAATCAAAACAGGAAAGCCAAGGTTAGCATACGCTTTCTCTATCCTATATACCTATACATGTGATGTTTTTACTGCCCTTTATTCGTCATTTTGTCATCTCCTCTCATAATGTGACAGTTCTAATGCTATGTGTTGCTGACACATAGCATTAACTAAATACTAGGCTCAGTATTCATAAAACAAAACAGACAGTGGGACAGTTTGTTCATGCATGAACATAGTGTAACACAAGTTATAATCAGCATTGTATTTCCTTATTTTTGAGAAATCTTAGAACTATGCCCCTGCAATTTTTCCACTGGGATTCATTATCTCTTTAAAACAAGGTTGTTGTACATATTTTACATGTATCACTTTGAAAGAATACGAGAAAAAAAAGCATTTCAAACATTTAGTTGATTCAGCTCATCAGATTAAAACCACCACTACTCATTAACTAATAACTATAGTTCTTATAATGAAATGTGGAACGTTGCACCAGAACACACACAAAACAGCTAAATAAAGTATCTGAGCGAGTAATGGCAATGTTTAACAATCCTCGCAGAAGTAATCTGCTTAAAGTCTGGTTGCTCTTGGATATTTTCCATATGGCAGCTCTTTTAAGTAGTGACCTGTTCTTTCCCCACATGGCTTATTAGATTGTATGTTTTTTGTCCATTTCACACAATTAGCCACTTTACTTACCAGCTGTTGCTCCAGACACAGCCTTTGAGATGGCACTGCTGGCTATAGCTCTATTTCTGTTCATTAGCTCATCAAAATCTTCCACTGGACTTTGAGGCGTTTGTCTGAAAAATACACAGAACGTCACATTGAAGGAATCCAAAAATGTTACATATGTTGCTGCTAATGATCCACTTTGCACTGGATTATAAAAATATGTGTTCATGTTTTTTTATGAGTGAGTGAGTGAGTGAGTGAGTTAGTGTATGATGTACTGACACTTAGTCAGCACTGCCTGAGCTGTGTTTGCCCCTGCTGGTTTCTGCCCCCCCCCAGCAGGGGCACACACAGCTTTTAGACTTTAGTCTCATCTAAGAAAAGCCACATCTGCTCTTAGTTTCAGAAAATCTCTCTTAATCTTGCTGTTGTACAGCCTTCTCCAACAAGAAACTTAAGTTTGTAAACCGTTCACTCTCCCACAACAAATCCCATTGTGTTCAGCATTTACAACTGCATAGGACACAAGTGCTGCCAAGAGTCTAAGATAGATCTTGTGGATGCTCTGGGACACATAATTGGTGATTTAACCTGAGGTCATAGAGATGTATCTTTCAATCAAACATAAATGATTTTTTTTAAAATACTGAAGTCATAAAATACACATACTAACTTGTGGATTACCAACTCCTGTATGCCGTGATGGAGAATCACTGATTTTTGTGCATGGACTGAGGTTTCCAGTCTGAAAAGACTACCTAGCAGTAAGATAGCAAACATTCTAGATATTGTAGATGACATCATAGATTGATTAGTTAAGCCTTCTGTTAAGTGGAAAATCTGTTTTTCCATGTGTGTCCACTGGCAGCCATGTTTACAGTGAGTAGCATCAGGACAAGTGATGTGGCAGTACCACAAACAATCAATTAAATCAATTAAAAAACCTAAACTATCATTGCTGTTTAAGGTTTGCGAAAGCTTTAATTTAAAAATAGTGTGTTCTTACTTTTGCTGGCTGTAGGCTTTGCTGCTGTGTCCATCCTGGTTGAAGAATGCTGGATTTATATGAAGACTAGGAGGTGGTTGGCTGGGAATATGGACTGGATGAGGAGGGAATATAGGGGGAGGCAGGGGAGGTGGCATGTTTGGAGGCATAGGTGGGAAGGGAGGAGGCGGATGACTGAGGAAAGGCATAGGTGCAAATGAATGTGTTGGAAAAAGTGGAGGTATAGGTGGAGTGCTGGGCTCCTGTGATAATAAGGGAGCCTGATCTGAATGACCCGACTCCTTAGTATCTTTTGAATTAACACGAAGGGGTATACCTGTTGGGAACACATCGTTTATGTCAAAGATGGCAGAAATATACCTACACACACACACGGCAAGTTCCATAGTATTTTGTTACATTTATGGTGCTCTTACGTTTATTTGCAATGTCCTCAAACATGGTGAGGTTCTGTCGAGTGGCAAAGCGGCATTCAACCGTTTCCCCATTCAGTTTACACTGTGGTATTTTTTCCAACAGTACTTTAAATGATTCTTCTGAGGTCACCACCACTTCTGCATAACTGTAATACAGAGGTGATTAAACAACAAATATGACTCTACACAACAGAAAATACTTTATTTTTCATTATCTCATTATTTGTCAAAATCAAGTGTTTCACAAACACTAGATTTTCAAACACTCACCCTCTTGACTGCCCATTCACTCTGTTCTCTGCAAATTTAATCTCCTTGATGTCCTTCACACCCAAGGTTAGGGCCATAGATATGATGTCCCCATCAGATATCCACTGCAAATGTTAGAAGATATGTGAAAATGTCAGAAGGTAAACAGTTACTTGTTATCTTAATAAAATGAACTACAGCAATGAACTGCAGAGAGAAAATTAAATGAATAATGGAGTTTTTTTAAACTCAAACTTAACACTTGTTTTCATTAAAGTGGGCTGCACTACTATTGCTAAAATGTTTATGAGTAAGTGCAATATTCATGTAGAAAATCACCTAACAGTTAGTTTGCAACCTGGCATCTGAAACAAGTTATTTACTGTAGCTGTACTGATTCTAAAGCACTAACTAGAATTCTACCATGTACAGTACATAAACCCAATGTGAATCAAAGTCCTTCAACACCAGCAAAAATAAATGACACTGGAGATCACTGAATGCTTCTCTTAAAATTTGTATGTTATGACTTCGGGAAAATTACAATATATTATACTGGTTCATGGTTCTGCATGCTCGTGTGGACAAAACCGATAACGTACAATACAACATGACCAAATAAACACAGAGTAAACATAACTCACCCAGGGGAAACTTCCAATATACAATGACAGTCGCTTCTGTGAATTTCCTCCTTGCCCCTCTCTTGATTTAGCCTCATCTTGAGCTGCTGTCTCCTTAGGAGGTGATGTCTTTTTAGTCACTTTCTTTACCCGATCAACTGAGCCAGTCAGAACAGCATCAAAAAGTTCATTTGCTTCAGCAATGCTGTCCAAGTCCTGAAAAATAACAATAAAGTCAACTTACACCAGCTCATCTGTTGTAGCTCAATGGACAGAGAGCATAAGTGGACAAACCAATTCCAGAGCAAGCACAAATCTTAGGGCTGTGATGTGATATTTGCATATTGTCTGTGATTGGCCTATGCTATAGACATCTTAGCAGAAAATAAATTGAACTGCATGATGTTATGCTGATAGAGTTCAAGAATTTTGTCATTCAACTAATTGCGGGTGGGGTAGGCTGTACAGTTAATTGCAGCCTCTATATCAATCTTACAGGGGAATCAACATCTCTTCCAAACAGTTTAAAAGATGATTAATTAAAGACTAGTTTACTAGATTATATTCATTAACAGTCCAAAAACATGCAGATTTTGGGATTAGGCCAATTGGACACTCTAAATTGCCCGTAACTGAAGCTTACTACACACACAAGAATGATATTTTTTTCTGATATGCGAAGGTCAGAGTAGTTTCCTAAAGTGCACGTGAAAGGGATGAGTCTGCAGACTTAACATTAGATGCAACTGTTTCTAATGCAATAGACCATTTAGATAGGTGTTCCTAATATACTGACAGCTTAGTATATGATTTATATGACAGTACTTAAAGATGTGCACCCCTGATATGTAAATGTTGGCAGTGATGTCTGTAGAAGAGACATGCATTATAGTTTTGATTTTGGGCCATTTTCAATAATTGGCATTGAACGATTTTTATTTAATTTACTGACTGATTACTGAAAACTCATATTGGTTCACTTCTAATTTTAATTTGTTTGTTATACTTTCTATTTTTCCAGTGTCAGGGTTAGTTTACCTCAGGTGCGTCTTTACTTACTCAGCATTAACAAAAGATGTAAGCAGCAATAAGGGTAAACATCAGGCGGGTTGGCAAAAGTATGAAATTGTTAAGTGCAACAGGTAAACGCCACTGCGCTGCATTCACGGGTGCATGAAGAATCAGACTCACCTCGTCAGTGCTTGGTCCGGCTGCAGCTCCAGGAGCAGCCATCCTGTGGGCCTTTGATGATCCAACTGATGGCACTGCAGCGGCTTTTCTTTTTATTTATATCCCTATCAAAGTATATCTCGTGTGCACATTAGACTGCAGATCATGAATGCACACCGACAACAGGTGAACGGTTTGGTCACTAATTGTTGTTAGCGTTCCGCCTTGTTTGCACTTGTGCGAATGTTCCGCTCGATCCCGTGAAACATCAAACGGTGAAACAAAACATAACAAACCGAGAATACAACGAGAAAAAATTGTTCAGAAAGTATACTTTAATTAAATGCTTAAAAATAAAGGCACAGTATTTCGTGTATGAGTGCATGTACGATTAATTACTAAATAGTGAGCGTTCGCTCTTACATTAGCTAAAGATAATGTTGCTACTCCTTTAGTATGTGTACGTCAAAGTGTGTCGGTGCGTTTGGACCGGGTGGAAACAATATCTAATATTGGTTCCTTTAGTCAATTCCTTTCAGTTCATGACGTCAATGTGGATTAATTGAATGTTATACATATCAGTGATCAAATTGCAACCAATAATCAAGACCTCTTTAATGCATCACATTAACCCCAACTATGTTGTGCTGTAATTGAACATGATTATAATGTAACGTAATGTGTGCGCTGTTGAAAATCGCCCCTAGAAAAGGATATCACTACCCGATTTGCGTCGCTGTCCGATTTGCACTGTGCATGTGCGACGTGTGACTACTTCCTGTCAAAACAATTCATGGTAGGTATACACATTTTGATTTTACATTTCATTTTGTTTTATGGGTTATTCTTTGAAAAATAAAATACACTTTTGTATTTTAGTATTTGTAGTCATTCTTATAAAATAGACGTTTTATAATAGCTCTCATTTTAGTACTTCCGGCGGTGTGGACCTCTGCGATGCCAGACACCCACTATGCCTCTATTCGGATGACGGACTGTTTGCAAAGTCTAGGGTACATATGCAATCAAATGTTTATGTGCTGTTTGTATAATTCTGACGTGTGCCATTATTACGTTCAACCAATAGTAATTGTGGACTAATTGATGTTTGTATGTGGTACATGGGTGTGATATTTAAATTCCTCGTGTGTGTTCACATACCTGGCGAATGAAGTGATTCTAATTATTCTTAGAAAAAAATGCATATTTTATGTTATCTCTTTTTTATTAGTTATTTTTAAATACACTTTTTAATGTTATTGCCACAAATCGTGGGAATAAATAAAGATTATATTCGTAATTCTTATTAATAAATATGCATTTCTTTTTTTTTACGTAGCAGTAGTTATCTCTATAAAATAAAGTACACGTTTTAGTGACAGGAAGTAGTTACACTTCCGCACATGCGCAGTGCAATGCAATCGGGTAGTGACATCCTTACGTGTAGGATACTTGTGTAACATCAGATATTTATACACAAGTATCAGTCAGGCGGAGAAGAAGCTTTTTCTTTCACGGGTTTTAGAACAGAAGTTAAACATGCTGTCGTCTCTCGCTGCGAAAAGAGTGAGTAATGAAGTAAACTTAACATGTGTTTGTGCATTCATCAGTGTAAGTCTTAGTGCTGCAGCTCTAAAACTACAGCGGGTTGTTTTAAGCGTTAAATTATATCGTGTGACATTTTAACACAGTTCAGCAAATGTCTGAGTCTATGAAATGTAATGAGTCAGTGAAGACAGCACTTCGAGTGTTGCTGCATGACAGTTGTACAACGGCACAGCGTGTGACAGACATATACTTGTGTAAACACACTTCTAATATTATCTCTTTTAGACGACATGCGGTAACTTTCTGAAAGTTTAACATGTACTGGACCGTCATATTAGGAGCAAATTTTAATATTCAAATAAACGGCAGCAGTTATCTATGCTATGGTAAGCTCTTGGCTAAACAAAACTGGCACAAAGAACAGTTCCGTATATTGCAGTTCAAGCAGTCGTTGCAATATGATAAATAGAATGAGACTTTTATATTTAAACTAACTAATCTTGTTCACACCGGACAAACTAACTTGTCTTTTGAGTTTTGATGCTAACTGAGGGCTATATAGGTTCTCCAACACATTTGTAAGAGAAGGCTGAGGTGAAGGATGACAACATTCAATCAGTCATTTGTGCTAAATTTTACTCACTGTACTATTAATGTCCTGTCCTATATATAATTTCCCCATAAATGAGAATTCCTCTATTGTCTTTACACGTTAATACATTATATATTATTATAATCTGTAAATCAAAGTGATACATTATAATGTAGAAGCTGATAACCCTTTCTGAGGCCTATGCATTTTTGAACAGAAGCAGTATCCATGTCATTTAAAACAAGTGTTTAAAAAGTATCATGCAACACTTAATTGTGCAAGAGGTATATGTTTCAATTCATTTTGTTTGCTTGGAAAGAAATGTTTCCAAATAAAATTGAAAAAAATAGTGTAATCTTTGTGTGACTCACAGTTTAATCTGTCAACAATAAAACCCTCAATAATAGAGGAAAGAAAAAGATAATGTGATAAATATTGCAGACATTTAAACCATGATTTACAAGTAATTATTAAACAGCCTTGCAATTACTGTGTTTCATAAAATACAATATTTGTGATATATATTCTGTACAGGGTCCCAGTTCAGATGTGCACTGTTACACAAGTGACATAGCAGTTTGACTCACTGCTGTAACACCTAATGTTGGTGACATGTTTTGGTAAAGGTCATAGACTGTGTGGAAAATGTGATGCGGTATCAACAAGATACTGGTATTTGTCCTAACATGTCTTCTTGTTTCGTGTCAGCTGGTGTCTGGGGTGTGCCAGGCAGCCTGGAGACCAGCAGCTGCAGGATTGGTATCAGTTCGTGGTTACCGTGGAGACGCGCCAGATGACACCAGGGGAGACCTGATTGAGATCCCACTACCACCTTGGGAGGAGAAAGCGGATGAGCCTACTGACATCAAGAGACGCCGACTTCTTTATGAGAGTCGCAAGAGGGGCATGTTGGAGAACTGCATATTGCTCAGGTGGTTAAGCTGCACTGATTTTGTCCTGCACTGATTTTGTCCTGTCACTGGTTTTTTCCACATACCCCTTTTTTTTTCTGTGACCTACTTAAACCAATATTTATTTGTCCATGTACTCTTATCGGGGCTCTACTCCCCCACTCTGTAAAAGTAATTTCTGTGTGAGTAATAGGACACTAGACGTGTTTTTGTTAGTACAGTACATTACACAAGCTTTCCTGTACTCTTCAGTCTTGGTTGTATCTACAGTAGGTGTTGATTTTTTTTCTTTAGTAAAACGACTGAGCAGAAACGCATTATCACCAGACGCTGACTTCACCCGTTTCTTTTGAATTGCTCAATCATGATGCACTTGGTGTGAATAGAGATGGTACATTAGAATTCAAGCCAAATAATTTGCAATTTTTTTGCTGTTTATTTGCGTTGCAGGTGATAGGCAACATCCTTAAAGCTTAATTTCATGTGAGATCAAAATGAGGCCTCAGAAAGAAAACCTTGTCTGTGGAAACACAAAGATGGCATTGTTAGAAAAATGTAATATTTGTAACGTATAGCATGTGTAGCATGTATGCAAACAGGTAGGAAAGTTGTTAGGTGAGCTCTTTGAGTTTCCACTGTTAGCGGTGTTGGAGCATTTGCACATCCTGCCACCCTTTCTAATTAAGGCTGTTAGTATGGAGTTCATTCACCAGCGACTCAGTTAATTACCAATTTATTTTCAGAAACAAGACAATGAGCCTCAGACTCCAATGAATTCTCCCATCTGTCTTGTAGCCTTTTTGCAAAGCGATACCTGAACACAATGACTGAGAACCAGCTGCAGCAGTATGACCGACTGATTAATGAACCAAGCAATGACTGGGACATCTATTACTGGGCAACAGGTGAGCTATTTTTTTTATGAGTTTTCTTCAGACAATATAGTTATATTTCCTGCACAGTCTCATTCAATGCAGCAATCTGTAAGTCTGTGAGCAGGAGAATGACAGTCACGATCAACTAATTCTGATAGGTTTTTAGATCCCTACACTGCAAGACACTTTAATATTTAATGACTTTTCAGCCTTGCAATATTAATGTTTGAACAAGTGCAAATGACAAATGTTTTCTTTGACTTGTTTTGTGTTAACAATGACAAATCAAACATACTCATTCTAAATTCAGTCTTTAACACTGCAAAAAATAGAAAACTCCAGACGGTATAATGATTGCAAAAGCCAGTTGTATGTTTGTTCCCTATTATTCTAGGCCGCCAATTCTGAAATAGCAAACAGGTCTGCTTACAATTTATTCATACTTTCCCCCAGGAGCTTATTTGTTGTTCAAAGAAACCATGATATTTTGCTTGCAACTTTGTCTTTTTTATTAAATTCTTGTAAATAACAGTGGAAACAGCGTGAAAACGTCCATTTGGCAGTGGTACTTTGGAAAACCAAATAAACCTGTTGGGGGCAGTCCGACGTTACTGAAACTAATAGTAAAACACTGAAATGGATTTCATTTTTAAATTCATAAACACTATATTCCAAAGTTACACTCACCTCTATGAAGAGGTGTCTTCTTCAGAGTAGGTTTATATACACTTGTCCTTATAAAGACCAGAGTTACCTCTTGTCATTAAATCCTTTTGTGTGTTGTGCATTTCATTTCTCATTATTATTGAGAGGGAGATGTCACAAAGTTTGCCCTCTGCATGCTTATTGTTTATGGCACTACCTTGCAATTACTCTTCTTGATCTCACTCACTCATCTTTTCTTTATCCTCCACATGAGGTTTCATGGGGGGCACTGGTGTCTAATTCCAGCTGACATAGGGCAAGAGGTGGGGTTTACTCTGGACATTCACACCTACGGGCAATTTAGACTCCAATTGGCCTAAATGGTCCTTATGGAATGTGGGAGAGGAAGCCGGAAAACCCGGAGAAAATCCACATGCACACACGTGCAAATGCAAGAGTGCTAACCACTACACCAACTGTGTTGCCCCTCTTCTTGATCTTCTCTTAGAAAATAAATCTGTAATTTCACTGTGCTTTTCCCTCAAGTGGAGATATTATTGAGATGATATGTCTGAATCTGAAAATAATTAAACTTGGTCTCTTTTTGCCTACAGAGGCTCAGCCCACACCTGACATTTACCAAGGAGAGATCATGGATATGCTGAAGGAGTTCACAAAGAACCGCAACCATGAGCAGAGGTTGGATGCTCCCAGCTTAGAATACTTGGAAAAGGAAAGTCACTGAGGCCCGTAGTCTGTCGACCTACTCAGACTCATTTAAATTTAGGAACTGAGAAATAATCAGTCTCGCATCCCTCCAGAATCCTTCTGTAATACTAAATATTTGGACCACTGCCCACTTTTACCAACAGGTGATCACTGTGAGAAAAGGAGTTGAGAAAAGTTTGTTGGGAACGTGTTATGTATATTTTGTATTCATTGTATTATAAAGTTATGACTGTGAATTCAAACAAGTCGGTGCATGAAATGTATTATGGGTAAGTCAGCTGTCATGTATGGTAATAATCCGATCTGTACAATTACTTTTCTTTGCCAATTAAGGACATTGTACTTTACTAAATAAATGTTGATTCTGTCAGTTTTTATGTTGTTTCTCACTCCCAGTCACCTTTTACCTCAGGACTACATCACATGAATGGAGGAAACTAAAAACAATATGCCCTGACTTTGTTACATAATGGGTTTTCTGCCTGCAGTGTCAGTAGACTGACACCAGATGGAAGCAGATTCCTTTGTTTGCATTGACTCAATTGAGGCACATGTTGATGACAACGAGATGCCTATTTATTTCACACATACTCTTATTTTTCATACAAGGTGCAGTGTGAACACATCAGTCCACAGCCTTGTTAATTCATTTTACACAACTGCCTGTTGTGAATCCTACAAGTGCAAGCCTTGAAATAATCATCTTTTTACTGCTTTACTGAATCTAAAATGAAAGGGATATTGACTGTTTGATTGGCATGCACCTGTTATCACAGCATTCAAAGTATTTTTGACTTTTGAAACGACCTTTTTTTGCATACAGCCATTATATTTTTCTCCTTCACCACTGTACGAGTGTATGTACTTGTGCTGAGTATAGGGAGATTTCCTGCTTCTGCTGTGTGTTATGTCAGCTCAGAGGAACCTTGTACTGAGAGCATAAGGGAAATGGCTTCCTGCCGGTAGATGTGCACAGCATCGTAACTAAAAAGAAACCCAGCTTGTGTACACCTGCAGAATTATAATGTACACATGATATACTGCCAAGGAGTTAAACAAACAAGGCAGTCGCACAGGAACGAGTCCACTGGTCATGCTTATGTCTTTCCTCATCACTCTCAAGGGAACATACAGTATTGTTGAGAAAAAACAGTCCGTCACACTCTGTTTTATTTTGTCAGATCCTCCTAAAATAGACTGAGGTGATGTCAGAAGGATTCCCCACTGTGTGGTCTCTGCTCCTCTTCCATCTGTCTCACCAAATATTTTCAACACTGATGGAAAATGCTACAGTAATCTGATTATGTAAAGTTAAATTTCTTAGACACTGGGACTTTTCTCAAGTCACAAACCTGCCTGTCATGTTCACACATCCACAGTTTAGAATATAGTTCCAGAATGACTTGTCGAGTGGAGTTGGAAGCTTCAGACGAGAGTTTTATAGACCATCTGTATGTAATTCAAAATTAAGTCTATGAAAATTATTCTGTGACATCACGAGAATTTCAGAGTTGAAGAGCTTAGACTGGATCCACCAAATTTACTCTTTGATGACTAAACTAATCAAAAATTGGCTTCTGCTGAGTTGGAAAATAAGAGCAAATGTGACTGCGCATTTCCGGCTGCATCTGTTGTTGGTGTGGTTTTATTGGTTGGTCCATGTACATTCACATTTTCCTTCGGAACAATTGGTTTACTATGATTTTTTTTATGTTTAGTAAATCCATAAATTAATTTAAATTAACATAGTATTGAAGACAAGACTCATAGCATCACTGTTACCTCAAAGCAAGAAGGTTGCTGGTTCACATAGGTCTGGGCCTGTCTGTGTGGAGTTTGCATGTTCTCCCTACTTGCAGACGTTAACTGGACACTCTTACTTGGCCCATAGTTGAGAGTGAGAGAGTGAGTGGTTATTTGTCTCTGTGTGTTTGGCCTGTGATGGCATGGTGATCTGTCCAGGTTGTACCCCACCTTTTGCTCTGTATCAGCTAGGATTGGTACCAGCAGCCCTGCGACCCTCATGTGGAGGATAAAGCAGTAGACACTTAATGGATGGATTCATACCAAAGACAATTTATACGAATTAATGGGTACTTTTTTTTTTTTTTGTAATGTACTGTATTTCTGACCTATAAAATTATAACCCTATAAAAAATACCAGACCAGTAGTTTTGTTTTATATACACATTTATATTATTATATACACTGTACAGAGTTCAAAAAAATAAACAGTTGATATTTAACACTGTGCACTCCACATATGTGTAATTACAAATAGAGAATGGAGTGAAAGAAAGGGCTGAGTCATACCAAGGACAGACAGATATCAACATTCCCCAGGAAATACTGATGTTTTCTTATACAAGACACTTCACAATAATTTGTACAGAATATAAATTAAAATGTTGCTGGTAAACCTCTCAAACAGAGTGCCCTAAATCAGACATTTAAAATTGTCCACTAAAATGTATCAGTGTGTGATATTTGGGCAGTGGATACTGCAGCTCAGTTTCTTGAACACTAAAAGCCTTACAGACATTAAAGCATTATTTGAGCTGCATCACGTGTAGTGACTTTTACTAAGCCTTTTGGAATGTAATGCTTTGTCAGCAGCACTGGTAATAGCGCCTTGTGTAACTCACAGGGCCATCAGCACAGACACATGACAGTGTTCCTGGTTATTTTGGAATTCACCAATGTTCTGCTCTGGCCTGAGATTTAGCAGTAGCAGTGTTGCAAAGAGGTGATGATTATCTCTCATGTCTCACCTTTTTTTTCCTCCCCCTTCCTGACACTTGGAGAGGGAGCACATATGGTGAAGAGCAAGGCGTGGCGAGGTTTACAAGGCACACAGAACACTCTGTGCCAGAGAGCATGTGTGCACAACAGGGGTGTTTTAGGGGAATATCAGCTGGGATGTTAGGGACCCACTTTTCTTTTTTTTTTTTCCTCTTCTTTCTTTGGCTATGTTGAATCAGATTGGATCAGAAAGAAAGCACGGATAAACTCAAAATGTCAGTAGCTACTTTTGGCTGAACTTAAAATCTGGTATATTGAAGTTAGAGAAGAGTTTTTTCTAATCTGTTTTTTTTTTTTTGTAAAGCTGTTTTGAGACATTTTTAATCAAATCGTCACTCTGGGGATGCTTTTGAAAACCATACATGGCGATGCTATGAAGAGAGGTTTGTTCCAGCAATGTCATAAACCATCAAAGTGCGGAGATTCTTTGAGAATTGACAAATTATAAAAACAGCAACAGGAAAATCTTTGTACATCCGGTTGTTCCATACAGAATAGAAACAGTAAACAATGTTGTTCTGCATTAAACTGACAAAATAGACCTCAGTGCAGATATACTGTACACACACAAAGGGACTCACAATAAACACAATTAAATTCAAATAAATCCGTCCACACATGCACACATCCAGCAGACAAAAAACCAAGAGTGGAATGTAAAAAGGTTTTTCCCCCAGTCATATTTCTCTGATTTGGTTCCATTTATCCAATAACACGTCTGTGTGGGACTTGGGGGAGGTCACAAACTGGCAGTGAAGCAAGAAACTCTAATATTGTCCATAGACTCACAGTACTGTACCAATAAGGAAAAAAATGGAGGAAATGTTCATAAATAATAGCTAACAGACACACAAATGGGTGACAGTGGATAAGGCTTTTGACTGAGTAATTAATTTCCTCTTCATCTGTATTCTCAACCCTGAGCAGAATCATTTACTGCCTGCATTCAGAGAATTTCAGTTCACACACATACAAAAGAGTTTTCATTATTGACTAAAAAAAAAAAAAAAAAACATAGTTAGAAAAGTAAAATAAAGGTTGACTTTCTTGGTTTTTCTACTTTAACTGAACTGTGCATATATAATAGCAAAATGTGAGCTACATAAAAAAAAATATATATATATCCTAGGTCACTTGGGTTAGATGTTGATAAGATAATGCATTATCTCTGTCAAGTTTTTTTTTTTGAAAACCATTTGAAACCTAATGAGCACCACATTGAAATCCATGGGTGTGGCAGTAGAAACTCTGGGGACCAAACCCTATGACATCAAGACATGTTCCTGTAATTTTAGACAGATTGACTACTTTAACTGAGTGACCTCCCCAAATCGTCAGCTAAAAAAACCCCCAAAACAAATCACAAATTCTTACAGTCTCCTGACCATCTTTTACAAGGGAAATACTTTTTAATAATACCTTTAATTTAGCTGTGCACCTACAAAATTTTTTTCTCTTTTCTTTCTCTAGTAACACATGCACGCACGCACGCACACGTAGACACACATAAGCTGGCATTTTTGCTTATTTTCTGTCTGGAAGAACAAGTTGATTCTCTAAGATCTTTTGAAAATAAAAAGACACAACATTTACCACTTAATTTTTTTCTGTCCATCGGGTTCTGTTTTCCAAGAAAATAGGAAAGAATGTTTCTTTGACACTTGCCTGGCTGGACAAGTGTTAAATAATCATGTTCATATCCTTTTATGTGTGGTTGAAAAACTTCATTTGGGGTTATAGCACAGCACACACAGACGACAACAGGTTCCATCCAATGGAGAATTATTACAGTGGTGCCAGAGAAAAAGTGAAAAGTGAAAAAAAAAAAAAATCCAACATGTTTCTTTGTGACAAAGTCCAGGTCTATTTTAAATACACTTCCTATGCCTGTGTAGGTTTTCCTGATTTTTCATGCATTTTTGTGGGTTTGAAGGAATAGCGGCAGCAACAGAAAAGGACTTGAATAGAGACGTGAGGGGCAGAGTGGACAACTTCCTCAATAAAACGCCAGATGTACTGTGAGTGGTAAATGGGTGGCAGAGGTCAGCGCCATTTAAGCTCAGGTGCCCAACTGAATGCAGCCTGCCTTGCCGTCCCACAGGATGGCAGGAATATCCGTTTGATCCATTTTTGGTTGGTAGAATTAATGGGTGGCAAGAGGTAGGCTACTGCTCTGATGTTTGACACTGAATATGGTTGACGAGGTGAATGAAGGAATATCTCAAGAAAAATTGTACACATGTAAGAAGCCAGTAAAGACATCAAAGACATGTTTAAGTTCAGACAAAGGAATAAGAGTGGAGGTGGAATCAGAACTTGACGTGGATGGAAATTAAGGATAGCATCATGAGAGATTGGGGGCAGGGATGTACAGTTTCAAAGATGCCTGAGAACAAAGACATGACACAGAGTTTCTGCAGCCAAAAACCGCAGTCGGGGAGAATGTGCTGAGGGCAGGGGCTGAGGGGATGACGTTGAATTTAGAGGGTTGTAGGCAGGTTGGTCCCTTGGTCCCTCAGGCCTTAAGAGCATGCCACTGGGCCACAGTAGTACGAGGATGACCCATCATGTCTTTCCAGTGTTTTACCTCTGCAGGGCCACTCTTCCATGAAAGATAAATCTACAGGAAAAAGGAAAAAGAAAAACCCTGTGTAATTTGAGAAGAATGACACAGAAATTGATGTTATTTGTGAAAAGTCTTTACAAAAACAGTGGGACATTCAGTAAAAAAAAAAACTGACTGAGTCATAAGTCTGCATGGTACCACTGAAGCTGCAGAAAATTAGCATCAGATGAAGTTGTCACTTGCTAAAGTGTTTCATCTTCAACTCTTTTTATACTCCCTGTTGCTCTGTTGATTGGTTCAACTGATCTCTTCTCTGTGATGTCAACAACTTCATCAATTTCATCCACTCAGCTGGAGGTGTGTGGATAAACAGAGACGCCTGGACCCCAGCACAAACTGACAACATTCAACAACTGAATTAAAATTATCTAAAGTGTCAAGTAACAGGATATAAATCTGACCTAATATTAGCTTTGTATTAACAGCAAAAAAACTTGCACACCACCAATTAAAAATTAAAGCTGGCATAACCCGACTCTTTAATTAGCTCAGCTCATCATGCAAAAACTGTGACTACAGGACACGACAGAGGTGAACATGCTTGATTTAAGTTTCCAGTAATAAAGATATCATAAATAAAACGGCTCTTTCAAAAGAAAGAATCAGGAAAGCCATTTACAGTTTTATTCCATAAATGGTTTCACAGCTCTAGCCCTGACCTGTGTTCATCTCTGGGTTTCACAGTGTTTGCTTGTCTTTTTTTCTGTGTCTCCTCTTTCCCCGTTTGCCTTTGTGCGTGCATGAGTGGTTGTTTTGGTAGGAGCAGGCTCCGATCCAAGCACCTGGGTTCAGTCACACACCTGGTTTCACTCAGCTCATCAGCCACGACCCAGCAATAAAATCTTAGTCCTCAGCTCATTAGTTGCCTGACGGTTTCGCAATTAGTGTGAAATAATAAGAGTGACTCTTGGCCACTGACATTAAAACCCAGGACACGCTGTCCTGATAGTCAGTCGTTGTACTGTCCATAGAACTTGTTGGCTTAGTGTAAGAGGTACTTTCGGTCTTCAGTGGTGTCAGGAGCCCAGCTGAAACCTTCCATGACTAATTCAGCATTGTTGTTTGTTGTGGTTGCTTGTTAGGGAGTGTGCGAGTGCAATTTTTTTCATTGGCTGACCGCTGGGGTGGTGAATCCCGGCCTTTAAATTTGTACCTTGACCTCTTGTTTCTTCATGATAACCTGCTTCTCTCAGAGACTCAGGACACAGGACTTGCCCAATGTCTCATCATTACACCTGCATCTTAATAATTAAAAACAATCTTTATCACCTATGACTCCCCGTGTCCTTGTCTGCTTTTGCGTCTTGTGAAAACACAAGCCTTAGCAAATAATTTATTACAGATAATAACATGGCCATGGATCTCATTTGGAGAAAGGTGGATGTCCTCTCTAAATGTAGAAGTTCAATTATCTTTGGGTCCTGTTCTAGAGTGAGGGGATCATCGCAGTCAAGAGAGAGATGAGTTGATCTCAATTTGATACATTTAGTCCCTCGCTAATGCTCATGAGCAGTGACTAATGACTGAAAGTACAAAAATGGGAATGCAAGCGGCCAAAATAAGTAACCTCCACAGAGTGGCTGGGCTCAGCCATAGAGCTAGGGTGAGGGGTTCAAAGAAGAGCCCAGGAGGCATCTGGCCAGAAGGCCTCCTGGATGTCTCTATGGGAAGGTGTTCCGGGCATTCCTCCATTAGCAAGGAGACCTCAGGGCAGACTCAGGACACCCTGGAGAAATTAATTCTCTTGACTAACCTGGAAATGCCTGAGTATGCTCCTTGGAGGAGCTGGTGGAAGTGGCTCAGGAGAGGAGTATCTGTACTCTGCTGAAACTGCTGCCCCAGTGAGCCAGACATGGATAAGAAGATGGAGACAATACGAGGAAATAATGGACCCTCAAAATAAGTAAAAAAGGCATTTTTTTTCCTTTTGATGAGTGTAAAAGATTTGAACAGGGCAATCTTCTAAGGGCAATAATATTGTAGGGTGTTTTTCTTCGAGACAAGCAGAGATTGTTTAGGAGATAGTTTTGGGATGGTTGCTATACATGCTTACTGGTGTAAATCTAACGGTTCATGCAGAATATTTTCAGTTTTTCCTCATTCTTTTTACATACATCAGATCGGATACATCAGATCAGAAAAAAAAATATGAACATCAGAGTGGTCTGCATATACCAGCAGGGGTCAGTAGAGACTGCCTACGTGATCAGCTGCTGATTGTCAGTCTCAGAATCAGAGAAATACACAAGACGAAGAAGAAGGACAAGAGGAAAAAGAATGGAGAAACCTTTCCAATGACATCATTGCGACTGAGCCTGTCCTTGTCCATGACGGTAATAATTATGGTGGTCTCCCTCAACACGTGGGCAGGCACATCAAAGGGGAAGGACTCGTTGAACACAGGGTTCAGACAGCGCTTCATTACCACCGTCTTCTTCTTCTCCACGCGTTTGTCCTTGTTCATCAACCACACTTTTACATAAGGGTCTGTGGAGGAGGAAATATGTCTCGTTTGAATATTGTTCACAACATTCTTTATGATTTTTTTTTTCTTTTACTTAATTCAGTGTTGGTTTGTTGGCTAACATGGATCTGCCATTTTCTAGTGTGATTTGTCATTTTTACTGTGTGGAGTTGGAACAAGCAATGATCAAGAAGGGCAACATTAAAAGGACATTAGAGATGGAGGAGAATTTTTACCAGAAGTGCCTCCGATGTCCATGGCTTTAAGATTGCGGGCTTTGATGATGCTCACAGTGATGGTGTTGGCTGTGGGGTTGTAGCACAGAGACACCAACAGATCCCCTCGACTCCCCTGGAGAAATCATATGCAACAACAGTGATTATTCACATCTTTTCACCATTTTTATGTCATTCTCTCCTTTACTGCCTTCTGCAAATTTCTGTTTCTTCCTCTGGCTGTCTGTGTTCTCTACCTGTCAGACTTCCTATAGTCCCGTCTATTCCGTCTCCCACCAGCACGCTACCACATTTCCCCGGGGAGCATCACAGCAGCCAGGAATGACATCACCCGTTACATTCTGTCCCATCCTCTCTTTCCCCCTCCTCCCCCTTCCCCGCTCCTCTACCTCTTCCTTTCCGACCCTTCCCCCCCTTTCCTTCTCGACTCACGCTGCCATCACTACACGGTTTCAGCTCCTTCCAGAAAGTCTGCATGTTGGCCAGTTCCAGTTTGTTGAGGGGGATGGACACCTCTCCTATGGGGTCATTCCTGCTGAAGCGGTCATAGTCGAGGACCTGCAGGTACAGAGTCCTTTGGACCACCTTCTCGTAGGGGAAGCCTGGGAAGGAAAAGGACACACCATAGTCCCACATTTTCTCAGTAAAGCAGAAACATTTTAATTGTGTACTGTGAACAATAACTTCACATGTATGATACTAGGATAGCTTCCCCATTAAACCTTCAAACAGGAAGGTCTCATTCCAGTGGGGGTTTAGATTCTTCCTCTTCACTTTGGTTTCCAATTTGTGCTTCTTGTCTGGCAGCAGGTAGAGTTTGACGAATGGATCAGAGGTGCCAGAGAAGTCCTTTGCAGGCAAATCCTGGCCCTTCAGGATTTTCACAGTGAGGGTGGAGTCCTGAAAACTGTATCCCACACTGAACTGAATACGACCCAGCTTCTCACACACTGGACCCTCGTGGTCATCTTCCTCTGAACCTGGAGACAACTGTTAGACACAGGAGAATGATGAAGCAAATATTACTATTAATTATTTTAGTAGTTACTAGTTATTTTATGTTAATTGTTAATGCACATTTTACATATTACTTGTTTTTAGTAATAAACTTAATCAGGAATGACACATTCAGTTGAAGTCTAGTGAAAGTTACAGTTTCTGGTGTAGGGGCCAGAAACCACCTGAATGTCTCTCTGGGAAGATTTTCTAGGCATAGCAGATGAACACACTTAATACACAGGAACAAATAATAACAGAGTGCAGTCAAATACACTATGAAATAAAGTTACACTGATGACTGTACAGTTATAGATAAAATCTCACCTTATGCTTCACATACTAACTTGTTCTTGGGGTGTCACACAATCTTAAGGGACTGTTTGCTCAGTTACGAGGATCTGTGTTTGCTTTAGTTTTGATCTGAATCCTATGAGCAAGTTCAACACTGTTTTCAATTATTTCAGATTTTCCTGTATAGTGTATTTATTGTCTGACATTTCATTTGAGTGTCCAAAGTCTGAAAGGTCAAAAAAATTCACCAAATCCCAATAATACATCTGACGGTCCATAACAATAATAGAATCCACTAAAAGTCCGCAGAGCCATTAAAAGTTTGAGCAACTTCATTCCAATAGCTACGGAAGCAAGTCATACTCTGAGTGAAAACTCAAACTGCTATCAAAGCCTTAACAAAATGTCTGAACAAGACACTGAAGGTGGGATTTATTGCAGCACTGCTGTTTTTAATTGCATTAGTTTTAAACTAGTGTGCCCACAATAAACAACCACTAATTAGCCTCTGCAGAACTGCACTGTTGGTAGCAGACCAGAGGGGCGAACCTGGCCATATTTACAGCATGTTCAAATAAATATAAATGTGTGAAAAAGAAATTAATAGTTGAACTCAGGTGGTACTGATTCTGCAGCTAAACCTAAAAAGTGTATTAGACCTGGGAAACTAAAGTTTGTTGTTGTGTCACATGGTTTCTGTCTGCTGTGCAACAAAGGCACAAAGTGTCCATAGCTCTGTGGAGATGAGAAGCAGATAATCAGCTGCTGGACAGAGAGGAACTCTAACTGATGGTGCTGTGGCCTGAAGAAAAGGGAGGGAGATCCAGTTTAAAATGTGCTATCTGATGGAAGGAGAGCCAAAGGCATCACTCACTCAAGGAGCATTTCCAGAAATTTAATATCCAATTCCACATTCTCCCCCACATTTCTGATGGTGCTGCTCAACCTCATTCTCTATGCTAAATATGATCACTTTTCATTATGCAGTCCTCCACCCAACAGCTGGCCTAAATTGCTTTCCCCCCATTTTCTACATTTGGCCACTCTTTTTTTTTCCCCACAGCTTACTCTCTCCCCACCAATTTATTATTTTCTGAAATGCAAACAACTCGTTTTCAGCAGATGGAAATTCTACTGAAGCACAAAACATAGTCTAGTTGGCATATTTTAAAGAATAAATGCTGTGATATTCTGTATTTTTAAGATTGTTACAAGGGAAATTAAGCCTTGCATTAGTTCATGCAGGACACCGTAGTCATACACCCCAGCTGTAGTCAGCTGACAGCCAGCTGACCACAGTCTATCGGTCATAATTTTTTTTTAAATAAGAGTCTAACCAATGCTGCCTCACACCTTTGCTACTGTCAGAGCTTTGCTCCTCCACTCCTGCCTCAACCTTTCTTGATCAGAGTTTGGTAAACTAAAAAGGTTAAAAATGTTTTTAAATATCTTGTTTGGGCACACTCTTGCTCGGGGGCTTCCTGCATTGTGCCCCCGTTTGCACATTTCTTTTAATAAGTGGTTTGATTATAAATAGTGTTCATGAATGAAGTAGGTTCCTATGTGTTGATTGTTTGTTAAATACTCAGACCATCTTTTTCATCTTTTTTTTTTGGCAACAAATCCATTAAAAAGAGCAAAACTAGCAATGTTCTGATCAGGTGAATACTTTTTCACTCCCCAAACATGTAGCACTCCGTCAACAATTATTTCAGATTAACCAAAATGTTTACATAATACAGATTATTACAGTGTACTTTCAGTTTCAAAAAAGCTAAAAAGAATTCTTAGTTAGTTTAGTTTTTCAGTTAAAAGTGCATTTGTTGGGGACTATTTTCAGCAGTGGAATGATACACACAGTTTTTGGTGTTTTGTGACAGTTGCCATTTGTAATGTTGCATTCAATTAGCATCCAATCATGATGTCATCCTTAGGAATATAAGATCATTTTCACACCTAAGAGTCTGCTTGACTCAGTAGGACTGGTGACTCGGTTCAATTGGGGGGTTGCAGCATTCAGCTGGTCCAAGTTTGCTTTCACAGTGCACTTAAATCAAAAGAACCAAACTTTTTGAATAACGTATTCCCCTCCTGGCCTGAGGCGGCTCTGCATAAGAATTACTGAAGACGATGACAAGACAAGCAATTAACAAGAAAACTCACTCATCTATTGGTAAATGCAGGGCATTGTACATACAGTGCCCTGCATTGTAGTCCGCTTCCTGGATTTGGTTCACTTGAAGCGAACCAAGACCTACGTTTGTAGACTTTCCGAGCAAACGAACTAGGGTTTGATTAAGAAGGGCTGGTGTGAATGCACCCTAAGATTTGTGATTGGGCCGGAGCCATGTTGACATTTTACATATGGAAGACTCTACCAGGCACCTACTGGACGATACTAGGTATCACACTGGTTTCCACTCACATGTGCCTTACTTTATTGTCTATTTTCTTCTGAAAAGGAATGTAGTTTACAAAACTAACAAATGAGACCATTAACTCCTGATGAAAATCAGACTAACGTCCCCATATACTTTTATTCAAACTATGTTCTTTTTGCAGCCAGCAAACTTGCCTACAGACTATTCAATATATTTTTACTTCCTCAATGCTAGGGTGTATGGTTTCTTTATTATATGTTTCTTCTTGGCTTGTAATTATTTCCAGTAGAAGATTGTTTGGGAAAACGATTGACAAAAATACAGTTCAGTGTCACATTCACAGTAAGGAAACTCATATATATATCATATATAAATATATATAGTTTCTGGACATCTATGGAGCTAGAGGAATGAATAGCTGGAATGATCAAGGATCAATCCACTGCTCGTATTGTTTGTTTCTACCCAAGATGAAGAACCAACACTTTCACACCACACTATTTATGGCTCTGTGAACATCACACAAAATGAAAGCATTGTCAGAAAACATCCTGATAAGAACCATGTGATGCTGACAGGACTTCCCAGCCCCTTATCACCTCAGACACTTGAGTGGGTTTTATGTACTGTATGTACTGTACACTCTGGCATTGGATGTCATTTCACACACACATCATCCATTTGGTCTCAGTGTAGTGTATGAGATAAAGTCTGTATATCCAAAGTGCTGTTTTCCAACAGCAGCACAGGTGTCTCAAAAGTGCAGGCTGGGTATTTTGAGCAAGAAACGATGGTTGTGTAACAGATAGTAGCCTTTGGCAGAGCTGCCCAGAATGAGTATTATCATTAGGCACCAACACTGTGAATTCCTCAGACACACCATGAGACCCACATAATTACACACTGCTCATACCCAATGCTGCCATATTCTTGCAGCACCCACAGCACTGCGTGCACTTTCACAGCTAATTACCAAACCTCGCTGAATAAGGCGTGTGTCCCCTCCCCTCCCAGCGTCTCATATGAGGGTGATGATTACCGTATATTTCTGTAAGCTGACATACTGTGTTGCAGTATATAGTAGATATGTTCTACAAGTGGGTGAGCTGAGTGGGATGAAGAAGACAGTAATTTTCCCAAACGAGGTGGGAAGAGGAAATTGTGTTTTGGTTTTCCTGTCTCACTGGCTTCATGTGAAAAAATGCCTTGCACCATATACTATATCTGTACCATTACATTTATTTTAAAAGGATTAGATATTTATTTATTTTTTTTTACAAATATGTTCCTATTTTTGTAACTTGAGCCATCATTTCTAGAAGTTACAAAAACAAGATTCTACACAAGTAATTACTGAGATCTGGCGAGCTTGTCGGCTTAAATTAAATCAGCTCGGCCTGTAAATAGTGATAGAGTTTTATAGAACAACATTTTGGGAATAATTGAAATATCTGTGTTTTGTCTTCCAACTAAGTTTGGCTCACTTGGGTCTGGCATCAAACAAATATGATTTGTTTCTCACCCCAGCTGACATGTCTTCAGCAATGTTACCATGTTCCCAGATCTCTGCAATTACTTTGGTGAGCATAGAGTTATTAATAGTAACTGCAGCAAAACGTCATAAACAGGCAAGTAGGAAAATTGAGTTAACTACACTTAGTGAAACAAAATAAATGGTGCTATACTCTAGCCAATGCAGCTTAAATGTCAATCATCAGTTTTTGTTACATTTAAATCAATATTGTTGTACTTTTTTTATGTTGTTTTTATGTCTCTTTTTTGCAAACGAACAACATACCTTCAAAAAAGAGAGTCAAATAGACTGTATGCAATCTTAGTGCTTATTTAAATCAAATGTGTCAAACTCAAGGCCCGGGGGCCACATCCAGCCCACCATACAATTTCATTTGGCCCACAAGATACTGTATGTTATGTCTTTCCTGCTCATCCCTTGACAAACTTATTAGTACCAGACATCAAGTAACTACACCCATGAATGAAACAAACAAATGAAATGTGGAGCCAGAACCAGTGTTTTAAGGGGCCCAGGCTCTCATTTGTATTTTACTCTTTTAGTTTTATATGTCTTGTAAAAATGATTAAATGAGTACAGCAAATTATTGACAAAAATACGCATGACTACAGGCCTGTATGTGCGCTGCTAGAATAAAGCAGAGGAAATCAGGTAAGGCAAATGGCAAATGCATTACTTTTTGGCTGCTTTCAGTGGAAAATAATTCCTAAGATATTTACTGCATAATACAGGATTTACTGCTCCTCTACATTGATGTTCTTCTGAGTACTTCAGCTGATGTGCATATAACTTTGAAACAGTAGTCCCATGTTGATATTAAGGCTATTCCATTGCTGAATCAATGAATTATTTTATAGAAAAAAAGTATCCATTGCATTCACTAATATATCTTAACATGATACAATTTTGATTTCAAATTTGATCTGATTAGTTTATTTAAACCATAAGATTGATTTGTTTTGAATTTTATATTATTTGACCTTGTCTGACCCCTGTTTTAAATGAACAATAGCATTAACAAAAGTAGGAGCAAGGTCAGGCAGCATATGTCAGTAGATAAAAAGTAAAAGGTGTCAAGTATGTCTGCTCTGTACACCAGCATTAATATAGCTGTTTGTATTCCCACAGCTAAGACTTAACCATTGCTATGGGAGATCGCTGATGCCAGTCTGCCAATAAAACTCAAACTAATGCATGATTCTTTTCAACAGATAATAAGAACTCGTCCTTTACTGATCAAGAATGTACAGTGTATGACACAGAAAGTAAAAAGTGTAACAGGCGGTGTATGAGCCCAATTGCAGTACACAAAACCACAGAATTGATGAGTTCACAAGTTTTTACAGGAAATCACAGCAGGCAAACAATATGTAAGTTACACAGCCCAGGTCCTCAGCTGTGGTAAAATGGTTAACAAGCACAGGCGAACAGGAAACAGGAGGGACAAGACAGGACTCAACAGAAGGCAGAAATGGTTTACCAGGAGTGAAGAGAAACAATAATGACAGAAAGCCTTACATGGCAAATAATGATCTGGCAAGTGGGTCAGTGTGGAGCTGGTGAATATATGGTGGGCTGGGTTGTAGGGGATGAGGAGCAGGTGTGTTCACAGGTGAACTGAGTTGCCTGATGAGGTGGGAGTGGCTGGCAGGTTGGGTGAAGCAGAAGTGGGGAGAATGGAAAAGTACTGAGTGGGAAGAGGGTGACTGAACTGTGACAAAATGACCTTGAGCCAATCTGATCTGCGATTCCAACAATAGAAATAAACTTACAAGCGTTATATACAACGTAATTTTAGTTTACAGTAACCCAGCCATAACCAACATACATAAACATTTACATTGTATGTACATTTATTTTAAGCCAATATATTAACATTTATTTTAAGCCAATATAAAATAAGAATCTAACCAGATGAAGTGTCATGTTCCTGTTCCTGGCTCTTATTCTGTCGAACCGTTTATTTCCTGCGGAGTGTTTTTCCTGTTTTGTTTTTCAGGAGGCTGGCTGGGCGGCCGGGCAGAGTCTTTGAATTGCACACCTGCTACTCTTCTGCTCATCAACTCACTGCTACTTAAACCTTGGTTCTGGATTCTACAATCGTCAGCGTCTCTCATCATGTCAGCCGGTAACGTCCTTTGCTCTCCGTTTATGCTGCGTCTCTGACCTAGTTTCTTTTTTTGACTTTTTAGTCATGTTTTTGAAACTCCTCGTTTTTCTCTTCTATTTTCTGCAAACCGGCCAGTCTTTGTAGTATCTCAGTTTCCTTTCGTTGGACAATAAATTGCTTCATTATCATTTTACCTTGTTGTGGACATTAATGATTCACTAATCACCACAGTAAGATCTATTTTTGAGGGTTTTATGTTATTTTCTCGACCTCCGAGAAAATCGACCTCACCTTCCACTTTCTTGTCTGCATGTAAAATTAACCTTAGATTGTGGAAAATGAAGTGAGAGCACAAGTCCCTAAGTCATCTCATTTATTATGATTTAAAAGGCTTCAGCCTTTTAAGAGTTTAGCAAAGCAGGAAACAGCCACACTACTGATTGGGTTAGTGAAGTATTAATAAAGGTGTCTTTTCGGACATACTGTGTTGGTATTGTGTGTTACCATGAGCATGTCACTGGTCACTGAGTTGGCCAAGTCAGAAACAGAGGAGTTGGCATCATGACTGTGCCCATGGCGACGTCCGGTCTCATCTGGGGTCTGACCTCTGGGGCTGCTGCCTGGTTTATTACCTGGAGTTCTGTTGAATTGGACACAAAAACACTCATATAAATACACCTGCTTATATTCAACACTGGCTTACATTATATTGACTGTATGTGTCTATATGTATGTGTATATTTTTGTGACATTATGTTAAGGGCAGTTTTTCGTGGTTTGGATCAGTTCCATTAAAGGAAAATGCTTAGATCACTGCCTAACAGTTCACCAATTTGTGTTAATTATTTATTTTCATTCTTTCTCTCACTGCCACGCACAGCTTTCACCTCCCAGATCTGCACCAAGTTTTCACAGCCTCATCTGACTCATCATTCTTCATCCTTCATAGGTCTCATCGGGTCACAAACCACAACACAACCAGTGTCTGGACCTCAGGGGGTTTCACTAGTTGCTTCTAAGAAGCAAATGTTCTGGCTTAGATGTCTTCTCCTTTGGTACAAGCACCAAGGACTCACCAAAGTATTCTTTCAATCAGCACATTTTTTTGTTTGGCTTGTGATAAATTCTTTCTCATTCACTTCTCTCTCTCTCTCTCTCTCTCTCTCTCAATGGAAATACTTTTGGGATTAACTGCAGCATTGATTGCATGCCAGGTTTTATAGCCCAACATATCTAACATTTGTTTTGCTGAAAGGAAGAATCTTGGTTCTAAATGTTGTGGAATCTTTATTAAAAGAATGTCCTTCAAACTCCTGAGGAAACACTAAAGCTTGTAGTCTGTGTCATGTCTAGTATGATTAGAGGCAGCAGTTTTGCTTAGTCTTAGCATAAAATCAGGTGATAAAAAGGCTACACTGACTGTCCAAAAGTGACAGAATCTGCTTACCAACCTCTAAAACTCTCTTTTATTGATATATGCCATATGTTTCATTCATTTAAAGTCTAAAATGTAAATTTTGAATGTCATTACATATCCACATGTTTTTAATTTTAATTAGTGTGAGGAGCCTCATGAACTGCAACCATGCTGAATTACCTAAACTTACAGTTATGTAAAACCAATTTCTAAACATATCTGAGTTTAAATAGAGCGAACATGCCAAGATGGACGGATGGAAAACCCCCAAAAAATCATACCTCATGCAACTGTCTGTCACCAGAATGCAGTCAAACTGAAACCAAATTTACACGACGACAAATCCATTAGAAATAAAATACAGCATAATATACATGGGATACCTTAAAACAAAATGATAGAGAACAGGAAAGTACTAAAATCATATCACTAAAATACTAAAATGATTATGTAACATGGTAGACATGGACCTAATAGCATTCTGGGTGTATTGACTAATAAGACTAATGAGCACTTATTGCTGTGAGAGAGAAAGATACAGTGTGAGCCAGAGTCAGGAAGACAGAAATAGTACAAGTGAACAGGTGAGCTGTAAAACACAAAAAGCAGGAGTAAGATTAGAAGTTGGTTTTGTGGGAATGATGATCCGAGAAGGCAAGATAAATTTGAAAACCCATCTGTGCACAGAGATGAGAGAAAGTGAAGGAGAGTATTTGTCTTTGTTAAGACGAGGAGGATTAATAGAATGAACAAAGTGAGGTTACTGACTCAAAGGAATGCTAGACTGAGGCATCACTGCACACACACACACACACACGCACACAAAAGCTTTAGCAGGAAGAAAAATCCAGAATAGAGGGGACATGGGATAAAAGCCCAGGAATAAAATCAGATTTGGTTTGAGTGAGGAGTCAGATGCTCTGGAGCTGAGAAAGGTAGTAAACTGACATGTGGATAAGCAAAAAAAGGAAGAGGCCGAAGGAGGAGACATAATAAATGGATAGGGTTTGTGGAGCAAAAAGACAAGCAGAAGTAGAGCAACTAGTGAACAAGAAAAATACAGAAAGGAGGAGCACAGGATATGGTGTGAAAGAGTAAGGAATCGATTTGTCACTCTCTAACAGACTGAATTCAACATGTAATGGCTTCTATGTTAGAAGACTGACAAACACAGTTATTTCTTCATGTATCTGCTGGTAGGGACATCTAAAAATCACTGCATTATTTCACCAGCAGTGCAGAAATTATGTTTGCATGGTGGGTTAAAATTATTAAATTATAGTTTCTAATAACGGCCCCTAACACAGTGAGACACAAAGTGTTCCCTTAAAATAATTACATAACACCTGGCTGTCTCGCTGTGCTAATGACGCAGCTCCCCCCAGCACTGCAAAGTGTTGTTTTAGCCACTTCTTTACCCACTGTATTCCAGCCTATTCACTTAACATAGTGTAAGTGTAAACATTGCCTAATAGTTGATAATTTTACAAATTGTACCATAAAATTTAAGGTAAAACTTTTTTCATACAGCCTTCATGTATAAATGTTGATAAAAGGTTTGTTACTGTCGTTGGCTATGTGTGAAAGAAAGAAAGAAAGAAAGAAAGAAAGAAAGAAAGAAAGAAAAGACTGTATTATAAATTGACTAATTAGAATACTAACCTAAAAACTGAACCAATAATATTTAGATACATTATTTACAAAATAAAGGTTTATGTAGCCAAATATTATCTATACTGTTTTTTTTTAAAATATTACTTTAATTATTCCTTCATACAAATGTTGCACCATTACAAATTAAACTTTGTTTTCTATAATGTTGACCCACAACCTAAAGTGAAAGTAATCTCAGGCTGAAACCATGCACTGCCATCAATAGTAATCTCTCAGTGATTTTATATTATATATAAAACAAGTAAGTACATAATAACTATATGATTTATGTCTATTATATGTAGTGTATATAAAAAAGCAAAATGTCTCTTGGCAGGTGTGGGGCGTGGACAAGTGTTACAAATGTGTACAAATGATAATATGTGTAACAAATGATAACAGGGTTTAGGTTTTACCAAATCTTCCTATATCAGGGTGATTTACTTTTTTCAGAATGGAAAGTGAAGGTTATGAAACACACCTTCCAGCTGTCATAACCAGTTGATCTAATCAGCTTCCTTCCTTTGATAACACAGAGAAAAAAATATTGAGTTTATCACTCTCAAGGTTGTAAGTAAAGCTGTAGTGGGATCCAGATTAGCGTTTTATCTTGCAGGTAGAATTTGTGGCACTACAGCAGCAGTAACCTCAGGTTTGAAAAAGAAAAGAAAACCTCCAGGACTGGGATTGTTGAGAAGTGGTTTCGGATGTATTCCTCTCCTCTCCATGCCTCAGTTAAAGCAAAGTTCATGGGTGACGTCGAAGATCTCAGCTTTCCTTTTGGAATACATATTGTATATATAGTACAAGTTTCTACTCTCTGAGTCCATTTGTAAAGGAGGTTGATTCAGTGACAGCTCATTGAGTCCTACTAATGTAACAGCCAATGCAAAACAGAATTCTTTGCTTTACATAAACACAGCAAGCCATTTTCTCCATTATGTACAAGTGTGATCTTAATTTCATTCTACTATGCTGCTGTGATTATTTGGCAATGAATCATCTCAGGCTATCAGGCCATGTGCAATAACCTAATATATAAAACTATTTTAGATGATGGAGGCCTGCATATATTATGCATGCCCCCCCCCCCCCAGACTAAATATATCCACTGCTCTGTCTGCTCCAGACTAATGAAACACTGTGCCAACCAACAAGAAGGCCCGCTTTGTCACGTTTGTGTGAATTTAAAAGCAGAATAAAGTCAGGTTGTTAGACGCACTTGTAAAAGTGAGTGAAAACAACTTGGACAATGAAAAAAACCAGAGTAGATCCAAACCAAAAATAAAAAGAAGAGAACCTGGACACTGGAGATGAACAACCATTCAGCCACAAACCCACAACTATAATCAATTTAGTGTTTAATTAACTTCTTTATGTTTTTGGACCCCACAGATTTAACCATTTCCTCTTTAAAAAATGAGCCCACAGGTCACCTGTGCAAGTGGGTCATTATAACTCGATTTATAACTCATATTTAAGACAACTTGAGCAGCTGTCTTAAATATGATCAATACTTTCTTAATATTATTAACCTTGTTTAACCTGTTTCTCTGTCCCTGAACCTGTCTCGAATATTAAATGTTGCAAAAAAGGGATCAGTGCTGCATTATGCAAATGAAGATTGAAGAACATAATTTCTATTATTTTGGTCCCCAACATAATCAAACACAGTCATGCCACCATCTAGACTGCAGCCTTATTTCTAATTTTGTTTTGGGGAAACAGACACATAAATCAACACGATAATACTCCGATATGAAAACCCTGTTTTCCTCAAACATTTGTAATAATCAAGTAGAGTTGCGGGGGCTGCATGTCACAGTCAGTGAGGATTAACATTAAGTGACATGAAAGGCAAATAAAGAATGGAGTGTCCTCCAATCATGACTCTTAACACGGTAACAGCCTGCGGGACGTGAATTCTATATGGTGGTGAGGTGAGCTTATTCAAGCGTGTAAATATACATATTTATTCACCATGAAACACACTCACTCACACACAGTCTGGTTACCATGATTTCAGAGGACATTACATTGACTTACATTCATTTCCTGGAAACTCACTTTAGCCTTAACCATAATTACTAATGGCCTGACCCTAGTAATTCTAACCATACAAGATGTCTTCACCCAGAAGTGTAATAACTGCTTGCTTCTTGTCCTCATAGAGAAAGACAAGTCCCCATATTGTGACTTTGTAAACAGATTTTGGTGCCCACAACATGAGTGATATGTGGACAACATGCAAACAGCAGGACAACGGTGCTGCATAATATCTTAGCCAGACACAAAACATCCTGAAATAAGCTTTGAGAAAATGATGTTGCAGAGATACTAAAGGAAAAAAGATGAGTTATTCTTTTTTCATTCACTTTATTCTCTTTTTAATTTGGTGCCAAATTTGGAAAAGTTTGGAATAAACTGAAGGAGAGATATCTGAAGCTGGGAGTCGCCTCATTCCTTCCTGCTGGTGACTATCTTGTCTGAAACACAACACCACTTACATAATTCATCCTTTAGAGGTTGTTGTAACCATGACTACTGAAATGTGTGCTCCCACTTAAGGTTGTACTTACTGCCATCATGTATTTTGAACAGGGTTGCAGTAGCCATGGTAACTTCAAAAGTGGGCAGAAAATAATTCAAGGAAGCTCTGCAGAGAGGGCCATATACTGCAAATAGCAGAAAGCCCAGAGGGCAAAGGGACCAAACATTTACAAAGTATTTGAAAACACACACTTTGTCTTCCTTCATACCTATATCAAAACATCCAATCTACTGAGGAAATAACACACAACATTACACAACACTAAAAATGGCTGTTTGGAAAATGCAGAACAAATAAATAAACTGGAGCAAGCACTCAGCGAGTGTAAACCTCATTGAGTGTAAACCATCAAGGCTGCTCAGTTCCCTCCAGTGTCAAGGCACTCCCCTATCGTGCAAGGCTAACAGTCTACAGAAAATGTAATCGAAGTCAGTCCTTGATTTTTTGACTTAAGCTACTCACAAAACGGACACACCGACAAAGTTAAATCCCTGGTTTAAACAGGTTTTTCACAATTGAGAATATGCTACAACATTCATTCCCCGGTCAAGGGGAATGAATATTAATCAGCTTTGGCTCCAAGCAGCATCAGTGGAATTAAAGATCTTGGTTAACACATTCATTTCTTTTTCATACGCTCTATATTTGCCAGGGACAATTTCCGGTGCAACACTACATATACATATACATATACATATACATATACATATACATATACATATACATATACATATACATATACATATACATATACATATCATGTTTGTAACAATCCTTACTTTTTAAAACTTGGGAGAGT
Organism: Brachirus orientalis; assembly: GCA_016785285.1. Classification (NCBI taxonomy): domain Eukaryota; kingdom Metazoa; phylum Chordata; class Actinopteri; order Pleuronectiformes; family Soleidae; genus Brachirus; species Brachirus orientalis. Next base: position 6,143,352 of record JAFBJR010000172.1, read on the forward strand.
GCTCATTATTATTTATTTATTTAATCAACTGGCTCATTTATCTACTGATCAACTTGAAACGACGCCAAAGTAAAAAAATAAAAATAAAACAGTAACCACTGTAACCTTATCACTGAGAACTATGGAGTTAGTTTTTCGTTGTATGGAGTTAGCTTGTTTTTTCTCCTCCAAGTCCTTTATTTTTCCAGTGCATCCATGATGTCATAATTCATGCACGAGTGATACAGTTAATAAAGGGATGGGGGAAAAAAACACTAATAAAAAAACCCCACTGACAATGGGAATGGTGTTAGTCAACATTTTTACCAAGTTCACCTGGGTTTGAAAATCCCAGCTTTACACATTCATTTTAGTGTGAAAGAGGATTTTGTTACCTTGTTTCGTGGTTTATAAATGATGATCAGCCTTAAATAAGCTCTGTTCTCATGCTACATTTGGCAGGGAAAAGGAGTTTAAAGTAAATCTATAAAACCAAACAAATGAGCACACACTCACACACAAACAAGCACTTTTCCTGGAGGTGAAGCAAAAAATGATCACCTCCGTCTGACTTTTAACCTTGCGACTCCAATCGGGGCCTGAAATAAAAGCCATTATTTGTGTTATTGGTGAACGTGCACAGACATGTTATCCCTTACTGTGTTACATGTGCATTATCTGTTGAAAAATCTAGTTAGTATTTACTGGACTGCAAGTAAATAAATGAGCATGTTTTTCACATGCAGGTCTAAATGTGTGAGATCATAATGTCTGCTGTGCACCTCCATGTAGCTGAGGGATGGGAATTTAACTAATAAAAAAACATGTTAGATGCAACTGCCATTTGTTTGTATAGACAGGGGTTTTTAAATTTTAAATTACAAATTCAAAGTACCGACATAGATTATTTAATTTCAACTCAGTGAAATAGAAAATACATGTAATGTTTTTTCTGATTATATTATTACAATTATATATTTTCTGGTTATGATGCTGTTATCAATACAATTAATTGTTTTTGTTTCATTTGGTGGGAGATTCTGGTGAGAATGTACTTTAACTAATGCTTTTGTGCATTTGCCTTCCATTTTCATTTGTAAATGACCAGTGGGATGGAAGAATATTTCTGTTTTTGAAAATAAAAGAGGCAACATTGACACTTCATGTTGTTTACAGGTTTGTGATCTTCCATGCCTAAAAATTGCTTGATTAAAAAAGTTATTTTTGTCTTCAGAAGAACAGAATTATTTTTAGTCAACTGAAATTTATATTTTAAACAAATAATGACCAAAAAACACATCAACATGTAACTTTCCACACTGGAAGAGTTTGTAGGAGTTAGCAGATGGACTGACCTCTGCCACATCTGGTCCAGGTCTGAGCTGAGATTAACTGAGTTTTTATCTTGTATTTTTAATCTTTTCATTGACTATTCATATAAAAATGTCATTTTTCAGCTTGGTAAACCACAATGCAGGGTTCAAAGCAAAGCATATACGGTGACCAAGGCTTAGACAGCTTTGTGTAATGGGTGAATTTAGATGTTTATCTCAAATCAGACCGTTAGTTTAAACTAAGCCAGAATATAAAAAAGATTTTTTTCTGAAAATGCCCTCGGGTCGCTGGAATCAAAGCCTTGTTATTTGAACACTCACCATCGTCCCATTGACATTATATGCGGTATAAAACTGCAGCACATTAGATTAGTCTAGACTAGACTTTTAATATCTAACATCCATGAGCAGTACTTTTAAAGGTGATACTTGGATGTTACAGAAGGCTGATAGGTGTCTGCTGCGAGGAATCAACACATGATATATAGTATACCTCCACAGGGAAATCACATTCCTTTTCTGGGTGTTTAGAAATGAAGCAAATTTATCAGAGTCTGACAAAGCTGACAGTCATCTACACAAACAGAGGAGCATTTCCATGACATCATCCTGTCACAGTGCCAGTCAACACCCCCGGGAAAGGCTGAAGAAGGAGACAGTGGAATTCAAGTGGAAGAGAGGAAAGGAGTGACAACGGTAAAACAACAGGGCAGAGTCAGAAAACGTGCAATTAAATAAAGCATGGCAAAGAAATTGTAACAGATGACAGGAGTAAGGAGAGAATGAAGGATGACTTCTTACAAAGAAAGAAAATAAGGGGCCACAGAGGGTATAGAGGACACTGATGAAGGAGTGGGGAGAAGAATGGGAAGTGGATGTAGGAGGAAAAATTGATGGACGGGTGAGAACATGAGGAATGAGTAGGAAGTGTGTTTCCATAAACATACTATATCTGGGTATTGCTGATCATACACTTGCCCCTAGGAGACCATGGAACACAATATAGGTCCCTTGTCCCATGATGGATGAAGCTCAGACTCCAGTGTCAGCCCACTCAGCGCTCCTCACCAACAGGGACAAATCACTCAGCCACCACCCCTCTCAACACGCAGCCTAATACAACTAATGGAGCCATCTACACTGTGTGACTGGCTTCATGCTCTTGAATGGATGTCCGCTGCCATGTTCTTAAGATTTTTAAATCAAGCTCCATGCATCAAAGGGGCTGCATGTAAGAAATGTACTGTATTATATTAAATCATAAAATGAACATGTGTCATCAGATAAAAAAAAGAAAATAACTGAAATACTGGCTTCACTGATAATTTAATTTTAATTTGCAGGTCATGTTTCCTTCATGGGCCCTCTTACATCAACTCCCTGCTTGGAGCCACAAGGAGTGAATGGTAAATGAGCTGCAGACTTAGATCTGACAGGTTTTTTCAAAAAGATGCCTCGTTTGTGCTGACCTACATGGCTTTTGCTCTCCAATCATCTTTCCTGCAAGACCACTGCTGGACTCAGAAGCTGCCATGGAGACCAATGGTCCAGCCTAGAGAGCCATTAAAAGGCTTGACTCACTGTGATTGCCGGCTCGAGCACACAGCTGAAAGAGTCAGATATGCCACCTGATAATGGGTGGCGACAACTTCCTGCTTGATTAATATTGTACAGTCTGGTACTGTGCAACTCAGCGAGTGCAGTACGAAGTTATCACAGTCAAGATTAGAGCTTTGATTCCCATTGAAGCCACCCAGACATGAATTTAGACAACCATTTTTTTGTATAACAGCACCCCTCGAATGCTACTTTATATGTTTGATTGGACAGTACAGTCCCAGTATGTTTAACCCCACATATATAAATGTAAGTGTAACAAAAACTAACCCTAACCCTAACCTCATCCATGCTTGAGGGTCACGGGTGGAGTTACAGTTGAGCCACTAACAGCTAACACTGGGTAAGAGACACGGTAGACTCTGGACAAAGTGATTGTTGTTAATGATGTACCTTCTTTTTCTTTTCTCTCAATATATATTGACTGAATATTTTGTTTAATTTATTTTACAGTTGTCTGTGTATCTTGACTGTCATTTTGAACATTTGTTATGCTGACATTTGGCCAGGCTTCTTCTGTATGTAAAAGAAAATTTAATCTCAACGAGGCTTTAACTGGTTAACATAAAAGGATATATACACTTCAAAATGGCAGGGCCAACAGAAAACATAACCAGCCATAATCACACATGCAGACTCACATTCTCCTATTGGCCATCTCTCAAGTCACACATCACCTACAAAAATCCTTCTCCTCTCCTACAAGTCACTCAAGCCCTGGCTCTTCACTACAGGTCAGACCTCCTTCACCCATGCTGCGATTCTCAGCCATGGGTCTGCTCAATATCTCTTACACCCATCTCTGGGATTAGGCCTGGGAATTCTGACCTTGCCTTAACCCTATTGCTGTGAGGCAATAGTTCTAACCATTGTTCCTCTCTGAATAGAAATACATACAGTATATCGTGAGGTAATATTCTTAGTTTTTGACAGCTTGGGGGAAGCAAAAAAAAAAAAAAAACTGCAAACACAACATTGGCAGATGTGTATATGCAGTAATTTTGTGACAGACAATGTGTTAGATTACATTCACTCATAGCTGATTTTAATGGGGCTTTATTTTCCACAGTGTTTATCATATAGCAATTCATTTTAAATCTTCACCAGGTTTTATGTTTTTGTCTATGTTTGTCGGTGATGATTATAAATTATTACATTTTGGTGGTGTCTAATCTGGATTCAAATTCAGGACTTTTTTTCTTTTATATAATTGTTTACTTATAAGAGGGAGGTGTACATTGACATTGCATTCCTGCAGGAACCTCAAAGCAACTACAACAGTAAAGCTATAGAGTGTAAAGGGCAAATGACAGTGTAAATGGAGCTGGAATGCACTACAAGTAATTATATTATTATAAGTAATAATGTCAAGTAATTATATTTTATGTAAACTTATAGATTAATGCAGCTATAAATAGCAATGTTTTGAAACAACTCACCAACATAAAGCTGGTGAGGGGCAGGAGCATTGAAAGAATGGCTGTAAGCAGGTGTTTATGGCTCATTGCACAGTCTGACTGATTTTGCTTTTACTCATAGTGAGATTGTTTGTGAGCTCTCTCTTCTTCTTTCCCACTGAAGCTGACAGCTTCTCAAGCCACCACTTAACGCTCATTTCGAGAAATGGTCAAACACACTGGCACAGCTTGTTACACCACAGATATTGTTCAAGAACTGTGACCTACAAGTATGTACTTCTTCACTGTGGAAAAAAGAGGATGAGCAACAAACCAAATGTGCAAACTGATGTTATAGTGGAAATATTATCCAGTAAGAGTGGAGTTATCCACTCTTACTGTAAACATCCCATCAATGATGGTCTGTTTGTGCACAGCGCACTGACTGGAAGCAGTCTTTGATGTTTCCATTTCATAAACTGTTCCTAATGCTAAAGCTTTTACAAACACAACCTCATGTTTATTTCCCTGTTGCGTCTCTGTGTGGTTTATCTCTGAGCTCATTAAGATGCGGCTCTGCCATGCAACAACAGCTTTCCAAGATAATAAAACACAATCAGATTCAGAGCTTTATCATAGTTATCTGCAGCTGGGTGATTATGTCCAGTCCTCCACAGGGCAATGGCCAAATCTACCACAAGATTTGTCTCATATTATGCAGTTAAAGGATCTTTCACTTAACAGTGAAAAATGTGTCCTTTGACAATAATATAATCAAAAACAATCACAACACTAGTGTTTAAATTGATTTGATCTCTGAGATGTAATAAATAGAAGACAGCTTGAGTTATAACTGCAGCATTATCCTTAATCACAGATGAACACTATATATCTAACATGACACAATAACAAATTCTGTTTTGATTTTTACTGAAGGTTCCTTTTCTCAGTGTAAGTGAATTAACATGTACTAAATAAAACTGGCAAGACAAATGTTTTAGGGTTCACCATAAGTCATAAGTGGAAAACGTATATCCAACACTGTAAAGCTCTAAGCGTCTGAGAACACATCACTACTTATATATCCATCGAATGTTACACTCACAGGCCATTGTACGAGATGCACCTGTTCAACTGCCTGTTAATGCAAATATGTAATTGGCCAGTCATGTGGCAGAAACTTGATGCATTTAGGCGTGAAGACAAACTGCTAAAGTTCATACCCAGCATCATGAGATTTTGCTTTTTCGAGGTAATTATTGTCTCTGTCTGGTCATCGTGACAAGAAGCAGTGTAACATTATTTGTATGCTGCTTTCTTCATCTGAAAACGGCCTCTGTCAAGCAATAACATCAGTCTTTACTGAGGGAGCGTATTTGTAGTATATACAGCAGCAGCCCAGGGGCAAGGCAAGACAAGTATAGGAGCAGGGATGGACAGGGTTTTTGTGAACAGTAGAATACAGTACAGAAACTTTTTTGTTATTCGGTTATACTCTAATGTGTTTATTATGTTTTGAGCTGATCAGCCTCATTTTCAGATTTTCAGATGCACCTCTTTGCTCAAATCGAACATAATGGCTCAAAACTGCATGTCAGACAGGCAAATTGATGTGAAGTGGCTGTGGATATAGTGGCATAATTAGCAAAGAAATATTTTCCATTTGAGTTGGAGAACAAAACACTCCTAAAAGAAAAGTGTAAATGGAAGTTTTGCCCAAGCGCAGCGTGAAATAAATGCTAATGCTACTATGTTAATAGAAAAATGTATTTTGAGTATGTTCAAGTGGCTAATGACAGTTTTAAGTAAACTTAAATGATCTGAATATGTATGGTTTCTTTGTTTACCATTTAGTGCAAACACTGGCTGAGCAATTATCAATCTGACCTACATAAAGCACACACAGCCTTTGGTTTTATCCCACTATTTTAATTTTTTTTTATCTGATTTTGTCTGTGTAGATATTTGTGCTTCGAGCTGTATCTCATGTCATTAATAAAAAAAGAGAATCTGAAATCTCTATGGAGGGTTCTATTTTTATCTCACAACACATTTCTCTAGAAAGCTGAGAGCAAAGGTTCCCCCACTCTCTCTCTCTCTCTCTCTGTCTCTTTCACTGTCTGACAGTGTCTTGTCACATATATTCTTGCCAGAATCATCCACTTCCATTGTTTTTAGTCTATTGGGCTCCTTGAAAAAAGCCAGGAACATGGCAGCAGACAGACACAGTGAGCTTACTGACAGATGGACAGAGATGATGGAGAGCTGTTATTAGGTGAGGAAGGACACTAGACTTAGGCCATACGAACCTTCCGGGTAAAGGCTCACTGACTGGCTGTGATTAGAGTGAGGTGCTTGACAGACCTCCACACAGACAGAGGGAGAGCAGGTAAACTGGTCCCATGACTGACCTTTGAACATGTTTAGATTAGATTTTGAAAGCATATAAATATCATCAGAATTGTTCCAATATCCACAAAAAGAAAACTAAGAAAGCTATTTTTCATCAACCACAAACTCACAGATGACCTAGTTAGAGAGGCACACTCGGATGCACTGCAGAGAGGACTAAAGAAGAATGTTTGAATAAATTGAAAAGCAGTAACAATGCAGACAGGACAGCACAGTAAGACAACATTTGTTTGCCGTATGAGAGATCGTGTTCGCCTCAGAAAGCTGCTGTGAGAGGTGTAGATGAGAGGTTGGCATGTTTTTAGATGAGTGTTTCATGTGACGAGGCTCACTTCTAAATATGAGGTTGCCCTGTTTTTTCTGTTGCCTACGACTGAAAGATCAAAGCAACAGAGAGGAAATGCAGACAACAAAGCTGACTTACAAAGGTATGGGCGGAGAAGACAGAGGGACACGACAAAATGATAGAAAAGGAATCAAAATGTGAAGCAGGGGGAAACAAATGACAGGAAAACAAGGCTGACCATAACTGAGTAAAAAAAACAAACAAGAGAAAAACGACTGAGTCAGAGTCTTAATTTTAAATCATGGAAGTGGAGTTAGAGATAGAAAAGCAACTGCATCAAGAGTAAGCAGATGTTTTATGGCCTCTGTATTGTTTTCAAAGATGTGTGCCGGAGTTAACACAATTAAGTTACATTTTGCTTGTTTTCAAAAAGACTACATTTTTACCATGATTTTACTTCTGGTAGTGGATAGAAAACCTCAAAACATATCAGATATGGACATTCTCGGGAATGTATGGGTCTGTGATAATGTAGATTCTTGACATCAGTATTGTCAGGCCTCATTCATATGGCCTTTTATCTAAATTCTTGCTATTAAGCCCAATTATTAATTATTACTTATTAATGTAAGCTAAATATCTTATTTCAGTTACAGTTCAGTAAATTCTTTTAATGTGTGAAAATGTGTGTTTAATGTGTGTTTTCACAGTCAAATGTCTGAGACAAAGCATATAGTCAATGAATCACTACACAATCACAAACATTATCTTTGAAGGGAAAATGTATTGTTTAAGCTGCACTCAGTATTGTCTGTTTTGTGTTTAATCATTAGAATTAGAATTAGCAATTTTTGCACACACCTACAATTAGTAAAAGTGAATTTGACCTCAGTATTTAACTATCAGTGTAAGTAGACTAAAATACATTTTTAACCGTTAAGAGTTATTCTGATTTTTTTTTTTCTTCAGGGTATGATGAAAGTATGATGAAAATCATTGTTTTGTGAACTTCTGTTATGAAGCCTCGAGTTTAGGATTTTTGGCCAGTGCCATGTTGTTTTTGATACCAGATATAACCATACTTACAATCAGGTAGTGTCCATGATTCAATATATGCCATGCTTTGTAATCTATTTGACACTAAATAGGTCCATCATTTACAAAATGGAGATTATGCTGTACTGAAGAAGACCTGACTCTGTTGGTGGAAACACTAAACTCCTCAAGAAAAAACAAACTGGCTTATTTTTGCAACCACTAGGGTTGCCCCCGATGGCTAGTCAAGAGAATACAGGATTAAGGCATGTTTATACTGTATATATAATTTATGCTTCAGTGATCACTATATGAACACAACAGATAAACAGTCCTGACAAACAGCTACATGTTTTACATTTGAGCCTATCTCTTTCTTTTGTTACCTCTTTTCAGGTGTGGTTTCATTCTCTTTGCTCGCTGGGGCCTCCTGTAGATCTGGGAGGTTGGCAAAGTCATCCTGTTCAGCCAGCCCGATTGCTAGAGACAAAACAACCATCTTCCCCTCACTGGACACATGGACAAACAAGACAACACAAGACCACACAGGAATGTAGACAGGTAGAGGTAGAAGGTAGAAGAGCCCACGCACAGACAACACCACCACAGCACATGAACAAAGATAGAGGGGGAGAAATGGTAGACTATTGAGAGGACACTATTTATTTTTAACAAATATTCAGTCCAAACATTACATTGTAGTGTATCTCAACCACACCGGTGTGCTATGGGATTCAGAATACAATACAAGCTGTTATTGTATACATTTCTTGCTATTACTAGTTTTATTTACTGTGGCTGCTTTAAAACATGATTACATTCCAAACATGGACAAACTTGATGATTTATGTGCAGCATAAACTATAAACTAACACCTACAAACATAAGCTTAACAAAGGCCACTTAAAGTGCGGGTTCACATTTCACTGCATTTTGTCAAAGTTTTATGGCACCAAAATGAGCTGATGTGCAATGTTTAAAGGTCCCATATTTTACATTTTTGGAGGTTTTGTTGGCAGAAAATGAATGTACTACTCAGTATGTTTGCACAAGTGTACATTCGCTTTAAAATAAAAAAAAAATCGTACAAGTTGGCCTTTTACTTTCAGCAAACCAATGATTTTGGTGTCACATTATATATAATCTGCTGGACCCTTTAACACTTACCTGATGTAGTGACCTTATTGAAGTACTTAGGGACTTGGTGAACATGATAAAATGGTCATATCATTATAGTAAGCCTATAGTAAGCCTAGTAATGCTTTTGTTTACACTTTTTGTTCAAATAATGTATATGATATCACTAATGCAACAGTGAATAGTCTGGGTTTTTAGAAGAAAAAGAATACATTCTTATGAAGATTCTTAATCCACTCCAGATATGGTGGTTATTTAATATTTTCAATAAAATTAATATAATATCACAAGGAGAAGTAGAGAACCACTGTTGACTCCATGGCTTTATCACCATCTGATATCAGTTTCATAAAAAAATACATGTAAGAAAGCATAAGTCTAAAAGAAGAGTTTGGACTATTTCAGAGATAAAAATTAAGGTGGCTGAAATGACTGCAGACAAAAAAAAAACATTAAAAATATGAAAATTGAAGTGGCCCTACCAAAAACCTGCAAAAAAAACCAAAAAAAAAAAACCCATCGCATTGATGTATAGCAGTTATTCTTCTTCCCTAACATGCTTGGAGTTATTCAAATTACTTCTCACCCAAGAACGATGTGCCATGAATTTGAGAGGCCATACAATGACCTTAACAAATAAACATTTTCCCATGACTATCTTTGTAATTCACAGTTACATTAAAACCACCCACATGCAGGAACAAAATTTTTCCATGCCTCTCACGGAGCATGCTGATCCAAGGATAGCCTTTATCTATATTCATTCTTTAGCATTTTCAAAGATCGAGGTCAATTTTCTATTTTTCACATTGCCTTGGCTTAAACGGCAGTTTGATGAGGCAAGAAATGAAAGAAGCTGGGTTCTAATGGAATAACAGAGAAGGTGTTAGGGTCCATAAGCTTTGTCCCTCCTCCCGTTTTCCATTTCCCTTCTTGATATATGGCTGTCTGTCTGTTTCCCCTGTCTGTGTGAGTGGGTATGTTTGTGGGTGTGAATTAGAGGTAAGATCTTAAGACCGAGCCCGAGTCCATTTTACGCCTAAAATGCGTAAAATGTCAATCATTACGTTCGGGTCGGGTCGGGCCGGGCTTCTCTCTCACTGACTTTTTTTTAATAAATATTTGTTTATAAAAATGTATACTAAAACGATGTGTGGATACTAAACTAAGGAATACTTATTATAAATAAATAATTTGGATAAAACAGAGAAGGCGCTGTAAGGTAATTGCTATATAACTACTACTAAACAGGAAGCGCAGAGCCAGAGCACGCTTTGGGAAACGTGCGCAAAGCCGCTTTGCACACGTTTTGCCAAAACGTTGGTGTGTCGTGAATGTAATCTTCCCTCCGCATCCGCAAGTCCACATCTATTTTGACCATCCCCGATATGGAGCAGCAAGAAGTCAAGGATAAACTTAAGACAGGAGAACTGAAAAGGCAAACACGCACCGCTGGTCATATATCATATATGTTTCATATATCTTTTCCCATTTATTTGATTTGCGTTATTCTATTTAAAGCCTAGTGGGCTGCAGTATTTCTTCGCGTAATTAAGCGAGTGCGCATCAAGATCTCTCTTTCACTCTCTTTGTCTGGCCTCTTTTTCTGTGTTCCATTCATTTATCATGATCATAAAAATATGTAGATTATTTTAACCTTAAGAAATCTTGCGTTTTTTTCTGCCCAAAATACTATGGGATAAATTGAAATTTCGGGTTTGCTTCGGGCTTGGGCCTGCAAATCAAGTTAATTGGTCGGGCTCGGGCTGGGTCGGGCTTTAATGCCCGCAGGCCTGGGTCGGGTCGGGCTGGATTTTTTAGGCCCGATCTTACCTCTAGTGTGAATGGGTTGTTGTCCTTACAGTTTGTCTGGAGAAATCCCTCTTCCTGGTCACACACCTGCTGCTTATTTCCTGATATCTCCAGTTTAAAAGCCTGGATCTTCTCACCACTAGTTGCCAGATTGTTTTGTCACCAGACCAGTAATGTCTCGTTTGGTCACCTTGCCTTATTGCCTGTAACATGAACATTTTGCCCTTTTCCCCAGGATCACCAGCCCATTCTTACCTGCCTGCTCCAGCCAGCCGCCTTCTGTTAATTGAAGTTACCGGATTTCTCCCAGCTCTGCTGTTGGCTTTTTGTTACATTTGGAATAAATATTTTTTTACCTTTTGACTCACATTTGGGGTTCAACTAGCATTCAACGTTAAGCTTAACAGAGGGCTAGTAACTGCCAATATGAAACGTTAATCAAGTATCTTTCAAAATGAGAAAAAAATAATCATGTGATGATGATGATGATAAATGGATATTTGCACAGATTAGAGGTTGACCAGTTTAAAGTTTTAGTTTTAATCGGTTCCAATAAGACATTTTGCAGCCTATTGGCATCAGAGGACACTTACTCTGATAGTGGCCATGGATATGCTGCCTCCACCTGTCATGTGGAGACACAGATGACCACCCTGCATGGAGGCTCCACAGACATACTGTAGTTGCTACAGGCTAGTAACCAACAAGCACAAATTATAGGTCACTGGTTTTATTAATTTTTTAAGGTCCACTTTTTCTGTGTGCAAACAGGATTTTCACCCAATAATTAATAAAAAAAAATTCTGTCTATTAAATATTTTGATGTATATTGTATATACATCACAAAATTTCTTGAATTATCGTGACATTTACGGTCATTTGATCTCTTGGCTTTTTTAATGCTTCAGGCTATCATTGTTCTATCTGCCTTTTCAAAATCCACTGTAAGTCAATCACCAATAAGTTTTCCCCAGCGACACGCAGGCTGAGAAGTAAACTCGGGTCATTGGTGACTCTGTTGTAAGGAATGTGAAAGTAGCAATGCCAGCAATGATAGTAAAGTGTTTTACCGGGGCCAGAGTGGGCGACATCAAGTCTTATCTGAACTGCTTGTTAAAGATAATCGTGAATTAAGTAAAGTTAATATTCATGCCGACAGTACGCCAATCGGAGGTCTCAAAGAATAACGTTAAATATGTGTGCATATACGCTTAGTCAATGTCGGACACTGTAATTTTCTCTGGGCCTCTTCCTAATGTGACCAGTGATGACATGTATAGCTGCATGTCGTCATTCGATTGCTGGCTGTCACAGTAGTGTCCAGAAAACATTACTTTTATAGATAACTGCCAAACTTTCTGGGGAAAACTTGTCTCATGAAGAGAAATGACGTCCATCCCTTTTTGGATGAGTTGCTCTCTTATCTAGAAATATGGCAAAGTTTATTAGAACTCCAACAACATGACAATCCAGAGGTGAGACCAGGAGGCAGAGTTGCAGTCTTACACGCTTCTCTGTGCTTCTTTTCGAGCAGTCACCACTTCAAAACCCAATAGAGACTGTGTCTGTCCCCCGAGCTAGTAAATTAGTAAATTAAATAATAAACCCATAATAAACAGAAGAGGAGTTACATATTGTTCTAATAAAACAGAATCCATCGCCACTCTTGTGGACTATTAAATAAAAGATCACTCTCTTCAAATTGTTTTAATCAATGAGCTAATCACCGACAATCATATTAATTTATTCTGTCTAACTGAAACATGGTTACATGAAGAAAAATTTGTTTAAATGAGTCGACACCACCCACACATATTAACATCTATATTCCCAGACGCTCAGGCCGAGGAGGACAAATTGCAGCCATTTTTACTACCAGTCTATTTATCAACACTAAGCCTAAACCTGAATATTTATCTTTTTAAAGCCTTATCTTTAGTCTATCTAATCCTAGTTTAAAATCAGAGATACCTTCAAGGATACTGAAAGTACTGCCCTCTGCTGCTTTGAATGATACTTATCTGATATATTCCAGTTTGTTCATGTTAATGATAATGACTCATTGCAAACAAGTTAATTATGGAGTTCCACAGGGATCAGTGCTTGGGCCTATATACTTTATACCTAATATATGCTTTCTTTAGGGAACATTATTAGAAAGTACAACATACACTTTCATTGTTATGGCAAATAACAATGGCACATTATTTATCAATGAGACCAGAAGAAATAAATCTGGTTGTTCAACTCCAGGAATGTCTCAAAGACATTAAGTCCTGGATGAACTGTAACTTTTTAGTTTTAAACTCAGACAAAACTGAGGTTATTATACTCAGCCCCAAACACCTTAGAGATAAACTTTCTGACCATATTGTCACTTTAGATGGCATTACCATGGTGTCCAGTTATACTGTTAGGAACCTTGGAGTTATTTTTGACCAGGATATATCATTTGAATCACACACACTTCTTCCACCTGTGGAACATTATGAAAATTAGAAACATTTTGTCCTTAAAGGATGCTGAAAAACTAGTTCATGCTTTTGTTACAAGATTAGATTATTGCAACTCATTACTATCTGGAAGTTCTAATAAGTCTGTTAAAACACTACAGTTAATTCAAAATGTGACTTTATTTATTTAATTTATTTGATTGGGACAGTGCACATTAATGGACAGACATGATAAGACACATGAAATCCGATGTCGGATTGTAGCCAAAGGCTAATTTCCATCCATAGTCCCACTTTATTACATGTCATTAACCTTGTTCTCCCTCTCTCAAGTCTGTGCCTTTCCTTCCTGTCCTCTCTCTCTGTGTCCTCATCTTGCAGGCTGCAGGATCCAGATCCAGTTTCGATGTTATTATTATAATCACTAACAGTCGTATTATTGTCAGTATTATTGTCAGTGTTTCCTCATTATGTGAACTGTTGTTTTTCTTTCCTCTCTGTAATATTGTAAAGGTTTTGGCCTTACTATGTACAGTGCCTTGAGATATATGTTGTGATTTGGTGCTATACAAATAAAATTAAAATAAATTTAACCTGTGGTACACATCTCCCAAAAGTATAAGGATAAAAATGGTTTAAAACATTTTGATACCTTTTTAAGGTGAAGTATTTAGTTTCCCACTCTTCCCTCATCTTTTAAATGTGTTACTCTTCTGATATAACATCCTAGTCTGCATGCATTTCCTGCAGTACATTATTGCCTAAAGCAAAATCAGCAAGAACATATTAGTCCTACAGAAACAGCCACCCATTGGGGATTTGAAAATACTACCATGGCAAACATAAATAAGGTGAACAGGTGTACACGTCAAGTTTGCATGTTCTCTCCATGTGTGCATGGGTTTTCTCTGGCTTCCTTCCACAGTCCAAAAACATGCAGATTTGGGGATTAGACCAAATGGATACTGTAAATTGCCCATAGGTGTGAATGTGAGAGTGAATGGTTGTTTGTCTCTTTATGTGGTCCTATGATGGACTAATGACCTGTTCAGGGTGTACCCCATCTTTCGCCTTATGTCAGCTGGGAACTGGAAGGCTCTGAAAATCATAACAATGCCAGCTATTTATGTTGGTGGAGGGGGCGTTTACATGCAGCTCCTGCATTATAGATCACATAATCTGCAATCTATCATTCAAGTCGAGTGAAAGAGGAGGGCTCTCTGTGCTTTGTCGCCCAAACAATCTGTCGTCCTGTTTGGTCGTGGATGAATCTGAAAACAACTCGAGTGACCTTGGTAGCTATTATCAGATTATTTCTTTTAAACCTAGGTCAGGTAAGAGTTAATGCTATTTTGCTTTAATTGTTATCAGTCTACGTTATACAGTAAAAGCAACAAGACGAATGCTATTTTGTTGAGCAGTGTACTTAGATCAGCCAAAACATTTCCAACACCCTTAAAATCTATAGATATTACTATTTCCATTCAAGGTAATGGACCGCTTCTCTCTCTCAGCTATCACTTCCAGGGCAAACCCCCTTGATCCCACACTTCATCCAGGTGTCATCAAAATGTATGTGTATTTTTTCATTTGTTATTG
This sequence comes from Brachirus orientalis, assembly GCA_016785285.1. NCBI lineage: Eukaryota > Metazoa > Chordata > Actinopteri > Pleuronectiformes > Soleidae > Brachirus > Brachirus orientalis. The sequence continues at coordinate 6,158,413 of JAFBJR010000172.1, forward strand.
TTTAGTATATAATTATATATAATTTACACATATAATGTATTCTCCCTTTTATAAGTGTTTCATGCAACAGCCTGACCAATAATAATTTCACAACAAAACATAAAAAAATATATTATTGTTCATTATTTGAATAACTAAAAAGACAGAGGCACCAACTTACTCAGCATTTTCTCAGATTTTGCCAATCTGAGAACAGATAATGTTAAGATAATCTCAATTTATCACTGAACAGCAGTAACATGTTAAATCGACGAGATTTTTGTAGGTTCCCTCACCGTCTCTTACTCTGATTACATGACCACATGCTGTAAAAAAATTCTAATGTCAGCTGCCTATGATTTAATGGAGAACTAGCAGTGCAGTGTTCAATAATAACGTCCATGGTGCACATTGTATCACTGATGATAAAAGCAGCAGTCCTTCAATAGTTTTATATTCAACAGTGTCTTCTATTAATTTTTTCTGAAGCATCATTTTACGGAGAATAAAACTTAATGAGACTCACAAAAATGACTTGACGTCCAGCCCTCTGTGGCGGATCTGCTCCATCATGTGATCCCAGCTGCCTGGATTTGACCTTGATCGGCCTGCCCCTGCTCCTCTGTACCGGGAAGCTCCAGCCGGACTCCCCCGGACCCCCCGAGGGCCCCCACGGTGGCCTCCCGCGCCTGGACCTGTGTGAAGCTGGCCAAGGCTCTGTGACGTGACTGGGGGGTCGTTGGGACCCGGAGGGGGCTGGTGAGTGAGGGGCTGTTGGAGACTCTGTTGCCGGACCAGAGGCCGAGGACGAGCCACAGCAGAGGATGGGATGTGCTCAAGGGTGGAAGCAGATGACAGGGAAGCATCCCCAAAACTGAGCAGACACATGGGGGCACCAAGGAAGGAGATGGTTACAACAAGGTAGACAGACAGTGAAGCTATGGTGGACTCACACATATGCGGTGGAAGCATGAACTGAACACTTCTTCGCGTTTGAGAAAGTTGACAAATGTTGAACTTTCTATGCATCAGTGCAAGCTATGGCAAATTAAATCTTGTTATTTAAGTATTCCAACACAGTAGCTTGCCAAGGTTGTTTTCTCTGTTTTTGTCGGACAAAGTGCATCCTATGACAGTGGACACAGTTGACCAGATCACAATCACCTTGGCAACTCTTGTTGCGCAGTTAGACTGACACTGCTCTGCTAACCTCCAATAGCCAACAGCAAGTGTCAAGTCCGCCCACTGTCAAGTGTTTAAGGTGACGCATATGCGGGAGCCCACTGTTAGAACTAACAAAAGTAACGCAGGACACGGCATGCCATTTTGAAATGACTTAGAAAGTAACAGCAAGTTACACATGATTACGTTCGTATCAAGTCAAAAACAAAATGCAGCAAAACTTGAAATGAAATGAGTGAAAAATTAGTGAATTTCAGAGGAAAAAGTATCAAAAGCAAACAACAGAGAAGATCAATAAGAGAGAGGGGAAGAAAAAAGAACAGAGATGATTATTATTAAGTCATTTGTATGAAATCAATAGTGTAGTTTCAAAATTTTCAAATTATTCAGAAGAGTGTATGGATGGGCAGGCATGCAGCAGTGTGTAAACACTCATTTATTCTCCTCCCAACTGGTGTACAAATAACCCTTTTGCTCTGGATTAAAGTCCAGATGAAGTTCAGAGAATAATTATCACTTCACTTGAGCGTGCTTTTAAAAAAAGTTGTGTACCTTACATCTCTCTCTAATTACTGACGTCTTCCTTTTTGCTTTGCCGTCTTTTCATTGCACCCATGTCTCTCCTGGGTCCTGTATGCAGCTGCCGTTTTCCCACTCTTCCCTTTACCTTTGTGCCTTGGAGCTGAACTGCTCTCTGTCTCCTCCATCCATTCATCTTTTCCTTACCCTCAGCTCCCCATCAATCTATCGCCACACCCCTCAAATCACTGTTCTTTAAGTCTGCTCCCTAATTACCAACTTGCTACAATCGTGTAATAGTGCTTCACCCCTTATCCTCCCCTCAATCACTGCCCTGTCTGTTGACTGTAAGCTTGTGCTGAGCAGCTCTGTTGGGAGCTAATGCTGTGAGGGAGGATTTACTGCCTGGACCTGTGTTAGGTGCTCCCTTTGGCGTTAACTTGGCTCTAACTTGGCTCTGATTCTGCCGGAGAGCCAGGAGACAAGACAGGAGCCCCTGTAAACAGCAGAACTGGAAGCTGGATAAACTAAATATAGGAAAGAGCTTATTTACATCTCTGGTTTCTCTCATACATACACATATACCAACTAATTACATGCCACTGTCTTCCTCAAAGACAGACCTTAAACTGAATGTTTACTTACTTATATATATTTTAACTTGCTGAATGTGAATTATAGTATTATAACTATTGATTGATTTCTGTTGAAAGTCAAAAGGTAAAAGCCCCTGTTCATAAAAATCTAAAGATGTTAAAAGTTATGTAGTATTTAATATCACATCTCAAAAATAAAACATTCTTTTTCTGTCCTCTCTTCCATCATATTCTACTGCTGAAACAGTTCATGCCCAGAGATTTGGTCCTTGAATGCAAAAACAAGAGCACAATTGAATAAAGTCATCCTATGTGCCAAAAAAGCCCCCCCCAAAAAACAAATCCAGATAACCCTACCCTATGCCATACCTCTTATATGAGCGTGAAATTATAAAACACATTACAAATTTCACCATCTTAAATATTCCATATTAAAATCATTAAAGGTTTACCAAGAGTGCATTTTCACTAAATTTTATGGAACTTTTTCACAAGATGGGATCACATGCAAAGTGCAGATGCAAGTAGATGTGAATTTCACTTCAGTTGTTTTCTGGGCCATGTAAATCCCACAAACACGTACAATTCCTGTCATTCACTTAACTCACTCGCACTGCTACAGAAGCCAGTGAGTGCTGAGATTCTTCCAACATCCTGATGTTCTATCAGAAGTGTAGTGCAGTTTGCTGTACTCGTGCACCCCGAGCAAGTGAGACTGAGCAGAGATGAAGAGGCCTTAGCAGAAAGTGAGTGAAGAAGTTGGGCTACTTAGGAGACTTTGGAAAATATGTGTGCGAGATCAAACAAAGTTTGCATTAGCCCCAGTCACTGGTTGAGTTCACTCACATTACTGCGAGTAACACCATGATAAATCACACTGTTTTAAAATTGACCACCACCATTGAGGCACCACGAACTTCTTTTACCGTTTTATACTATAAACATTTATTAAATTGACAAGTACTTTGAAATCTTTGTTGTGAACCATGACACACTTGAACAGGGATGAAATGTAAATACTGATATTCAAACTCATGAGCATTTGAACCAGAATATTCAGACTTTGTCAATAAAAATGTTATAAAACTTTCATTTACACATATAGAAAGCCACAAAACATTTAATTGATGTAATTAAAATTCACTACATCTGGCATTCATGATTTATGTTGGAATTAGGTCAGACATCTGGGAACTTATCTGTGTGAGCTATTAAATTGTTCAGTGTCATAAAATTGGCAGGTTGAACTAAATGTAAAAATGGGTCCTTTTCTTGAACGGTTGAATTTTCTTTTGCTTTCTGACACTCTACATCATTTCTGCGCCTGTATCTATTAGCACAGGCACCAGTCATTCACACAATACCCTGAAAATGAGCTCCTTTTATACAATGGTTTATATTACTGTCATAAAAGGCTATTTTTACATTTCTTCTTGCCTGAAAGTCAATTAAGATGACTGTAAACCTTGAATGATTGCACAATTAAGGAATGAGGGTAAAAAGAAAATGAAGCATTCAGGAGTCATGGGGGTGGAGAGAGAGAGTGAGTGAGAGAGAGAGAGAGAGAGAGAGAGAGAGAGAGAGAGAGAGAGAGAGAGATTCCAGAGTAGAAATAGAAATTCAGGCAGATTTGAAGTAGAGGGAGCAAAAAAAGAGTGACAGTAATTAAGAATAACAGGTAAAATTAAAATATTTTATACTGGAATCTTTATAGGCCATGATGACTGATTATGTGGGGCTGCAGATTACATAAATAGAACTTTTTATTAAGAACTTGATAAAGTTGATGATTCCGACCTTTTTGTCTGCATTGTTTTTCATGATAGCTTTCAAAGATTCTCTAAGCCATGTAGAATAAATCAATGTCCAATGCTTTGTTTTCAGCTTCTCAATGATGATCGCTATTTCTACGAACCATATAATACTTTTAAAACCTCCAACATTTATCAGATTAAATAATAATAATAATAATAATACACATATAGTGCAAAACTTACCCTGTAACTAGATTGCCTTTGACATTGTTTCTTCCATGAGCCATAATCTACATCCTTAGAAAATGTCATAAACATCCATTCTTAACTTTTTCAGTTATGTTTCTCACAGCAAGACAAACAGAAAATAAAATATTTGATATGAAAAGTTCTGACCAAAATTCATCAGTAAACTATTATAATTATAGGGTGATGGTCACAAGTAGATACTGTCATTTGAGTTAATTTGAAAATAAACACTACATAATTAGGCATTAATCAACATGAAGTAGAGCAAATATGAATATACTGATGGTGTCTGCAAAATACCAAATTTTTCTTTGGCAATGTGCCAAGTATTAGTCATTGTCATTTACCCTACCAGATGATCTCTCTAGTAACAACCAATGGAAAATGTTTATGATTGCTACCTGCAGTGTGGCAGGACACAAACCTGATTACAAAAACAAAAACACCTTCTCAGTGGTTTGCATAAGGTTAATTCCAAGTAAATGTTGGTTAAAATTACACTTCATTCAACCATGTTGCAGGAAAGGTTTTAGTTTTTTATGAATCAGTGTTCTGATCAACTACTTTCCTGCTGTTTATGCAACAGCCTGATCCCAGTTTAAAATATGGTTACTGCAGATGAATAAACAAGCTGTTTCTGAACATTCCTCTTTTATGAACAGCTGTTTCTTTTGAAATTCTTGAAACTGCTACAGCCTGCAGAAAATTGGCACTTGTAGAGGAACATTATTACTGTGTGAATTCACTGCGACGCTCCTGCCATACAGTACTGTGCAAAAGACTTGGGCCACCAGTTCTTTTGCAATCCTGAAATTACCATATATAATTATTTCTCAATCTCTTTACTAGAATACATCCAGAAAATACAGGAAATATGTACACAGTATTAAAAAAACAGAAACTCATTAGGGGAAAAAAATATGCTTCTACAGCTTAAAAGTCTCAAGTCTAATGAATTGGCACTTTTCCACTACACAGTTCCGGCACGGCACACCACGTCACGGCACAGCTCAGCACAGCTCAGCACAGTTGGTTTTCCGCTACCCCTTGACGTGGACGGGGTTGGCTGCACAAAACTGCCGTAAAAAAGTGGTGAGCAAAGCAGTTCTTTTCAGTGTACTAAATCATTACAATCAGTTCATTGACGAGATTAGTTAAATAGTTCCTGCATGCACATACTCCATACTCGTATGACATAATCACTCAACTGAAACATGGCGGAGGGGGTTGTGATGCGGCTCTCGAGTGTCGGTTTTCAGCAGTGCTATTGCTACATACAGTACATCAGACTCCTCTATTAAATATTGAGATTTTAGAAATTTCCTTGTTGAATTTTGGAGATTAATCCATGTTTTCGTTGTTTTTTTTTACATCTTTATAGCAAATCTACAGTTCGGCATTGTTCAGTTTGATTCTTGTGTTGGACTTCGCACTCACGACTGTGCCAGTGACGACACTCACTGCCAATCAGTGGCTGAGATGTCACTCGTGGCATTGGCTCAGCTCACTTGGAACTTCGCCAGAGCAGGTACTAAAAAGTACCAGGTTCCAGGTACTATTGCTAGTGGAAAAGCAAAAAAAAAAAAAAGTCCAAAATGGCCACTGTGAAAAAAGCCTGTCATGCCAGAACATGCTTGATCATTACATGTTGAGTGAGTTTAACTCACTTGCTATACTGTATGTAAAGCCATCTTTAAAGCTCCAGTGCAGAATTTCTTTCACCCCGTGTGGACTTCTGAGAAATTACCAAGTTCTTATTGTTTACCAGTTACCAGTTCTCTCTTTCTCTCCCCCTGCCCCTCCTCCTTCCTCCTTCTCTCTCTCTCTCTCTCTCTCTCTCTCTGTGCATTGATTTTTTGTTTCTACAATACTTTAGTGAGTTATCTATTTATCTATCTTTTAAGTTAAAGTTACTTGTCCAGACTGAATCCAGAAAAATGAGAGCTGCTTGGCACAGTGAACAGCAGCAGCTCTGATTGAGAGAGAGAGAGAGAGAGAGAGAGAGAGAGAGAGAGAGAGAGAGAGAGAAAAAGAGTCACAGGATCTGATAGTCTTAACCAGTCTTTTGTGCAATCATTTGACAATGGTTTGAATGTAGTGGACATTTGTTTATATTAAAAACAGCACCACAGCTTTAACTCACATAGTTCTACTCAAAATGCCAAAGATTACAGAATTTGACAGACGTAAAATCATAATTTTGCATCAGCAAAGACAACAATGCTAACAAATGCTATTTGTTAATGAATGAGAAAGTCCTCTGTAGTCAAGAGACTTTCAGGGTTACTCGTGCATTGCATGTACACCCTGCGAAACAGCTGGCTTCTCCCACTTTCCCTCTTTACAGTGCCTCATCAAAAATAGCTTAATCTGTGTTTGACAGTACATGCAAGAGTACCATTCATGATGGTTTTTCAAACTCACACCCTTCTTGGATAGCCATACCATGCTGTGTGTTATGCCCACTGTCGCCCCCTCATGCGTGCCCCCCCCCCATCACCATGCGTCACTCACTTGCCAAACCGCAGACCTCCGGCATGCATGTGGCTCTGGACCGTCTGCCATCGCCCAGCCTTGCTGCCACCCGTCACCATGCTGCGAACGCTGTCACTGCGACTGGGACCCTCCCCAGTCACAGAGCAAGCACCCCCGCTGTCACTGGCCCCCAGAGAGGGTCCAGCACCGCCCTGCCCACCCTTATTCACAGCCCCGCTGGGAGGAACGGTGCAGTGGATCGGAGACAAAGAAACACGGACAGACAGTGAGAAAGGACCAAGAAAGAAAACAAAGAAAAGAGAGAGAAAGAGAGAGGGGAGCAGAGGAGAGACAGACGCACAGACGTACAGTACATGGCCGGAGAGCAAAAGGATTGTTAGTAAAGTTTGTCAAACTTGTGAAAAACACAGTGGCAACTCGAGCTAAAATGTCCAATATATAACAAAATGTTGAGCTTCTCTTCAGGGAAACAGTCAATTAAGCAGTGAAGATCTCTAAGCTGATAATAATGTGCTGGAAAACTGAAGGCCAGCATATTACAGTACTGTAAATAACTTCTTAGACAGAACTTAGACTCCAGTGATGGAAACTTTGACTGAATGTGATCACACAACACAACAGCTGCATCACAGGACAACGTCGTCAACAACAACAAGACACAGACGGGTGTGTGCTGATAGTAAATTTGTAATTTTCACTGAATAACAAGACATTTGTCATCTGGCTACCAAGACTAGTTTTTTTTGTTACACACTGTCTGCACTTCTCTACAAAACTGTTGTTCTCCTTTGCATCTGCATTTGAAAGGCGATAAGCATCATCAGTAACTCTTACTCCTCTTTCATCTGCTACCACATAATAATATCGGAAATGCCACTATCATCAGCCTATTAAATGCCATTCAAACATAAATTATTCTGTCAGTAACGTAATGCAGTGCAATAACAGCGACTTCTGTAACTGATTTTACAGTCACTTCAATGTCACTGCACAGATAGAGTGTAATTGATCTCCCTGTGGTTAAGAACAGTCAAGTAAGATGTAATTAGAGAGGATAAGAGCAAACAGGTTCACTTAATATCGCACAGATGTGTGAGATGCATCCAAGTGAGCGAATGGAGTTTGATATGAAACTGACATTTTCCCATCCAAACACTTAATTGCAGCCCTGTAGACAAAAGGTGGGGTCACTGTTTTTGACACAGGGCTCAATGGAGTAGACTTAGGGGAGCTATTGGCTGAATATTCAGTTGTAGAAGGGCTGGTGGGGATAGAGACAGAAAACACAGAGTGAGTGGAGTAAAAAAGTAATAAAAAAGTGGAAACAGTAGAACACAAACAACAACATTGAAGGAAATGTTTCATATTTCCCAAGTTATTTTGGGGAATATGCTTATTGGCTTATTGAGGTGAGTCGGACGAGAAGGCTGATACCAGCCTCCCACACATGAATGTTGTCTATGAAGCTGCAAGCAGCTGTTGTAAGGTCCAGCCTTAATGGCAAATGGTCCCTGTGATGAAAAGTCTAACTCATTCTCTACATGCGACAACAGCAAATTATTGCTAGATAGAGTAGAAAGGTGCAAATCAGTGAATTTTCAAAGCATTGGTTGGTAGATTTAGTCACAACTGGACAGAGCCAAGCTCTCTGATTCTCTATTTCCAGACTTTCTGAGAGACTTTTTGAGAGAAGCTAATTAACCCAGCTGCTGGATGCTTCATATTTGATGACGCATACTGTATGAGACTTGTGTAACCCATTCACAGATAAAAGACAATCACACGACTCAACAACAGTCAAACCTCTGCAGAAACCACAATCACAAAGTGCAAGTGTATGTTTAAGATAAGTCTGCTGCAATATCCTGAGGAGCAGATGTGCACACTTTGAGAGACTGTGTTGCATTAAGGGCACAAAAGTTCAGGTGAAACAGTGAGATATGCTCTCTGAGGGTTTGTCTGTCTCCATGGTAACACCCCATAGGTTGCAGGTAAGAGGGTCTGATGAGGTGAGCAGGGCTGTAGGAAATTGTGCTTTTTAACTTTTCCATGACCTGTACTCTGAAACAATGTAACAAAATAAATCATAAACTGTTTTTCTGATGACACATTGTTCTCTTTTCGCCTTTACTGAAAAGTTCAAAGGATTTAAAGTTTCAAAAGGGGGCATAATTTTCAGTTTGTATTCTCCTCTCATGAAGAGCTAATTTGTGTTTTCAGAGGTTGTCCAAGGATGTACAACTCATTTTGTGGACCTTTTGTCAGTCACATCTCTATCAGATGCATGATCCGCAGTGCATAGTAACCACCATCTTACAGTGGACATGCCTGAATGCAAAAGCATGCAGATTACCAGGGATGAGGAAGGATGTCTGTTGAAAGAAATAGAGCTTTCTCCTCTTGGACTATTAAAAGTGTGTAAAATTAAGTTAACAATTAATTTGGTTGACGTTGCATGTAGCAGGTAGCAGGTGAATATCCCTTACCTCACCCTTTCCTTGTGTGCTGAAGAATCTATGTAGCCTTCAGTTAGCACCATAACTCAAAAGATATTAAGTTTGTCCATTATGGACTAAAAACATGGGGGTCCAAAATGACAGCTTCCATAGAGCTGATCCAGCCCCTGTTATAATTATAAAAGGCTCATTCCGGGTAAATGACAGTTCATACAACCAGTTGACTGTACACTTGAATTTTAATTATTTAATCTTCTATTTCTGCAAAATGAAAACAATTTCACCTCAGACTGAACCATTAAATGTGATATTTTTCACTGATTAGAGGGACACCTATTGATCAATCTGGTATTTTTGTGCCATATTTTACATACAAATGCACACTAATAGCTAATTGCACCAATTTAACATGCATAAAATTATAATTGTGTTTATCATGCCCCCTTTTTATATACATTAAGTGCAGCTTTGTGGAGGTTTTCAAAGTGTAGTCAAGTCCACGTTCACTACAGCCCTGCACATTCTCTTACCAGCCAGGACTGAGACTCACTTGGGTGTGAGGCGAGGGTCTCCATAGGGGGCATAAGGAGACATGTTTAAGAGAAACTCCTTGGGTGGGTAGGAGCTCCACCTCTGTTGCACATTGCTGCTGTCATTGTTATTCCAAAAGTCTCTGTCTAGATCACTGTGGCCAAAGAGAAAGAAAGAAAGAAAAGTGAGACAGGAAAGAGCAGCCAAGACACTTACAAAGAAGTCAAACAGAGTATAGGATAAACCACAATAAAAAGAGCAAAGTTAGAGAACTGTCTCATAAATGTGCAATGTGATAATGTGAAACTGTGGACACTTGAATTTAAATAATGAATACTTTTGTTTATAGATTCTATATAAAAGTGGACATAGTCTTCCATTTAAAAATTGAAGCACATGATGTAGTACAGAAGTTAGCCACCAGGGGGTGACTCAACTATTAACTCAACTGAATATATGAGTAAATTAGCTTCTATTTCTTACTTGATTTATAATATCAGTCAATATTTTGTTGAAGACATACTGGTCTCAATCACTAGTTTCAGCTTCTCTTCAACAGAACAAAATTATGTTCCATTTAGAGGAAAATATAAGATAAAGCATGGCAAATATGAGTGGAAACTGTGTGGTGAGTGATAGCTAACGTTGTCCAATAGGAGCCTGGTTGCTGGTGACATCTGTGAAATTCCACCTTTAAAACCTGACAGTTATACAAAATTAAAAATACGATAGAAAGAAAGACGTTTTAGTGCTTCACATGTTCAAAAAAAAACTGATAACATGAAAATTGTTACTTGGTTCGAACATCAAGGACAAAAAAGAGGTTAATCACTCCGTACGGAGTGACACATCAAACAAACACGTTTTTTTTTTAAATCGCACTGAAAATGGTTAGCTGTGTCATTCAGTGTCCTCCTTATAAAGCTATAACTACTGTAAGTATGAAATAAAAGATCTAAAAAGAAATATCACTAAAAATGAGCAAAACAACAACAAAAAACACAGACCTTAATGGGTATTTACAACATGAAATGCTCTGTAATGGTGTGCTTCCAGACTGATCATAATGTAATTTTTAATGTGTCTTAAAAGGTAAAGCTGGCTTAGCTGTGTTTTGACAGAATATAAAAGTATCTTTTGGAGTTTGTGTTGTTTTTATTATGTTTTATATGTTTTATATGTCATATTTCTCTGTTAGAGAAATACGACTGAATCATAAAACATACAAAACTGTCTACAGGGAATCATTTCAGACTGGACAAATTTGTGTTCATGTAGAGAGCAACAACATTGGCTTTCCAATCAGAAATGGCTGTTAAAATGTGATTCTATCATCACATCATGGATTATTACCATATGCCACCATCTACACCCTTCCTGACACCTACTTGATGGCTTTATTTTCCCCTCGACCTCGCACAGATTCTGGAGAGTTTGCAGCCTCCACCCAGGGTTTATTCCTCTTCCCCTGCAGAAAGAAGGAAGGGAGATAAAGATAAAGAATCATGGAGGGAGACACCTTCAAACTGTGTGTTGATCACGGTTTACCAAAGCAGGTTTGCAGCTGAAGTGCTCAATAAAAAGACTTTAGAAAAGCATCAGACTCTAACATGTAAAATATGATAAATGAGGAGAGAGCAACAAATTGGTTTGATGCCAGGACTACAGCCAGCTTTGAGACGTGACGAGGGACCTCGACTTCAGTACAATGAGATGTGAAAACACACAGATTCTGCAGACAACTGTGACTTATTACAACAATTGTGCCCCAGCTGCTGCATGCACTGTAGCTCATTCACACAATGAAGTACACAGGTGGCTAAAATTGGGGTGGGTGGGTGTTTCAGATAATAAAATCGAAACCTGCCTACATCTACCATATTTTAAGAATATGTTGGTGGTCTTATCTCACTGTTTTGTTGTCTCTTTTGAACTGAAAACTGAAGTTTGTGTCGCATTGTAAACTGCTAACTCTACATAGAGAAAATCTGTGATTTTATATCACAGCACACATGACTTAATCCACTGCTGCCTCCCCAGTGAATTCAAATGTGCTATTTTTTTCTTAGGTGTTTGCAACTCCTCACGGAAAATCAACTAGGTGACTCAAACTTATCAAGACAGCACTAGACCTGTCAGATGTAGGCAGAATTAGATTCATAGTGGCAAAAATCCTTTTTTTTCCTGTGTCCCCACTTGCAGCCATCTTTTCAGTGAGAGTGACCATGCCTGTCTTATGCTCGTTCTTGGCACAGTGTGGCCGGAAAGGGGTGCACACAGGCAGTGCTGAGATGTGTCATTACCTTATACATTCATTGTAAAAGTCGTATTTGTTGGAAACATGTACATTCCCATGTTGCAGTGTTGTTATCAGGGTAAAATTGACTGCTGAGCTGTATCTACAGCTTTTGCATTTTTTTTAATACAGACATTGCCTTTTTTAAAAAACAGAAACAGGATCATTTGAAGGAAATGAAAAAGGCTGGATATAATAAAATACATACTGTATTTGTAGAAAGCTTATTTTCTGTTCTCTCAGTTTTTATTACAACATAATGGACAGTGCTTTCAGCAGAGCAATATACAGTAGTAACAGTGATTGACCCTTGAATTTTATTGAACTCTTGAGGGTGATAATATTCTTTCCAGCTGAGTTACAGATGCTTTACTCCTACATTGACGTCTTTCTTTACTTTTCTACTTACTATCATGTTTTTTTCCTTCATAACCTCCAAACTAGGACACAAAGAGCACATATGCCATGACCTTCTTACTAAATAAACAGCATTTATCCACCTGCTGTGAATTATAATTACATGTCCTCAAGTATACCTATGGTACCACATTTGTCAAGCAACATGTCCTGACATACACTTTCACTGTATTGTACAATTTTATTAAAGTATATGGAAGACAATAAAGCAATCCTCTAGTTTTGTAAGCAGGTCTATTAGCCAAATGATGAACAGGGGTATGACTTCCCTGACACGGCCTTTATACAACTGACCAATCACAGCAGGGGTCTATGAGCTGGACAACCAGAGCAGGCTGAACCCAGTCAAGAGCCAATAACAGAGCAGACAAAGGGTGAAATGAGGCATTGCAGTGATGGTATGAATCAAAAATGCATATTTTGACCATTACAGCATGTACATCCATTGGAGCAGAACACAAAATGTAATTTATGAACTTGAAAATGACTCAAATATTAACAATATTGTCAAAGCGTTGTATGTGCACATTCTATTTAGCAGATTAAGCAGCTGCATCGGGTACTGTAATCAAATCTAAAGTATATGACTGTTAACGCTACAATGTTTTAATTTAAAAACAGCCTTTTTCAGTGACCCAACACTAACACCTAAAATTGCATCATGGTTTTCTGCACGTTATTCAAACAAAAATGTGTTTTTATTGTCAGGCTCTAAAAGACTGTGGCGTAATGAGGAAGGTAGGTTCATCCAGAGCAGAATTACTGTATATTTACATGGACCTACATGTATTCTGTTTGGAAAAACTGGAAAGACCAATATGAAGAGAACATATTAAATGAATATATGTATATAAATGTATCCCTCTCAATAAAAAAAAAATCTATTGTGTAAAATTTAGGTGTGATAGGCATCAGCGCCCCCCGCGACCCCCAGTGGATAAAACGGTAGAAAATGAGTGAGTGAGTGAGAAATTTCAGGTAAAATAATTACATTTAATTGAGTGTTAGCAGTCATACTTTTATATTGTTATTTTTCACAGTAGCACATAATGGACAAACTAAACATCTTTTAAGATGTGTTGTGATGTTGTGATGCTAACTGAAGGGTAAGTTCAACACACTTGGAAGAGAAGAGTGAGGGAAGGGATATACTGTATCAGCTGCAACATGGAACTTCAACAATAAATGTGGCAAAATTTTCCACACTGTACATTTTAATAAAAGTGAGCAGCATCACCTGTCACAAGCTCCTTTCAGAATTGGTATTATTACTGATCTGAATGAATGAATGAATTAAAGGAGACATAGAATGGAGACATAGAAGTTGACATCAGTAATCTAGATTACTGATGTCTACTTATATAAACTAAATAATCTCTGACAGCATTTGAACAGGTCTCTGTTTCGGAGTTAATGCCCGCCCCCCAGAACACTGAGTCTCTTGCGATTGGCCAGCTACCAAGCGCATTCCCACTTGCTTGCGATTGGCAAGCTACGAGCGGACTAACTGGTGCACAGTGCTTTGCCCCCCTGAACCGCAGGAGCGTCAGTTTGAGTACCTGCGTGGTTTAATTTACATGTAAAATAAATCATTAATAAGTTGTTCCCTATGCACACGTTTCTCACAGCGGAAAGCACGGAAAGCACACACGCGAGCACACACGATCTCTGCCTTCCGCAGTCCGTGCTAGTAAACAGTATCGTGGAGCTGGAACAAACGCTCACTCATTTTTCTACCGCTGCTGAGATAAACACAGACTTATCTCTGCCTGCCGCACCGTAGTTAGCATATGTGCTAACCCGAGACACTCGCAAGCCGATACAAAAATACACATATTTGCACAGAAGTCGTGCAGCGTTTTGCTTGTAAACAGTATCGTGGAGCTAAGTGGAACGCTCACTCTCACTCACTCATTTTCTACTGACACAATCAGAAAAGGCGAACAAACACGGTGCCTTTCAAATGAGGCGGTGTTATCTATTGCTATTCAAGCCACAAAGACATTATTACTTCATTTGGAAATACTTACTTTGCCTTCAGGAAATCCATTGCGGATTGTTGGAGCTTCTTCCTGCTGATGAGTCCCGCATTGTATTGCCCAAAGTTTGTATAACTATTCACTTCAAAGTGACTGCTACAAACTAACAGCATTTCAGGAAGCTTAGCAGGGATATTACTCTCAAAAATGAAAGATATCCACTCCGCTCTTTTTTCCTCATTAGAAGGGAGTCTACGAAGCGCCTGGTGTTGTTTTTGACAACCAGCAACAATGAACTGAACCTTTCTTCTGAGACATGTTGCTCTCAACAGATACAATAGTTGTAATGGCGGAAGCGATTCAGCTTCTTCTTCATGTTGAATGTTCACGCCCATGACCAGGAGTAGCTGTTGGGGAGTGTTTGTTGCATGTCAAATGTGCTACTTGCGTAACTAAACTTGACTTTTCAAAACCACTTGCTTGAGCACAGATAAACAGAAAAACCCTTTTTTCTCAAAAGTGGCCGAAGTGTTTATTGTGACACGGGGACACACCAAAAAACATCAGAAATTTGATTTTCCAGTGAATGTCCTCTTTAAAGTATGTGGCCACATTCTTTCGTAAAGCCACACTGAAGCCCTGCCTACTAATCTGATGTCCTCTGACCCATTACAGCTACATAATAAAGTGAAAGTAGTTTTAACACTTCTCAGTGTTTTCACATACATTGATTTATTTTGTGGTGCCTGTCCCATTATCAACATTGAAAGCCACATATTGACTTTCTTCTCTGTTTCTACTTCAAATGAGTAAATTATAATAAATTATTTGTGCAGCGCATTGATTTGCTCATCACCTCCTTACTCCACTCACTCTATCCACCTCTTTCGCTCCCTCCCTCTCTCTCACACACACAAATGTACTGACTACGGTTCTATGGTTCCACAGTGAGAGTGAGTAATAACAACATTTGGTCTTTGGGAACAGAAGGAACGCACATTAACATTAGCGTACCTGTGTTTGCTTGTGATCATATCACCAGAAATGAAGCAATCAGACAATCAACTCAAGCTGCATTCCAATGTCCAAAGACACACCTCACATACACCCAGTCTCGATTTGGCAGGCTAAGCTGCAAAAAATGTCCTATTTCTCCCTCTGCTCCTCAGTGCTACTGCTGCCCTGTGTTGCTGTTGCTGCTGCTCATACAGCATCCACTTGCAGACTCCACAGGCAGGTTTAGTTTAAGATTCTTGCTGATCCCTCCGATATGTCAGTGTAATCTGAAGAGAGTGATTAAGTCCGATTAAGTCAAATGGTTTTGTCTGACTGAAATGCATGTTATTACCAGTTCTGAACAGAGCTGTAGGTTTGCTGGTACTGATCTACTACTTATATAGCTCCTACTTGGTCAATGTCTGTCCATGTCTCTTTGTCAATGTGAGTATGGTGGGGAGCAGTTGTGCATGATTTTTCGCCGACTGGCTACAGTGGACTTCCCTTAAACCAGTCACAGCCAGAGTGCCAGCAGACCTATCATGCTTGTTTAAATAAACCTTTAATATACACTTGAGGACAACATTATTAGCCCCCTTATGAAAATGTCATTGTTTTAATATCAACCATGTGCTGTTAAACAGAGCAAAGACGTTTTAACATAACTTTTTTTTTTTTTTTCAAACATCCTAGTTTTATTTTGGGTGCTTCCATTATTTGACTGCACACAGAAATCAAATTATTCCAAAAAAACCAAAAACTACCAAGTATTAGCCCTCCTGATGCTAATAATCAATCGTGTATCCTTTTTGTTGGATAACAGCCTGCAGTCATTTGTTGTAGTTTTCAACAAGTCTCTGACACGTCTCCTGAAGAATCCCAGCCTATTCCTTTTTGGTAAATGTCTCAAGCTCCTCCTGATTTGATGGCCTTCTGGCATGGACCTTCATCTTCAGTTCACCCCAAAGATTTTCAATGGGATTTAAGTCGGGACTTTGTGCAGGCCAGTCAATAACGTTCACTTTGGTCTTCTGGAGGTAGTTCTTCACCAGGAGTGACGTATGTTTTGGGTCGTTGTCATGTTGGAAGACAAAGTGATGACCCTGACCCAGTTTTGCTGCTGACTGCTTCAGGTTTTCTTTTAAAATCTTCATATATACACTTCTTTCTTCGTGATTCCTTCCACTCTGATGAAATTCCCAGTTCCAGGCACACTGAAGCATCCCCACAGCATAATAGTCACACCACCACACTCCACTGTGAGGATGGTGTTCTTTAGGTTATATGTCTCTCCCTTCTTTCTCCAAACATAATCAATGTCTCTGTGGCCAAAGAGCTCTAGTTTGGTCTCATCTGACCAAAGGACATGCTTCCAGTATACTGTACATCTTTCTCCAAGTTGTCCTGAGCATACTTCAGTCTGGCTCTTCTACAGAAGTGGAGTTCTTCTTGGTCTGCAACCCCATAGTCCATTTCTGTGCAGAGCTCTACTAATTGTCCTCTTTGAGAGTACAATTCCTGACTTGGCTAAGTCATTCACTAGTGTCTTGGCAGTTGTTCTGTGGTCTTTAGACACATCTTTGTCTTTGAAATCTTTCGTTTCTCTGCCAGGCTTGTTCTGTATTGTGTGGCTCTTTTTGAATTTCTTGATGATGTTTTTCACTCCAGTTCTTGACACTGACTTTGTATACCCTTCTCCTGCTTTATGAGCATCAATTCTGAAGTCTAAATTGATTTCATTTGTTTTTGACATGATGCTTTCTCAACCCTTACTGACGATTTTATACTGTGTGAAAACTGGGAGATAACCCTCAGTTTTAACTTGATTTTTAAACATTTGGGCATTACAAAGTTAAGCACATCATTGCACAACAGTGCTTTGTATTATGGGTAAATAAAAAGGTCAGTTTTTAAGCAGGGTAATAAATTTGATCCTGGGAAGTTTTGGATTTTGTGGAATAATTTCATTTCTGTGTGCAAAGTCAAATAATGGAAGCATACAAAATAACAATAGGATATTTGAAATATGTGTTAAAAATTCTTTGCTTTGTTTAACAGCACGCAGGAGATATTTAAATAATAGGATAAGATAAAACTATGAAATTTTCATAGGGGAGCCAATAATTTTACACCATTAAGTGGTGTTGTAAACCACCTCCTCTATATGATTGATCCACTCTTCTTTTCAAATCAGTCTTCTCAGGAAAAAATGTGATTAGTTCACAACATGTATGAGTTATATTTTTTAAATTTGCATGAACAATAGAACAATAAAACTGAGAAGAATTAATGCAGCCTTTGCTAATAAAATTGTGACACTGTGGCAGTGACAGCAAACTAATCAACGTATGGGTGCAGAGTGTGAAAGTGTAAAACTCCCGTGGAAATGCATGTTCATTTATGCAACACAATGTTACCTTGTGCTCTCCAGAACAACTTCTGAATGTTTTCTTGTGATTAACATATTCAGCACACAATGTGTGTATGTTCACACCTATACTTAGTCCTCTACACTTGTGAGTGGATCACAAAAGACAGATGTTGATGCCAGGTCCAAAACAGGCTCTTAATAGAGCTTTTCGCTCACATCTTTTTTTCCATCCTGCTGTATTTATATCTAATGCATTCACAACCTATTCTGTTATTTATCCTGTCATATCTCATATGTCCAGCTCAATCAGCACAATCATTTTCAGTAGAGTGCACAGCTTTGGGTCTGCCCTGATCTGTAGTGTGTTCAGCCACTGCACTGTAAACATACACATACTGTACAGTCTATACACACAAGACAGAAAAAATATTAGAGTCTGAGCCTCAGAGAGGGATAGCTCTTCAGCAGTCACGAGGATGCTATCAAGTGCAGCTCATCTATCATTAAACAGAATGATAAAATGTTCAGGAGACAGGCAAGAAGAGGGCGGAGAAGGTACAACGCTGAGAGAGTGTGGGAGGATGTGAAACAGAACGAAGGAGCAAGAAGATGATGGGGAGAAACAGGCCTCTCACTAGGATGACAGCGTAGAGGAGGATGCAAAAAAATTAAGAAAATTAGAAGTTTAAAACTGAATGCAGAATATTAATGATGGCAGTTTTACAGAGGAAGTTATAGGTACTGTATGGCATGAGATGTTGCAGATGTGAGTAGAGCAGGAGGGGTTCCCCTGCTCAGAGAATCATGACCCTGATTTCCTCCTCCAAAATCCCACTGTTATCACGTTTGTCACACACCTGAATGATTAACAACAGCTTCTCCTCCTGCTTGTCTCTCTGTGGCTGTTTGCATCTCACCCCCCTCCCCTCCCTGTAACACTGTCATAAAAGAACAAATTGAATGAGACCAGCTTTGGACAGCTTCATCACTCCTGGTGAAAATGCTTTCCAATTAGTCTTTTTTTCCATGGTCAGGAATACACCATGCGTGTTTTTGGTGTATCACGAGAGTGATTTATCTCCTATCGTTATCTCCTGTCGATGCTGACATGGGCCAGCAGTGCAGCACACACTGCCATGATCGACAGTCATCTGAATTGTGGCAGTTTGTCCCAAGCTTAAGCAAACAGAAGCACCTTGGATTAAGGTGGCTATATGTGAGAAATGTATTATAATCAGTCATAAAATGACCATAATATGTCATTAGAGATTAACTAATTAAACTGAAATACTGTCTTCAATGATGGCAATACAGCCAGTACATTCACATGTAGCCAAAAAAATACACAGGCTACATATCCCAGGTCCTCTGCTGCGGTAAGACGCCTAACAGGCACAGGTGAACATGAACCAGAAGGGCAAAGACAGGACTCACGATCAGGAAAAGAAGGCAGAAATGATTTACCGGGAAGGAGACGAAGCAGGTGAAACAAAGACAGGGTCGGTACCAGGAAGTCAGGCAGAATAAGTTTCACATAGCAAAGAAGAATCTGGCAAAGGAGCGAGCGTAGAGCTGGTGAACATATTGGGCTGATTGCAGGGGATGAGGAGCAGGTGCATTCACAGGTGAACTGAGTTGCCTGATGAGGTGGGAGTGGCTGGCAGGTTGGTTGAAGCAGAGGCGGGGAGAATAGTACTGAGTGGGAAGACGGTGACTGAACTGTTGTGAACATATTATAGTTTTAGACTGTTAATCAAAGACAAATCAAGCAGCAAGGAAATGTCACCTGATATTTTTGGGAAACCGTGATGATATTTGTCACTTTTTCCTGACATTTTACAGATTCACAGAGAACATAATTAGCAGATCAATGAGATGAAAATCACTAGCTGCACAGCTATTATTAGTGACCTTCGTTGTTAGATTTTTTTCATGTATTTATTTATCTAGTGACACACAAGATAAACATAAGAAAACGAAATGCAAGAAGATAGAAAAGAGATGAGGACAATGAAGGGGTAAGAGAGAGAGAGAGAGAAAGAGAGAGGCAATCCTGGAAAAATTTGTGATTTCCTCTCATTGACGCAGAGATAATGTGACAAAAGGGCAAGTATAAACCAAACCATTAAAATGGAAATAGTGCAGTTTAGCTTTTTTTGCACATCAACTATATGAATTTTCTTTTGAATGCTGAACATATTTCATAAATCTAATGAGTAATTGTAAATGCTATCCTCTACATTATAAATGATGTTATTTTGCCTCTGAACATCCCAATTAATACTCAACATGTACTTTATTAAGTGCTGTTCACTCACTCCTGAAACAGATACAGATGAGAGATGAGAGAACATGATGCACTGAGACAGTGAGGGAGGACAGCAGGACAGAGTTTAGGCAATGCCACTAGATTCTAATATATAAGAGGAATAACAGTTGCTCCAATTGGAGCCATTAGCTCTGAATTATGCTTATTTGCATATGAATCATGAGCATGACAGTGGAGGCTGGAGGCAAGAAGCCAAGATGCACAAAGCCATGTTTACAGGGTGCACAGATACTGATTCTGTTTACTGTCATGGCAAAACATGCTTGCTCTCTGTGGCCCCAACGACATCAGAAAAACATCAATCAACAACACCACCATCAACACCGACGGAACAGCGGCATTATATCTTTGTGTACATTTAACTCAAGGTCACAGTGTGATCAAAAGGAAAACCTTGACTGACAACACAGTAGAGAATTTATATTCAATGCCCCTATAACTTATGTTCTTACAGTCTATGGTGGTTGTCTCTTCCATGTTTCTGAATAATACAGTGTGATATAATTTATTAGGTAATTTTTTTCCTTCTGTCAAGCATAGTGGCATCCCATTTAGAAGAAATGCACAATTTTTATCTGTTGCTGTTACTGTTTGTCAATATAGTCTATTTATCTTAAGCAGCCTTGTTTAAAATGTCTGTTCATGACACCAAACCAGTTTGACATGCACCAGCCCAGCTGAAATTATTTTTGAGAGCATGTGTGGAGTGTGGAGTGTAAACACAGTAACTTACCAGTTTGCGCTGACACCAGGTGCAGACGCCACAGAGAGCTACCAGCCAAACGGCACATATTACAAATGCAACAGACACCAGGAACACACTGAGAGACACTGAGCCTGAGGGAGAGAGACACACAGAGAGACCGATATTAGTGTCAGTGCATCAGCTGCCCTCCTGAGATTTAAAGTGCAACACATGTGACAAACCCCCTGTTTTGGTGGAGTATGAACATTTAATTACTAACAATGCCTTGCAAAGTGCCTTCCTTCTTGTGTTCCTTCCTTTCTTCATTCATCAGTAACACTCAAACAGATATTAAATTGAGTGGAGGGGTGGAGGACACAAAGACAAAGAAATGCCCTAATGCTCATGTTTCCTGCATGCGTCAATATGATATGTGCACATGTCAGGAAGAGATTACATCACAGGGCCAGTAGTCATGTAATTACCAGCTTCTGTTTTCCCCTTCCCATCACAAATCCTTCACCAAAATTGCCGGAGACATTCCTCAGCTCTATTTCTTTCAATTACTGCCTCTCAACAATGCTGTTCATTCAGCTGTCTGCCAAGAAAATGTAGTTATATACTGGCTTAACAATGTTGACAAACAATAACTTCCTCATCGCTTTTCACTGTGATACAGGTCATTTCTCTCTGAGCCTCTGTTAACCTAATTTTTTTTTTTTTTTACCTGACTTTTCCTCTGTTTATTCCTTTTTTTCATTTGTACATGTTTTTTAGTTTGTAAACTGTTTCAGTATTGTTAACCCAAGTAATGGTGAAGTTGCCTGCTGCTGACTCACCTAACCCTTCCATTCCAAGGATGTAGGAGAACCTATGGTAACCCTCAGTCACCATTAAACCTCAAAAGATGTTTAGTTTGTCCATTTAAAATATTTGTGGTTCATCATGGTAGCTGTTGTAGAGAAGATCCAAAACAAATATCAAAATTCAAACAACTACTTATGCATACAGGTCATTGTACATGCAAAGTTCTATGTGTTTACTTTGACTTTATTGTCCCTGAGGGGTAATTATTTTTCACAGCACTGCACTTCACATAATAAACTTAACATACTTTACCACCACCCATCCACCCTTATTAAACAGTTATAGCTGATTATAAAACAGTTTTCATCACACTCAGCATGGTGTGTTGCTGAGGGATGTGATGGTTGAGGGAATCTGGCTTCTTCCAAAGCAGGCCCTCCTGAACCTCAAAGCCTGTACCTATAGGGCTGGGTGTTCATTGTTTAGGTGTGTCCTGCTTTGTTGTTTTGAAATTGTAATGTGTATAATGACCTTTATATTAAGTTCAATTAGGTTGGGCGTGGGAAGACCTATTATTTTTGCGGCAATATTGGTCACCTTTGTGAGTCTGGACCTATAATCTGCCTTCTCTACTAGTTTCCTTGAATTTTTTTTTCCAATCTGCTGTCCTCGTATTCTTCAAATGCAGGACACATTTTAAAGCCAGTTAAATCATGATTCATGATTCAACAGCCCTGACATGTAGGCTCTGCACTGTTTTCTTGCCCATTATTTTCCATCCTTCTCCCTCTGCTCCCTTTTAATGCTATATTGAATGTCCAATAATACTTAACCAAGAAGATCCACTCTATATTTTAAAAATGTTGTTTGTCTGTGTACCATTCAGTGAATAGTAGCAGAGAAGACATTGATTCTTGTCATAAATACATAATCACTTCAAGGCTGACTGGCACAACCTAATATAAAAGCCTCCAGAGCATGAGTTATTTAAGTTATTTTTTTCAGTAATGGAATGACTGCAGTTCTTTTCACCTGTTTGATAAGAACTGACTTTAAAATATTTTGGCAATTAAGGATTGACTCTTTCCTCTGCTACTTGCTCCCAAACTTCTAATTTGGCAACAGTGAGTGCATTATTGTACCATCACCTTCCGAAGCTTTTAAATATTAACACATGGTGGTAGCAGCAGATCTAACTGAAATGTACTCCAGGAAACACAGCAAAAAACTCCTGTCAGACCCTTCAAAACCTTTCTCTGTGAACCACTGAGTTTAACAGGTTATTCTTGGGCGAAAGGTCAGATTGATGATTTCAGCTATCAATCCACTAGAAGCATTCATTTTCCACAAGACAGGACATAATACGTATCTGGATAAAGAAAAGCACATTAATTCATGCTGCAAAAAGAAATTTGCAGCATGAAATCATCAGACTGTCGAATGAACTCTAACAGTATCTGTTCCTGACCCTTTGTCTCTGAAAAAAATAATCCATGAATCTCAACACAAAGATGATTGCATGTATTTCAGCAGCATACAAAAAAGCTACAAAAAAGCAAGGCCAAAAACCGCCACAATCATTCTTTGTGCACACGATTACAGATAAGGACTGAACATTGCTTTGTTGTTCAGCTATTACTTAACTGTGGTCAAGTGACAACTGCTGGTGAAGTCACCCATAAGCATCTAAAACGAAACTCAAAGCCTCCAGAATTGGGCCAGAGCAATGTTGAGGTTTACAATCAAAAGTTCACCTGAAACCAGGCTCTTGGATAACAGCTGTTATCCAACAGCTGTTATCACTGGTAAATCCACTAAATGAGAGCATAATTTACAACAATGACATCATTTTTATTGAAGGATAAAGAGATTGAGACCATTAATTATCATGAAAATATTTACTGATGTAAATGACCCCTAGTGGCTATTCAATATATTGCTACTTTCTGGGTTGACTTCTGCATAGAAACTGGAAGACCGTCCATTTTTCATATGCAGTCTATGGGTCAGATACAACTTTCATATTATTTAAGTAGCTCTGTCTGTTAAATCTCACTTAAGATAAATGCCTTTTCCAGTGTTTATGAGCTCATACATTCCAAAATCCACTGCCCACTGTGACATCTGACAGAATGTCCCACTGGGCATCTGTCCTCATTAAAATGCACTGATGGTCATTTAGGTTTTTTATTAAATTTTTTTAAAGTACTCTACGGGTAGCTATGGACAGACTATAAGACATTACGAAAACTTTAAAGGAGAGTAACTATAAAATATATCCTCTAATAAAATTTTTAAAATGTAGGAAATTTTATGGCTGATTGAGCCTTTTAGCTCCACTTGACTTTCTCTGTTTCTTAGAGTTTAGGAGGTGATTTGTTTGGTGTCAAAAGTGAAATGACTGCAAACAACAGGTTAAAGTGTCCACAAAAAGTTTCAGCTGTGATTTCTTTTGCTCAAGAGAACCAGCCATTCAACAGTTGATGGTATAAATGCCACCCCTGTGCTGCTGCTATTTTAGGGTTGTACACAAACTCAGTCAGGTCTGATAGTACTGCTTGACAGAGCCCATTTTTAGGTGAAGGACACAGTGTACTCTCACTGATTAACAATAATTTTACACTGTTACTGTTCACTGAATGTTAACATCACCAAATGTTGCACACTGAAGCAGCTGTATTTCCAATCCTGTTCACATAACTTGGTGTGGGTGCATTCCTGATTCCTAATTACCAAAATAGTTTGACTGAAGGTGATATTTTAGGAATGCAGCACCGACTCCCACATGGTAGCTGTGACCCTGGTACTAGTCTCTCAGAGGACATTCTGTTCACAGCTTTGGTGGAATCTGCAATGTCTTCACAACAGAAGTAATTTATAACTTTTGAAGAAGCTACTGAGTGCACCTTCTCTTCTAATTGCCTGTGTATGTCAAACTATTATTTCTAGGGTGAGGAATAAGCATTAGCTAAAATAACTGTTCAACAACACAGCTGCAAAACTATTTGAGAATAGCTCATTTGTATCAGCAAAGGCTGGAATGTGTGTCCCTAATTAGTACTGTATATGTGCTGAACCTGATGATGACACTTGTATTTTTTTTTTTTTACTACACTTTGGACACTTGTATTCTTTTAGAAAAAGACAAGAGTCTTGGTTGTTGTCACCTTTTCTTTGAACAGTGATGAAGTATGGAAGCTCCCAGGTCATGGAAGGTTCAATATACATGGGTTACCTCCGTCTGCAGCAGTGCTTTGCTTGGTATCATGCCGAGAACCTCATATGGTACAGAGCAGAAACAAGACTGCTGCAGTACTGCTGCTGTCACTCAGACTCTCTCTCTTTCTCTGAGTATTTTGGAGTGAGGGCACATGTAGAAAAAGATCATTTATCATTTATAATTTATTTTAAATTATTCATTATTTATCAGTAGATGTAATCCAATGACTGTTTCATTTATTTACTAAATGTTTACAGGCAGATGAGTATATGTCAGTGTCAACAAGCAATTATTTTCATTCAAGATGTAATTATATCATTTATAACTAGCTTAAATGACTGATACTGCTCATCTAAAAATAGCCCTCATAAAAGTCACCCTGCCCTCCTTTGAAGCTCCCTGTTCAACCCTCAGTCTCATTATAATTATTCAAAATGTTCTTATATTGTGAGACTGTGTCTTCAGCAGATTACTTCTTAAGTCTCTTTTTTGGCCTTTTGCAAGTTGCCAAAGTTAAAGCTGTGAGACCTGACTTAGAGCGCGTGTGTGTTTACACCAGCAGCGCAGGGGCAGGTGGGGACAAGATGGATTCATTCCATTAAACTTCTGAACAAGTGGGTTTGTGAGCAGTAGAATTCGCTTTTGGAAATGTTCTTGTATTTAGTCACACTCTGAATCAGAATCAGAATCAGAATTTATTCACCAGGTATGTGAAAACACACACGAGGAATTTGACGTACACACCCAAGAACCACATACAAACATCAATTAGTCCACAATTATTACTGGTTGAATGTAATAATGGCACACTTCCGTATTATACAAACAGCACATAAAGATTTGAATTGTATAGGCATTCTAAACTTTGAACAGTCCGTCATCCAAATAGAGGCATAGTGGGTGTGTGCTTCGCCGCGCTGACTCAGCCATCTTGCTTTACTAGTACAATGTTGCTGTTAAATTCATCTGTCTTGACATAAATTAATCACTTCCTGTGTGCAGTACAGGAATGTCCACAGGTGACACAATATCTAAACACCACTATACTGAGAAACACAGAGAGAGTTGTGTGGAGCTGATAGACTTATTCAGTACTGTGTGAACTCATTTGACAATGGTTTTAATGTCATGGACATTTTTTTAAATTTGTAAGTTACACACTACAGTAGTGCGTGGCAGAGTCCTTTTTTAGATGAAAGATGCAGCATACAAATAGTGTTACACGAAACAGGGGCCGAATAGTAACAACATAAATAACCACAAGTAACACACTGCAGCTTTAAAATAAGCTTTATAAAAGGGTTACTGTGACATTTGGCCATGCACTGATTAAACTATACTATAACAACTATAATTTCAATACTTTACACTTAACTGTGATGATTTGCACAGTTGGATCAGCAAATAATATTTCTAGATACACAGCTGAAAAAGTGGATTAGGGTTTTTAGTTATCCTTCAATATTCTGTAATACCCCTTATTAAAGCACCTGTATATGCAAATTTAATTTCCTCTCCTGCACACCGACTGCATATTCATCAGCTTCTCTTTGACTTACTCACTGTTCAATGGTCTTGAAATTGCTTTCTTGGTGACGGTATTTGCTATGATGAGTTGGGAAACACAAACAAGGTTAAACTCCAAATAAAATGCTATTTAAAATGAGACACTTTATATACAACTCTCTCTCACATGAAACAGTGAGTCACTTCAAACTCAACTCCACGTTACAATGCATTTAAATCACAGTTGAAAACTTCTTTTTAATGACTTGCACCAGGCTTAATTAGTGTGAAAATTACCCGTGTGACTATACAACCTGCTGAGCCACTAAAGTTTGTCGCATACCACGATCCAGGACAGACAAATATGACAGGGAAAACAAATGAGGTTGTTGGGAACATCTGTTTCCCTTCGGTGTATTATACAGATAGCTCAGGTGTTTTGAAGTGAGGTTGTATGAGGTATTGCTATTTTATTTACACTGACTCCTCATTATTAGACATTCTTTGACATCTCAAAAGTGAAGTTTGTAAACTGTGCACTCTCTCACACCAAACTCCATAACAAAAATCTACATTTTTTTACACGCAGAAGATGCTGGTCTACAGCAGTGAATAAATTCTTAAGATAATGATGACTTAAGCAGGTGTAGGTTTTATTAGGTAAGCCTTTTGTTAGGTAGCTGAAATCAGTTTTTTTCCCTCTGTCCATGCTGACAGCCCCATAATCAGTGAGTGCGAGTGTACAGGTTCACTAAGTAAAGTCAGTGGTGATAATGCTAATACCTCATACAACCCCACTTCAGAAAACTTGTACTATCCCTTTAAAAGCTAGAAAGAGAAACATGATAATTTAATTACATGAATATTATATAATGTTTTAAAATATTTTTACTCATCATCTGATATTTCACTTCAAATTTAACATGACTCAAGCGCAACATATTTTCCTTCCTTATCAGAACAATATGAATCTTTACTGAGAGTGTTATCATGTATATTTAACAAAATCTCTCAATATTCATTTATATGAACATAAAATTAAAGGCAAAAACTATGGACGTGGTACCAAATTGAAAAACAATGTAATAATCTTTTAAGGTGAGGCTCATAAATTATCCTCCCACTTCTTTCTCAAACAACCCTCCACTATCCTTCCTAATTCAGCACCTGCTCTTTTTTTTCTTGTGGACACCAAACTCTCTGCTGAAAGTGCCCCTTATTCTCTCTGTGACTTCTCTCGTTCCACCTTATGTGCTTATCTGTTTATGCTCTGTTCACTCAGTCCCTGGTGTTGGCACCTGCAAATCACAGAGAATAAGCTTAGTCACTGGAGACCCCCCAGAAGAGAATCCCATGCTATAGGTCAGCACAACATGGAGAAGGCTGCCACCACAGGAGGTGACCCTCACCTCGACTGACTCAATAGATACACTGCCAGAAGAATTGCAAACAGTGCAGGGAATATATGTATTTAATTACAGTGAAAACCAGAATGGAAGGAAAGAGAAAATAGTCTCTATATTAAAAACTGTGTTGAAGCTCTGCATTTCTTCAGGCATAGCTGTATTTTGGACTGTTTGTTAAGTGAAACTAAAGGAAGCACTCCCCTATCGTAGCTCCTCAAAAATTGTTTTAAAAATATCTCGATTCTGGATCCATATCCTGGTCATTACTGAAATCTAATTTCCTCTTTACAATGTGGGTGACAGCCTGCATCCCTCAGAAATTTTCATCCAAATCCATTCTTTAAGTTTGAGATGTGCTGTAGCAGAGAAACACAGCCATGAACATACTATGTACCAATGGTGATTAACTATTTGCAGCTCAAGAAAGATGAATGTGTGACAAAATTTATTTTTGTGTCACATGAATCAATATTGACAAGCTTCATTTTTACTTTAAGTGAGTGAGTCTTTTTACTTTAAGTGAGTGAGTCCTTTTACTTTAAGTGAGTCCTTTTACTTTAAGTGAGTGAGTCCTTTTACTTTAAGTGAGTGAGTCGTCAATAAGCAATTATCTACTTCATTAAGTCATGAAAAACAGGACTATCTACAACATTACTTAATCTATTAGCTTGATTATTACGTACTACAATTAAATCTACTGCATTAGGAGAAGCATATGAACATCTTTATTCTGGCTTACTGTTGCTCACTCAGCTACATCTGTACGTCTTGTTCACATCAACTCAACAAGTCCAGAAACATTTGTTTCCTCAAGCAGATCTTATTTACAACATATTTCCCTAAGAAACACTGCCTCAAAATGGAAGATGATGTAAAATATCACTTTGTTTACTGCCAAAATAAATACTTTTGTCAAAGTCTGCATAAATGGGTAGAAGTTTCTTTACCATAAATTATATGTGGAAAATTGCTAAAAATAATTTACATGCACCTGAAAAAAAATGTACAGGTTTTAGTGCAATATTAATTAGTTCACAGACCAAATACCACCTTGGAAGTAACCACCTAGAGGATGCAGTTCAAATTTTTTCCAGAGGTCCTGCCACAACCTTTACTACTTGCTTCTGGTCCCCCAAAACAAAGTTCCCTGCTCCTTTGGCAGAACGGGACACTAGGCCTTCACTGCTTCACAACAAAGTTGTTGGTTTTCTTCAAACTAAGCACTCATTGGTTTAGATAAGTTAGTTTGGTGTTAAAGTGGTAATTTGGACTCAAGCTTCAAATATCAAGACAGAGACCAGTGGAGAAGAAGACTGACCACAATGATTTAATGAGCAATGAATAAGATCAACATCTCAAGGCAAATAAAAGCACGAGTTGTTTCAGTAAGTATCCTCAAATAGCATTTGTTTATGGACTAGTGGATATAGATAATTATGAAAGGAGCAAAGGAGGAAGCCGGATGTTTGATTATATAATATTAGATTATAAAGGATGATGGGTAGGTCAACAAAATATCAGATGTTAACAGAGAAGAACTCAGTGAGTCATTATTACAATAAAGACTGCATAGCAACAATCAATTGTTTATTAGTATCCATCACAAAGATCAAGTGACCTCTGTAAAAGAAAAATCTTAATCTAAGACTGTCGCATTAATAAATATTGCTACTATATGTTGTACTACAAAGCATGAATGAATATTGTATGTTAAAATTTGCAGCTGAATGAGCAGCACATCTGTGATGAGTTCAGGAGCATTTTGTTTCCGTAATAAATCACAATGAATATAAAAACCAACCTGAACTATAATGACTCCAGAGAAATTCAGGTGACAACAGTGTGGTCGCTGTAAAATGTCTCACTGTTAATGTGTAGCGGAGGCACTGTTTACCTAAATGCAACATGGCTGAAGGGTGTCATACACTGTAATTTATACTGAAAAACACAACAGCACTTTAGTTTTTTTTTCACATTAGTTTTGTGTGTGAGATGTGGGCCAGACAAATCCATCTTGCATTCACATGTTTCAGTGAAAGTTGAATTTTCTATTTCACCTGCCATTTGTTTCCCCCTCTCTTTCAAGAAATCATATTCCCTAAAGCATGCCAGCCGACTTCATTACACTGATGCCAAACCATCGTTATTTTCTATAACCCTGCGACTCGTTCAACTGAAAAAGTCTGAGGCAGTTGCTCTGTTGCTTTCTTCTTACCAAGGCCAAGCCTCGCAGGAGTTGGGGACCAAAACAATGGCTGCTTTCCAGATGAAACAGCTTCTTTTCATTTCAACACGCAACATGTGAGTCTATTGAAAGAGACAGTACAGTATAAATTCTGTTAGGATAAAACAAAGTGAGAAACCTTGTACTGAACAAACACTCAACCTCACCACTGCAGTCACTGAACATGGAGTTCCGTGTGTTTTGTTTCAGCACTGCAGCAAACAATCTGCCATTTGTTGTCTCAGAGGGACAGAATACTACACACCCATGACAGACTCTTAACCTACGGACTTGATTGGCAGGTGGGTTTATTCGGGCAAAACATCCCAGTCTGCAAGCAAAGCCATCAAAATGTGTTTGTGAGACCTGTGATCTGTTGTCTGTAATGAGCAAGATCCAGAGGTTTACCGTGTGCCACAGAAGGCAGGCTATGGGTGAGGGAACAGAGCTGAAGAGGTGTAATGACTCGAACAGAGAAATACGAGAGACAGGAGACAAGATCCAAGCTGGATCCTTCGGGAAAAAGGATAAAGACTCTCATAAAGTGAGCTTACAACTCTTGGCCAAAATTACATTGCTCATTTACATGTCTATTGTCAACAGAAGTGCATATCAATCATAGACCAAATTGGATGTACAGTTGTAGTCCGGTTTACCAGTTGAGGACCATCTGGAAGAAAAAATATTTTGAATAGCCAATAAAGGGCAACAAGGGGCGATTTGTTTCTTTTAAATTATGTTGCTTCTTTGGCAGATGTGCTCTGTGGGATGGGCTCTTTTCGTTTCATGCTTTTGGTATGATGTTGAGATTATGATTTTGTGTCTCTTTTGCTAAAGACTGCCACAGATTGTGTGTCACAGACCTCTGTTGTTGTTGTTCAACCACTAACCCTAAGCTCTTATCCCTTGATGTAGGGTGACAGCTGATCTGAGCTGACATTATGTGAGAGATGGGACACACGTTTGCACATAATTATAGAGAGGCAAACATTCATGCTCACATTTACACCTATGGTGAAGAGAAGCTGCAGTACTTGCATAAAAGCCACAGGCAAACTCAACACAGAAATGCCAGGACATTTTTCCTGTGAACCACAGTACTACCCTCTAATGATGTTGTCAAAAAACTATTAAGAACACTTTAATTAGCCCCAATGTTACACTGTGTGACATGCTCCTTAATTAAAATGAACACAGCCACTGTTGGAAATACTATAGAGTTACATTTTAGAGAAAGCAGGACCTAATACTGGACTATAATACAAACTCAAAAACGTATTAATTTATGGTCTGAGGAAAGGCAGAACAGTATAACTACTATGGGCAGAGACTGGTGAAGAACAAAAGCTCAGAAACACCAACAAAACATCAGAAACTGAAACAAGGGTACTAGGCTGAGACAGAAAGGCCCTAACCCTAACCCTGAAAACAATTTGCAAAACAAGATGAACTGACCAATAAACACAGGGATCAGGGAGATTAAATACACAAGGGGAGGAACTTCAGACACAGGTGAGACTCATAGAGCAGAGGTGAATCACATCATTGCAAGGCAGGAAATTAAACAAGACAAGATATACAAGGGGAAAACTTCCAATATCTCTTGCATTTCACAGCCAAACAATATCAGTGTTGTCACTTTGCACACTGGTGCCCTTAATGGGTCACCTGCCAAGTTTGCATCCTGTCAAATTAACTGTTGGACAGTTATGGGATTTAATTCTTTTGAATAAATAATACAAAATATCTACTAAAGTACTAAAATATTTGAATTTTTAAATCACACAGCTTTTTTTGCGGTATGGTACAATTTGTAAAAACAAATCTTCTCTATAGAAAAAAATAATTAATTAATTACATATACATATAACGAGCTGCATTTACCATAATTGAGACAGACTTTCATTCATAAGCGGTCAGTAATAACTGCATTGTCACCACAGTTGTTAGTCAGAAAATGCAACCTTGACCTCATGAATATATTAGATTCTGCATCCCCATTCATTTCTAAAATAAATTCTCTGCGCAGCATGACAAATATGGCTTAAAGGCTTTTCACTTAAAAAAAAAAACAAAACATAACATAAACCCATGTCCTTTCATTTTGTAACTAATGTGTGGAGTGCTAAATTTGTTTTGGTGAATTTGTGGACACCAGCTGCATCCAGCCCCAAAATAAATGTTGGTTTATTTTGCGGTCCATGAATCTGTGTT
Source organism: Brachirus orientalis (assembly GCA_016785285.1). Classification (NCBI taxonomy): domain Eukaryota; kingdom Metazoa; phylum Chordata; class Actinopteri; order Pleuronectiformes; family Soleidae; genus Brachirus; species Brachirus orientalis. The sequence continues at coordinate 6,190,625 of JAFBJR010000172.1, forward strand.
GTTTGTTAATTCTGGCCGACACTGCAGCTTGTGTGAACACCATTCCCTGCTACACTATTGCCAGACACAGACACTGCCTGCTTCCAACCTAGAAAATACTGACTTGCTAAACAGCGTGTTGCAACACGCCACTTGCCTTTGTTTGAGCTAATCATTTATGATTAGCTTTTCCCCCACTCATTCACCGGAATTCTGAGTAATATTATACCTCAAAAAATTCTTCCATTTTTATTGCCACTGTGAAGCAAACTGTAATATTCCCTCACCAGGCAGACAGAAATTATAAGTTGCCGTAGAATATATTTTAATATTTTAAATAAATGTACCTCACAGCTCTTTTGTGGCACATTTCAATGTGCTGCTTATTCATGACCGAACATTTGTTTGGACCAGAAGAGGCATGATTCTGAAAACCAAGTTTTCCAAGTCTTTCTCATTAATTTCTTCTAATCTGGACAGACAGACAAAGATTCCAGGATAAGATTAATAACACACATTAAGCATTTCCTGTTCCCTTTTCATTTCTTGCTTACATTTTACATTTTACATTTACATTATTAGTGTCTCGCTGTGTCCCAGTTCAGGAGCTAGATTTTCTGATGTCTTAATCTCTCAGTAAAGCAAAGTGTACCTTTCAAAACTCTGAGTTTCCAAAGAGACACTATTTAATTATTGTGCACTTTCCATCTTTACAAAGTGTGGGTTGGGTCCAAAGTCAGCTTCAAGGATTGTGATCTAATTTAATTTTTTTCTTTTGAATAAAAGTGTTACCTGTGGAAATAGCTAGTAAATACTAACATACAATGTAGTGGTTTCTAACTGTGAAAGGATTTGATGAGATGTGTAAGGAAAATTGAAGATTTGTGGAGCAGAAACCTTTTACCAAGTTCTTGAATATAAACCCTGTTATTTCACAGCAGAATACACCAACACCTGGTATTTTCTAACATATAAATGATTTGCAGCCACGAATTGTGCTTTCCAAGGAGTTGATCTGTGTATAAAACCATCAAAGTCAGTACACAACTCAATGCAAGAAATTCAATTTTGAAATCGTTTTCTATTTGCAGTGTGTGTGTGGAGAGTGTGTCAGGAGACTGGCAGAAAGGGCTGGATAAATTTCAGTGCAACAATCTGGAATGTACTGAGTTTGGGTCTCTAGTGTGGAGGGCATTTGCCTCAGGGCCCCTTCATCCTTTCTGCATTCTGTGTCCACAGAGAGTCACTAAGAAAGCAAGTGGATATTCGATCTCACATTACATTCCAACAGCGGTGATTTTTTTTTTACCAGGAGTTAATCTTTGAGAGATGGGTTGTACATGTGTGAGTACCAGCAAACATGACAATCATGACCATTCAAAAGATGTCACACACCTGTGTTTTTTAACTACGCACATGGTGTGTACACAATGGAAGTCACTCAGGGAAGAGTGGTGGAGCAGCTGTAGTATTGGAGAAGTTTTTGTGGAGTAATCAGTAAAGTCATACAAGTTATGTGTGAGCTCTATCAAACACTACAAGACAGAGACTTCTCTTGTCGGTCACACATCACTTTTAAGCTACATTAAAGTAGCTTATTAGATGTGTGAGGTGAACGAAAACAACAAAAATCACACGTGTAACTAAGAGAATGTTACAATGTGTTTTTAAAAAAGTGATTCACGCTATGCATTTCATTTTAAATGTTATATATCAGCAGCAATCAGCAGAGCAGGCTACCTTTTTATCCACCTCTGCAGCTGCTCCTGCTGCATGTGCTGTCTGCAAAGGTCTGAGCTACAGTGCCTTGTGCAATTACTGTATAAACAGGGCTCAAATGCGTTGAGCTGCATGGACCAAAGCATGTGCATTCGAAGCATACAGTCACAAAACAGCAAATTATCTGTATTTATATAGCACTTTCCTAGTCTTGATGATCACTCCCATTGTGCTTTACACTACGATGTTGTCATTCACACCCATTTAAACATCCATGAATTCATAGGCAGGACTTTTTCTTTACACATCTTTCATACTCATTCGAAGGCTGCCAGCACACCAGTCGGGAGCAATTTGGGGTTGTGTCTTGCCCAAGGACACATCAACAAGGACTGGTAGATGCAGAAAAATTTTACTCTGGCCTTACGGGAGGCATTTCCTTTATCTAAAAGAGCCAACCTAACATCCTCTGAATATATTCAGAGCTCAGAGCACACTTCTGCTGCACAACTAGTAAAATTGTGGACAAAATGACCATTCGGGGCATTGCATTCCTGAGATATAGTATTCAGAGTAACTTGAATTTAATGATTTCCATGAAGTGAATGTAAAATTTTATTTTAATTAAGTGATATTGTAAATTCCTGGAGACAGTCTTCTGATTGACCACTAAACACATGGATTTGGTAAATATAAAATCTAAATACAGTTGGAAATATAACTTTAGATGTGCTGATTATCTGGTGGGTCAAACTTTGTGGCTTACTAAGCCGAACAGTGCAACAGTACCACACTCCAGAGACTAACTTTAATGTGGAAACACCTGAGACAGAGAAATTGGAGAGAAAGACTGTTCACCCACTTTGAATATAAAATTTAGTCTAGTTATTTTTCTGTTTTATAGTGCTGCGTAAAAGTCTTCGGTCACCATTAGATTGGTTGTTTTTAGCAATTCTATAATGACCATAATTATTGCTTAGACACTTTTGTGGAACAAAAAAACTGCTTCTGTAGGTTAAAGTGTAAAATATTTACATTGGAACAATTGCACGACCCTGACTCATTAAACCTGGAGTGGAACCCTAATTAATGTTATTAGTAAAACCCGTGTTTGTCCAGCTATTTCTGTGAAAAGGTCTGTAACGCCAGAGTTTGTTGCACAATAGTGAACATAAAGCGTGTTTTTGCTGATGTATCGCTGCACATCGTTCCATCGCCAGGCTACTGGGGGATCTTAAGAATTGCACATTTAATTAGCTACATTACAGCAGGAGGCTGCATATAAATATGAAAGGAAATTATCTTTAACAAAGTTATTTATGACCAGTAAATTCTCTATACCTTACTGTGAACAAAACACTAACCCTAATTTGAAATTTAATATTCTCTTTTCGACCACACTATACAATATAATGTTTCTATGCCAATATAGCACCTGTGCACTTAATTTTAGCCAGGATTCAGATTCAAATCTTTTCAGTGTAACATCACGGCAATGATAGGATCAGTCTTCCATCTTGGCTCTTCCGCCGTCTGTCCAGTTGTTATCTTTGAGCTGTCTTTCTCCGTATCTTTCCTTCTTTCTCTTCTTTCTCAACAACAAAGATACACACTGACATAGACAGACACACACACAGCACATCTGCACCCACATTTTCCCCACACATACAGTATACACATACTGTGTGATGATGATACAATGCCTAAGAGCTATTCATATCAGATGTAGGAAGACTCAAAGATGAAGCATTGATAACTACGAATTATGTTATAAATTATGTTATACTTTACTGTAAATGTAATGAGTGGCACCAAGTGAAACCTTGCAACCCACCCTCTCATATTATCAGACTCAGGTAAAGAGAGCCCACAGTCTGGGACCTTTATGAGGTAAAAAGAGGCCAGTATAGGATCTAAAGTTCAACCTGAGAACAACTTCTCTGCACCCATTTAACTTGGTCAACTACAGCCAAAAGCATTACCATGATTAAGAAAACGTCAAATAAGTTACTATAGATAATTAATGCGATAAAATTTAAAGATGGAATTTTGCTCCTGAAGGAATGTTAAAGACAATAAAGGTCAAATTTTCAATATTTCAAATAAATAATAGTACTATGGAGACTGCTAGTAAATACTGACATGACAACAAAGTGGTTTCTACCTGAAAGAGTTTGTACAGAATGGAATTTTGGAGCAGAGAGCTATTACCAAGTTCTCAGATTGTGTGTATTAAAACTGATCCTGTGTATAGAAACATACATTTTAGTATACAACAAAGAAATTCTACTATGAAAATTTTAACATGAATATTTTGATATTTTGGCCTGAAGATGGTGTAAAAATAAAAAAAAAGGTTGGGGACCACTGAAAGAAATCAAGAAGGATTAATTCTCTGAGGCCCATTAATGTTTGCAAAAGATGCCTTCAGAATCCACACAGTCAAACTGCTGCTAAATGAGTTCACAAAACGCCGATTAGCTCCACACAACTCTCTCTGTGTTTCTCAGTATAGTAGTTTGTTTGTTTTCATGTTTGTGGCGACAGTAATGTACTAATGTACTGCCAAAGTGCAGGCTGGGCCAAAGAAGCACACAGCGTGAATAAAGCTGGAAGTTTAAAAAGTAGATTAAACTGCGATTCTGCTGCTTATCACAATCACAGTTTTAGCCTCTCACTATATTGTAAATGTGTCCTCCACCAACAGCAATCAAGCACTCCGTCAACAGCTGCATGGCCATGTGCCTGTGTCTGCACCACATGGACACAGTCTGGACAAGTAACGCTATAGTTTAAGACTGATAAACAATACATAACTTACCAAAGTGATGTAGAAAGAAGCTTGAGACTACTCAGTGTGAATGTGCGTGTATGCATGGCTGGGGAGAGAAGGTGGAGGAAAAACTAGGTTGTCCGTATTGTGGTGATGACTTGTAGGTCCACAGGGGACGAGGTTCTGCACTTGAACTTTAATGTTTCATACAATTATAATGGACCTCATAAACCGACCCGTTTCTTCCAAACTACGTATATTCACCTCACCTCAGACTGAGAAACACTTTCCACTACATCTATCTGTTTCCCAACATTGTTCAGCGAGTCCTGAAAGAAGCTGTCAGGTTGAACGCATTCTGGTCGCAAAGGGATTCAAGAAATCATGCACCTCTTCAAGTTTAACTTCAATTTCTTGTAACCTAGTGATTTTTTTCTTTCTTTCAGCGGTAACATAGCAACAGCTGCACAGGAGAATACTTAGTAGCGTGTGCCCAGGAGCAGTGTGACTGGCATTTTTAAACTAAGCTCTCTCTGACACTCACCTTAATCACATAAGCACAGCAGGAAGGAGGGAACAGAGTCGAATTCATGCAAACCCCACTAACAATACAGTAGACTATATCACCAACCAGCCAAGCTTGCTATTCAGAGCATGGTAGATCCTGTAATCTGTTACTCAATAAACATCATAAAGAAAGGATAAATGTCAAACTATGGTCTCAGGCTGGTGTGAAGCATCTTCAAATGCTGGACACATACATATGCATGGATAGAGGTCAGCATGTGTACAGTATGTCTGACAATATCATTGTAATCAAAATATTGCAAAAAATACAGCGATCAGTGGTCAACAGGGTTAAATTCCTAACTTTGCTAGTCTGTATCCCATTGTGTCCTAGGCCAACTTAACCAGTGTGTGAATTGGTATGAAAAGATGTGTGGTAGGAAAAAAATGCTGCACACAGATGAGCAAGGTGTAAGTGAATGGGTGTGGATTGCAAAACAGACCATTTACCATAACTCATTTTGCTAATGTTTTACAGGTCAATTAAATGCCATTAACAAAAACAGATTTTGGCTGCTGGAAATCGTCTTGTGAATCAGTGAAATTAAAGTCATTTATAACAATTTATGAAGTAGTGGCTCTTTGCTAAGACTGTAGTGGTAAATTTTAATTTATATAATTTTGGTCCATATGTTCCGCAGCAAGTGTTTTCAGCTACCAAATACAGGTTCTCTCATATTTTGTCTGTAAGACTTTAACAATTTAAATATATAGTATTAGTTACAACCTGCGAAGATTAAAACTGGAAATAAAAACAAATGTCTGAATGTTTAAACTATTCACACACTGCTGGTAAAGTCTATCAACAGCAAACAGCCTCACATTCTCTGTATAGCAGGGTTTAGATCTTGTGTCGCCTGGTGACATCCCCACACTTTGTTCTGTTTAAAGTCATTACACTAGTGAAGCAAGAACTCGCAAACCAGTTAGAGTATGACTGAAAACACAGAGAATCCAGTTGAAAAAAATTTTAGAAGTGAATTTTAGCACTTAAAAACCCAGTTGTTAAGCGGTTTAACTGGATAAACTCTTCTTGCTCACACCTGCTGCTTATGACACTGTAGTTCTATATACATGACAACTAATTGTATATTGACTCCTGGTCTCTCTCTTCTGTCTTTCCCTCACCTCCCTCTTTTTCTTTCTCTCCCCCCTTTCTGTCCCCCATTTTCCTCTCACCCCAACCAGTCAAGGCAGATGACTGCACATCTTTGAGTCTGGTTCTTTTTTCTCTCCACTGATGCCTAGCACTTGCTTATTGTGTGAAATGTTGGGTTTCTTTTGAACTGAACTGAACTGAACTGAACTGAACTGAACCGAACCGAACCGAACCGAACCGAACCGAACCTGCCCATGTGCTTTTGCTGTATACACACAAACACTCCCTGTGTCAGGTCTGACAGTATTGCCTGACAGGACATAACCCAATAGTGTTGTGTGAAGTGCTAAAATTAAATATTAACACTGACCAGGCAAAACCAAGCTTAAGAAGAGCAAGTTGGCCCATTTGCTGAATGAAAGGAGCATGGGCCAATCATCTTAGACCTGCAGACTTGCTATAAAGGCCTTAGCAGTAACTGATGGTGGCATTCGCTGTTTCTGGCAGTGCCCTCACTTTGGAGTCCCAGTGTGAAGTGTTTTATGACTTTTTTACTGGCACTTAGACCTAAGAACGATGTTGACACTGTCTCACAGCATGATGATGGACTGCCAAGCTGAGTGGCTTTGACAGAGATGTCCATATGGATGCACATCTTCCTTGGCGCCCCTGTCTGATGGTCTCTTTGAGGGGGCAGACGAGGTGGCCCTGTCACAGCCCTTCAAGTTCACCACCCACGTGGCTCTCAGTCAAATGAAAGGTGTAGACTACCTGCTTTATTTCAGTCACTTCTATTGCTCACTGTAAAAGATAAACAGAAATATTTATAATGTGATGTTTGCATGAAGACTGACAGACACTGGGTTGTGACTGTAGAGAGGACTAATTCATTTAGAAACAGTTTTACTGATAAAGGTGAGTTATCTGGAGCTGAGTGAGTGAGTGATTGGAGTAATTCATTCTCTGAGTATTCATGCATGAGCAGCAGGGAATCAGTTTATTAAATTAGGTGTGTCCGCAACACTAGGTGGCGATATGCTCTCCTTTTCAGCTTATTAGTTGTTGGTGTCTTCCAATTACATCACAGACCAAAAACAACTTTAGCAGATGGCTAGCTGTTAGCACATTGAGTGCTATAAACTCAGTATCCTTGTCACTCCAAACATGGACTTTGCCATGTTTTCTATTTCTGTGTTCTGGCTTATTCTTTTATTTTCCAATCACAATCAGGGGCCTGTAATAGTTGAGCATGTGCAGAGTGCCTAGGCCAGTTTGGGTCTGGTTGAGCATATTTGTCATAGTGAGTGACAAAGAGACAACGAGAAAATTGTGTCACATTTTCACCAAATGTGACACAATTTTCTCACACAGAGATAGCACACAAAGTCAACACAAAGACGCAAGTAGATGCAAATTTTGCTTCAGTCACACACAAAGATATGAATCATGTGAGTGACACAAATCAAGCAAGCAATAAACACTCACACTCACTGTCCAACCCACACTACCCGACTTTCGATCTTGTGGTGAGGAGTCTTTGTAGTTGGTGTACGTTCAAGATAGACGAATGAACATTAACAGCTACACGCAACAAAATCTTTCACCCGAGGGACTTGTTGACTGATAAGACCTGCCACGAAAATGCAGGTGAGAAGTGACTCAGGGAATAATGCATGAAATCAGGCTTAATTTAGCCCAATGCCACAGTCACTCCATTATATTCTCTGATTGGTTGGGGTGCCGTAAGTTGCTGCAGACTCGGATCAAATTTCCAGCACGCTAGAAATGAGAGCAGGGTTCAACACTTCGGGGAGGCATCAGCAGGTTCCCATAAGCCATCTTTAAACATTTCACAATGAGTAACTTGTGATCACTTGCTAATTAGGGGTAATTAGCTATTTGCAAAACTCATTGGCAAGAGAGGATTTTAAGGCTCACAATTGTGTTGTGTGAGGCATTTAAGTCTTACAACCTGACCAACCTTCAGTACAGTGCAGTTCATCTCACCACAGTGAAGTGAGGAACAGTAAATCCTAATCTGCTTTCACTGCGTGGTGTTGGGGCCGAGTACAAAAAATTATTTATTTATTGCTTTATTTTGCAGGGACAATGTACATTCATTAACATTTCTGTAAATGCACCAGAGTTAGCCAAACCGCTATTTTTCATCTGCTGTCCCTGGACAGTTGTCAAAAAAAGTCACCCTATAACAAGATACAATATACAATATATGATACATCACATTGGAATAAACAATTCATAAAACTGTGAAAGCAGGTAGTTAAAACAGTTTATATATATATATATACTTTCTTAGGTCTTAGATTATGAATCTGTTCAGACAGTCATGCCACATGCCACATACGTATATGTATCATGCACCATGAGGTCCGAACAGATCTAATGGGTGCAGTGTTGATCGGATTCAAGCCAGTTTTTGAGGTGAGTTTTAAAGGTGTTATATGTAGGAGATTCTCTTATTGTGTGTGGGATGTTATTCCGAATCGCGTAGCTACTTGCGTAGCTTTGTCAGCTACATAAATAGTGTGACTTTATATAAGCCTGAAACAATGTAGTTTACCAACAAAGTCAACAAAGAAGAAGTCACATTTAACAAAGGGTAACAACAAATGACACACAGTGTGGTTCCATTTACCATTCTTTCTTCTTGGCATTTGCAGAAGACAAGTTTTTTTGGGAGAAGGCTGCAGGCTGAATGGAAATATGCCGTAGTTTGTCTGTAATGTGGCATGTAAGTGATGATTCCCTGACAATCAGTCAACTCACAGCAGTGTTTCTAGCTCCACCCTGTAGGTATGGATGTCTGTGTCTTGAGTGGGCTGGACTCCCCATGGCATCACAAGTCAGATTGTGTTATTTGTTTGACGAACAAAGGTCTTGCTCATGGAGGAGCTGTACTGTCATCAGAACTTGCACTCATTTATAAGAACCAAGGAAGTGCTCATCATCCACTACATTAGGATGACTTGTAAATATGGCTATGATTAGACATGGCATGTTTGCAAGGACAGAATCAAAGACAAGTACTGGACCATGCCACTGATTTTCTGCTGACTCCGTGTTTTTATTGCTGCCATAGTATGTTTCAATTAGATGATGACAGTATTGGAAAGTCTCCCAAATAAGATGAAAATGATGAGCTAGCATTTTAGATGTTGCTTTAGGTGGTGGGGAAATGTCTGTTTTGATTTATTTTGAAGTAAAACCTTTGTGGAACCCAACAGAATCTTAAGAAAGAGTTGGTTGGATCTTTTCAAAATTGGATGCTCACCAGCTCTCAGGAAGAAAGGACCACGCCATTTGTTGGTGGAGAGACAGACTCTTCAGCCCACTTAACAGCAGTAAAACCTGAATTATACCAGCAAAAGTTTGTTGCACTGGAGCAACCACATTTTATCTTTATTTGTGCATAGAAATCAATCCTTTTTATTAGGTTCATGGGAATTTCATGCCAGTGTTTTTTTTTAATTAGCCTCACTGAAACATGACTGTAAACTTTGAGTATTTCTTGCATAAAAAAATAAATTAAAATTAAATGCCAAAATAAATTATGCTTTCATCTTACCCGACTTTCTTTCAGTTTCAGTGGCTCAAATTCACATATTTTTTAATTACTTCAGGGCCTGGTGTTCGACAATTACTAGCCACTTAAATCATTGGGTGCATTTTCTCATGCTTGACAAAGCTACAACTAGAACTTTACGTCTAAAATCGATGTAGTGCTCTTTTTAAATCAATACAATAGTGTTTCCTAACTTCAGTGAAGAAGGATAGTAATTATATTTCATTTTGCAGATTAACCTAGGTGAATCACTATGATGGATGTATTGATGCAAAAAATGACTAAATTCACCTCGAGCACGTTGTCATTTTTGTTTTATTCTCCAATAATAAATGTAAAACCTTACTGACTTCTCTGTATCAAGAATGAAACATATGATTGAACCAGACCAGATAATGAGGTTTGTTAGACTATGATTTAAGACAAATTTAAGACAAGGATGGCTCAGATCTCACACATCAACACTTAAAATGGATTTCTGTTGCAATGGTTATACAGTAGAAAAATATACATCTTAACACATGACTTCTTCTTTGCATGATACACCTTTAACTTGCATTTGTGGATTGCACAGTGAACTGTTTTCAAAGACAGTGATTTCTGGAAGTTTTCAGGTCAGGCCTGTTCTCAATGCAGTGCCACTTCACAGAGATTCCTCCTGATTCTCTGAATCTTTTGATGATATTATACATTGTAGATGGTGGGATCTTCAAAGTCTTAATAATTTTATATTGAGGAACATTTTTCTGAAATTGTTCAACGATTTTTATACGCAGTTTGTGACAGATTGGTGAACCTCTGTCTACCTTTGCATCTGTGAAGCTCTGCCTCTTTGAAATGCTTATTTTATATCCAGTCATGTTAGTGATCTGTTGCCAATTAACCTAATTAGTTGTCAAATAATCCTGCAGTTGTGTCATTTACTTTTCCAGCTTTTTGGTGACTCCAGTTCAAAACTTTTGAGACGTGTGGCTGCCATCAAATTCAAAATTAGCTAATATTTTGAACAATGTCTCAGTTTCAAAGTCTGATATGTTGTTTTTCTATTGGGAATGAAATATGGGGTTATAAGATTTGCAAATCATTGCATTGTGTTTTTATTTAACTTTTTTTGGAATTGGGGTTGCATATTGGTTTTGCATTTTTACTGCATTCCTATGCATAAGGATGTCTCTCGGTTAAAAGGCACCTTGCCAGGAGGCTTGCCAGCAGGCATTTAAGAGAGACGGCACTGTAGAACTTAGATGAGAACAAAAACTTCAAGTCATTAGAATTCCTTGCCTGATTTAATTCTTAAGAATTTCTTTACCTTAACTGTCAAACAAAAAGGCTGTCTATTAAAACTTTTGAAACTTAATTTAACTTTTTTAAAACTTGGGATGCGATCACTATCATTACTTCTTCAAACATGTCATCTAATTATCTACTGAATGGTGGTGTGGCTATGGTGTGTTTTTTTTTCCCTTCCCCCAACTCATTTACTTTCCAGTATCTCGTGATGTCATAATTCACACATTGGTGAAAGGAGGGATGGGGAAAAAAAACACAGAGCAATTTGATACCTACTGGTCTGACTATTTTTGGATACACGGAACAGACGTTCAAAATCAAATTCACTAAGTCTCTCCCTGTCTTAGTCACTTCTCACTGCTTTTCTCTTATTTAACAAATCTATCACTAAATTGATTCTCACTGATCAGTTCTCCTCAAATTCAGCTCTACTGACAGCATAATATGCCTAATTAAGATTATGTTGGCCTAAATGATAATTTCACCTGCTATTTCTATAGATTCAGATTAAGTTGTTTAATTTAGTTGATTGATTGATCTATTTCTCACGCTGGAGTAATTATTTTTTGTGATAAATTCCAGAAACAAAAGCAGTTTTCCCCTGATTTTAGTTCCAAGGGGTACAAATTATTCAACATGCTGATGCTGATGAAATCCTTATAGTCCTTTCAAAGTTTCTCATCTTGTTACAAAGTTAACTGGCCAAAACCATATTCTAGAGATCAAATTTTCCCTGGCCAAGCAAAAACAAACATCAAATACCTTTATGTCACTATCCTCTTTTAATTAGCAGACCTAAGGTCAACATTGATATTGAACTATTGACCCTTCTTATCACTGTGGGGCAAAACCATTGGTTTAAAAATGATTACACTCAAATTTCACCCAAGCTCAATGCAAGTACTCAGCTACAATTCCACCTAAATATTCTAACTCTATTGATAAGCTTTGTGACAGTTTTGTCTGGAGTGGTAGGCGCCATGGGCTTAATTTACATAAAGTATAAATGTCAGGGGAACTGGGGTGAAGTGGATGTTCTAAATTTAGTGCTACAATTTGGCCTCATGCACATTGTCTATTGCTGTCTGCTCCCTGAGAGCACACCCCCTATTTAGTGGTACAGACCTTGATAATGACATGTATCAGTGCTGCTTAAAGAACTATAAGAAATAAATGATTCACCAACATCCCCTCCTGTACAAGCCTTTCTGATCTGGATGATCCTCTCTATCCATTAGCCATCTACATATGCAGGGTGGGTAGACTGGGCCATGGTCATACTTTCCACATCCATGTGTCCAAAGAGGTCCGTGTGCCAATTACACCATCTGCCCATTTCTGCAGTGGTCCATGTGAACCTTATGAAGACCTTCTAATCCAGTTAATGGTGGGCTCAAGTGTTGCTCAAAAGACATATGACAGAAGACTTTAACCATGGAGTGTTGCTTGAGACTGCGTGACAAGGTCCACTGGTACCCACACATGTACAACTCAGTGCTTGACAAGGACATACAAAAAGCCCTGGTGACAAATTGCCATCACTGGAAAAAAAGGTGAGTAAGTATGCAGTACATGTGTGGAACATTGGACTGACGCAAACCCTCATTTAGTACGACTAGACCTAGAGTCTGAAAATGCCAAACGGAAGACCCAGACCTTTGGGAGAAAGCTTAAAATCACAGAATAGAGGAGATCATCCTCCAACCAGACAGGATGAAGCTCTCACAGGTGTGAAATATGTCAGCCCATGAAGGCTCTACTTTGAGTCTCACAAGAAAATAGGAAAATATAATGCTAAGTAGGTGAATTAACATATTAGCTATGCCAGTTAAATGTTAAGTGTTTTTTTTGTTGTTTGTTTTTGTTTTTTTTTTCACTTTATATTTCCTTATTTTTCCCTTTGTCAGTCTTAGTTTCATTGCTGTTTAATGATTAGTCATTTGGCTGAATAACTTTGTTTCTAATTAATATGTCCTGTCTCTCAGCCCCTAAATTGCCAAACTATCTACTTAACGCGTTGTGCTCTTTTAAGAGAAAATATACTTGCTATGAAAAAAACAAACAACAAAAGTAAGACAACTATCTTTCATTAGGCATTATTCTGGACTTAAAAGCTATGAAGCTCAAATTACAATGCTTAGACTACAGACCCATATTTCTAAAGTCTAGATAGATAAAAAAGATAAAAACAACTTTAACCTGTATTTATACTTTAGTGCTGTAAAAAGGATGGCTTTTTTATAGTTTTAGTGGTAAAAAGAAGTTTCTAAAACTTTGCAAATAAGTGAATGAAAATGTAGTTGGAGGACAAACAGTAGTGTGGAAAATGGAATAAATAGCATGCTTCCTCATCAGCATAATGCAACAGCCACCTGGAACAGCACAGATGGACCTAAATGTCATTTGTGTTCAGTGTTAGGGTGTAGACTGAAAAAAGGAGCATCCAAAACATAGTGCTTTAAAGGCGCCTCCTCCAAACCTACTTTGGGCAGAACAAAAAGGAATTCAAACTGCCAGGAGAGGGTGGGATAGAAGAAAAGGTACATTTTCTGATCAAGGAGACACTGACATAGACATTTCTAGATTGAACAAGACACAAAGAACAAACTGACATGAATCCAAAAATGCATTAAATGCTATAAAGGATAAAATAACTGAAGATTATAACACATTAGGTTAATGAATCAGGTTTTTAACTGCCAACAGTAATCTGAAATGAACAGAAATGAAACCTCAACTGAAGAGAGACATAAAGAGATGTTTACATATGATATTCTACAAATCAGTCAAGTACTAATTGTGAAAAATGAAAACAAGAACCACTTGTGGTCAATTCACCAATATAAACTGAACAAGGTCATGTGACGTGGCTGTTGGCTCTCACTCTTAAGGCTGTGAACTGAGGAAGCTGCAAGCGACTTAAATAACTGGGAAAAAATTAATCCAGCTAATTTTTACTGTATAGTCCAACATAACAAACTTGACTTTTACACCCTTTATCCCTATACAGTATGAAGGAATCTGACGAGGAAAAACATGTACATTATGTCTCAAAGGGCAACAGAATTGGAAAGGAATCTGGCTACAATTGTAAAAGGTGAAAATCAGGTGAAAATCATAAATTAAAAAAAAAAACAATAATAATTGAAGGAGGAAACAAACACTCCTCTCTTCTGTAAACGTCTTTCCTTAGTTGACTGTCCCATCCACCTGAAGATAGACCCACCACAGACTGTACAAAATGTATGTCACCTGACTTCCTCATAAAACATCTCCATCGGGGCTGTGACAAATGTTGCTGATTAATTGATTCATCTGATTATTTTCACCATTAATTAGTGGTTTGCTCAAATAAGCATAACATAAAAAAATGTATCCGTGTTTCCGAAACATGAGAATGAAACATGTTGTTACAAACCAAAGTTATATACTTTTTTTTTTGTACAAAGGGAAAGGACAAATGAAAATAACTAGATAATATCTACATTTAATAAGCTGACAAACCAGAGAAATAGAAAAACACCCAAGCCAGTTAATTGATGATCAAAATTATCAAAAGTGATTTGAAGAGTAAAGAATAAAAATTTGAAGAGTTGCAGCCCTCATCTCAATAAACTGCTTCCACCAAAACAGTTATTTTATTTCTCATATTCACCATAAAGAATCAACTGGTAAAGACCTGAGGTACAGCAGAATTATTAAGTCTAAATATATTTTAACATGATTCAGGCATTCTGACAATTACCTTTTTGTACAGAGCCTTACTGCCACTGAGGCAAATAATGAAATTTCTGAGAGGACACAAGTCTATGGTGCCCCTGAATTCTTCGCTTCTGGAATATAAATGTGTTCAGTCACTTTTGTAGCGATTTGTCCGTGACATTCTGACACCTGTCAAAAAGTGAGTGATTTTATTGTGATGGTGCTGCTGCAGGTCACCTAAGACATTAAAATTACTCATCTGTGGATGATGACAATCCAACATAAGTGTAGCAGAATTTATATTCATTACTTTCAAAGATACCGCAGCATGGACCAAGGAGTTGCTCAGGCAGTGTTTTCTTGTCAGCCTGGTTTGCCAAACCATTTCTCTTTGTCTTTTTTTGTATAGACAGGAATACTGTTGACTATGGAAATGAAAGAATTACAGCGTTTGTAGGTGTAAGTGATTAAAAGCAATTCCTCCTTATCAGTGGGGCTGAAAAGTATAAGGTCTACTGCTTGAAGGCCTGAATCATTTAAAGGTTAGTGATGGAACATTACCACAGTAAAGAATACAACATATGTCATATCTCCACTCACCTTCAGTGTCTGAAAGCTGAGCCAGACCTCTGTGCATCTTATAGAGAAAAAATGAAATTACATCCACAGAAACATATCAGTGCTGTACCATGGAAAACAACTCTTCAGAGTTCTGAGAGGTTTCAAGGTTAGATAGTGCTACTGCCAACCGAATGTATTTTTAGAAATCAGTAGGTGTCTCCAATCCAGAATACTGCAACTTTAACAGTCTTGGAAACGTCACCGACTGCTACAGAGAACAGACTTCATGTTTGCAAATCTAATAATGTGAGGATGCCCTTTTCCGTGCCCTCACTGCCTTTTCCTCCCAGCTAGCTGGATTTCACTTCATTTAATCACATGTTGGATTCTTGTTTCTATACCACTTGTTACTATACCACATTCAGCCACCCAATGTGGCTGAATGTGTGAGCCACATTGGGTTATTTAATCTTGTCTAATCCCTAATCCCTTAAACAGTTTAAGTGGCATAACTGTGATTTAATGGCATTTTCTTTTCTTTTTTCTTAAAATCAGAATGAAATTTACCACATTAAGATTCCATGATCCTGACTGTGAATGTGACTTTTAAAGACTGTTGAAGCTGTGTTCAGTTTAATGCACCAGAGGTATATTACATCACAGCGCAGGAGTTTTGAACCTCGCAAAAAGCTTAATGTGGTTTAAATATGGAAACTGTGTTATGTCTTCACCATTTGAAGATACCATTTATTTGAAGCCACTATCTGTTTGTCCCAAACCTGCCCATACACAAGGGTTCAGTAAATATACAAATATATATTACTCTTTCAAAGGGTTATACGGTATGTGAAAAGTGTGAAACTGCAAGCATTAGCATTTAAAATGTATATTACAATTCAAATTTAAAATATTTGGGAGTGATGCCCCTCCTCACCAGACTCGAGGCACTCATGGGCTGCCAGATAAATTCAAAAAGATGCAAACAAGGTGGTACAGTTCAGAGTTATTGGATGCATTTATTAATGCACTGGCTGTACCATGTTGACAGGCAAGCCAGTACCTTTCCTTCATGATCAGTATATAATGTACCTAAATAGTGGAATGGAAAAAAAGGAAAAAAAAACAAATAAAAAAAAGCACTGGTATTAGGATCTAAATGAACTGACTGCCTCATTCTTATATTTAGTGCAATGAAGCATATGTTAGCTGCAGATGCTTTAACAGGAACTGTTAAATCGACAGAGAAGTTCAGGGGAAAGTGGTCAACACGGTGGTAAATTAATCAGGTGGACAGCATGCAATTTGTCCAACCAGCCATCGGTAAAATGTCTGCTCCTAGTTTTCCTGTATAAGGTACCAGATATTATTCTTGGGCATAACTTAAAACACTCTTCAAGCAGTAAAAGCACTTTACACACAGACTTCATTTATCCTGTTCCAGTAATTAAACTCAAACTCTTGTTAAGCTCGCACACATTATAATCATGTGAGTAAATAATACATACAGTCAAATTAGGTTAGTTTAGGGTTAACATATGAGCTAAACAGTGGCTCAGTCAATAGCGTCACCTCAAAGCATCAGAGTCCTGTTTGGATTTCTGGATTTTATTGACAACATGCCAACTCCTCACAGAATGGCACAACTTTTTAATTCAGATGCATTTGTAAAGTGGCAGTAACAACCATCTCACTTCCATGCTGCCCCTGCTGGTGCCACTAGGCTCAAAATCCCACCCTCTTTTGTCTGCATGCAACTAGTATGTAAAAATACATGCATGTAAAATGTGCATGTATTTTACACCTTTTAAACTACAAAGCTGTTAACAACACATTTGTGCTGATGCATTTACCAACAATCAAGTACTTCATAGACATAGTTCTCCAACTTTGTAACAAATAGTCCGCTCCTATGAAGAGGAAAATTGACATTGACATTTTTACAATCTTTGAAGCATGATATATATATATATATATATATATCTCAAACTCTCATACAATTTCTAAGGCCAAATTCAAGCACTTTTAAGATTATTACCTATGATTTTCAAGCACCTCTGCGAACCCAGTTCAATCTTTTTGGTTTCACAAAACAGTGTGAAAAAAAAAGCACTTACAGTAAGTGGCAAATTATTTATTTTCTATTGAAGTTCACTAATTCAATGCATTGCTATTAGTTTTCATAAATAAAAGTTTACTGTAGGTCTGTAACAGAGTGTAGCTAATAATACCTATACTGTATGTAGTGCACTGGTCTTGGACTTGACTTGGTCTTGGTCAATGTCATCTTGACTACAACGCTATTAAACTGTGTGCTTATGCTCGCACATTCACACTGGTAGTGTGAGCAGCATGTCTCTGTTAAGGCACACATCATGTTCACATATTGGCACAGGCACACTTCCCACATAGGACACTTGTCTCAGGTGGATAAGCTGCATACATTTTTTTTGAAAAAAGTTTTCATACCTATTTTGAAAATGATCTTTCATCATATTTTTAGTGCCCACATCTGTGAAAATGTCACAAACTCAGCATGTGTTGTGTCTTTTCTTAGTTAAAAATCAAGCATTTCAGTTCCCTGAATACAATTTTTTTCTACAGGACTTTAATTGTGAAATATTTGCAGGACATTTTCATAAATAATCCCTAAACATAGCAGCAGCTCTGCAACAGAAACGAAGCTGATGCATGAACAACAGGTGTGTGAAAGATGCAGCAGATCAATAATGCAGCTGTTACACAATGCAAACACATCAAGAGTGGCCCTCACCCTGCCCAACCAATTTAACACCTCACGAACTGTGCACCCAGTTCACTCAGTTTGAACTTGGATGTTATGACTTCTCATTGCACATGGCATTTACAACTGGCTGCAACATGACCTGAAACTAATTTGTGATAAACCAAAAAGGTTTGTCGCACATTCTAAATAAACTCTTCCTCCAATGGATGTTTGTTAGTTCAGGTCATCTTGTGTTTCATGTAGATTCAGATAGATCTACATTTCCTTGAGCTTTGTTGGTCTCTAACGCACATTTGCAGCATCAGCCAATGCTGTATGTTTTTTCCCACTCAAGATGATTTGTTTATAGTTCTGAAGCCATTTTAAGCTGCTGTACAGTAACAGCAGCACTTGAAAATCACAAAACAGACAAAGTCCATTTTATACCTGTTGTTTTCTTTCCCAGAGTGTGTGGCTGTGGCTCAAATTGCTCCCACATTCACAACTACAGTCTGCGAATTACACTCCACTGTGGGAAATTTATGGTGCTTGAATTCTAAATTTGAAAGCTAGACACTCAAAATGCCAACAAAAGCAGTGTACGGTAAGAAATATAATATAATAAAGTGTATTGGTGCCACACCACTAAAAGAGAAATTAATCAGTATCCCCTGCTAACAAAAAAAGTTTACATTAAAGCTTCAGTGTGTAATTTCTTCACCACCAGTGCTCCAGATGAATATTTACTGTGTAATATATGGAAGACCTAGAGAATTACTGCATGAGTTACCATCAAATTATTAACTAGAATTTAATAAAACAGTCAACTTTAAAACAAATTTTTAGCTTTTGCAGTTTGCTAATTGTGTCGTTATAAATTGTTGATACAATTTTGAAACAATTACCTGTTCAGCCCGTTTCACTGTTTCAGATAATGAGATAAATAAATCAAGCTTAATAATGCAGAATCTCACCATATCCCATTCTAAGCATGGCAAGGGGCTCTGTCAGGCAAAACTATCAGACCTGATAGAGGGAACATTTGTGTGTACACAGCAGCAGGGCAGGAACAATAAGCATACTGTATATCATATAGAAATCACACATAAAACTTTTCAGAGACAATTCTTTGTGTTTTTATTCGTACTCCAATTTGATTGTAGCCATTTCACCTTACTAGCACAATGATGCTGTTGCCTCTGTCCATCTTGACACACAGTAAAACAAATAATTTCCTGTGTGCAGCATAGGAATGTCACAAAGCAACATTAACATCTAAACCCTAGGAAAGTAAAGTTGAGCTGATAGACTTAATCCACATGGTGTGAACTCATTTGAAAATGATAAGATGTAAAAAAAAAAAACTTTTGTTTATGTTAAAAAGTTACACGTTACAATTTAAAGAATGTGGACATAGGAGCCAAATTGACTCAGGTGCCACACTGACCACTTTAATGTAATTATAAAATGTTGTACATGTCATGGTGATGGTAACCATAGAGGATAGCAGAGGTGCAAAAAAAGCCTTATTCTCTCCCATTTCTTATTTAAGGGGGTATAATTGCATGGTTTTTTATGTTGTCATGAGACTAATGTGTTGCATTACACTCACATTCTTCATTTTGCAGACTTCAGCATATTCAGCTAATAAAGGATGCTTAAGGCAATATGAGGTTGCTTAAAATAAACCTTAAATTAACTTGCTGGTATAAAAAGCATGATAACACTTATTATATAATAGTAATGAATAGACAGGAATGAGTTTCATTGTGCCTGGGTCATCACAATTTGCTTCTGTAAAATATGTAGCAACCTGTAAAAAAATAAAATGGTGGCCCTTTGGCAACCTGTAAAAAAAAAAGGTCATTATAGAGTGTTTTAAAATTGGAATTGAGCTGAAATCCTTTGTCGTGATTAATTTAATGCACTGTCTAATAAGTCATTTCTAATTCATAAGAGAAGTCAAGCTCTTCTTACTGAGCTCTCCCATGCAACAGCCAGGAGGCATGACAGTGGCAGCATCATGCACCTTGTTATCAAGTGCTTAAGACTGCTGGATATTAGTGGTGATTTTCTGTGTTCTTTAAAACTATATGGGTGTGTCTTAAGATTCTGGTAAAAGATTAGATTCACCCAGACACAAAATGACACTGGACATGGCAGAACAAAGAAGTGCATTTATTTGTGCTGTGTCATCCCAAAAGTGAATAAATTACCCCAGCTGTTAAAGAGATACACAAGGTCAAAGAAGAAATGTTATAATTATCTGTCATTTTCCGAGGCTGAATGTAACACTGCATGACAAAACATAACAAAGAAATTCCGATGGTACTGTGCTGACAGAAGAGAGACAACAAGTTAACACTGATCAATGTTCATTTTGATGCTCTCTCTATGCTGGTGTCTGGACTTGGACAAATATGGTTCTAGTGAAGGGAAGGGACAACTCAACATCATCTTGACGACTTAACAAGGAGTTGACTAGGGTTTACCAATCAGTTGTTTTCAAATCAAAATCGTAATATGAGACAATGCTATCACCAACTTGCAAAGTAAATTGTACTTTATAGTTCTCTGCCAATTTGCTGCACATAGAGAAAATACTACTGTATTAGAATAAAGTGAAATATTTCAGTTCAAATGTAGTTAATATTTAGATGGTATTTCATGTAGTTATGCTCCATCTTGTTTTAATCTATAAAGTTGAAGCTTGACTTCAAAAGGTAAATCCCAACTCAAATCAGCCAAAAAAGGCTTAGATATGTTGAAGCTTTTCCATGAAAACCAAACCCTCATCAGGTAATGGACGTAACCTCATTTTTTGCTCATGTTCATTAAATTTTGGTGTTCCTGATCCCCATCTTATCAAGCTAATTTGGCATTTTTACACAATAAAATACAGATAAATAGCAACACCTGGCCTCTTCTGTGGCTGTTATCCGATATACGGCAAAACCACTGGTATAAGAACAATGCTATGGGGAAAGAAAATGGAAAGCTCCACCTGAGCAGTTGATGGTATAGGTGCCATAATTATACAACATACAAGTGTTGAAATCAACTTACCTGATAAGTTAATTAATTAATTTCAAACTCGAATGTGACGGAGCTTTGACTGTGAGTGAATCTGGGTGGATGATGTAATAGCTTATTTGTGAGTAGCTTTTTGTGTTGGAAGTTTATTCAGTTTTTAGCTGTGGATAAAATGCAGTGTGTCTGTACCTTTCGTCAACTGCTAAAGTTTATCCCTAGATTTCTATAAGAATCTTCTTTCTAGCACTAATCTCCATCCTTCTCTCTCACACACAGTTTCCCTGTCACGCACATTCTTTCTCTTGTGCTTTTTTTGGCCATCTATCTCTGTGTGTCTATTTTGTGCTGCTGTGATCCGTGTGGCAGTCCATTGTTTCATGATTCTTGGCCCCAGTGACACAGCAATCTCGGACAACATCACAAAGATCAAATGCTGCCAAGGCTTTGTCAAACATATGAGACTCAGTGACAGAAAGAGGGAAAAAAATGGATGAATGGAAGAATTGCAAAATATGATGTATGATGTGTCTGAGTAATTCTACATAATACATTTATTTTCTGCAGAGACACTGTCTGAGCATTCTTCTAGTGTAAAAATAGAGCATTCCTTCTTCAGGTGCACCTTTTTCAGAAGAAATGACAAACCTGACAGAACCATGAAAATTCAGGATTTGGTTATCCAGTTTGGAAATAGCCCACACAGTCTCTCGATGGCTCCTCTAAATTATTCAAAGCATTTGTGTATAAATAAACACTGGCCCTGATGCCAGCTGTCTGTTTTTCTTGCCCTGTAACTCTCAAACCTCCAGCAACCAATCAATCCAAACATGAATATCTTTTTTATCATGCTCATGTCATGTGTTGATCAAGTTTTAAACCTTTAACATAGGTTGTCTTCAAAATTAGCAGAGACATTTATGATCTATATAGAGGAAGAAAAACTATACTGACTGTGGTAATGGTGTAATTTTCCCTCTAGCCCCACCATGAGGTTGACATTGTCTCTTTGAAAACTATTACATGGAATGATATTAATACAGGGTGGATTTGAACAGCATTCTGTCAGGTCAAATTTACAAAATTAATATTAATTTATCTGCTCTATGAACGTGTTTACCTTAATGGGTTATTTTGTATTAAATTATTGTTTAATTAGATTTGTCTGGACTTTGTACAGGCTGCATAACAAGCAAAACATTTTTAAAACCACTGATTATAGAGGAAAATGACAGAAAATACGATTAAATAATCGTAAGATACAGAAAACATGCTGTGCCATTCATTTTTTTTTTTTTAACTTATCACACTTAATTAAATCTAAAAATGATAACAGATTTTTTGAAAACAAGGGGCATGTTTCTTCACTGTCAAACCAAACTAAACCTCCACCACAGCCACTCAGTCTCCCAGTGACGATACACTCCCTGTTTTAAAAAGTTCCCAGAATCAGGATTTTTTATACAGCAACCAAAATACTTTTTTTTTTTACTTGAGACCTAATCTACATCTCCAGAAAGTTTCACTATTTGCATAGCTTTATATCTGAAGTTGTCTGCTCATTTCATCTGGCATGCATAACCTCCTTGCCAGGGTTAATAAAACAATACTTGTCGCATGTTTAGTTGTATGTTTATTGTTTATGTTGCATGTTTAGCCACAGCAGCTGCATAGTTCTAAGGTTTGTGTTTATACATTATTATTATGGGAATATTCCAAAGATCTCTTGTACTTTACATTTCATAGAATTGCTAAAATGGTTATTATAGTAATAATAGTAGATTATTGTGTATTTTCCAATAATAAATTAGAAAAATTATACATGTTATCATGTTACATCCATAAATGAATTGCACACAAAATTACTTTATAATTTTGTCAAAATATGTAAACTATCAATCTCTTGAAAATATGTGTTCTTCACTTTTTGTCCCAGCAATTTATTCTGGTTCATAGCCAGTTGTCTCACTAAAACATGAAGTGATGGAAGTGATCTGGGATCCTCATGAGGCAAAGAGGTTGGGGCCATGCAGGTGTTTTTGGCATTGACAGCATAGAATGTTATAGTGGATGTTCTGCTTTGTAGCATTTGCATTATGGGCAATATGGATCTAAGCCACTTTTATTAGAAAAATCAGAGATCCTCTTGCGGGCTGGAATTGTGGCAGTGAACCTGATGTGTTGAGTTTGGCATATTTGCTCTAAATAAATGCAGATACAGTATATTCTTCAATCTATCCAGTCTAACTCTCAAAATCACTTCCGCTCCCACTTCTCCAAATTTTGGTGCCATTGCTCTTTCCTCCTTTCCCCTGTTCTCCCATCAGTATGATTTAAGCATTTAGAATGTTTGATGGATTTTGACACACAAAGGAAAATAAAAGGAAATACATTAAAAACAGAGGGATGGAAATTGAAGGAGAGAAAAAGTGACACTGGAGCAGGATTACATTTGACATTGATCCAAAAAAACTGAAAACTGATGCACATGTCACACATCATTGCAAACATGCATGCACACATACTGTATGCATGAGCAAACAGCATCATTTAGAAAGGGGCCCACCATTATGCAACCCTGTAAACAAACACACACTTTCATTTCCAATCTCTTTCCCCTGGGGAGCAGACATTGCATAGATGGCTAATAACAAGTGTATGGCAATTACAATCATCACTGTCAGTGTACAGGTGGTGGGTGTTTAGTTAAAATGGAAAATATGGGTGGTTTACACTGGGAGGATGTGTGGGTCAAGTCAAGCATTTGAAAGCACTTCATCGGCAAATATTATCTTTAAATTCTTTAATCGGACATCAGCAAACATGCCACGATCTGCCGATATGACTAATGACTACAACAGTAGGCTAAATAGGCTGACTTCTATGCTGGTACCCTGCTGCAACATGACTAGGCAAAACATTATGTTAATTTCACTACAGAAGAGACAAAATGACTGCTGCAGTTGGCACAGGAAAAATCATATATATATTGTTTTTAGTTATAGGCCCAAGCACTCATATCAGCAAAAGTCCAATATCATGCATCCCTAGTTTACACTATATACACACAGTATACTTGAAATTCAATAAAAAAAAAATGTTTGTCTTCAATACATTTGCTCAAAACATGAACCACTAAATCCTTACACATTATGCATTGTACAAATAAAGCACATGGCATACATTTGGCCATGCATGCCAAAAGTTGTACTGTCGATTGTATAAAATTGGGAAAGAAATGTGCAAGAAAACTGAAAAGACTGATTGAAGAAGTGAAATTCAATGTAACCAATTCATGATTTTCTTAAAATAATCCACTCCCTATGAAACAGTCGGTCCTGTCTTTCTTCAGGAGTGAGGCCGAGTCACCTCTGTGCCTTCAGCACCTCAGGAGGAAAATGCTGCTGCACATCCTTAGTTACTGATCAATGGCCTTGACATGGACATGTCGGCGGCACTGTGACCAAGTTCTGAAGGCAGCAGTGGAAATTTTTCTCCAGGACTATGTATGCAAGACTCCCAGGACTCCACAGAGGCAAGCTACCCCATCAGTAATGTAGACCCATTGCTTTCAACAGTGGGTGAAACAAGATTCCCTCTTGGCAAGACTCACAACAGAGTGAAACTGGCAGCTGAAGTTTGATGAGGGAAGTAGCTCAAATTCCTACACACTATAGAGTGTGAATGTTCAGGTCAGACATTGTGCTTCTGTCCAAGACAGCAAAGAGGGAATCTGTGACATTCTGCAGCCACATGGGCCAAAGGGGGGCAAACAGTGGGAAAGGGATAAAATATTACCTTTACTAGAGAGGAGGACATTCATTTATAGACATCACATGATAACTGGTGTATCACATTTACAATTTATTATGGGAAAATGCACAATAATCTACAGCCATTTTAGTAACTCGATGAAACACTAAGTACAAGAGAGATATGGAATATTCTCATAATAACACTGTATAAACAAAAACCTTAGAACTATGCAGCTGCTGTGGCTAAACATGCAACAGAAAGTTTGACTACAGCTTCACATTATGTGACTATTTGTTTTCTATAAATGTAATTACAGTAACTGAATTTTGAATGTGTCACTGTTGTGCATACTTTATAATATTTAAATCTGAAAAAAGGCTCTGTCAGGCAAAACTATCACACCTGAGTGTTTATGTGTATACATCAGCAGTGCACAGGCAGGTAGGGGGAAGAAGCATTTATCCATCAAACTACTGAATGACTTGGTTTTAGAGCAGTAAAATTCCGAAATAATTCCCCTCCTGTTTGCGACATGGGCATCTTATGTGGCAACACAAGATCTTATTTAATCGTATTTAAATAATTTGATAAAGGTTCATCAAGTTGGACAGCAGCATGTATGCACAACAGACAGGCTGATTCCTGCTGTACGCCCTGGGTGATGCTAAGGTTGGGATGTCTGATGTGCATCAGACAACGTAAAACCTAATTAACTGTGAACTAAACATTTGTGCTACATTTAATAGTCCCCGAGAGCTTCTTTGCATTAGCTTATTTGATTATATTGTCTCTCCACTACCTGTAATGAATAATTTACCAAGCAAACAGAAATGCTTTTGCTAGGAACTGATATCAAAAACTGGATCAAATCAAAGCGCAGGCTCGTGTAGATGAAGAGAGTTGGTGCTATAGGACCTGAAGACTGGTACAATGAGAGAAGCATTAAAAAGAAGCGGAACCCGAACAAAACAGCTGAGAGGAAATTAAGGGCTGTGGGTGTGACAGTGACAGCAACGCAGTCTTTGATATCACTGACACTCCTGCATCACAACTTTTTTTTTTTTAAGGTCTAGGACTCGGAATGTCTCTTTGCATGTACACGTTGACACTGTTGTTCATCAGTCCTGTGTTGGCAGGAAGATGCTGTCTGTGTGTAGCTCAGTCTCACCATCTGTTCCTGGCTAGACTGCTGATATCTGTTCTTATTATATCCCGTTTGCCTCTCTCAGTTGAGGTGGATCGCTCACATACAGTATTTTATCTTGGTTTTTTTCTTCAAACGTGCAACCTCTCAATCCCTCATTTGTACAACAATTTTTTTGTGCTTTAAGACACTCTTTATGTGACAATTCTACTTTTGGATGGGATAACAAACTACAAATAGCTCTCAGCCTTACTCATCCTGACAATTTTTTGAGACACATATGTTTGAGGTTTGAAGCAGTCCAGTTCCTACGTAAGTACCAAAATAAAGCACTCCCCACGGTTTGTTGTTTCAGTTTATGTGGCAGCACAATCAACATAAATGTTATTTAAAGGGCCTGTGAGAACCCTGCCTTTATCCAAGAAGCCTCACTGTTCAGTCAGCTGCTAGACAAGCATGGTGTCTGCAGTTAAAGGTTAAAGGAACTATTGGCAGTGTTCGCAAGTCACGTCTTTATTTCAGCACAAGTGGCTCCTACTGGTCAGGGCACCTGTTCAGAGCTGGGGGTTGAGGATCTGGAGATGATAACTCTCATCTAAAGTGTTTTTCACAGAAGGTAATGTCCTCCCAAGCAGAACAACAGCATCATTTGTTCCAGTGAGTGGCTCAGGGAGAAAAAGTTTACATTTAAGTGACAAAGCCTCCTAGCAGCTGCCTCACAGATCCTTTTACACGCTCCTTGTAAAAGCTCAAAAGAAATAGCTGGCCTGTGATTCAAGGTGTTCACCACATATAATGTTTATAAGGAGTAGGAGCTAGCAGAGATAAGTTCAAGGGAAGGACTAATGAGAATTACAATCAAAAAGTAAAATAGGATTTCAGTGCAATTCTACATGATACTGATTGTGATCTAATTTAGTTTTGTTTGTTTAAAACACTTGAATAATTCAATATCAGCTCCAAACGACTCTCTCTGCATTTCTCTGTTTAGCTGTGTTTAGATCTCATGTTGCCCAGTGACATTTCCACATTAAACACAGGGAGTGATATTTTTTATGTGAAGAAAGCAGCATTGAGCGAGTAAAAATAACAAATGCAAAAACGTTGGACTTTGACTGAAAACACAAAGAGGTGCCCACAAAAAAGTTTTATTAGTGAATTCTGCTGCTCAAAAAAACCTGTTGCTGTACAGCTGGGACAACTGTTTCTTCTATCCCTACACTGCTGCTGTCAAAAAATGGGAGAAAGTATTTGAGAGAAGTCGGGAAACAAATAACAGCTTGCTGCGTGTTTGCTCTATGATATAGCCCATTTCCATTTGTACAAAATATACACCGTTTATAAAAATATTTCTGTCTCAGTTTTTTAAATCACATTTCCTTGTTGCAGTTGTACATTTGTTCATTGTTCATTTATTTATTTTTATTTTTTTAATTTTTATCAATGTGGATTTTGTTGTGGTGGGGAGGAGGAGAACAGAGGGAATGACATGAATGAATTTATGTAAGAATGAATGAATAAATAACTGGGTCTGAAATGAGCTTCAAAGACCATCAACCACCACTGGTATTTAATGACACAACACCTACTCTGAGGAAAGTTATCAGTGTCCTTTACATCAGTGACCAAGAGGAACCTCTGGGCACTAGAAAGTTGTCTGTTGCATCTTTGCAAACAAACTTTAAACAATAAAGTATACTTGAGATACAGAGAGCATCTCTCTCTAAGTCCATAAACATCAATCTGTATCATAAAATGACACGTTCCGCTTCCCGTTTCTGCCCTTTTGTTCTTCCATCTTTCTCTTCTTCACTGTTTCTGTGTGCAGTGTGTGAACAGTGTTGCCTTGATAGTTCACACAATAAAACAGCAGGAGTGTACGTCTCTTTCCAGCTATTGCTTCCCCCTCAAGAGTACTCACTCAGAACTGTAGATATACTCTGCACAGTGTGCCCCCACCCTCCTTCTCTTTGCCTCCGACTCCAATTATCTATTTTTGTATTTCTCCACCAACCCCCCGTATATCTGCCAGTTACAGTTCCATCCCACACTGGTGGTGCAGTAGTGGGCTACTATTCTTGATGCAACCACATGCAGATTATTAAATCTACCTCGCATTGTCTCTTCCCCTCATGTGCTGATCAATACTTGTGAGGCACAAAGTAAAACCCAGACAAGATGGAAACCGGGGTCAAGTGAGAGGAGAGATAAAGCGTTAAGGCGAATGCAGAAAACAATTAGAATGCTGTCTTTACCACAGATTTACTGCTGCAACACAGTTATGTAAGAGCATAGGCTTGTGTCTAACCACACACAAGTCTAATATACACAGGAACACAATGTACAAATATTATATATATATATACATATATA
Organism: Brachirus orientalis; assembly: GCA_016785285.1. Taxonomy (NCBI): domain Eukaryota; kingdom Metazoa; phylum Chordata; class Actinopteri; order Pleuronectiformes; family Soleidae; genus Brachirus; species Brachirus orientalis. The sequence goes on from JAFBJR010000172.1 coordinate 6,218,923, forward strand.
TATGTAGGAACAGTTAATCTCACAACGCACTTTCCCTAACAGGTTCAGAATATGGTCATAAACAAATAAACGGTTAATATATGAACAGAGTCTGTAAAGGAAACAGAGTTTTAATACTAAACATTTTATCTTTTTAAATATTCTTTTCATTTATTTGTTGAGTTGAAAATAGGGAGCGTCTCACAAGTGTTTGCAAATTGGCCAAAACAACATTTCATCAAGACCTCAAAAACACTTTTATTTTCATTTTCCTTGAATGAAAAACTTTTTTCGCCTGGGACCAGTAACAGGAAACAGGCAGCCATCTGCCATTTTTAAAGACCGATGTTTTGCAGACCTGTCGGTTACAGTTTATTTATTGCCCTTCAGTCAAAACTTTAAAGCCAAAACAACAAAACAACAGCCTCTTGCAAGTTTGGCTCTTTATCATATTAATGTAATTTCCGGTTGTTGTTTCATTGGGTGATCAAGGAGCAAAGACTCTTCTTTTGGGGCGTTTCTTATCATAAATAAACATCCAGTTTTTGGATGTTTATTTATGAGTTTAGGATGTTTGAATATTCAACCTTCAAATAATGTACCATCGAAATACGTTTGGAGACATCGACTATTGAACTTCAGGTTTGGAACTACTTATTTAAAGGAGGTAATCTCAGAGGCAGCACAAAAACTGAAGAGGATTAAGGACAGTGATAGAAAAAGCCGGCTTTCAATTACTGGCATTTGCTTTCCGTCCGCGAGCAGAGGGACACTCGCCCGGGGCGACCTGGTCCTGTTACTGTTGGCAAGTGTAAATACTTTACTTGTCATCTATATCTGAAGTCATCTCATCCTCTCATCCATAAATCAAATGATTCATACAATGAGCAATAGGTTATATAAGCTTGGTTGAAAAGGCAAGCTACGCAAACTGAAGCACTGTCGTCCTTTATGTGGTTTTTTCAGGTTTAATTTATGTCTCTGTCTTGGAAAAAAAAATATGTTATGATATTTGTATAAAATGCTATAACAGATTTATCTCACAGCAGTTACAGTTCTTTCTTTGACCTGGTTAAGACTCTGAAAACTGGGGTCAATCTACAAATTATTTTAACTGCTGACTAAAAAAAAAGTGTAATGTATAATTTATCACAGAAAAACTAATTGAGACAATGTCAATACTACAGGATTAAGTTAATAAGATTAAGCTTCCGCTTCTGATGATTTCTGTGGTGCCGTAATGATTTTGTTAAATTTACTGTGGTACATTTATTTACAAATAATAGAAAATTGCTGCATTTCAAATTATACATCAAGGGAGAAGTCACTGTTACTGAAGGAAAGCTGAAAAGTTTTGTGCAACCCTGTTCACTTAAAAAAAAAGAAAAAAAAAAGTAAAAAGTGTCCCTCTCTGTGACACATTTGTGTCATTTTATTTGCTCTCTCCAGTCCGACTTTTCTATTGAGCCATCATTTCTGATGTGATCTGTTATCATTCTCTCTATGGTTGGAAATGTGTGTGCAGCTAAGTAGAACAGAACAATATTTCCCCCTTCATGGCCTCACCGTCTGTTCCCTTGAGTCTGTAAATCCAAGTGGCTTACCTCCCAACACAGCGAGTTAAACGGGGAATAAAAACACCTTTGTTTCAGAGACTCTTAATTAATGCTTTCTCTTGTCTCCCCTGCACCTCGTCTCAAATTACTAATAAGATTCCACCCTATTAGTTTTGAAGTGTAATATTAATTAAATGTTTCTCACATGTGAATGTGACTAATATGTATTAAACAATTATTTCTGAGAGTTGAAGTGCCAGATTAATAATGCTCCTCTATTGCAGGCCAACTTGACACCTCACATTTATTATGTACATAGACTATGTAATGTATATCTCTCAAATGCTCCACAGTGCACATTATTCTTTCATTCAGAAAATGTCCATGCTCCTCCGTGAAAATCCACAAAAATCTCCTGTCGATTGCACATTATGTATTCTATTCTCACAGCGTTGGATTGGAGCAGTCAGATTATGCCGTAACAGTGAGACTAGCTTTGAACGATGGCATCAACATTTAAAACTACTCACTGATATTGACAAGAAGGAAGCCAATGAATCCTTTTTAAATCTCTTTTCCAAGTGAAACTATAACCAATACACACTTAATCAATAAGAAGATGGTAATTATTACAAAACTTTTTACACTTCGTATAGTAGTGCTTTTTCCTTCCCAGTCACACAGATTAAAATAAAATAGCTCAGACTTCCCTATGTAGCATTCTCCAGAAATCACATTATCATAACACAATATTTTCAGTGCCACTGTGGTCTAATAGTTGGGCAATAAATCAGAAACAGAACAGAAAAACTAAATCATGCCATATATATCTGAAAAGGTAAAAACTCCTCTATTACCAAACTAATGTATATAAAACAGCTAATTATTCTCTCTGGTTACATACAGTATGCTTGTACCTCTTCAGATTTGTGGAGGAAAGCAGCCTAAAGAGAGCCATAAAAAAAACAAAAACAAAAAAAATGGCCACTGCAGCTTCCCAGTACTAGTATGTGCGTGCGTGTGTGTGTGTGTCTGTGTGCGTGTGTGTGTGTGTGGTATACGCCTGGGTGTATTTTTTAAGGATTGCTGCAGCTCCCATTGCCCAGGTGTGGACAGTCAGTCATCAGTGGGTGCACTGGCATTGGAGAGTAATCAGCCAACCTGCGCCTGACACCTGTCATCCTCGCAGTATAAAAGAGACATGGGAGACTTCAGGTGCGGCTGGCTTGTCCCAATACACACCTTTCCTGTGCTTTGTGTGTCTTCACAACTCTGTAGTGTTGTATCTTGTGATTTATTTTAGAACTCTGCGTATCAGTGTTAACTAATGATAGCATTGTTAATCATGTTATGCCAGTTATCTTCACTTTTAGTTTAAAGAATGTTTGTGACATTTTGTTTTTTGTGCTTTGTTGTAACTGATCCAGGCTCCTTAACTCAAGGTTAGTTTCTTTACCATTTGTTTTACTTTGTGATCCAGGATGTTTTGTTAATCTTACTTCACCTTATTAAAACTGGTTTTTATGTTGCTTCATGAGCTGAGTCATAACAATGCTAATGCCCAACATAAACGTAAAAACTTCTAGAAAATAAATTCCAAGGACTATTTAGTTTCAAGATATTAACATGTTGTGAGTTTAATCCAAACTTAGAGTTGTCGGTTTGTTTAGGACATTTTGTCTGACAAATCAAAACATCTCAGAAGTGTAGTATGTAATGGACACTTACCAGTATATATGGCATGCAAAAAATCCACTTAATTGATTAGATATGAATGTAATTATTAGATGAATATATGATGATCATAGTCATTAGTTGCTGCTCGAGGCTGGTGCTTCCCTACTCTTGTTGTGACATGATAATGTTAGTCACTGCCAAACCGTGTCTCACTAAAGGAAATACACATACAGTGTGTACACTGTTTGAGCCAGTTGTTCGAAATGGAACAATCCTCTAGCAGTAACATAGATGAGGCTTTAAAGTACAGAGAGCTGCTCAAGTTTATTTATGACTTTACATTCTCACACATTGTGGTGGGTTTTTTTAACTAAGGCTCATGCACAAAGTGAGGCAGCAAATGAGGAAAAACTTTCTACCTGCAGCTAAAATGTTATAAATATGTTTATTAAAAAAACAAACCAAAAAAACTGTCTCAGGAAATATTTCTGTTGTTGTACAGATGTTTTAGATGCATTTTCACTCAGTGCTTTTATATGATTCATCTTAAAATGCATTGTCTCTGTATTTCTGCATCATTAAACTTGGGTAATGCATAATGACACATAAACTGAACTATAAATTGTCTAGTAATGAATCCAAGTCATTGATCCGATTCATTGTGACACATTAACAGCTGGAATACGTTTTGTTTTGTCGAATCCTAAAGTCAGTTTTATGGATGTAAGAATTACAAATTGTGGTGTCTACAAAATTATTTCAACTAATCCACAAAAAATATCATTACTTTATACTTTTTATACACAATCAGTGTGAATGTTACATTTTAGTTCCAACTAAAAAAATAAACAGAGTTCAAATTTTACTTAAAATGAACATATACTGTCAAAGCTGTGTTTGTCCATCTGTATGTGAGTAGCAATAACTCAAAAAGTACACGACAGATTCTGAATGACAGTTATGAGGATCAGGACAAGAGGAAAATTATATTTTGGTGGTAATGTTATGGTCTCGACCCTGGCTTTCATTTTATTAATTCTTTGTGTTTCCTGTAGAGCCATGTTTTGCCTTTTCTTTCAGGAGGCTGGCTGGTCCGTAGGGCGGAGACTCTGAGCTACGCGCCTGATTCCAATCTGTTCATCATCCTCCACTATTTAGACTCTGGTTTCCTGTTCTGCAGTTGTCAGCGTGTCTCCTCAGTTATGCGGTAACTCTTTCATCAAACATGTGGACCTCTTTCCTTTTGTTTCGTGTTTTTTGATCAAGTGGTTTTCTTTCTCCTTATTCCTAGTTTCCTTAGACTCTGAGCTGTGCTGTGCAAGCCAGACTGCCTCAGTGCTTTTAGATGTTTTTTTCTGTTCGCTTGTTTTTGTTAATAAACTAAGTTACTCATTTTTACTCTTTTGGGTTCAGTAAAGTAAGACAGAGATCATCACAGTCGATGGATCCAGATTCAGAATTGTTTTGATCCAAATGTTAACCATGTGAGATACCGTGAGCAGCCTTGACAGATGTTTGCAGTCTTTGAGTGCTTTCTGTAGTTACTAGTAGTAGTACTAGTAGTAAGAGCCATTTCCTTGTTTTGGTATTTAGTCATTATTATAATACATTGCCTGGCACACAAACAAAGCTGCGACCTGGATTTAACGAAGCAAATAGGTAAGAGCCTCCTATTAGATAAGTACTGCATGGGCGATTAGCTGGCAACAAGTTATTTAACCACAACTGATGCATTGAGTAGCTTTTCATTTCTTTAACAACCATGCTGAAAGACACATCCTGTGGTTGTGGAAAAGATGATCGTGATTAGTGATCATTAAACGTTTGGTGAAATCAAATCGTAGAAAAACAGTAGTAGTAGTGTAGTAATTCAGGGCTATGTTTGATTGTGAAAATAAGAGCATTTCCAAATGGACAATGCAAATGAAGGGATTGGGACTGAACAGCTGTGTAGCTTTAGGAAAACCACTAATCAGTGAGGCCAATAGGAAAAAAGGCTTCAATTTGCTAGGGAGCATCAAGATTAGACTCTGTAGCAATGGAAGAAGGTCATGTGGTCTGATGAATCCAGATTTACCCTGTTCCAGAGTGATGGGAGCATCAGGGTAAGAAGAGAGGCAGATGAAGTGATGCACCCATCATGCCTAGTGCCTACTGTACAAGCCTGTGGGGGCAGTGCAATGATCTGGGGTTGCTGCAGTTGGTCAGGTCTAGGTTCAGCAACATTATGTGTCCGAAGAATGAGGTCAGCTGACTACCTGAGTATACTGAATGACCAGGTTATTCCATCAATGGATTTTTTTCTTCCCTGATGGCACGGGCAAATTCCAAGATGACAATGCCAGGATTCATCAGGCTCAAATTGTGAAAGAGTGGTTCAAGGAGTATGAGACATCATTTCACACATGGATTGGGCACCACAGAGTCCAGACCTTAACCCCAATGAGAATCTAGTTTAGATGGCAGAGAGTGGCTAACATTGTCGCCCAACAGCAAGAAGGTCACCAGTTCAACTCAAGGGCCTTTCTGTGTGGAGTTTGTATGTTCTCTCTGTGTACATGTAGGTCAGAGTACTCCCTCATCTTTCCACAGTCCAAAACCATGCAGATTGGGGATTAGGTTAAATGGACACTCTAAATTGACGTAAGTGTGATTGTGAGAGAGAACAGTTGTTCATCACTATATATTTTATATTCATATTCAGCTGGGTTTGGATCTAGCTCCCGTGTCATGTGGAAGATAAAGTGGTAGACAATGAGTGAGAGAGAGCATGTTATTGTTTGGGCAGTGTGAACATGACGTGAGTTACATACTGCATGTAGGATGACTAGAAGGGGACCAGATTGCACCGGGGTGGGCATATAATTTTTACAAAAGCAAGAGAAGCAGACAGGAATTCCTTTTGTTCACTTGCTTTTTGTACAATAAATGGTGATGACCTGGACTGGACATAAGCCTTGGGTAAATCACAGCCCCATGCTGCAGTAGTGATATTTTGATTAAGTCTAGTCCGAGTTTGATTAGAATTAGTTTTTTTGACAAAAGGCCACAACATTATTTATATCACCTTCCTTTCATTTTCAAGGTAATGAATTTTCAGTGTTTTTAGGTGCATTTGTTTTTACTCTGCACATAATGATGGGTTCTGCTGTCACTTTTCATCCTTGTGTTTTCATTTGCATAGTGCTCTTAACACATTCTCCCTCACCTTCAGATGCACAAACAAACAAATACACCTGTCAACTTATCATGCAATCACTTCTAGTTAGAGATTGTGACTCTTCTTTTGTCCCTGACAAATCCATATCTTGGCAATGAGGTTGTGGGAGATTTTAGATGCTGATGCAGAGTGTGTGTATGTGTGTAGGTCAGCATGCCTCACCACATGGGGAACTCCTCACTGAACCACTTTACAGCTGCTAAAAACAGATATTAGCAGCCCATAAAGCTCAACAGCTGCACATAAAAATAATATGAAACGTATTCTCTTGAAAGCAATATCAAATCATTAAACATGCTGTTCATTTGAGAGAAGAGTAGTTTATATATAGAAATATTTATCATGTATACAATGTGGTAGGGCTGGATGAAATGGCCAAAAATGTTTTACCAAAAAATTAGACAAAGATTGATTTTTGCTCCTGGGTTTGTAGTTACAAACATATTTATGGATAGAAAACAATACACACTTAACTGAGAGCAATTATGTGTTTGCATGAAGCATAAATATCAATATTAATTATATTAATAATAAGAAATAATACATTGTGACATACAGTATTTATACAGTGAGTTTTTGAACATTACATGCGACTTAGTAATAAACCTTATAGACATCTGCAGGTCAAAGAGTGCATATATGCTCAACTTACTACATGTGGGTGTGGTGGAAACAGGCAAAGTCCAACTGCTGTTTATTAAAAAAATCATACTTGGGGAGACGATGTCTGCGTCATATCTACAGACATGCAAGAGACAAAATCTCCTACAGCATCAGGTGTTCTAGCCAGTGACCTCGACCTCAGTTCAAACAGATGAGAGGAAAAATACCCTGCTTGGACGCTGGTGGGGGCAACAGATGCTATTTACTCCACCATTACTTATCCTGATGTAGGGGACTGGTGTCATTACACGCCGTCTGCTCTCCAATTCTCCCCCCCGACTACAACGGAGGACACACACACAGGCGCGCACACACGCACAGAGGCAACAGTGTGCAAACACCTCGCAGCTGCACAAACCAGGCAGACAGGCTGCTGCTGCTCACTGATGTAAAAAACTCGACAGTGAATGACCTTGTGCGTTTCTCCTCAGGTCACCCTCGTGCAAAACCCCCCGTGGGCGCGAAAATGGACAGTGAATCCTAATACATAGTACAACAAGTGCACAAGTGTGACTGTATCTCACACACAAACACAGCCACTGCCATTGCCACCTTAGATGTAACTGCAACACCTTCTCGGTGGTGAAAAGGCAGGCATGCAACAACAGAGCCAGTCACCATCTGATCAGCTGGTTGATGATGAGGATGATGAGAAGGATGGTGACCTCCGGCATGATTACTTGACATCGTCAACACCATGACACACTCAAGGGCATCCGTGCGATGGCTGCTGAAATCTTTCCCTCACCTTTGCTGTTGTCTTCTTCTCTGTTGAGATGCATGACTTTTTTCCCCCCTCACAGTGTGCTCATCTAGGCTGACTTCTTTTTCCTGTTCTTCTCTTCTTCTGCTTGCAAATAAAGAGTTCTCGAGATCAACTCCTTATTCCAGTTTCGGCTTGGGGATCCCTTGTTTTTGCCCCCGCTTATTGTCTTGTTCGGCTGGCACGCATGGACGCGCCTGCACTTGTGCGTCCTCCTCCTCCTCCTTCTCCTCTTGTGCTGGAGCAGGTAGTCTAGATGATGTTGGGACTCTGCGTGGATATTATCTCTCCAAGTCTCCGTTTCCTCTCTTTCAGACCCAGAGTCGTTCAAATAGATGGAGGCAGCTCAGGTTTAAAGGGAGGAGACAGCGCGTAGACGGGCGGGGTGACGTGAAGTAAGTCGGTAGGAGGTCGTCTACTCACAGCTGAGGAAACGGAATCTCAGTGCCGTTTTCCTATTTCACCAGCTGTTCCTCGTCCTATAAACATCACAACACACCCGAGTCATTTTGCCTCCACTTTCACTTGATGTGCAGCTCTTGGCGCGCACTGGAGCGCAAACAAACCAGGATTAATTAGCCGGCATTAACATGCATATTTAGCATTTCTAAGCCATTATCGGACATATTTGTGACATTCAGCTGTCAGACCTCTTGTAGCCACATCGTTTTATTTAATATTTGTAATTCTACTTGATTCTAATTGTCAATAGTATTTTATAGAGTGGTGCTGAAGTCTGCTGCAGCTGTGCGACAATAACGAGCGCACGTGAAAACACAGGTGTAGAAAAGCATCGTTAATGTAATCATCGCCGACAGGAATTCCTGTTTTGACAGAGTAAGTCCTCATCATCAACCCTTGCCCAAACCGGGTATTTCACTGTGAAATCAATAATCAGTAGGATTCACGTGAGACTGGCTTTACGCATAAGTTGTATCGTGCGTTTCAATTGTGGCTCGCGACGCGCGTTGAGCTTCTGTCGAGCTTTTCATCACTGCCAGTGTCAGGACAGTCTCTGTGCTTTCATTACGACCATCGTTCCTTCACCGCCAATGGGCCTGTAGAGTGGATAATTTACTCACCATTCACGTTCGCCCGGAGCCACGCGCTTAAAATGGCTCACTGGCGGTCTCTAGTGTCAGACATGGGTCAGTGGCAGTCATTTTGGTGTGGATGAGAGGAAGCTCTTTCCTCGTCCAATGCAAGCACTCTGTAAAAGATACAATTAGTGGGAATATTAGTGCTTTACAACATGCATATAGTGTAAGGGTGCAACAACTAACCGATTCATCAATTAAATAATGAATTAGTTGCAAAATGAAATGATCCGTGTCAGCCCAAGCCTTAATGGGACCCCAAGCTGAATTTGACCACCACCTCAGAGTGGCCAGTGCCTGACTATTTTTGAAACAAATGTAACACTATAAATTGCATTGATTATAGTTGTTTTATTTGCACCAAAACAGTGTCACTTTTTTCACCTTAGAGGGTAGTAAAATCACAAAAGTGGTATTTTACTTTTGTATTCAAGTATGTGGTGATACTGAACTTGGAACAGATGTGAAGTTCGCTTATGCCTTGGGCCGGCTCTGGAAATGGTAACTATTTTGATAATCAATTAATCAGTTGTTTTAATAACTGTAACATGTTTCAAATTTTTCAACTTCTTAAGTGTGAATAGTTTTGGGGTTTTTTGCTCCATATAACAAGAAATCAATAAAAATACATTTTGATTTGTAGACAAAGAAGACATTTGAGATCATCATAACAGTTTTTGAACCAACTAAATCGATTTATATGATGTTTATGAAAATATCATTTGTTAAGACCTAATATAGTAGCCTCATTAGCTGCAAAGAGAACATTAGTCTATATGCTATAGTTTTACATGTCGTTAAAGTTCTAGTCTAAAGATCTACTCATGTAAAAGGAAAGAAGTAATTAAAAGTGTTAAAATATATTTTTAAAACAGGGGAAAAATTTAAAACATTTAGGAAGGTATAATGAGACATTTTAGTGCACCATCATCATAGTTGAACTACAACTTCATTCCTAAATGTAAAATGTAACAGCCTTTTGCTGGATACAGTTTACCAAATGACAGAAAATAATCATATTGTATTTATATAGCACCATTAAATGCAATGCAACTCAAAGTGCTTTTCATTTTCAGATCACAGTTCAGTACAGGGTGCAATGTTGAGTCTCAGTTTCACATTTATTTCTTTGTTCAGTCACCCAGATTTCTGTCTGATGCCTCTCTAGTGACAGTCCTTTTGGCATCTTGTGCAATTGACGTGTAAAGCAGATATTCAGCCTCACTGGTGCTTCTTTGTCATATGTGGATACTTAATCTATTAAATACAGAGTGTATTAATTCCCAAGATATGACAATCTGCTTTTCCTCTTCCATCGGCCTATTTCTCATTGCGTCAGCTCTCTTCCTCACCCCGACACCCTCTAATCTCCCACTGTATGTGTGCTGAATATTTATTTGCCTGTCATAGTGTCAACCTCACATTCATCAGCAAAACACCCAGTGTGTGGGAGTTTATATATGAAAACTAAACAAAGTAAAATGAAAGAGTATTCACACATGCACAATTAAAGCCACTATGTTGCAACCAATCAAAGCAGCACAGCTGAACTAATGCACATAAGTAAGCATGTACTGTATGTTTACAGGCTTTACATCCACAGATCTGACAACACCAATCAACAAGATGAGCAAATGCAAGTTTATATTTAAAAACCATACATGAAATAGCCTCATGATAGTTACTCATATTATTGGTCATTACCACCTTTAGACCATTTTTACATTACAGAATATGCGGTATGTGTACCTAAAAACCTGTAAAACGTAGGAATCTGACTCACAAATATAAGATATAGGTTACCGAACCCTGAACTGTCACCACATCATGGTAGAGGGGTTTGAGTGTTCTTATGATTCTAAGAGAAGGTTGTTTGGGGCAATTTGCCCCAGGTTGGTTCTCCCAATGCACACTGGTCCTTGGTGAATGGCCAGACAAAGAATGGTTCGACATCCATGATGCAACTGAACCAGTTGATGAAATGGGCTTCCAGGACATGGAATATCACCCCTCTGACAGGGAAAGAGCCAGGATGAGAGAAACTGAATAATTTTTGTCAAGCTCACCTCAATGCACAGCTAAATGCACAGCTCACACAGTAACATACTGTACTCCGAAACAATTATGCTTTCATTTGTTGTGTTCAAATAGTCTGCTTTCACCACAGAAAGAATTAATAAGACCTCCTCCCTGGACCCTCAGATCCTCCTCCACCACCGAGTTAATGCCAAATAAAACTAAACTTCACCATGACAACACCAAAACAGACCTATAAACACAATGCAAAGAAAAAACTAAATATCAGAACAGACTCTCAATCAATAAATAAATTCCAAATGAACATAAATTATGTGTCCCAAATAGACACATGCTGAATGTGTTAATATTAAAAGGAGAACAATGTCCTTCGATTATGAAAAGGAAGAATTTTGTTGGACAAGAATTTTGCATGATTTTTCAGCCTGGCAAAGAGAGGTAACTTAAATATAAAATGTGTCATACACAATATAAATGATAGTGTGCTTGACCCAAAAGACACTAGATGGTAGCAGTGAGCAGATAAAGATGGCTGTATTATTGTGGATACTTTTTTTGTTTTAATTGTAATATTTGTTAATATTTGTAGTTTGAGAAACACTGGTATAAATAACACAACTATATATAATGCAATTTATGGTGGGAGGGGGAGCCCAAAATCAAATTCTGCTTAGGGCCCCATAAAGGCCTGTGCCTGCCCTGCACATGAAACACCAGTTTTACAAAGTTGCCATCTCTGTGCTGCATAATAAAATAAATAGTGAAAAACAACAGGACTGTTTAAATGTAACTCACATTGAAGAATCTAACCTAAAGCTCATCAACTGTGTCTCTGCAGGAGGCTGTGGCAGCACAATGCTCTGGTCTGGTGAGGGAGGTGCATTCACGGACCAGACAACTGCAGTGGGGCCGGTTTTTTGTTATACTCGTTCCGGGGCGTCGCTGTCAGCGTAAGAACCTTTCAGCTGCTGATGCACAGAGTGCTCGGTGAGTGATGCTCGAGCAGCAGCAACAACAGCAGCAGCAGCAGCGGCGGCGGCGGCGGCAGCAGCAGCACTGACCTCACAGACCTGGACAGAAACTGACCAGCTCGGCATATGAAATTCATCAGGTAAGACAAACGTTATCGGTTAATCATCGCTAAACGTAGACGGATCCCGCTGCGTGTAGTTAAGCCACGGTGTTCCTCCTCCAAGGCATCCGGAGGAGGCGGAGGAGGCGGAGCGGTGCGTGGACGCTGATCTCTCCGCCTGAAGGATTTGTTGCATCGGCTTCGGTGCTCGAGCTGTGACAGAAAACGTTTCCTTCCCGGTACGTTTGTGATTTAGACAGTATTCCCTGTAAACTCATTAAAAGACTTGAGCTTATATCTCTTCACACCCAATGCTGTAACCCACAGTGATTCATCCATGCGCAGCCTTTAGTCTACGCCTAAAATTATCGATTGTTTTTTAATGTTGCCACAGGCCTTTAGTGTCTCATCAGATGAGGAAGGTCATCAATTTTAAGATGTAGGCTATTTAATGGTCCAGTGCCTGCATCGTTTATGACACATTTGACGTTTGCTGTTGCTCTGAGTTCTTTCTGTGGAAATGGCCTTTTTAACCTTGATATTATGTTTACTATGTACAGTGCACGTCTTCTTATCTGATTTTTGTCCAATATCGCAGTGACTAATTAGTTGAATTTCTCATACCTGTGAGGTAGATTAAAGTTGATAGTTGTTAAGCCTGGAACACCCTGTTGGTCAGCCAGAGGTGAAGGATGATGACCCACCACATCAGTCTCTGAGTGTCCTGTGTTTGGTTGAAAAAAAAAAAAAAAGTTGCACTTGCTCACTCTGTATCAACTATAGCCAGAAAGCAACCTGCACTCACAGGCACAAAAGTACACTTTGTGCCTGTGAGAGCAAATGACTTTCCTTATCATCAGGAGGCAATAGCCTGAATCCCTTTTTTTTAAGAAAAACGGTCATCTGGACTCCTGTTTTGAAGTCTCCTGATTTGCAATTTTGTCTGCACCCTGTTGACGTTTTGCAAACAGAACCTGCATCACCTGCAGAAGGCTCATATCGGACGGTACCAACTGTCAGTCACAGCGGTGTCCACTGTGCTGTATTTTATCATTTATTTTTCTAAATGGGTTCATCATTTACAAAACTGATGTAATGTTTTATTGAATAAGGCCTGAAACTAGCATTTAAGTCTAAAATTTGCAACTAACAATTATTTTTGTAATTAATTAATCTGACAATTATTTTCTTGATTAATTGAGTATTTGTTTGGTCCGTAAAATGTCACAAAAAAACTATTCTGTTTTAATGATTTCTTTGTGATATGGAGCAAAAAAAAAAAAGACAGAAAATATTCAAACTTAAGAAGCTGTGAAATTAGAAAGCTTCTTTTCAATGAGGAAAATGTTTACTAGCATTGGAGATCACCACTCGACGTTGTAGGCTAATTTTCCCAAAGACCTCCATTCAAGTGGAGTTCATGTTGCAACCAACGGAGTGACTCCCTGGTGGCTATCCAGTATATTCTTACCTCCTGTTAAGCTTCAACCACCCAATTGTGGACCATGTCCACTTTTCAGTGGCCCATTTAAACTGCAGAGTTTGTTTATCAGGTCACTCGTTGATTGCACAGCAGCTTTAATTTACCATTGTCTGGGAAGAAAATGTTCACATTAACTGAGGAACTTATGGAGAAAGGTTCATATATGAGCTCTTGGTTTGTGACTTCTCGCCAGAGTTGTTTTGCTTGTTTTGCAAACTTTTCTCTTTTCATTTTCCAATTGACTGGGCCTAGCTCACAGCTGGATGGCAATGTGGATTCCACATCCTGAATTGGTCAGAAAGCGACATGGCTTCAGTCAACGCTGACATGAGCCACCAGTGCCACACACACTGCCCTGAAGGTCAATAGTCAGGCAGTCTATGATGTAGTAATATCATCACTAGTATGTGCAATACTGTTCAAAATCACTGGATCATATATTGAAAAAGAAAAAAATAAATAAATCTGATATTATCCATGAACTTCTAAATATAACTTATGCTTCTCGAAATACAGGTGATATGTTTGAATGCACCAAAATGTGAGTCATGGTTGCTAATTTGTGCCATGCTGTTGCAGTGTATTATTTATGAAATGGCTTGTTATGGCTATGTGGTGACTGTTTCCGCAGAACTATCTTATTAACAATTAGTTGTTTCAAGGGGGGGGGGGGGGGGGACTCAGAAGTATCACTATATCAGATACAAAAAAAGTGGTAATTAGTAATGTCTAGTGTAAGGTACACTGTACTCTTACAATATGACAAAAGCGAATTAAAATACTGACTTCAAGCTAGTTAACTCCTCAGCGTAAGGCTTGTGAATTTTATATTTGGTGGAGGCTTGTATTTAAATTTTAATGGTTTGCCTGCTGTGTACCACTATGAGCCTGTACCAGCCACAGAGGAGAGCAGTTGCTGACAGCAGTCGTGTCTGGCTATTCATTGTTCAGAGGGCGATGGGGACAGGCTCACAGGCTCTGCTTTACATCATCATGCAGTATTACATCCATACACTGTCCTCATCCAGTCATGCAGAAGTTTTGTCACTAACCACTGTCCACTTGTGATTTTCTATTCGGGTTGTGAGTCGTTTACACCACAAGTCTTTTGTCTCCTAAGAGCAGCGTTTTCCCAGGATTTGATGCCGTCCACAGTGGCACATTATACAATTCATATTATTATTTAAGGCTTAGTAATGTCATTGCATTATTTACATTATCCATTCAAATTTAGATAGTGGGCTTTGTGAGATTAAAAAGACCCATCATAGCCTCTTCACTAAATCTCCGTTGTTATTCTTTGAATTTAAAATTGATCTCCTACTTATTCTTACAGTGACATTAAAGGTCCATTCTGCAAGAATTAGTGAGCAGTGGTGAGACTGCAGATTATAACAAATGTATAACAGATGTATCATCTGCTCACCTCACCTTTTCCAGAGCCCTTTGCATACTGGAAAGTATGTAATTAGTCTTTGTTTGCATTCTAATATTCTGCTTATGAAATATAAATATGAAACACACACTGTGGCTGGTTTGTCAATTTGAGCTGCTGTAGGAGCATGTAAGCCTCCGCAAAGCAAGGCCATTACTTAACGCACACATACAAGGCAAAAAAACATTTTTTTTCCTTTTATTATACACTTTTTTAAATCAATTCAATTATACACATATTTATAGGTATAATAATTTAATTTCTGCAAAGTAAACTCTCCTACATGTTACACACTGGACCTTTAACAGAATAAGGATGGAAGAAGGGGCTCATACAGTGGACAGAAAGAGTGGGACGACAATGGTTATTGATGCAGATGAGGAAGAGAGTGATGATCAAGGCTATAGTGGATAAGGGCAGATATAAAAGAGAGTAAATATGGCTAATAGAGAAAGTGAAGGGTCCCTGGAGAGCCATGATAAAAGCCTATAATGCCTTGGAGGATGCACACAACATGTTGACTTGCTGCTTTGTTGACAGGAAAGAGTTTACTTCTTGAAGGCTGTCAGTTTTTCCAGCACTGTCCTCTGGTGCATATATTTTTGACACCCTAGCTTTGTCTCATCTTGTGTGTGTACTCGCAGGGGCAGCACTTGCACTGAAGGGCAAACAGCCTCCATACAGGCTGCTGGGTTGTTATTCATGTTGCAGCAGAGGTTGCTGAATTTAACACATCGAGGAAACATTATAGCGCAATGGCCCCCAGCCCTGCTCCACACATCATGAAGGATAATCACAATTATTTGGAAATCTGTAATTAAACCATTACCATTCCATGGTAAATGATATAAACACGAGCTAAACAATATCTTTTCAGCAGAGATGAGTCTGCCTCACTGTGGATGTTAGTGCTGCAGGGAAATCTGTTATCCATTACATAACAACATGCATAGTATCTTCTTAAAAGCTTTGCTCAATAGGATATGGATTTCACATATCACTGTTTATAATATTGGTGTGGGTAGAGAAACAATAAAAAATAAACAAGTGATTGCAAGATGCTAGAAAGTGAAAGTACAACCACAAGGTGGGTGTTGGTTTTCATGTCACACAGCTGTTTTAAAGGCAGAAAGTATGCTTTTGTAAGATAAGTGGTCCTGCACTGTCATTACTGACTGTTGTACTGCTGTAGAAGAGCAGTGAATGGGCAGTTAAAGTGAGGTAAATCTGATCCGTCACTGGGTTCCACACATTTGAAGACTCACATGATGAACATGCATCACATGTTGAACTCGTTGAGCTGCAAACACAATGTTTGTCATCACTCACCCTGTTACCCAGCAAAAAGATGTGCTGAGGGATTACAGATTAAAGGCTCATATTAAAACGAGTTTAGGAAAATCCACAAAAAGTATCATATCGGCTTCTTATCCACATAGAACCAGCATTCTGGGAGCCCTAAAATGCTGGTTCTGGATGATGATGATGTCATAGCCCAACCGCTCCCTTGCTTTTGCATTCACTGTCAATATCTCCCTCTTCCTTGTTGTCTTCTACTTCTTTTTCTTCTTCTTCTTCTTCTTCATCTTCTTTTCATCATCTTTTGGTGTTTTTCTGTGGCGGTGTTACAGTACAGTATGTACTGTACGTTCCTGGCATATGTACTACAGCTTTAGGAGTTGTTTCGAGGGTTTTCCATATATGAATAAATTCCTTGATAGGAAAAATTTTAAGTATGATAAAGAGAAAAGATCATATTCTGTTCTGTTTTTCTGACAGTTCTGTTTTCAGTGTGGACAAGGCCTGAGAGGGGCTGCACCTTATAATAGGGTCAAACATGTAAGGTTTCTCCATGAGGATGAGGATGTCAACATTTTGAGGTTGTCAACATTTTGAGGTTTGGGAAACACTGATTAATATTTTACAGCAACTTCTGCATTATAGATATGGAACAGCTACTTGATTCATATATAAACTCATATTCAGATTAACTGATTACGAAAATACAAATTTGCCTCAGGTTGGCAATCATGCAACAAAGGAGCGTGAGATGCATGGAACTGAATCACTATTATGTGCTTCTCCATTATTCATCACCTGCTGCTTTGATTCACACTGAGCTGTAAAAAGCTACTGTAAAAGAGAATAAGATGCCTATATGTCACTCAAGTTTTCACATATAGTTACTAAAACTGATTATAACTGACTCTGGCAGGCTTAAGCAGTAAACTGGGAGAGAATTTCAAGCTGATAGAGGCCCTTAACCTCTGCATGTGCTTATTGAAAACATGCTGAAACGCTATTCTTTCCTCTCTATTAGCCTCTCTTTTGTTTCATAAGCTAATTCGAAATAGCACTGTAACCTGATATATTTAGAGAGAGGTTCATTGATTCCCGTGCACTGAATAGCATTACTGATCTTTTTTTGCATAATACTGACTTTACTCTTCCAATTTATCTCTTCTCTGAGTTTATCGTTTAATCACAAGTCACTTTTCATCACAAAACAAATTATTTTACAGTTTTACATTAGTGGGCTTGAAATCAGCAACTGGGACGAAAGACTGAAAACAAAAAACTTGAATATCAAGTGCAGGGTATGATACTTGGAGTGTTGTTTTTGTAAAAGCCTAAAACAAACATGGACTGTGGATGTGTCCTTGGGTTGTAACAAGAGGACAGTGTGGACTGTCAATTCTTCACAGATAACTTTTTCAGTCTTGTGCTTCCCCATTCTCTCTGTTTTACACTCATTACTTTTACTATGCAGAGTGCTTTCATCGGTCAGTGTCACTGATGTGACTGGACACATCTTACTGTAGAGGACATTTAAAAATCAAACATGCCAGAGACTCTGTTAGGAGACCATGAGGCTTCCCAGACATGGCCTTGGCTGTCCTTGACATATTAGACACTATGCCACACTACACAGAATAAAAATTCAATGAGTCCTGTGCTTATACATTGTAGTCTGCCGTCTGCATTAGTCAGAGCCGGAAGGATAACTGACTCAAAATGACAGCATCACATTTAACTGCTGATGTCTACAAAGTTGACTTTTTTGTATTCAAATCTGCATCTAGTGACTCAGACTGTGACTGAATCATATTTGATCTCATATTGAGCAATCTAACATAGATGTATTAGTCAATAATATCTGACAATGGCTGTAATTCATAACCCCAAAATATCTGCCTATATAACTGTATGTAGTTATCAGTTTTCTTTAAGATATTTTGCAGCAGATTGGTCCACCCTTGTTCAGCTCTTTGACACCTCTTTTATTACAAACCTGAATATGATGATAGCCAAATTACTTAGTGTGAAGTTGTGTTGACAGTGCTGTCTTAATTGAGTTGTTGTTCCTTGAACTATCTGTCATGCGTAAGGAATAAAACCACTCTCTTTACACTTGTTTGAACTTGAGACCAAGCTATTGCCTATTGCTTTCATTCACCGGCAAATGTGATTTGAAAGAAATACCATGTGGCCATGTTTACATAGTTTTTATTGAAAAATAAATGCATAAAAGGAAAGGAAATCACATTTGTCATCTCATTGTCTTTGTTCTCCTCTAAACTCCTACATTGTTTGAAAGTCAAATAACAGTCTGGACATTATTCAACACATCATGCAGCTGTACGTTGAAGTAGCCGTGATAAAAGTGGTGTTGCAACAGTTGAGGCATAGAGAGGTGTGTAAGACTTTATAGCCCAGACAACAGTGTCATGTACTGGACATGTCTCTAAGACCAAGTGTGAAGATTAGCCTGAAATAAAGGCCACACCTCCTATTTAACGTTCATCATGGAACCTCCCTGTCTGTTTTTTTTTTTTGGAACTAATAAAACATTGATCTGCCATAGCTGAACCTGACATTGTCAGTGCAGGCAAAGTTGTTTGGTAGGCGGAACGTCAGAAAATCATTCTCGGCATATAGACAGACCCTGATATAACACCTGACCTCTTCTATGTACTTGTCTTTCAGTTAGGATCTGTTTTCAGGTTTCACTTCAGTAACACTGCTGTGATGTTATTCTACAGTGCTGCTGTACTGAGCAGACCCCTTCTATAACATCAAGGTACTCTATGTATTCAAAGTACTGTATATAGATACCACAGGTAATACTACAGCAGCCTATCAAGTGAACAATAAATCTACACATCATATAGCAGTATATATCGTGAAAGATCATGTCTTAAATGACCTGCTGCAACATTAAAATACTGACTGTCAAAATATTAAAATATATTTTGACAGTCACTGTTTAAATTTAAATAACCAATAATGATACAAAATACTGTGTTTTTATGCCATTTCTTTGAAATGTAGAAATAATAACTTTGGTGAATGAAACATTTTCAGCAGCACTGTGACCATAGAATGAATGAAGTGATGTTTACACACCTCCTTTTATGCCCGTAGCCTGCAAAGGAGTCCAAATCAGTTTCACACTCTGACTGAATTGGGCCAAAATGGGAGAAAAGCAAAATGGAAGAGAAAGAGGCAGAAACAGAGAAGGCAAAAAAAAAAAAAAAACAATCTCCCTCAGTGCTTGGTAAAAAGAGAAACCCTTTCATAGCTGCATTATTCATTGGTGGCAATAAGACTGGCTCTGAAGCAACAACAAACGAAGAAAGCCAGAGAATTAGAAGCACTCAAAACACCATACATGGCTAACACCAGTTTCCTTTCCCATGCCTAACTTTTCTGATAAGACATATCTGATAAATCTGATAAGTCCTCATTTATTTCTTAACAACATCTGTGAACCCTCTCTATAGAAAAACACCATTTAGGTAAGGACTTTGGAATATATATCCACTAAAACTAAAAAAGACCTGAAATTAATGATTGAGAGCATTTACTCTGCATGGAAATGTTTACTGATATTATAAATCAAGTGAGATTTTTGCTAATTTTCCCATAGACAATCCAATAAAACTCAGTCCTTTGCAAACTTGTAGGATTATGTGCGTAGCTGTTTACATGCATTTTAAGTACAGCATTTGGCAGATTAATTAATTTTCATTTTAGAGAAGTTTAGTTTTCCTCCTTTATTTGTCTTTTGAACTACACTGAGACTCTAATTAAAAAAAAAACTGTTTTAGTGGAATGACATTTGTCAAAATAATGAAATTGTCAAATTTTAGATCGTGTGCATGCCTGACCTTAATAAGCCCCATTTTCCTCACCCTCCTGCTGTGCGTCTGATGACGACTCTTGTTATTTTGTCACTTATATTATTACTTAGGCTTCAGATGCATTCATCAAGTCACCTCATTAGCTACCACATTTGTGTGAAGAGCACCATGTCATTAGCATTTAGATATGCTGAGAGCCTCACCTGCTGCTGGCGTCGTTGGTCTGCACATACAATTTCGCATTGGTGAATTTCTTTCTGGTAATTGTCTTATCTGAACAGTGAGAGATTGCTGCCATTTGATGAAACAGTGTTGCCAGTAAAATGTAGAGGTGAATGTATTTCCATATAAAATTAAACACATTATAGTTATGCGACTATAATGGATGTGATTTAGGCTGAATTTTAAATTGCTTCAACAGAACCGGTCTGCGTGTCATTATTTTTTATAGCCAGGCGAGTTTGTTGATTGACAGGGCAGGTGATTGTTCACTAGAGTTGCAATGATTCTGAAACCAAGACAGAAACGAATACAAATGCAAAGTTTCTCAGTCTTTCTGCCATGAAAATGGAAGACAGAACTGCAAAACTCTTAACTCTAACCACCACTGCTGGTACAGCCTGTTTAGTTCTGATGTAACTGTAAAATGTGTGTGAATATATTCAGTATATATACCATATCTGTGTGTGTGTGTGGGGGGTATTCTGAAACACATATTATGTATTTCTGGCCTATCAATTATTGTATATAATATGATCAAAGTTATAGTGCAGTTTAAGCCTTTACATCATGTATAGTAATCTGATGTCCCCAATTGTGTGATCTTTTTTTTTTTTATTTAGTAGAAAAATGCTTTCCCATGGAATTTTTTCATCCCCTAAACAAGTTGACCATTGAAACAATAAGTTAATAGTAGACAATAATGGTGAAAAGCAGCAGTCGAGCCTTAAAAGGGCCACATGCTTGGAGAGTGCCCTCCTGCACAGGGTCAAAATGATACTGTCAATGAGTTTAACTTGTGCAACATGTGTATGTAATGCTCAAACATGTAAACCAGGTATAATAGACCTTTTTCACAGCAGCTATTTGTTGGCATGAAATAGTAGGAGAAACACAGGTTTTACCAATAACATTAGGGGTTTTAAAGAGCCATGGTTGTGTTATTGTTCAAGTGTAAATGTAGGTCACACTAAATATTTGATATTATAGAAGCATTTTTGTTGTTTGTTTTTTTCTGAAAAAGATGCTATTTTCAAACTGCATATGTGTTTCTCCATATTTACAGGATATGTTCCAATAATGTGATTAAGAAATAATTGTACAGTGTGGCCATTATAGCATTGCTAAAACAACAAATCTTAGACTTTTGCACAGTGCTGTGTATATACCTATATAACAATATGTGAAATATGAGTATGTTTGTGAATACCACAAGTGATGCTAATAAAAACAGCAGTAGTGCTGTACAGTCAAGGTCTGTCAATCATTCTAGTGTCAATATAGCAGCAATATATAGGTTTTGTGTTATAGAGTCTGGGACTTTGCCATTTGTTGCTAAATCGCACAATTTAGTTTAGTTTAATTTAGTTTTTTGTTGTTGTTTATATAGCACACAAACACGTATAGGGCTTAGTTATTGCTTGGTTATTGCTCTGGGACAAGACATCATGTCAGCATGGAAGTGAGCAACCTTGTAAAATGTTGACGCAGTGTTTAAAGTCAAGAAACAGCTTATGCGAGATTTTAGAGTGAACAGGGAACTATAAGCCCTTGTCTGTCATGTTAGACAAGGCAGAAAAGTTTGTGATCAACTGATTTCCTGCAGGAGATGGGCTTTTGATGAGCTGAGCTGTTCTTATTTATATAAGTGCATTTGTGTCAAGTGTCATAGTTACAAGCAGTTTACATTAATTCAGTGCGTGTTACACACACAGGCTACAAAAGAACACTGCAAACGGCTGCTAAAGGGCAGAGGGCTGTGTGTGTGAGCAGAGGGGGGGACTCTGCTGTAAACCCCTGAACTGGTGTATGACATCTTTTTGGTATGTGACATTCTGTGCCATATAAGGACAGGAAATTAAGCACAGCCAGATGAGCTCATACCTGCAGAGCCAGTCTGGGTCAGTGACAGGCAGGAGTTCATTTTTTTGCTGGTGATATTTAGGTCCGTCCCTTTTCTCTCCACCTAGAGAACTGCAATCATACACTATAATATTTTGACTTGTGCAATATTATGGACAAATGAAATATTCAGACCTCAGCTGGAGTTTTCTGGTCACCAGTGCTATTGACCGCAGCGGTGATTTATCTCCACTCTGTTGCCTTCTGGCTTCCTTTGATCCCAGTTTTCAGACCATCAACCAAAATCACCTTGGTCTTTTGAAAGTCCAAAAATATGATGCCTATTTTAAGCTTCTGATGGGGTGAGGTCTCTAAACCTTTAATATGTGGGGGCATGGTATTCAGATTACATTCTTTTTCAGCCACTGCATTTAGCAAGACCTGATCAGGCACCAGGATTGGGTGTGATACACACATTTCCTCAGTCCCACCTGAGGCCTGGAGTGTGGTTATTTAATGAATGAGGGCTACTGTGTGTTTTACATAATACATAGATTTTGTCATTACTATGTATCATTCTTCTTTATAATTGCAGCACTGAATAAAAACTGTACACAGTAGAGAGAACTACTGATAATGACTTTAAGTTAAAGTATTAATTAGTAAACGTTAATACTTTTAATAAAAATTGCCTAAAGATTGGAGCTGCAATGGTTTATTAATTAATTGAAAATTGAAAATTCTGATTATCATAAAGTCATTCAGGTTATTTGTCATGAAATAATACCACTAATTGATTGGTTCCCATTTTCTGCTACTTCATGCATTACATTACGATGTATTGAATGTTTCTGGGTTTTGGATTCTCAGTCAGACAGATTTTCTTAGAACAAGTGGAAAATACCATCTGCAGATGCTAGTGCCAATAAAAGGCTGCATTCATGCTAGACAAATCCAAATAGGTGAAGAAGAAAAAGCCAAATCCATTTAGTCCATCAGTTTAATAGTTAAGAAGCCACTTTCAAAGGGAGTGTTTATTCCCTTATAATTCACATGTCCACAGTGTGTCTTAAGGATGAATATGCCTGAAGAAGAGATATACAGTAGGTGGTAGAGTTGTCTCTACAATCATTTTTGACTAATCAATTTCTATGTTGTGATTACTTTATTTATATGCACCAACATTCTGATTTCACCTCTACACGGAGATGAATACTCAAGGTTGATTGTTGCTGTGCAGTAAACAAAAAAAAAAAAAAATGCAATTGTGATTGTTTGGGAATGATTTATGACTTTGGCGAGGCAGTTCAGAAAAGTGGATACCAAGACAATATCAGCAGTTACTACTGTAATAAAAACAGTGATTTATGCATCATGGTTCAGAAGCTGTGAAACAAATGGAATTGCATTATTTGTTCCACTGGGAATGAGGCTACACAATTGTCTTTGATTCCTGGATTGCAGCAGAGTCAAATATCCTTTGGACTGGTTGTTGGTTGTGATGTTTACTGCGGAGTGTTTTGTCTCAAACACTGTGTTGCTGCAGTGTGCTGCAGTGTAAGTTGGACCTGTGGGACCAATACAAGCCTTGGGGCTGAATTCAAGTAGGAGGGACCTCATGGTGAAATGGTGGTTAGATGAGAGCAGAACTCATTGTTACTCGCTTTGATTCACTCACTCACTCACTCACTCACTCACTCACTCACTCACTCACTCACTCACTCACTCACTCACTCACTCACTCACTCACTCACTCACTCACTCTGCCTCTCTGTGTTATGCATTTCTCACCCTGTATGGATAAAAATGTCCCTCACATCATCACTTAGCAGGAAAACACTCAGCATTTGAACAATTTGAACAATATTACAGGGTCCCAATAAGAATAACTGTTGGTCTGTGAACAAAATGATGGGGTCAAGACAGTGTCTTCAAAATTCGAGTATATTTTTGGAAATTAGAAACATAATAAACTCTTGACTTTGCAGAAAGAAGTCGCGGGTTTTGCAACCCGGTCAGAAGGGCCTCTCTGCATGGAGCTCATCTTTTTCTCTCTGTATCTGCCAAGCTTCATTCCCCTGAAAGAAACCCCGATTGTTGGTCACTCACACTTCAAACTGCCATTTTGTTTTGGTCTTATTCCCTCTCCCCACCATTTGCCCAGATATAATAATGAAGCTCTGCAGAGGAATCAGTGGAATATAAGTTGTTTTGAGCTCTCATTTTTTTAAGAAATGATTTGATTTTCACAGAAAAATTACATAATCAAGTGGAAATCTCCTATGTCAAGTGGGAATCACAGCAGATTATTTGTTAAGCAGATGCCACTGCTAAAGCCTTTCTGTTTAACAGCAGTGAAGTTCCCACTTCACACAACTCACCCCCAGTGGCTGTAGCAAAGCAGCTATCATTGGTGACACGTGTGTGTGTGCGTGCGTGTGTGCGCGTGTGTGTGCTCTGGGTGTGTTTTCTGGTTCATCTGATATAAATGCTGCATTAGGACAGAACCCTTTAGGCTCTCACAAAGGGATCTCAGGTTGTGTTGATAAGACCTGACTTGCAGTCTTGGCATAGTCAGTGGCAGATGGTGAAGACCTGCTGTCTGAGTTTGGGAAACTAGCAACTGCCCAAGAACCTTGTTGAAGGGTAAGTAACTCCCATGTTGACATGTTGACTGGCAAAGGCACAATTCAGTTGAGGATGGAGTGACTGTGTGTGTGTGTGTGTGTGTGTGTGTGTGTGTGTGTGTGCGCATGACTGTGCAAGTGGTGGTAGCAACAAATACATTACAGATTAGATGCTGTTTTATGTAAAAACAATGTTTTCTAAGGACGCCACTTCCTGTCATGGTGTGCAAGCAGGAGGTGGGGAGGCTAAAGTTAAATAAAAATACAAATACAAATATCAAAACACTTAAGAAACAGGACTAGGAACACATGGAAACAACACAACTAAGCAAGGAGAACTGAAACAAATGGAGGCAGGGTCAATCAAACACAGGTGCAACTAACAAGACAGAGGTTACCTTTATTACAACAACACAAGAACAGGCTTGGTGGAGCCTTGATAATTGTGAACAAACACAAATGCAAAAAAAAGAATAAATAAATAAAATAAACTGCAAAATATTAGGAATACAAAATAAGATATAAATATGATGTATAAGTTTGATGGATTTACTCAGTAAGTAACTATATTCTTCCAACATTTTTTCTTCTACTCTAATCTTGGTTTAGAAAAAGTAATTTGACACAAAATGTTAATGATGTTTTACAACTGTTCTTTGATTCAGATTCTTTTCATTTTCGCAAAGATAAGCAAATCATTTTACATAAATAAATAAATAAATAAATAAATAAATAAATCCTAAACCTGATATTTGATTTTTGGTCCAGGGGCCAACAGTTGCTGACCAGTGGACTAATTGGTCATGCAAGAATCTTATATGAGACTATGCGAGTATCTACAGTATATATCTAAGAACCTAAGTCAGTTAACTAATATCAAGTTTTCCAAGCTAGAATATCATCAATGTGTTGCAGCTGTGACAAAGGAGTTTGTTCTGAAAAACAAGATCTTGTCCACATCACTCTGCTCTTTGTAAAGCCCCAGTCAAAGCTGATATGATGAGAGAGGGCAGTTAGAGGAGGAGGGCGAGCATCATGAGAGAACCTGGCTAAAAAAATACTGTATAGGGGAGGAGGAAGAGCATACACAGACAACTGTGAGCTGTGAGCTTCTGCTCATCATTTATTGAGCTCCTGCTAGAATATTCCTTCACCAGAGTACAGCACCATCCTCCTAGAGGGAGAAGTTAATCAGTCTCTGTGTCCTGCTGACACCAATTGTATCACAACCTTAGTTTTTGTTGCCACTTGAACATCATCCATCATCAACCTCCCTCTTTCATCCTTTTCCACGTGTGACTTTGACCATCACATTCTCTGCCGAGGGATTAAAGAGAGAGACTCACACGAGTAGATTCGCAATCAGCCTCAAACTAGATCCACATCCGTCTGAAAGTCACTGGCTGTTTGGATTCAGAGGGAGCTCAGCCGAAGAGTTGTGAGGATGGCTGCCTTTTGCATTTGTGTCACTGCAGTGAAGTGCGCTCAGTCTGTCAGCTGCTGTGCTTCACTTGCTCTGATTAAAGGCTTTGCAGATGAAAGGATAGACAAAGAATATGGTCGTTAACACTTGTTATAAATCATCAAAAGCCACGTTCTTAATGTGGACACTGGTTTTTTGATGCTATCGGTGTGAAAGTAATGGTAGTGTTTGATGCCACGATAGGAAGTGACCAGATATGTTGTTAACTGTGGGAGGAATCATCTCTGCGTTCCCTGTCTTATCATCGAAACTTAAAACAATCTACAGTTTTAGTGTAGTTTAAATGTGCATTTTGTGTATGTGCATCATACTATAACATGAAAATTCATTAAATATGTGAGGTTGCTGTGAAGATTGTGAAGTCCTCCAAATAAATGCATGAACAAAAACAATTCTCATCTCATCTCATCTCAGATGACACTCACCATATTGCTCCTACATATTTTTTTCTTCTAT
Source organism: Brachirus orientalis (assembly GCA_016785285.1). Lineage (NCBI taxonomy): Eukaryota > Metazoa > Chordata > Actinopteri > Pleuronectiformes > Soleidae > Brachirus > Brachirus orientalis. The sequence goes on from JAFBJR010000172.1 coordinate 6,245,676, forward strand.
ATTTTTCAAAAATTTCCTAACTTTAATGTGGGAATTAAACGTAAATATTTGCACATTTTTTGCATAGTTTGATTTAAATTTCTCTGATTTCCCTCAGCCATTACACGGTCAGTAGATTTAACTGATGAAGCCAAATAATGTTGTTGTGTTTTTTTTAGATAAAATCATAATCATTAACAATTTTCATGTTGTGCATTGACTTATTTTTGTGCTTTTAATTACAAAATTACAGAAGTATTTGATAGGGAAGTGTATTAGTATACAATAAGAAGCTCACAAAGGAGTCAGCTAAAGTCAAACCAAATCAGCCATGTTATTTCAATACTTTAATATATATGAATATATTAAAACGTTTGAGATATTTCTTCTCCATTTCTTTTTTTTTTTATTCTCCCAGCATTACTACCATATTTTAGCATTTAAAAATAAATAAAACTAGAAAACTTTAAATAAAGAGACCAATACCTGTAAATAAGAGCAATATATAAATTTCAAGAGACAAGTGACAAAATTAATTCTACTTCTTTGAGCAGACATTTTTTTCTCTACACACAAACATTAGTTGTTGATGACTGTGAAACTAACATAGAGATGGAAACCGTTACATAAATGTTCACAATCTAGTATTGCAAGAGAGCATAATGGAACCCAGACATGCCAAATCTAATTTGCTGCCATGCTGCAATGTGGCGCACCGGGGATAAATAAATGGGCTCTTTGCACAGCAGCCATTTTGACAGGTCAAGGTAGGATTATCACAGGTGTATATAATCAAATTATGGCTGAGTAACATTTAGCTTCCTCACTTTCAAGGTGTGTGCTGGCTTGCTGTCACACACAGTGCTGAATTACATGAACTGAACAGAGGCGTCGTTAATGCGATCAGTAACATCTGTGGTTTTCCTATTTGGACGTGGTGAGAAGTTGAAAGTTATGTTGGGCTGGCCATGGTATTGTGTTTATGTTTACTTAATTCTCAGGAATATATAATAAGAGATAAATATCAAACTTTGTCAATATAGTGTCAAAACTAAAACACATGAAACTGGTGAATCAATCACAGGATTAAGTTTAAAAAAGAAAGACATGACCGAACCACTGGATGGGGGGGGTGGGGGTGGGGGTGGGGGGGGGGAGATAATGAATGACCAAAAGAGAAAAAAAGAACACACCTTCAATACACACAGAAAGTTAACTGATGGTGTTGACTCTCTGGATAAAGACACAGTTGAGGATTTACAACCTCCCAGCCTGGTTAATTACCCTCGGCTGTGGCGAACAACACAAGTGCAGCCAGTATCTCCTGATTAAGAAGAAAAGCAGTCACCCGAATTCAGGATCTCTGTCCATAACACAACATGCAGTACACTCAAAGGGTGTTATGTATCCAGATCATCACCAAAATCTAGTAACGCTTACGTTGGCCAACGTCCTGCATCCCCAGAAAGTGTTATTAAAATCCATTATTTACTTAACTAGTTATGTTTCTCACAAACAAACAATCCCTTGGCATAGGCAACAATGTGGGGAGGACCAGTGTGTCCAGGTTTTGTCAGGAACAATTCAAAAAAACATTGTATAACAATGTATGATAACATGAAAGTGATGTATTGCTGACCTTTTAGGCTATATAAATGTCATTTAAAGGTAAGATTACATGAGCTACATTAACACATAATAGTGACTTTAAAAAGTTTTATTTAATCACTTGAAACAATGACACAATTTACATTACATACAATAATTATGCAGGTGTTGTGTAGGTGAATGTGTATATGCATGTACATATGTACATATACTTCTTTGTACAGTATATGCATGATGTCAATAGGTGTGTCATGCGTATGCTCGAATCAAAGGATAAGAATGTGGTTAATTGACACATACATTAATGTTAACTTGAACAAAACGTTCACATTAAGTCCCACAGTGATGCTCTTACAAATGTGTATGTACAATATATAATAGTGTGACTGAATTTCACGTCATCAAAGTTTGCAAGTATTCAGTGTGGATCAGTGATTATTCAGTACCTTGCTCTCAGCAGGTGAACCTTCAGCTAAAGAAGAGCATTTTTATCCACAGAGCGCCTGCACTGAGCTTTTATACTTGAGTGACTAAATAGAGAAAATCTTCACACTGCAATTTTAGAGCAAACAGACGCAGAGTGATGTGATATAAGGATTCAAACGAGAGCTGCAGTAATCCAGATTTCTGTGGTCATGGGATCAGTGCTGTTAGAAGTGTTTGGTCAGTCGGGTCTCCCGAGCTCTTCTCTGTCCAAGTCTCTCTCTGCTGGCTCTTCTGATTCCTCACGTCCTCCTCAGAGACAGCGAGATTAGTTCTCAGCAGCGCTGACAGTGATTTATCTCTACTCAGATCTGACCTTTCAAAGAATAAATAAGATCCATGACAGTTGTCTCTACGACCAATGTGTACAAAATGTTGGAACATAGAGACCATCTTTGAAAATATAAACCTGCATTTACAGTTCCCCCCCCCCCCCCGCCCCCCCCCCCCCCCCTTTTGGAGAAAATGATTTTGCTTTGCTGTAAACATGCACAGATAGAAAAACAGAGAATTACCAAAGTTTCTTGTCATAACATGATTGTTTTCTTGTTATAACGAGATTGGTTTTTACCTTAAAGTTTGTTTAATTGACTGACAGTTGCAAGATGATTAGATCAGGGAGAGATGAGTTAGAGGTGGAGAGGCTCTTTTTGCTCTGAGGTTCACAGCTGCAACAGGAACTTTCCCAGTTCATTTCCCCCTGCAGCTGGAACATGTACAGAGTGTCTCCACTGGCAATGCACGGGTTCCTCCCACATACTGATATGACATCTGATTATTCTGTTATCATGCAAACACACATGTGAAGTATTGAGACTGCATCTGTCTGCTGAAGACACTAAGCACTCTCTGGATATTGTTACATCAGGAAACAGTTCTTTTTTTCCCTTCTCTGTGGGTGTTCTACACTTCTGTACATAAAAGAACATGTTAGTTGCCACTTGCCACAAATTCTAAATGTGTCAGAAAATTTTACAGTATGCACAACAACCTCAGTCGTTAGACCCTCACTTCAGATATACTATATAACTTATACAAAAACACCAGCATTGCCGCTTTAAATTGTATGCACAATGAGTTCACAACATTATTTCATTTATTTATTTGTTTCATTTGCAGAACAAATATTTTAAGGTAGAGCAGGTGGCACAAAGTTATATAAATTATCCAAGTGAAACAGTATTTTGGTCAGTACTTAGTTTATTAGATTTATTTTGTCTCAGGCATTCTGTCTGTCTGTGACTGTTATCATTCCAATCTGCAGTCTTATTTGTCTGTAATTTTAGATTTTAGAAATTTGCTGATTACATTTTTTTAAATAAAAAAAAATTATGTTAGATTTGATAATTGTGTTATATTGCTCTACAGTCATTTGCACATCCAACTCAGTTCATTGACCCCTTTTGATTTCCTGGCACTGAGCTGCAGCGTCAGAGAATGGAAATAATCATTTTTCATCCTTTTTCTCTTTAAGAGGATTTGCTTTTTTTTCTAAAACTGTTCAAAAATAATTTACCATTTAAATACATAACCTTGCTTGGAATTTTCATTATTTTCTGAGTTATTGACTAGAGAGGCTTCTACACATGCTTCTGTCTCTTAAGGTCAATAGAATCAGGTGACAATGAAAATACCAAATAATGAGGAAGAAATCCTCATTATTCTTTTTAGTCACTCTCACTCATCTTCTACCACCTTATCCTCCACATAAGGTTTACAGGGGGTGCTGGTGCCTAATCCCAGCTGGCACAGGGCGAGAAGCCTGACAGGTCACCAGTCCATCACAGGGCCACACATAGAGACAAACAACCATCCACTCTCACATTCACACCTATGGGCAATTTAGAGTGTCCAATTGGTCTAATCCCCAAATCTGCATGTTTTTGGACTGTGGGAAGAAGCAGGATAACCTGCTAAAACCAACTAGCAACTCAAATTTCCAATTTTAAAAATTGCAAACAATAACTGGATTGCATGTGTTTTCTTGACATTCACGAGGGCAAAACAGGAACAGACCTTGAGCTGGTGTAACACTGAGCCGGAACACCATCATGACCAAACAGCAATTTGTGTTCTTGTTTGAGAGAGAATATTTTTGTTTTAGTTTTAATTTGCAAAATTAAAATACCACACATAATGGCAATAGATTGAATCATACATTATTTCAAAGCAGCCCTGACTCTGTCAAGCTAAATTTTTTGCCATGATCACTGTCTCTTTGTTTTCTCCAACCCTCCTCAATTGAAAAGATTCCCCAACCTCATTAGCATAGCTTTATAGTTGTTTTGAAGAGACTCACAGGCTTTTCTGTGTCTCAAAAGTAAATCTACTTGAAAAGAAGAAAAAAAAAACTTGTAGATTAAAGCAACACGCATGAATACATGTTGTATTTCTAAGTTTGAATGTGGAATTTGCAAGGGAATATGGAAAACATACAAAGCTGCTTTGTGAGGCATGTGGATGTGTGTGTGTTTGTGTGATGAAGGTGGGCAGATTTCAATCTTCCAACTTGACTCGGTGCGTTCCCCTTGGGTCAGTAAAGCAGAAAGGATGCTGGGAGGTTTGACACCCTCTCCTGCTTCAGGAGGATTGATGTGACAATTTCACACTTAAATCCACACACACACGCACCCGCATACGCACACACCACACTCCAGCAGGCAGATGCAGCAAACTGAAGCTACAGTGTCAACTTGCACCCATTGTCATACACACATGCACACATTTGTGCACACACAGATAAGCAAAATGTCAGGGAATAGTGTGATTATCAAAAAATGAGCTTCTTTGTATCCATCAGTCTGTCTTTTGTTTCCATCAGTGAGTGTTGCTGCTGCTGCTCTTTGTGGCTGAGCAGGCGTTGCCTGTGTGATTAATCCTCTGTCTTTCAGCTGCCCAGACGAGATACTGAAACCAAACAAACACTCACACAAAGCTTAGAGGCATGCATGCTCTCGTGGTCCGTTTTTTTTTTGTTTTTTTTTCTTTAGGACGAGCAGATGTGGGCAGGTTGAACTCTCAACCTCATCATAGCAAAGCAAAGAAGAAAGGAGAGTAGAGCATTGTACTTTTCGTAAGAACAAACAAACACAGGAGAAACCCTGTTTTCATTTTATGGTTAAATACAGTCAACACTGGGTGATTATTTTCATGGGTCTCTCAGTCACAAATGTATGAAATGTGTTTATGCAGTGTGTTGACAAAGGCAGGCTGCCTGATGGCATGAACAGTACAGTGTATGTGTGTAGTGCGTGTGTGCTTTCATTTGTGTGATGTGAAAGCCAATGGATATTTTCCTCCTGCTTTCCCAGAGGGGTGGCTTGATTGATCGAACCCAGAAGTTATTTCATGTGCCTGCCACCAAACTGCATTAGCGAGCCGAGCCGTTACCACTCAGCCTGTCTGTCTCTCAACAAGATAAGGGGACATTTTCTGGCCCAATATTGCCTGCTCTGTTCTGTGCTGTCACTGAATACAATGACCATACCTGCATTCAATGAATATTATTAGCATTTTTCTCAGGAAACTGTCAGTGTGGAAGATGGCTTCTTCGAGAGAGCGAAGTAAATTCTGCCTTTTGACGTGGGTTCTAATATATGAGCTACACAATAGACTTGATTCCGTTTCCCGTTGTCCAGGCCAAATTGTGAGACGACTGTTAAATGTTCAATATCACCAGTGATTAACAGGAAGTCGCCTGGTCTAAAGCCTCTGCTGTTCTTTTGGTGTGTGAAGACCTGATGGAGGTCAAGAGAGTGGAAACTGATAAGAAAAAAGCTGCTGCTGATTAAAAGTTGACAAAGCCTGAGGATTAAGAGGCTCCAGGTGAGAGGTGTTTCTGATGAGAGATCATTAAGTGGCAGCACTGTGTATGACCTCTCGACTCAAGGACCAGGTGGACCATTGTGTCAGCTTTGGAGCAATTTCTCATCCTCATCTCTTCACACTGTAATTGACAGCTCAGGGTGAATGACTAGTCTGTGAAGCAGACAGACAGGTTTGTACTTTTGTCCATTGCTGGCTTGCAAAGGTCCAGACAACAGTGAATAACCCCAGTTCATCTCTTTATTTTAGTTTTACTCACTGGAATTAAGGCAACAGAAACCTGGTGGTGGTGAACACTATGGTGGTAATTCATTTAAACATGTATCATGATATAATTTTCTTCCATATTAATATAAGAAAGGTCCAATGTTGATGTACTGTTTATGGCTGCAGTTCATGAGTCACTGATTAGTTGTTAAAATGTCAGAAAAAGAGCAGTTTTTCCTGAAACAGTGAAATGTTTTCTGCACAAATGCAACTAATTAATTTCTAGTGATTCCTTGGTTATATGGAGCAAAGAAACCAGGATATATTCACATTTAAGAAAAAATAAATCAGATTTGTTGTTTTTTTCTGTCGTTAAATAAGTTTTAAAATCACAACTTTCACCTTTGTCATCCAGCCCTACTTGTTTTGCGGTGCAAATATTTACAACCTGTATATTAAAATGACTGGTGACTGGTGAGTTCAGCGTGCATAGTGCAGTAGGCTAATAACTGCTGATAAGTCAGTTTGTTCATAATTTGACATAAGCCAGGAACCTAAATGAACCACTACTTGTCTAACATTAATCCCTGACCCCAAAATTAGCTTTTTCCTAATTGGACACACATACACCCACATGACTAATCCCACTCGTGTTGATGCTCCACATTTAATGAGCTGACAGAACAAAACGACCAGAATTTTCAATTTGCACGCTCTCTAATCTTTATGATCGCTGTCAATTCTTATTTGGCTCCCGTATTAATATCCATTTATTTTGTTGTGTGATTCCAGTCTGGTTGGGAGAGAACAGTGTGGGAGGATTTGTCATTAAATCCAACATTTAAAAAAAAATGGTGTGATATCAAAATGCTTTTACTGTTTAAACTGAAGTTCATATCGCTACGTATACAAATAATTTATTATGTGTTTAGTCCCACTTATTCTCATCAGTAACCAAACCCTTACTGATTCTTCAGCTTCAATTAAACCTGATGAAACTGCCCCAAGTGTCTGTTGTCCTCTATGGATTCTTAGCTATGTTTAGCTCTCAGCAAGCTGGGCTTGTCGCCAGGCAAAGTGTACAGAGTGTTTCATGTTTCCTCTTTAAATCTAGGCCATACCAGCCTCATGGGCCACCTGACCAGGCTCAAAACATATGAACTTAAGTAGATGAGTAGAAGGCAGAATATTATTCTCCAACAGTTCTTTTTGGCCAGCCTTGCCTGTTGGCGCCTGTGGTATATTTAAAGGTTCAGAGTTCAGAGAAGAATAATGGTGTTTAATCTAATGGTGAAACTGCAGATTGCAAACGAGGACTCCTCTACTTACCCCTCCTTTTCCCAAAAACTTCAGGAACAATGGCCTTCACATACCAGAGAGAATGCTGCTTTTCTTCACCTTTAGAGTAAGCATCCATTTCCAAACACACTCTGTGACTGGTTTGTCTTCTGTATAAGATGGTGGCCTCTGCAAAGCAAGGCCATTACTTAAAGAACATACTAAAGGATATTCTAAAGAATTGTATACACTTTTACAATTATACTTATGGGTAATATATAAATAAAACTTCTTAAATGTCACACATTGGACCTTTAAATACATTGTGGAACCTGAAAGAATATAAAGTCATACATTACAGGATGGCTTATTAAAAAGACACTCTCTCTCTGTCATAATGTTCTAAAAGTTGGCAATCCTGAGAGTTTTCTTCAAGGGAAAGTTTCATTGCAGTCAAAGTTTCAAATATTAACACAGCTCATATATTCTGCCAAAGGCAGATGATGACCCTTTAATTTGATTTCTTCTTTGTGGACATGTTTCAGATCATTGCACCAAGTGCAGTGTTGCTCAGTCTTTTCCATCCTGTCCCATCCATGTTGTTTTAATAGAAAATACACTTCTGTGCTCCATCTGTGCCCCCCATGTTGGTCTTAAAGATTAAAAATTTGCATTGTTTACATCACATTGCTATCCTGAGGCAACAGAAACCATTGCGTGTTTGACCCACAACAAATGGTGTGAACTCAAGGCACATAGTCAATAGTCTGTGCACGTACTGGAGGTCGTGATTTCCTGTCAAACACATGAGCCTGAGCAGATAATGTTACTCTGAGAAGTGTTTTTTTTTCCTGCTTTTGTAAGAGCATGATTTTATTCCTTACAATGACCAGTAATCTGAATCTCATTACAGTCCTGACTAATTAATCGAAATTTTATTGATATTTCAATAGGACCTTTCTGATTTTCAAATCGCAAGAGAAGCAATATTTAATAAAGTTAAAATGTGTGTGGAAACACAATTTTCAATTAAATAATGTCCTGACCTGCACATCATAGACTAAAGAGAACATCTTGTTAGCGGTTCTTTAAAGTCAGTACTGAGGCAAAGCATAGCTTTGGGCTAAATGCTAAGGTCAGCTTGAATGCATGCTCATGACAATGATGCTAAATTGCTGAATTTTAACAGGTGCAATGCAAGCTGTGCCCTGTTCACATGAGGGTTTAGTGTCTTAGCATGCCAATTTGCTAATTAGTACCAACCAGGAGGTGCAGCTGAGCCTGATGGGAGTGCCATTTATGCAGATATTTGGACATAAACCAAAAATATTTGACAAATTAAGGACTTGCCCTGGTGTTAGAGGAATAGTCAGTGGTTCACCAAAGTTAATATTTAGTAGATTCACTCACTCACTGTCTACCGCTTTATCCTCCGCACGAGGGACACAGGGGACTGGAACCATTTCCCGCTGACAGTGGGGACAAAAGATGGACTACAATCTGTACAGACTGCCAGTCCATCGTTGAGCAAAAATACAGAGATGAACAACCATTTACTCTCACATTCATGCCTCTGTCATCTTCTACCTCTTTATCCTCCACATGAGAGTTGCAGGGGTGCTAGTGCCTAACTCCAGCTGAGAGGCGGGGCACACCCTGGACAGGTCGCCAGTCCATCACAGGACCACACATAGAGACAAATAATCCACTCTCACATTCACACCTATGGGCAATTTAGAGTGTCCAATTGGCCTAATCCCCAAATCTGCATGTCTTGGAAGGGAGAACATGCAAATGCAACACAGAAAGGCCCTTGGTCAAACTGGGATCCGAACCGGTGACCTTTTGCTGTGAGGCAACAATGCTACCCAGTGGAAAAAAAATTAAGATACAGATTCACCCTAGGTGCAGAGTGTGGCCTCTACTCAGTGGATTTGCTACATTGATATTCCTATAGCTACAAATATCAAACATAAAACATGCAAAAGAAACAATTTATGTGCATTTCTCTGTTTGTCAACTTACAGTAATTCACGTATCATTAGATTACCACAGTTCTGAGGAAAGGCTGCCCTTCACTCTTGCATTTGATGCTATTTATTTTATTCCCAAATCTAAAAGTGTAGCCCAATGATCCTGAGCAAGAATCATTGGATCAAGGAGCTGTTTTATTAAGCAACAAATAAATAGTGTGTGTATGTGTGTTTTGCACTGTATTTTATAATTGTCTGAGACCTTCCTCCTCTTAGAGAATGCTCTGGAAAACAACAAAGAGTTGCCATGGTAACAGTCAAGGGTGAAGGAGGAGGGTGTGTCTGTGTGGTGTTGTGCTTGTGGTGGTGCGATGGACATTGGCAGGCGTTATAGCGGAGAGTGAGCGGCGTGTTCCTGTGGTCCTGTGCCATTCATGCAGCTCACCAAGTCTCTGCTCTGCTTCTCTTCCTGTCTCCTGCGACGCTCTCTTGTTGTCCTGAAGTGAGTGGGAGGCTGTAATGGGAGCAAACGCTGAATCTCAATGAGACAGCTGAGAGGAAACAAATTTTCTTGCTCTTCTCACTTGCTCAAAGTGCTTTATTCTTTATTTACAAGCCACACAATGCGGCATGGTCTGGTCATTACACAATTTATCAGACGCTGTATGTTAAATGATCTGGAAACTCTGTAAGGGTAGTATAATTAGTTCGACAGCTATAATTTCCATAGGATTGTGTGATCAGAGCTAACCCTATTAAAGATGATGGATAATCGGCAGTAATGATTATTTCATAAACCATAATTTGCTTGTTTGTTTTTTTTACATGTGTATTTTTTCCATCTTGCTGGGATCTGTGCCCCCCCAGTTCCCTGTTTTCACTTTTCTAATCACTCAGCATCAGTGTGCTACATTTTGCATTGTGCACTGTACGTTGCAATTGTGCTATTACCCCAATCAGATAAGACAAAGGATTGCTTTGGGCATAACATGGACTAAGACTTGGTCGTTTACCAAGTTGGCTTTATCAGAACACAATTTAAATCTAAAAGTAAGTAACACCATATATCTTTCCGTATCAGACACTGTCCAGTACAGTTTTGTTTGTAGGGCAAAATCCCCACATTTATCATCTGATGTCTACTTTAATGCCGATGAGTATTTCACCCTTGAAGACAGAGGAGATAAAATATAACACAACGTGTTGCTTAATGGTGAGCCATGTAATGGAGGCAGCCTAGAATGCGCTTTTCAGGATCTTATCAACCCAGTCCTTCCTGAATGTTTCCTCAGATCAGATCACAAAAAATGCATTCGGAGGTGGTTTGACGACACGTTACATTCTTATGCATGTCCTCAAGGGGCAGTTTCACTGGATTTTTTACACTAATGAGCACTCATTGATTTAGTTATACATGGATATATTTTCACAATTTACGCAGTAATAATACTGATCATCATATATGGCATTACACTGGTTGACATCTTACTTTTCTCTCCCACACACACGACAGTGGACACATCTATACTGCCAGATTTGCTAAAAACATAATTTTGTTCTTGTGACAGAAATGACTTCAATGTGTATTTGAATACACACATTTTGATGTTGGGTGTGAACAGTCATACTTTGTGTCATCCATGTGTGATTGGATCACTGAGAATGGATGTTAATACCAGGTCTGAACAAATGCAGACCATTGTCTTTTCTTGGATCCTGCACTTGCAGATTCATATTATGATATTGATAGGGATGTCTCAATTTACTTTATGTGGCCAATACTGATAGCAATATCTTAACCTTGAATATCAGTCCAATACAGTCAGATTATCTTAAAATAAATCCCCATACATGTAGGTCACATGATCACTGCAGTGTAGCACATGTGCAGTTTTCACCCACAGTCTGATCACATGACGATGTTGGCACACATCTCTCTGTACAGCTTGTGTTAAGTATTGCATTTATGTGACACATAGGGTTTATCAGATTTTATGATTTCATTTCTCCGATGTGGGCCACACGGTTGGTGTAGTGGGTAGCACTCTTGTAAGAAGTAAGAAGACCCAGGTTCGTGACCCAGTCGGCACAAGGGCGTTTGTGCATCGAGTTTGCATATTCTCCCCCGTGTGTGCGTGGGTTTTCGTCGAGTTCTCCAGCTTCCTACCACAGTCCAAAAACATGCAGATTTGGGGATTAGGCCAATTGGACACTTTAAATTGTACATAGGTGTGAATGTGAGAGTGGATGGTTGTTTGTCTCTATGTAACCCTGTAATGGATGTTGCAACTTCTCTGCCTTTTACCCTATGTCTATTCCCAAATTAAATGTGGTTTAGCTAAGTTCAGGTTATTTTTTCTTCTCTTAAATCCGAAACAAGAGACCAGTCTGAAACAGAACTGTTCTCTGCAAATGTGTGTGAGAAAGAGCAGAAAGCATGCTTTAACTGAAATAGCAATTTCCTCAGTAGCAGCGGGTAGTGAGTTCTTTATTTTCCAAAGAAATGAAATGGAAAAGTCTATCTCTTCATTCTCTCTCTCTCTCTCTCTCTCTCTCACTGGGAATTCACAGTGAAATCCTCCATATTCCATATTTCAGGCCTGTGCTTTAAATTCAGCGGACAGGTCTCAATTTTTTTTCATTTTCATTGTGAAAAAGGAGCCAAAAGCAGAGTAAGAAAAGGGACATTAGGATTCAGAGCAGCAGTTTGACTTAGCACAAAATTATAGTATCACTTTAAAAATGAAACTACAGTATATCATCCATGCAAAAACTGATCCATAGTAAAAAGGTGTTTAGCTTTGTGCATCATTGGTGAAGTTGGGAGATATAGTTCTAATTAATAGCATATAATACTGATATTAATCACAATAAGTCACATATGCAAAAGGTCCCAGAAAATAACACAGTAGAACTGAAATACCAATAAATAGCAATGGAATTTTTGTTTTAAAAGGCTGTGTGCGTAAATTACCATCTGAATTATTTATTTGTCTTCATTTACATTGACTTAAACTCTGCTGTGATGATTAATCTGAACAAAGACTTCCATTTTCTCCTCAACGTGTTACTATTCATTTAAAAGTTGATGAATGATAAAATGAATTAATTATTTCACAGCTCTAGGAGGAAATTTGTTTTTCTGGGGGAATTAAAAAGCACATGTTTCAGACATTTATCATTGTTATGTCTTTCTTTAGTCCTTTATCCCCACATGTCTGAATGTTGGTGGCCTTAGTGATTTTGATCATTATTTCCCACACCCCAAGAGATGGATGGACTTACTTATTTCTGTCTTCTGAGAATTGCTGTTAGAGTTTGAGTGATACTCCTCTATCTTCAGGGTTCTTTGCTGCTGTCATCAGTCTCTTCATCCCTTCCAGAGAGGCATTAGTATTCCCTAGGCCCATACTCTGACTGAGCCATCTGCTGTTTTTGGACTGCTTGTCTCACCCTCACTCCTCTGCTCAGCTGTTCTTTAGACACACACTTGCATGTTCACACATTTAAATAGATGTATCTAGCAAATAATGGAAGTGTCTGTGGGTAATTAGAAGCATTAGGTTTACTGTAGCTAAAGTGTACTGTGGCAGACATGAATAGGTATGTCCATCGAGACAGTCCTGTACAATTGGTCCCCAGCTGCATCTTACAACACACAGTTGGGATAGTGCAGACAGGCTGATATGCTGCTGTTGGTACTCCCAGTGTGTGCGAGTGTGTTTTTGTGTAAGTGTCAAGTCTTTTTGTGATGAGGCTCAGCCTAAATCAATGTCTGCATTTGAGAACATTATTTGGGAGACAGCTTTTATCTGTGTGCAGAGCTAATTAATCGGGTTTATCACAGGGGATCAAAAATATTTGTATGTAAAGATGTATTTGTAACGTTTGCATATAGGGCTGGGTCGAAAAAAAAAACAATATTTTCCAATTTATTTAGGTCTTCATTTGAAAGGTCTGATAATGATTCATACAAAAAATAAATCACTCTTTTTATATAGGGGCATAAAGGCAGCGGGAGGAAAAAAAGTGCTGCACATAGATGTGCTGGGTGAAAGTGTAAGTGAATGGGTGTGGCTTGGCAAAAGTGTAATTAATAGTTATTGCAATTTACTATTTACCCAATATGCCTTTTTCTTTCTGCACAGTTCACGGGATTGCAAGCTGTCAGAGTTGGGATATTATTGTGTCGTGACTGTGGACAATTTAGTTTGTTTGTGTCCTGACTGCAAAACAACTTATCATCACTGTTGAGTTTTAATGATGAGCAAAGAGGGCATGGATGCAGGTCAAGCTATGCTAACCACACCCTTTGCTGGACAAATTGGTAATGACATCAAACTGCCTGGTGTACTTTGAGGCTGTATGTTTCATATTAAATTAAATGCAGCTACATTTTTATTGTAAGTATTCATATTTTTAATGATGTACCAGGTCGGGAAAATTATAATTTTATACAATTTGCTGTATTAGTTCTGTGAAAATACCTCAGTCTCCCATTTCCAAGCAAATTGGAGGCAAAATATCTCTAAATTAAACAAATTGAATGAAATCAGGAGCTTGTGAATCAAAATCAAATCAATTCATGAAATCTATTTGTATGGATCTTTGTCAGATACTTTTCAAATCAGCTGAAGATTTAAGTTTACTTGTTTTACAAGAAATATGTATGTTTATTAAATCACATGATTATTCTTAATCTGTTAAAATTAGGATGAGGGACAATTTTGCTAAATAAATTAAAAAGAATATAGATGTGCAGATAGATCATCAGTGTGTAAGTACAGTTATAGTTGTTGGATAAAATCTTGTTGTAAACCCGTTATTTCTGTTGTACTGTACTCAGCAGGTGAGGCAGATCTGCTGTGTGTCTTGCTTTACAGTTGGCATTACAGTTCATATACAAAGCATGCAAATTCAACGCAGTCAAATCTTAAACCCCTGCTAGACAAAGCAGATTTGGGAAAAGCCACCTGACTGGACACTCATAGGATTTTCAAATTAACATGGCAGTTGCTTTTTTCTTTTTTTAAAAACATTAATAACTAAACTAAATGATGTCACATACAAATGCAGTCAGAAATCACTGATGGAGAAAATGAGGGTTTGTGAATCGAGAAGGTAAACAAAGATGGGGTCAAAGGGTCTCAGATCCCAGGGGATGCAGTTACCAATAGGTACTAGTCCACACCCACAGTTGTAGAGAATTAGATGAGGAGGGCCTGGTGTGCCACAGGAAGATGCTGGGATATAATGTGGAGGAAAAAGGAGGGTGGAGTCAGGAAGGCACATGGTGTGTGGCAGCTGGTGGGGGAAGGGAGGAGCAAGGACTAATGAGAGGGAAGGGAGGATGGAGGAGGGAGGGAGGGGCTGAGGAAGGGAGGGGCAGAGGATGAGGCCGTTGTTAGAGCAGATCCCAGTGCTATTGTATACTACAGCCCAGCTCAGGAACTGAGGTAAGAGAGATAGTATAGAAAAGATGAGCATGTTAAATTTCATAGTTTGTATTCAACGTGGGTGCCTTTGTATCTGTGAGAGCATTTATTAGTAATTTTTTAATAATAGTATAGTTTAGAACCAGTCAGCCCAGGAACATGTAGTCTCCTGACTTACCTACCTGAGGATCAACCCTGTGTGTGTGTGTGTGTACATTTTTATTCTAGAGTTTTTCTAGTATGACTAGAGGTCAATGTAGAGTTCTAACAAAAAATAGCTGCCTAAAGCTGTGTCTGTGTGTGACATATGTAGGAGGATGTGCCGTGTTGTACGCAGCTAATTAACCAGCGTTAATCACTGGAGATGGAAATGTAATAATGGGGAAGTAAGACGAGGGAAAGCAGTGACAAGATTCCTCTGTGACAGTTGTTCATAGCAACTGTGTGACACAACAGAGCAGCAATAGGGACACAATGGATGACAAGGTGCCTTTTGGGAAGAAATTGATGCATTGCACATTGAAGGCATTGGATTTTAGTATTTTACCATTTATTTTCTCTTTTTATTTTGGATAAATATTATAATTGCTGCAACTTAAAGTAAAATGTTACCAATGACAGACTTCTATCTGTCTGTCTGTCTGTCTGTCTGTCTATCTATATATCCCTCCCGGAGCCTATAGTATTTGACGATCCAATCCTAGCCCTCTTGTTTTTATCCTGCATATCAGCCTTTATGTTTAAAACTTTTCCCGCAGTTTTAGTTTAAAACTTTGTAGACTGTGGTTTCCTAACTTTCCGAAGCACAGCAATTGTTATATTGGGTTCATACACACACTTATATAACTGTATTACCATATGTTTAACCTGTTTTGATTTTTTTCATGATATTTTTTAAACCTATCAGGTTCATTTTCACATGTCAGCAACAGGCAGAGATTTGTAAGAACATATACAGTAGGTTATATTAGCTATCCTCCAACAATGTGTATGAAACAGAGGGATAGAGAGGGTAAGCTCTGAAAATTAAAACTGTTTTCATCATTAAAATGTGTTTGAAGAGACTGACTTTTATTTTACATTTTAGTACTTTAAAGATGTTGAAATCAACAGCTTATTTCGACAGGTTTCATCACACATAGCACTGTCTATTTGCTTTCCACAGCAACTGTGTCTGCTCACAGTCTTTGTCTTCTCTCTTATAAGCGAGTAAGCCTGATTGTCTCCTAGGCCAACCATTCTTACTCAGCAAGCTACTGAATAATCATTAAAAGTCTTGATTGAACTACCAGCCCAGTGGTGTCAGTAAATGTGCAGCACCCTTATGGCGATGACCTTGATTTGACTATTGATTCTCTGTGATGCAGTGTTACTTTTGGGCTTTTGTAAAGGAACTAGGCTTTAAAAGACCCTACTCCCCTTCATATCATTACCAGACTTTTGTGAGTTTGAATCCAAGGTTTTGCAAAGAAGGCCATATGCATTCTATGACTGTGGAAAAACATTTAGTGCACAATCACAGTAATAGATTGGTTTGGCGTGAACTGAAAAGGGAAGCAGTTGTTTGCAAATTGTTGAAAAGGAGTAAGGGATAAAGGAAAGGTAGTGTTTAATGTCAGACTGCTTGTCCTGCCGAAATACAGAGTTTTACTTTTTGTACCCACAACCTTGAAAGCTTTATGGCTATAGCCTGAAGGATTTTATTTTATTTCGTCCAAATTTATTGTAGTCTGTTTCTCTCCCGTGTATGCACTTTCATGGGTGGATTAATTATGTATTTGATGTTGCTCTAAAGTTTTACCCCTCTCTCTCTCTCTCCCTCACACACAGGATCAATCGAGTGAAAATGCATGGCCTGTAAGCCACCAATGATGGCTCACAGGAAGAGGCCAGGGACCAATATGGCTGCTCCAGCCCCTGTTTCCTGTCCCACCGCTCATCCTACAGAGCCATGTGATCTGAAACCCCTCCCTCCCCGGCAACGCCCAGTTCGCTACCCCAAAGAGTCACATGATCTGAAACCCCACCTTCGCGCCTGTAAGGCACAATATTCCTCTACCAAGTCTCAAGACGTGGGTCACAGTCATTCAGATGTGGATGTCGACGCAGTTGTTGATGTTAAGCGGTATGGCAACCAAGCAGATGCAGAACTGGTGGATCAGCAGCCAGCAATGCCCTCCACGCCAGAACATGACCATGACCAAGATGACCATGACCAGGCAGATTTCCATGGTGGAGCTGACAGCCTGGACGATGACTCCAGCTCTGACTATATCAACAACACCTCAGATGATGAGGAAGACTATGATGATGGTAAGTCATTGTCATTGTTTGCATTGGCAGAATATTACTTGGCCATTGTGATTATGATCAACTGTACTTACTCTTTAGATTCCCAAAAGGTTTTCTGTACAGGAAGTTAAACACAAAAAATGTCCTTCATCTTTTTTGAGCAAACACGAAAATATAAAAGCACACAGTGGCAAGCAGCAAAAATACCCCAGATGTAACAGAAAAAGAGTGACTGTCCCATCCCTGACAGTAGATGAGAAGTATTTTAGGAAACACTACTCCAACATGATGAGGAGTCTGAAGCAATGTGAGCATCTCCTGATGTTGTAGGCATAATGTGAATGTCAGCATGCGCACAATGACAATGCTAGTCAGTATCACATTTCACCATGTTTATTGTCTTGGCTTAGTGTTTTTGCATTTTGTCAGTTATACTGAGGCATAGTGCTGCAGAGACTGATAATACTGTCACAATGTCACACACTGCAGATATTTCTTTTGAGACTTTTGAACGAACCAAAAAACAAAAGCATCAGTTCAAATGCATGATCAGATGCACTGGGAGTTTTCAGACCTGCACTTGGTGCTGTCCACTTGTGATTAATGTGTAAGAAATAGTGATGTCTAATAATGAGTCTGCAGACAGTAACAAATGGAGGACTCCCTCCGTATATTCCTGTCAGGGAACTAGGGTGGCATTTGCATACCAGATAGAATGTATTTCTTCACTTTCATAGTAAACCACTGCTTCAAATGTGAAAACACATATGCTGTTTTTTCCTATTTGCTGCACAAACACGGTGGCTTCTTCTAAAATAACAAAAACAAACCATTTTCATTTTAAAGGAATGATACAATTATACACATACTGATGAAACATTTGTTTGTGATCAGGACTGGCAGAGGAGGATGAGGGAGTGACTTACTACATCCGCTACTGCCCAGAGGATGACAGTTACCTGGAAGGTATGGATTGCAGCAGCCAGGGAGACTGCAACCACAGCCAGAGCCACAGCCAGGGGGACTGCACAGGCACCATGAAACCAGTCGGACCCCAAACTGATGAATGTCAGGAGGCTGTGGAAGGTTGGGCTGAGGTGGGAGAGGGTGAGGAAGAGGTAAGGGAGGAAGAATGGGTGGAGGATGAGGAGGGAGGGAGAGCAGTAAGGGAAGAGTGGCGAGAAGAGGAAGAAGAGGTGAGTGAAGAGTGGAGAGAGAGAGATGAGAATGTGAGGGAGGAGTGGAGAGGGGAGGGCCAAGTCAGGCAGGAGCAGTGGGTGGGGCGAGAGAGGCACAGGGTGGAGGACTGGGGTGACGGAGAGGGGGAGGTTCGCTGTGAAGTGGTGGAGCAGGATCCAGATGAGCAGATATACAATGGAAGACCAGAACCTATTCTGGACCATCTCCATCATCACCACCATCCATCCTCCCTTCAAGACACTCTTCACAACCACAGTGAAGAGGAGGCAGAGAGTGAGGAGTACTGCCCTCATGGGGAGGAAGACGAGGAAGGTGAAGAGGTCGAGAGACATGGGAGGGCCTACACTGGAGACTACTATGCCCCAGAGGACAATGGGAACTCGGTGCATGTGTCTCCGTACCGTAGCCGAAAAGTGGTGGTGGTAGAGGGGGAGACAGGGGAGGAGGCAGAAGAGGACATTGACCAAATAGTCGCTGAGATAAAGATGAGTATGAGCATGGGGAGTCTCAGCAGCAGCACAGATCAAAGCCCAGAGGAGTTGGTGCATGACCCCTCGCCAAGTAACTATGCTCATGCCAAGCCCGACCCTGCCTCCTACCCACCAGCTCACCACCGGCACGACAGCAGACCCAAGTCTCTGAATCTGCCCTCCATGCACCACAACAACCCCGAGGTCCAGAGGACCATCAAGGCACATCCACGCTCACCTGAGGACAGGCAGAGGTGGACACAGGAGCAGGTGAGCTGTTCCTAATGCAGAGCATTCATATTGTTTTACAACATCTACTTTCACTAATGCAAGGATCATACTTGTGTGTCACAAAGCTAAGATAAAATAAGACAAGATTTGACAAGATGCGATAAGATAATACTCTATTTGTCTCACGATAATGCTACTGCAGTACAGATAACATGATACAATATGAGTTGGGTGATTAATGAATGATGTAAGCAGGAAACTTACATCATTCATTATTCACCCAAGACCAGCACACTCTTGTATCGTAGTCTGGTTCTATCCGACAGCTTTTTAAAGTGAAAATTTCCACCTGGAACTTCATTGTTTGCATCAGTCTTTAGTGTGGGTGTGAAGGCACATGGTGGCTTCCTCTTCTTCGTCTTCTTTGTAGGATATGATGATATTCTTGGTCAAAGGTCAGTTGCCACAGACAGTAAAAAACACAACTGTAATAATTGCATTATTTTTTTTATAATGTGTTTAATATTTGGAATTAATCACAATGTTTAACTTTAAAACCATTAGTTTAATTAGAAAGTCAAAGGGTGCTTACATTCTTATGTTCACTTTGTCACAAAATTGGGAAGTTTTTCCTTTTCTTATGGAAATGGAATTGTAAGTGATTAGAGCATTATCAAAAGGAAACATTTTCATTAAATTGCAAACAAATGACTAAATCTTATGAAAACTTATGAAAACTTTTATCAGGTTTTTACACTGGGCATGTATGGATCGAAGGAAAACGGAAGCCAGGTTGAAAAAAGCAAGGTGCGAGGGATTTATTTACCAAAATACAGTGAAACCAAAAGAGTCGAGCCAACTAAAAGGAAGGAACAAAAGGCGAGGAGACTGACAGGCTGGCTGGGCGTGCATCTCCCGGGGTAACTAGAAAAAAGTGGAAAAAGTCATGAATTAGAAAATGCGAACAAAAAAGGCGCATGGAGATTAGCAGAGCAGAGTAGTAACTGGGGCGTGCGAGTACCAGGGTACATGTGTGACGCGCTGACACCTGCTGCAAGGAGAAACCGGTAGATAAGGACCCGGGTGGCAATCAAGGAGATGTGCAGCAGGTGTGTGGGGAGGAGCTACGCCCAGCAGCCTGGTCAAGTCTCCTGAAATTACAAAACAAAGAAAAGGGTTGCACAGGAAAATGACCGTCAAAATAAAAGGACAGGAAGCAGGGGAAACCGGACCCTGACAACTTTCTAGATAGTCATTTCAGAAACGTCTCAGTTTTAGCTACCGACTAATATGTATTCATCCATCCGTCATCTACTGCTTTGCGGGGTCACTGAGGGTTTTAGGGCCGCTGTTGCCAATGCCAGCTGACACAGGGCGAAAACCCTGGACAGGTTACCAGTCCATGGCAGGGCAAACACACAGAGACAAACAACCATTTGCACAGTGTCCAGTAAACTTAGGTATGATTTTGGAACTTGGAAAAAACCAACAAATGCACACTCCCGCAAACTTCATACAGAACAGCCTTTGTTCCAATGGGGTCACGAACCCAGTTCTTTTGGCTGCATGCTATAACCTGGTAGAAATGGATCATTATTATAGCATAACCTGATTTGCTAAACGGAGCATGTGGCTTCATGTGGTTAAGTCAACAAAGTGTAATTTCGCACTCTCTCTTAAAAGGTGAAAATTAAGGCTAATGTTGTTTAATTCTGATGCAGGTTGCGACTTGAATGCAATGAATACATAAGATTGCAGAGCACATGTGTGCAGTGACTCTTAGCGCTCCAATTTGGTGCTTTGGTGTCCTGTTGTGCTATTATTATGGTTTGTTCTGTTATTTGTGTGTGTTTTTTTTAAGCTGTGCTTTTTTTTGCCTGGTTCTGTTGCTGTGTCCTGTTTTTATTCAGTTATGAGTGTGGTTGTTATATTTATACTTTTGTGCTCACAGTTTTATAGGGTATGTAAACTTATGAAAACAACTGCATGTTTTTAAGAGCACAAATAGGTAGCACCTGCAATCTCATTACTGTATGTTTCCAATTTTTCTAATCCGATTCCAAATTGCCAACAGTAGTCGATGAGAAGACAAGGGCTCTAAGATAAAATCAGAGGAACATGAGAACATACAGTAACAGTAACAGAACAAGGTCATGATGGTCAGAGTCTCGGCTGTAAATGTTCTGTATAATGGGGCTATTTTAATGCTGTAAAGAAGGGATTCACAGCACAGAGTATGTATGAAGAGCTTTGGTGTGAAGAGCAGGAGATGAGTTACAGGCGACATGTTACTTAATGCTATCAGAGCATTGCTGGAGCTCCCTTCCTCTGCCATATTACCTTGAAATGCTGTGCTCCTCATCTTTCTCCCTCTCTCATAGACCTGGATGAATGCACACACAAACACACACACACACACACACACACACACACTGATAGACCCAAACACATGCTGAGCTCCCTCATCTCCTAACACTCAGATGGTAAAAAGGAGAACAGGAATAGTCTCCTGTGGGCATCCTGGTGATACACACCTGCTCCTCAGTGGGCACATGTGCTTATGCATTCACCATGTGCACCTCATTTGTATCACAAAACTGGGTCAGGCAATGAAACTAGATTAAAGAATGTACAGTGCAATGCAGATTCACTAGGACAGTTCTTGTGTTTTGTCCTCTACCATCAATGAAATGATCTCTCTGCAGTGCAGCACTTCAACATGACCCTTGAATGAACCAGGACACAATGAATCTATAAAACAGCTTTGGCTCACAGTATGAAGCCACAAGATAATGTTAGAAAAAGAGAGGCTGCTGTGTGATATATTGTTTAAAGAAGGCACTATTTTGCACAGTAGTGTAATTAGGGGTGGGGAAAAAATTGACACAGTGAAATGTTGGAATGTTTTGTGTGCAATTAAATTACAAATTATCAAATATAATTTTATTGTCTGCCAAATATTTTAAATTTTATTTGCTTTCTAGATGTCAGTCCATCCATCCTCCCTCTGTCTGCAGTAAATTTGAGTCAAGTTTACTCCCAAGTAGATTGTTCCACACACAAACAATCATAAGTTGCTTCATAGCTTAAGACACAGGACAAAGATGAAAGAAAATGCCTGCCTGTTGATTCACTCATGTTCCTGTGGATGTTAATCATGTTAATGGATTAAACTGATGATTTAGTGATAGTATTGCTCTTCATGTTGCCTCTTCAATGCTAAATTTTACAGGTAAAGTCAAGTAAAGTTTGACTGGATTCACTAGGAAGCATTCCATCCCACTGAACAACATCACCAGTCTCACTGATTTAGTGGTTGTTTGCACAGCTGAGTTGGGCAACACAGTGAATACTGATCAGCAATGTAGTTTTGGTCGCTTTTTTGCAAAGGAAGACGCAAATGTCATGTTTATGGTGATTAATTTTATACGCACAGTGGCATGGCTTTTTCCTCTGAATTTCACTTTTTACTGCCGCTCCAAGAGGGTGGAGGTTTTATTGGCAGGAGGATTTAATTCCAGGTAGTAATACGACAGAATACTAATGAGGAGTTGTGTACTCATCATTGGATACCCATTATCCGTGTGATTAAATGCTGGATATTCTGTCTGTGTTAATATATGTTAGGTGAGATTAGACAAAAGACAAATCTGGCTGAAAGACAAGTGAAAAATGATTTTCCAAGGTAGGAAAATGTCAGAAAACCCCATAGCACTGTTTAACAGAGAGTTAAAGTTGTTTCGAAGTGCTTTTGATTTTTGGTTGAACTGCCCATCCATAACTACTTTGATTGTAGTAAATATACTAAACTCACACCAGAAGCAGAAATTATTTTTTTATTATGATTAACCCAGAGGGGTTTTAGGGCTTGGACTTCTTTGTACCCCCTGTTTGTACCAGTACAATCTTTGCATTCAAAAATGGGCTGTATTTATACAGCACTTTTCTTGTTTTGATGACCACTAATAGCTGCTTTAATACTACAGTTTTGCATTAACTCATTTCATTCATTTCGTACAGCAAATTTTTTCATCACACATCTTTCAAACCATTCACATGCTGCCAGTACAGCTGTCAGGAGCAACATGGGGTCATGCCCAAGGACACATCAGCATACCTACAATCTTCCAGTTGAATACCCTCAAATATCGCAATATCTATGTTGCTTATTTCAACCATCCACAGGAACAGAGAAGAAATGTTGACCACATGTTCAATTTTATTCTCTTATCCACTGACACCTGTTCCTCTGTGTTAATCTGGCAGGTGAGCAATGGTGCAGAGCAGCCCAGAAAACAGCAGCGCTCTGACCTCAACGGTCCCCTGGAGAACAACAATGTACCTGAGGTAAGATGTTGCAGGATATTCTGTCCACCCATTTCCCACATCATCCTTCAGATCTGCTGTGAGGTCATTTGCATTTATAGTGGGCAGGGTGGTGTTGTTTATGTGTCAGAGCCGTGTGCATACGTGTGTGCGACAGTCTGAGTAAATGAGTAATTGTGTAATTACAACACCAGCTCATGTCCTCTCCTTATGGTGTTATAGCACTGTGGTAATTTAGTAGCGTGTCTGCCTGCAGTTTTATGAGAGCTGTTTTTCACTGAGATGTCTGCGGTGGGTGCTTCCCATACAGGCTCCACCCATTTTACTTTGTCCTTGGGTGGAGAAAAGTATGAGAGCAGGCTGGAGAATTCAGTTGAACTGGTGTTTGAATCTCATTAAATTTTCTGATTCCTCGCTCACTCTGTGGCTCCTATACCTTCCTCCTGTGCCCTTGAGCAAAGTACATAGCAGGTACCTGTTTCCTGCAGCAGTAAAAGTACCAAGATGTAAGGCATAGCTGTAAAAAATAGAAATTTTTGAATATGTATGATGCCTATTCTAAGTAAAAGCACCAAAGGGAATTTATTTACAGGGATCAAGAGTTGAACCTGTCTTCTGTTCACACAGTACATTACTGAATTTAGTAAATGTAGCTTTTAAACCTGGTGTGGGTGATAGTGTACTCATGATCTCAGCAGTCAAGTTCAACTGCATTAAGCTTGCTGTTGAAAGCAATTTTAATGCCCGTGATGGCACCATAAACCTATGTTCTAGTAGAAAGGTTATATTGCTACTAAGTTACAAAATAAAAGCACACTGCTTACGCAAAATGTTTTCAGTGCAGCCACTGCAAACCAAAAAGCAAGTGCCAAAGGTAGAGTCTGATCACTTACTCCATGCCACAAAAACTTTATTGAGGTCAATGTTTTGTCATTGATACACGATCAGAAATAATAGATTATTAAATAAGTGAGATGAGAGGTTTGACTTGTGTGTTTTTTGAAGATCACACAAGAATCACAATACATTTTTGCAGTCATGGCAGTGAAAAACAAATAGAACCTGTCCTTTCTCAACAGAGAGAGGATGTTACTTTCCCTCACACATTTTCTCCTCACCAACCCTTCAGACAGATGCATTAGTCAAGGTTTAAATGTGTTTATCTCTTAAAAAAGAAAAGAAAAAAAAGAATACCTGTCTATTCAGTCTATTATCTGATATATTCTGTTTGAATACAAAATCCCAGCGTTTCACAAATGGTTTGTTTGGTTTATCTGAGATTTATTGTCATGTTTAATTCACTATATACTAGGGCTGGGCATTCTGGGCAATTATGTTTCTGATAATTAAACATTAAGCAGTTAATTCTGGTTTTAAAATTTTGGACTCAAAGCAACACACATTTATTAAACACAAACTTTTCACTGAGGCAAAACTTTTAAAAGCAGCTCTCTCAAATTGGTAAACAATGAACCTTTGCTGTACTGATATTGAAGTAAGATATTTTATTAGATTCACCAGTTGAACTGTAAACGTGTTCTCCACAATTAATCTGTAATTTTCTGGTTTTGCCTTGCAGCCAACAAAAAAGGTTGCATCGTTCCCCAGCTTTGTCGATGGTAAGTTAATTGGCTGCTTACCTGCTTGGCGATGAAAACAAATGCTGTCATTGCATGGAAAAAATCCAAATATTGTTTTGCCATCATGCTGTCACATCACATATATGAGTCCTCCAGTGCCCATTTCCTGCCTGCAGGCAGATTCTGGGCCTAATGATGTGTGAGGGGCTGAGTTGTCTGCCTGCCTCCTTAGTGGGTGTCTGAGAGTCCACATCTTAATATCACAGATGCAGATTAATCTCCCACCACTGCTGAACCTCCATTAGCTCACAGCCAGTGGCCATCTCACTTTGCAGTCCCAGCCAGACTCTTATCACCATCTCTAGAGCAACAGCATTTGGCTCTATTTCTCCACACAGCATGTCGACTGTAGTGATTACAGTGCCCTCTCTCCTCGCAGTCGATTCTGAGTCTTACCACGTTCTGTCCCACTAATCACCATCTTCTCTGGCCCAGTCCCAGGACCCTGCGAGCCAGAAGACCTGATTGATGGAATTATCTTTGCTGCTAACTACTTGGGCTCCACACAGTTGCTGTCTGAGAGGAACCCCTCCAAGAACATACGCATGATGCAGGCACAGGAGGCTGTCAGCAGGGTCAAGGTACTTTGAAACAAACCCACTCACATCCAACCACACTCTTGCAAACACACAGTATTTGCTTGCAGAGAGAATAAGGTTCAATTACCATTTCACTTCTAGCCCCTAGCACTTAGTCCCACTCCGCCACTTTGCATTTTAACATGTAGGCATGGTTTCATGTGTAGGTGTGAGGTGTGATAGAGGAGTACAGTGATGTGTAGAGGCTATCTAGCTCTTTAAGCAAAGATTTTTCAGGGGGCACACATCAAACAGGGGCCAATAAGATATTTTCTTAATCCAAAGAATCACATGTTGCTATCATAAAGTTAACATTGTTAAGCTGTAAACATTAAAGTGAACTAGTCTTTACTTTAATGTACATTCTATACCCTTGTCCATTTCTATTTGCAGGTGTTGAAAATTTGGCAAGGGGCAAGGGTTAGGGGAAGGGTAGGTATAAAATTTTTGAAATAGGAATTGGCCAAACCCCCTCCTTTACTCAGCAGGCCACATTTTATTCAGTTATGCTGTTGTTTTCTCCTGGTGAGTGTTACAGATCTAAAGGAGACTCTTTGATCCCATTCTAAAAAAAAGCCCATTAAAGTAACTTCAGGAACTAAGTAGGCATTTCTCCTGCAGTCTTAGGGGGGTTCAATAGCCTTTCAACAAACTTGGGTACCCTTTCTCTCTTCTTCTTTTTTTTCAACCAGGGTAATCAGATTCTAAATTTAGCTCCTGCAAAATCGTTCCTGGTCCAGCAATAAAACTTTAAATTGGTTCAGGCACTGTCGGGATTGAGTCTGCAGGGCTCATTGTTGCTGACTTGTCAAATACAGATACAGCAGCTGCTTCCAATCTTGTATGGTTTCATTCACAAACTAGAGAAAGCACTAATAGTGTGCAAACCTCTGCCAAGGATGCTCAGTTTCCCCACAATGTCAGCACACTTCCAACTCTTGCAAGATTAAAAGTTGCTTAGAAGAAGGCCCTGAATCTGTATCTGAATCACCACCAAAATGTAATTATTTCTCCCCTAGGGCCATGACCTCACCCGAAAATTTTCATCTTTTCGTCCATTTGAATAAACTTGCTGCTCACAAAAAAACCTGACCAAAAACATGGAAGTAAAAACAAAAAGCCACTAAAATTAATACAAAAAAAAACAAAAACAAAACAAAACAGAAAGCCAGGGTTGAGAAACATGTTTTAATATTATGGTATAATATGTTTTAATGTGAATGCGTGACAAGGAAAAGGGCTTGAATAAGAAAAACAAATTGTCTTACTACAGAAAATAAAACCCTTACAAACATTCAGGGAGATTGTCTCTGTGAAGACTGTCTTGTGAAGTTTTCTCTCTCCTCTTTATTAATTTATGACATCAAACTGTAACATCAAAGCACAACATAATCACTCTGCTTCAGACTGTGCTGTAGTTTACTAATTTGTCTTTGCTTTAATTTGCCTAATCTTACAAAGTTTTTCAGACTATGTGGACATGCAAATACGAATTTGCAAAGGGGAGTTCTAGTTTTAGTGTTCATATTTTCCCTTTTGTGTATTTGTCATTAAGTCTGGAACAGCTGTGAATATTAGACAAATTAGTCAGATAATGGGCTTAAATACAGTTAAATAAATACAGCTTAGTTCTAGATAACAACACTAACAGAGGTCATGTTGTAATTTGGTTTTTACCATTTGTATGCCATGACTATTTTGCAAGTTGGGAAGTCAATGTGACCTTGAAACCTGCATAAAACTGCAAAGGCTAGTATGTATGTTTTATCCTAATATTGCTATTACTAATAACTATACCACCTGTACTTCTTACTTACTCTATACACAAACTTTATACACGCTAGAATTAGTGTTGCAAAGATTTCATATAGATGCTTGTTGAGGGGAGCAGTTGGTCTTTAATGATGGATAGATTTATTTGGAATATTGCATTCATAAATTTCAATGCATATACATGTACTTTATACCATTTTTACATTTGAAATATACAAGTGAAAGCATCATACAATGAAGGCATCAATGTTAGATTATTAGGATAATCTTGGTCCCACATAGACTTCCTCTGTTTACTGTTTTTGTCTCTGTCTGTTGTTTCTCTTCCCTCTCCTCACTTCCTCTCCTTGTCTACTCTCCTTAACTGTTCCTCCCTGAGTTTTATTTTTCCCTGATCCACTTTTACTCTGTCTGTGGAGATAAACAGACACTTAATAATTATATAAATTTATGTAGGCTAATTATTCTTCAATGAGAGTTTACTTGATTTTACTTGATTCCAGTACATCTCTCAACAACCCCTAAGTGGGTTCACTGTTGGATATTAGTCTGTCCTGCTGTTTGAGAGAAGTTCCTGCTCCAGCCACAACAAAGAATATTCATTAGTCAGGTTCCAGTATAGTAGTTACTAAAAGGCTGTAACTGGAGGGACAGGGATATGAGTTTACTAAAACCATGTGGACCTAAGAGAATGAGGAGAAAGATGTGCCATAAAGGCTTGCCTGAGTGAGTCCCCAAGATACTGGATTAGATTTTTTTTTTATCTATAAGCTGCCACTGTGCAATGTTAGCAGCATGAATACTGATAAAGACATTGGCAAGGAGCCTACACATACTTCCAGAAAGGTGACCTGCTAGCATTTACTACTAGGTTTAGTCTGACAGTGTCACCTGCACCAAAAATGATATTATTAAGTTTATTGCATCAAGCTATAGCAGAGGTTTAGGGTAAGAGAAAATCATTCAAGTATGATCTTGGGCTGATCTTGGAGAAGGATGAGCATTGTGAAACAACCATTAGTTATTTATGCATGGCTCCGAAAACAGTGAATCCCACTGTGCTTTGTACCGTTAGAAAGAATCAAAGATGGTCAGTGTGACCAAAGACAGCATGATTAGTCAGAAATATAGGATGACCCTCTCAGTGTGTGCTACTATGACCTACGTCCACTGATCAGCCAAAAAAAGCAACATAAAATCACACATGACTGCATACAATAAGTGCAAAACATTAATTTGTGCTTTAAACTATGCTCTGAAGCCCCTTTAAAAATTGGTCATGTAGAGGATAAAGCAGCAGACAATGAATGAATAACCGGTGGAGCTGCTCCTCTGCCTCATCTTCTTTGTATATTCACTATCTATTTATCATACTTGATGTCAAACCCAAGTTTATTAGATCCATGTCGCACATTGTGATTTGTAATATTGCTGAAATGGCATGGTCTGTATGAGGCTTTGACCGTGTGACTTAAAATATGGAAGTAGGTTTGTGTCAAGAAACTGCCAATGGCAACTGACCTAATTGTGGATAGTGCTAATTATCCAGTAAGTGTTATTAAGGTTTGCCTGTTCACCCCAGGAGATCGCCTCCAATCAGTGCCGTTGGCATTTTCATATAATGGCAGTTGCCTTGTCTCCCTGTAGGAGTCAGCATAGTCACAGTCATCTTGTTGTTGTTTTGGCTGCACTGGTAAATCAACTGTCCTGTAGGAAAAATGTCCCGCAGCTTTACAAGATTGAAAACTACATATATGAACCACATAATACAGTATGTACAGTAAGTACTGCTCAAAAATAGGGTGTTCAGCACTTAAATGGGATAAATGCTTCTGTATACACAAACACTCCCTCAGTCAGGTCCAATAGTATTGCCTGACAGAGGCCGTTTTTCAGCATACAAATAATGTTTGATTGTTTCTGTTTATAAGACAAATTTAAGAGCTTAAAAAGAAACAACAAAAATCATGTTAATGTTGAATGTAAAAAAATGTTTTATAAATATCTACCCAAAAAGTATGAAGTGGTTTTAATTCAGGTCCAGATTGCTCCTGCCTTCAAAACAACATTTCCATGGATGTGGTGTCCCGTTTGCTTCTTCAGTGAAGGATTAAAGTCATATACCAGGCATGAGTGGTCTGTCAGCGCAGCTGAAGAACTCGGCCAAATAGAGCCGCTGGGCATGTGTATGACACCGACGGTGAGATAATGGGTCTGCTGTTGACATGCAAATCTTATGATTCCCTTATTACCACACACACTCATTCCTATTTTCTAATATTGTTGTGAGGATGATGATGATGCATCAGTGATGTCTCAGAGAAATAACGTTGATGCAGCAAAGAGGAGCTCGACTCATGGTATATTAGGATTATTGTTTTATTCATCATTGTCTGCAGTGTCTGTGTCCAGCTCTACAGAAACGGAATGGTTCCCTCTTTTAAGAAATGCTACTTTCGATTCTTCTCTCTAACAGTTCTCAGTTATTCTCAATCATGGACGCAGAGACCAGGTGTGTGATCAAAGACTTATTTTGTGATGTTTTGGTGCACCCAGGCACCAGTTTCTTTTATCTCCCTCTCTTGTGAGCACAGACTTGGCCATGTTTCTAAATATTTAATGACCCCCTGTGTAATTGTGGTCTACTTTTAAATGTATCTACATTTAAATGAGGCTTGTCACAGATGAGATGGATATACGTATGTGAGTATACCTGGAGTCGTCAGGAATTAAATAAGTAGTAAAAGAGGGACAGGAATTATTACAGTGATGTGAAACGTTAATAACAGCCAACTTGTGTCAACAAACTGTAATCCACGTGCAGTGAAGAGATCTGGCTTAGGCTGTAAAATTGGCTGCAACTGGTTTTAGCTACTTCTTGCAGTGTTTGTATAAAGTTCAATTAAATTTGTACAGTATGAATGCCTTGGCCTACTTAACAATGCTATAATGACCATACAATATAACTATGGTTATATTAGTCACTTTATTTGAACACATTAACTTTCACTTACACTTGAATAGGATGACACTGGCTCTCTTAAATCTAAGTAATATTATTAAAAATAAATATATATATATATATATATATATATATATATATATATATATATATGTGCACTAGTAATTATGGTTAAGGTTAGAGTACGTCTGCAGGAAATGAATGGAAGTCAATGGAATGTCCTCTGTAGTCATGGAAACCGGTGTGTGTGTGTGTGTGTGTATATATATACATATATATATGTATATATATGTGTGTATATATATATATATATATATATACACACACACATTCATTGACAGCTTGCTAATATACAGTATAATACCATCTATCACTTACATAATTCCAATCCAGATGAAAGGATCACATAATGACAGACATAAAAACGAACAAAACTTCTTTAGTTTGACAAATTTATATTATAAGTGCTTTTCTACATGATTAATAAATGAGTTTACAGACCTACAGACAATTTTTAGTCCAAGAGTGAACACACAGTTAACCGTACTAACGAATATGGTATGAATACTTGCAACTTTTAGTTATGTAGGTTTTGCAATCTGTTAATTATAGCTTAAATTTTGTTTAAAAACAGAATACATTTTGTTTATTTTATTTTATTCAATTTAATAAATTTCAAAGACAGTATATTTAATGTTCAAACTGATTAATTAGTGTTTTTGCATATATTCTCTCATTTTGGTGCCAGCAACACTTTCCAAAAAAGCTGGGACAGGGACCTGTTTACTACTGTGTTACATCACCTTTCCTTTTAACAACACTCAATGAGCATTTGGGAACTGAGGACACTAATCGGTGAAGCTTTGTAGATCTTTCATCTTGACGTATGGCTTTAGTTACATTTCATAATGCACCACACATTTTCAGTGGGAGACAGGTATGGACTGCAGGCAGGCCAGTCTAATACCAACACTCTTTTACTATGGAGCCACACTGTTGTAACAAAGGCAGAATGTGTCTTGTCATTTTCTTGCTGAAATAAGCAGGGACATACCTGAAAAAGACATTGCTTGAATGACAGCATGTTTCTCCAAAACCTATATGCACCTTTCAGCAGTAGTGGTTTCTATACCATCAAGATGCTGGCTTTTAAACTTTGAGCTCATAACAATCTGGATGGTCCTTTTCCTCTGTAGCCATGTCCATGATTTCCAATTCCAAAAACAATTTGAAATGTGGACTCAGACCACAGCACACTTCTCCACTTTGTGTCGCTCCATCTCAGAAGAGCTTGGGACCAGAGAAGTCGGCGGCATTTCTAGGAGGTGTTGACAATGGTTTTCTGCAGTGTTCCGGTGTTACGGTGTAATACAGCTTTAAAAAATATTGTCAGTTTTTAATGAAATGATGTCTGTGGGATCGAAGGTCACAGGCATTCAATTATGGTTTTCAGTTTTGCCACATATGTGCAGTGTTTCTCTGTATTCTCTGAATCTTTTTATGATATTATTGGCTCTAAATGATGGAATCCCTAATTTTCCTGCAATTTTGTTAAGAAACTATTTGCTCATGCAGTTGTTCACAAAGTGGTGAATTTCTCCCCACCCTTGCTTATCAATGACTGAGCCTTTCAGGGATGTTCCTTTTATAACCAATCACCTTTTTTCCACTACACCAGTTCACCTGTGGAATGTTCAAACTTTGAGCACTTTACTGCCCCTGTCCCAACATTTTTTGAACGTGTTGCAGGCAACAAATTGAAAATTAGTGAATAATTTACAGAGAAAATCAGTGACATTAGATTTGAGCATTAAATATCTTGTCTGTGAAGTGTATTCAGTTGAATATACTATAGGTTGAAAAGGATTTGCAAATCATTGTACTGTATTCTGTTTAATTCATACTTTACACAATGTCTGAACTTCTTTGGAACTGGGTTTTGTATTTACTTTGATGAAACCTGCATCCAAGCATGTTGTATACACATGCACAGAATGGCACCTTGGTGAAAACAAGTCTGCCATATTAACTGTAGCAAGTCTGAATAGGTTACTTATGCAGATCTTTTTTTGCATTATGCTCTCTGTTTGATGTAATATTCAGATACTTGTCTCACATTAGAGTCAGTCACAGAGGAGGAAAGGCACAAAGTGAATCCCCAAAAGATTCTTCTCTTTGGGCTGTTTTCTCTACCCTCTCTGTTTTAATCCTTTTAATGATCAAAAAACCTGCACAGTCGCTCATTCTCAGAAATATAATGATAGTCAAGATAATTTCCTTTGGTCGATGGTAGACAAGGAAGTTTATCTGATCTGTGTTAAGAGTCCTTATCAAAATCCAACACCTGCGATAATATCAGAATTCCTTTTTAATGAATCAACACATATTAAGAGGCCATTCACATGCAGCATCTCTTGTGCTACAAATTCATTTTCACTGGAGATGAGCATCAAACATGAACGGTGTGGTGCAACGATGTGCAACGTGCCTCTTTTTCTGGCTCGCACACAAACCTCAAAGTGCAGTGAGTCCTGTCAATGAGTCTTGTACAAACAGTGAAGATTCGTCTGTTTTGTTTCATTAGTTTCGTTTTATGTTCCTTTTTTTGTTTTTGCATCCAAGCAAATCTCCATTGCACAATGTTAAACCTTGCTGTGTTGTTTATTTTCTTTCCTGCTGATGGTTAGGCTAGATCCATATGTGCAGTACAACCATGAATTATTGACTTTGTTGTCTTTGTAAGCTGTAATGTTTTTACAAGTCAGACCCATATACTGCCTTAGTGCAAAAGCAATACTAAAAGCATTAGAATAAGATGATAAAAGGGAACAAATTACATTAAACAAAAATGTAGAAGCTCCGTGTAAATGTCACAAATGCCAGAAAATTCATGTCTGCACGCTTTTGAGTTTGCATTGTTTAGAAGAAAAAAGCAATTATTACCCTCTTGTAATTGCTGTTTTGATTTATGACTTAACCAACACAGCTGTGCAAAGGCCTGTCTTCAAATACACACGCAAACACACACACCAACTTTCTCTTTCACTGTCTGACTGTCTGTATCTATTTCTGAGAAAAGTGATACCACAACTGCTGTTTGGTTTGAAGCTTTACTGTCTTACCTTCTTTTATTTCCTCCTCCTCCTCTTCCTGTTTTTGTGCTCCTGTATCCGCTGACCTTGTCCTGTCCCAACGCCTGCCCTCCTGCCCACCTGTCCACCTGCCTGCCTGCCAGAGGGTACAGAAGGCTGCCAGAATCAAGAAAAAGGCGGTGTGTAATAAACAGAGCCAAAGAAAAAGACCCTTAGGCCACTTTCCCTCCACTCTCACCTTTTAGTTTTCACTTCATTTGTGCCTGTGTGTGTCTCTATGGATCCTCTCATCGGTGTCTTGCACTTCCTGTTTTTCATTTGTTGCTCTGAAACTCAGTTGTTTTGTTTAGGCATACTGTATATGTTTTGCTTAATGGGAATGGCTGTGCATTTTGGCAGTGACAGTCTTTCAAAAGATTTAAAATAGTAGAATTTATCTTTACAAGTCTATAAAATCTTTTTTGGGAATATCATTTATCAGAATTTTCTTTTTATCGCTCATTAGGCACATTAGGGAACTCTTTCATATCAACTAAGTTGTGTTGTTAGACCGATGAATCATAAGTACCAGATTTAAAAACATAAGAAGACTTTTCATTTCGCAACAAGGCTGCAGAATCTATGCCACAAGTCCAGCCTGGTTTCTTTCTATTCACTACCATTTATCACACTGTGTTAACCTGTGCAATGACCTGTGGGAAAAAACTTCAAAGTACAGTTATGGTTAACAGCCTCTGAGAGCATTATTGTATGTTTAAAGCTAACAACAAACTATAAATACAAAACATTTAGGTTGCTGTTAAACAGGCACCACTCAGCCAAGCTCTAATATACAAGCTGGGTCTGATTTATAATTTATGTCTGTTTTTTTTTTTAGTCTTCGAGTACAGGGACAATTTTCAAGTGGTTCAGTGTATGTGTTGTTATTAATAACATGTTTATGTTCCTTTAAATTATCCTCTACTCTGAACTATCAAAAGCAAAAAGATTTCAGTGTTGTATCATCCATGTTTTTTTCAGAGGTTAATTTTTTTTGGATATTTCTTTTAGTCAAAATCCAATGCAAAGCTCATTTCATAAGTTGCAGATCTAATGTGTGTTTACAAGTATTAATACAGTAAGTTAAATGGAAAATCTTAGAAAAGTGTAATTCTCATCCCGTTACTTTTCTCTTTGGTGATCCTGATATGCCGCAAACAAAGGAATGAAAAACAAAACATTTTAAACTACATTTTAAAGAGGAAAAATAATGGCATTTCCACAATACTTTACTTTAATAGAAATTGTTATTTGGTTAAATGGCCAACACAGTAAGGTATTTACAACTACAGGAAGGTAAATGTTTAGATAAACTTCAACCCACATGGTATATTGGTGAATGTTCTCAAGAGCATACCTTATTTGAGATGCTTCTCAGCTGTTGTCCACTTCAGCACCATGGACAGCCCCAAATCACTACGTTTTGTCCATGCTTGTGGATTAACGCCCTTTTGTCGTGACATAATTACAACATACGTGTATCTTGAGATCACAGTTAAGCTTCAGTCAAACATATCAGTGGTCAACGTCAGACTTCAGTGTCCACTTTGAGAAATGCATCAGTCCTTACTCATCTGACATATTTCCAATCCAGTCCACTTTATTTATATGGCCCAATTCAGTGACAACAGTTCACCAAAGTGCCACCCACAAATAATTAACAAAATACACAGTCATTAAGAAACAAATAAAGACAGAGAGACAGAACACAGCTCTTAAAAGGATTAAAAGCCAAGGAATAAAGATGAAAATGACTTAGAGATGTAAAAACCCCTGGGTTTTAGCCTTGTTTTGAGGACAGAACACCAGCTGATCAGTGAACCACAATGATCATGACAGTGTGTAAACATGTCAGAGACTAAGATACACTGACGGGCAAACCCATTTATCAAATTAAAGACAAACGTAATCTTAAAGTTAACAGGAAGCCAGTGGCAGGAAACCAGAATGTGCATAATGTGTTCCCACCTTCTGTTTCCTGGTAAAAGGTGAGCAGCAGTGTTTTGGAGTTGTAGGCAAGAGAAAGCCATAGACTTTATATAAAAATTGATGTAGTCTTCTTGTAGCTAAACAAATTCCCATTGTGAAGCCTCCAGTTCTGCAGTTTGACAGGTGCCAGGGCACTTTTTTAAAACTGGAAATTCACAGATTTCATCTACAACCACGCTCCTATTGGACGATACAAGCTGTATATATTCCACAAATGTTCCATGCTTTATTGTCTGTTTCTTTAAATGAAAACACAATTTACAGTTGAAGTCAAGTTATACTGAAGAAGACCTGAAAGACCTGAAGACCTTAGTGATTAAGTCCATTAACTTCTCAGGAAAATTTTTTACTGACATTATAAATTATGTGAGCTAAAGAGGCCAATTTTACCAATGGACTTCTCTTTGCAACTAGTGGAATTGTCCACTGGTGGCTAACTGCTGCTTCTATCCCACTTCCTGTGTATCCACTTTTGTACACATTCTTTGGGGAAACCAGGTTAATCCATAGAAAGCATTAACTTATACAAGTGGATGTCTGTTAAATGAATGTGGATTCTCATCTGTTGTATCAATTGCCTGTATAGACAAATGCTTACCACTGTTCACTTTCTGTATTATTCTAACTGCACCTGATTTAACTTCACCAGGTTACCATTCCAGTCAATTTCCTAACACTTGGTAGAGGTAGATACAGTCACAACAGTCACAAATAAATGGTCCAATATGTGTGGTATTAAATATTTAGTTACAGCCGTATTTGCTCTATTATCTCATTTAAAACACATTAGGCACACATTTGAATTAAATATAATTTTATTGCGTGATCAGAGGAGAGTGAGCATAGGCTTGTTCTGTGCTCAAGTTGAAATTGCTCTCGGTGGTGAAACAGCCAGCTGGTTTGGGTTTTAGTGTTAAGCTGTTTTTTTGTTTCTGTGCCAGCTCACCATCTTTGTGCCAGGACAGTTAATGTAAACTAACAGCACCACTGCCAAATGCTTTATTTTTCTGCATATTTTGACCTCACCTTTAGACTACTGTCATCCATTTAACAAGCATTGCCATCGGTGGAACCTCAACTACACCTGCATGCCTTTAATCTAAGACTTTCCTGTGTTTATAACAGGCACCATTCAGGCAACTGTAAATCACTGTTTAGTACCAACAGGTACTACATTCGACAATGGAATGTTAAAGGAGTATATCTGATCCTCTGACTTTGTGTTTCCACAGAATGCAGATGGAGATGCACAAACTCTCACTGAGGTTGATCTGTTCATCTCCACCCAGAGGATCAAAGTACTCAATGCAGACTCACAGGTGAGTACCAGTGACCTTACTGTCGATACTTTGCCTTTCATATTTCTGTCCTTAAACGCTGCAGCCTCTTATCAAGATTCAATAGGTTTATTGTCATGTGCACATTAAAAAAAAACACGTTTAAACAGTACAATGGAGGATACTTTGCAGAGCGTGTAGTGAGCAAACTGTTTAACTGCAGCACAACCTGCTTCTTTAATAGATGAACACTGAACTGAACTAAAATAAAAACAACCATCTTCTCCACCAGTCAATAGTTATAATATGGACCATAAAATATTTTTTCTTCAATTAAATAAGAGACATGCTGAGTCTAAAAACTGAAACTGGTTGCTATTTTGAAAAAAATCAAAATAGCAAACATGCAGTTATCAAATGTAAAGGCTCCACTGTTCAATTTGAATAGCTGTAGATTTTGTGCCATTTAGAAAAATGCAATACATAAATGGTAGAAATATTAATGAACTGTATTTAAGATCTCATTTTGGCATTCAAGTATACAACATTTTGAAGGCATCTCATGTGGTAGGGCTACATCTTATTCAGCTATAGATTGACTTAAAATTTATATCACAATTACAATCATTTTTTTTGAAAAATGTTTACGCCAGTACCTTGGTACACAATGCCTTGTCTGTCAGATTTATTTTCTAACCGTCTCTTGTTTTCATTGACAAGGCTGGTTATGGCAAAGTTTTCTCATCCTAGGCAGCTGAATAAAGCAGTCATGTTTGTTAGAGGTGAAGTCTTGGATACAAGCAGAGATGCTTCCGAGAGCTTTGTAGTTTCAGGAGTCGAGTTTTGTGCTCACACTAACAGTCAGTTAGATGATGATTCATTTGCAGTATTTTAGTCTTGGCAGCTGTCAGAGCAGAGTGTCACATTGTATTTGCATGTGTGTGTGTATGTGTGGGCAGAACTGAATGTGCTGCAATGCAGTGACTATCTTCCTCCCTTTTCCATCTGGTTGCCACTAATCCTGGCACTCTTTAGAGAGCGGGATTCTGAGTCAAAACTCCCTCTCTCTGCAATTAATAAGCTTGGTGCAGCTTACCTCGGGTGTTTGACATTGAGTTACAAAAAGAACAGCTCTAAAAGTGGGCTAGAACAAGTGAACAGAATTGAAATTTGTCATGTTATCAGTGGCAATGAACCGATACAACTTCCTCTCAGCAAACCCACAGGGTTCACCTTCAAAGTTTGTGTTGTCTTTCAAATGTACATTATGACACAAGACGAATAATAGGCAAAGTGAACAAACATGATTAGGCCTCGCTTAGTTTCATCTACATAAACACTCTCATATCCAATCCCTGTGTGTGTTATTTGTGCACCTGCTCAATTTTTCTGAATAAACATGTGTGGAAATTCTCATTTACATAATCTGATTAAGCAGCAGTGTTACATTCAGTCAACATTAGGCCTGTATGTTTTCTATAAACATTACTTTTATATGACTATTTGCCATATAATGATTCTGCAGCTTTGACAGAAAGTCAACAAATCTGCTGCACATTAGAACTGAAGATTCTCTGATTCTGAACTAAAACATTGAAAATCATTTATTGTCTGCTGTCATATTTACATATCACATCAATACATCATTTTGTGGTTTCAAATAGAACCATTTCATATGTAAATTTCAAATAAATCATTTCAATGTGATATAAAAGTATTGATACCTGGGCTTTGATACCAATTTTATTGAATTAGCTTGGAAAAAAAAACAACTTTATTTATTTCCTTACTCATTTCTTAAGTTTTTACCCAGTCATGTATTTGCACTTGAACAGCAATTTTCTGCACTCACATTTATTCCAATCACTAGCAAATTTTTAATTAAATTTGTTGCAGATGGAGATGCACATCTTTTTTTTTTTTTTTTTTTTTTTTTAAAAAAAGACCTTCTCGATGTTTCTTCATTCATAAAACAAGCACCAGCTTCTTAAAACACAACAAACACGTTAAGCTCTTCCTTCCTCTTCTTCTGCTTTGGAGAATAAGCTCTCTCTCTGATTGTAACTTCCTGTCTCAATAAAGCCAGTCCCAAGCACTGTTGGATCTCAGTCCAACAGCATGCTGCATGCCTGTTGGCTCAAGGACACAGATGAGATTATCTCCTTGGATACTGAAATTTGATATCAAATGAGAAAATTTTTATAATATTTGATGGAAGTTCAATACCCAGTGCTTAACTGTGATGCACCTACACTAACGCGCATATATAACGCATAGGTTTACTTACTGTGACTTACTGTATTTTAGTCCAGTTGTAGTTGTTTAGTTGCTTATGCATGTGTTCAATTAAAAAAATTAAAGACATAACATAATATTTAAATTTTGAAAGTTTTTAAAAAATACATTTTTATGCATCTCCCTTCCTGTGACTATTTCAAAAATAAAAGTGTGGCTGTCTAGTTCAGAGGTCTGCAACCTGATATATGTGACGCAAGAGCGCCTCCACAGTGGCTCCGTGTAACTTTGATTTAAAAAAAAAAAAATGTAAAAGCTTTTTATTTTATTTTCATTATTTCTTTCAAAGTGAACTCTTTTTGCAGTCAAGGTAAGAAATAAAAGTGGTTTAATATTTCGTCCACTAAAGTATGCATCATATTCTATATCTGCATCAAATGCAATATTGAAAACCTCCCAAAACCTAAAGAAAATTGCCTTTCAAATGTGGGGAGCCATTACCACGCTCATCTTAGCCATTACCATGATTCTGCTCTGATTCTGTTACTCTGTCATCACAATGTTGAGCTGAGCAAAAGTCAACTCAGGAAACCTTTGAGAACATCACAGGTGAGATGAAAGTGATTTGAGGATCCTATGTTGTCGATGTGTGCTCTAAGCTCTGTTTACCTCTAAACTGTATATATTGCTCAATATGTCTACAGGAAACAATGATGGACAACGCGCTCCGCACCATATCTTACATCGCTGATATTGGGAACATTGTGGTCCTGATGGCTCGACGCCGGATGCCACGCACGGCCTCACAGGACTGCATCGAGTCCACACCCGGGGCACCTGAGGCCAAGAAGCAGTACAAGATGATCTGCCATGTCTTTGAGTCTGAAGATGTGAGTTAAGATCTTAAACTTGCCGGGTCTGTTTGCAGTATCTGTTTGTGAAGAAATTGTTTTTTTGTTTTTTTAAGTGGAGTGTTTTAGATTTCGTGATATCTAGTCGTGAGACTGCAGATGGTAACAAAGAGTGGATTCCATCACTCACCCCTCCTTTTCCCAAAAGTGTCAGGGAACTATGGTGGCCTTTGGATATCAGAAAAGACATCGATACTCATAAACAACAATTTTATTTCGTTGTTGATTTACAGTATGTGTCTGGTTTGTGTGGGCAAAGGCATTCTTCGTTTGTGTTCTTAACTTTCACTTTAAAATGCAAAATGCACATCTGTTTGGGGCTGTGATAGAAATATAATCCTGCAAGATGGCAGAATCTGTAAAGCAAAGCCCTTACTCAAAGTAAATATAAAAGGTTATGAAAACTAAACGGTTTATGTATATGTTTACCTTTAAAAAGTATAAAAACATACTTACTGTATGGATAGTATATTATAATCTAATTTCTGCCATTAAAACCTTCTAAATGTTACACAATAGATCTGTAATTTTCCCTGACACAAAAGATAATACAGGAAACCACTTTCTGATATTATCTGAAAGAAAAGATCAAACCTCTTAAGATATCACATTTCCTGTGTGATTTCATTAATTCAGCTGCTTGGTAATTACCGGTAATAATATTAGTAGACCTCATTTCATTCGTATCCTGAATTAATTTTTTTTTCTTTTCTTTTCTTTATTACAAATATCACGTGCTTAACCAAATTGTTGTTATGTGATTAATCAATTCAAGCAACCTGCTATGATATGAAATAGTATAAACTGGCTGGTCATTTTAGGGCTTTTTTTTATATATATATAGTTATTCTTACCACAGAGCTGCTGCTTGTCTTGTTGAAGCAGATTCAGGAAGACTTGGCAACATGAACAATGCTGCACAAAAGGCCAAACAACCCAGTGTCTGTGCCAGGCAGTGTAAAGACTGGACTCCAATCTGTGCTCTCTTCATCTAATTTCACTGCCAGGTTTTAAAAGCCAGTCAGAGTTATAATAGAAACATTCAGCTGCTCATCCATCAGCTCATAAGCTGTTATTGTAGCTCCACTGCCCGTGTGCAATGTTTTCCCATTCTTGAGTTTATTTTATTGCTCTAAAAACTCATTCACAGCCGATTGATTATGAGAGTTAGTGGCACTAATGTCTGCGAATTCTCTGTAAGATTCATAGCCGAGTATAGAATCCAGTTAAATAGGAAATGAAGTCAAATGAGATGAACCTTTTACCCTCCTGATCTATATTAAATCTCACAGCCAAGTTTTTTATTTTACAAATCCATGTTTTACTTGTTTCACTTCTTTTTTTCTTCATAGAAAATGTACATTTGTGGCCTTTAGAATTTAAAGAGCAATCCCAGTTGAAAACACTGTACAGGCGTGGCTGCTCGATTCCCCATAAATCTGGAAATAAGACATTACGCTTATACCTTGCCTTATACTATGTTCAAGCATAAACATATCCAGCAAAATAACTGTCCCACCATTTGCTATCTATTCAGTTAAATTGTGTCGTGTTAGCAACAGGCAAAGATTGAGAGTGAAAATGTGTCTGCTTTAGAGCAGCACTGGCAAACTATCACATGATGAGAAAAGATGACAAAGCAACATTAACAGACCGTAAAAAGTTATATTCATTAAACATCCTCTGACAAACTGTGTGAGAGAGAGTGTTGGCCAACCTTAGTCCCCATCCTTGAGACAAATGTCCACGTCTGCCTCGCTCTGTCGTCAGCTTCGTCTCCATTTTCAGCATCTGTATTTTAACATATCTCCGTCGATTATTTTCTCCTCTGTTTGAGACATTTTACAAAGGGTTACCGATTCATTTGAGGTTTGGTATCATTCACTATTTCTGACACTGTGTCTGTACCTCTGACACTATGTGGTGATGGGTCACCCGACAGACCAAAACACCAAAGCAAAGCAAGTTTGTGACCAAAATCAATTTAAATTTTGAATATACTGGCTGCACCTTTGCTATCGCTGAAGCCAGTATTATTGATAACATTTCTCAGTATAATGCATTTCTTAAATTCAGTATATCACCTTTAAAACAACTTTCACCACAGTACGTACGTATATAAGTACGTATTACCAGTTTTCCCATTTTCTCATAAGACAAAGGTCTCATATTGATTGTTAAACTCATTTGTGTTTAATTTATCCAAAAAAATGTATATTAACAATATGTATATATTTTCTATGAAAAAGCATCTCTTTTTAGTAACATTTTTAAACTACTTCACTCTATGTTCATGTTGTCACGGTTGTGACCCACGTTTTGGTAAAAATCATCTTAATGTATAAAACAAAGGCAGTCAAGCAAAATAAAATAAAACAAAACACAGACAATCAAAACAGAGACACATATACGCACAGGAAGGAGAGAAAACTAGACCAGGGTGAAACTAAATAGGCAAGGAAAGGTAAAATCAAAAGCCAGAAAAGCAGACAAAGACCAGGTAGTAGTGAAGTGACAAGACAAGAAGAGAGTATCAAAACTGGAAGTGTCAAAATAAAACAGGAAATCCACCAAAAAAACCAAATCAGGAAATGCTGAAGAACCAGGGCTCTGAGGTAGTCCTGGTTGGGAACATCTGCATTAATATTTCATTTTATATTCTATCTTTACGTCTTGATAAGTTGATCTTCCTGTCTTTTTCTTTTCAGTTGTCTCCTCACAATGGGCGAGTGTATCATAATTATAATCGTTTTATATCACTTGGTCTTGGCACACTCACTCTCACTATTGTTTGATTCTAGCATGCAGATGCTCATTGCTATATTTGCTTCTGTCGAGCTAACAAAACAAAATCACAGGCACAATGATGTCACCGCTCCTGCCTTCTGCTTTTCTTCAGGCGCAGCTTATCGCTCAGTCCATCGGCCAAGCGTTCAGTGTAGCTTACCAAGAGTTTCTGAGAGCC
This sequence comes from Brachirus orientalis, assembly GCA_016785285.1. Taxonomy (NCBI): domain Eukaryota; kingdom Metazoa; phylum Chordata; class Actinopteri; order Pleuronectiformes; family Soleidae; genus Brachirus; species Brachirus orientalis. The sequence continues at coordinate 6,288,444 of JAFBJR010000172.1, forward strand.
AATGGAATCAACCCAGAGGACCTGAGCCAGAAGGAGTACAGTGACATCATCAACACCCAGGAGATGTACAATGATGACCTCATTCACTTCTCCAACTCTGAAAACTGCAAAGAGGTTGGTCTGTATGAAGTGCGCTGTACACATTAAATCCCACAGTATTTTTTTCTTTCCATATGTTCTGTGGCTTATACCGCACCAAGGCAGATGGTACAGTAAGTTTTACTCAGAGAAATTTCCTTTTTGTTTTTGTTTTGGAACTTATTTACTTGAAACTGTGCTCTAAAAGCATAACTGGAGGTTGTGGATCATTAAAAACAGTCAAACAGTTTGTGCCATGTAAGCAGAGAGGCTGCATGGGCACCACAACACACACCTGCTGTTCTAGAGCCACTTGGGTAATTTGTAATGATTTGGAAACTGGGCTCTCTTGTTGCACTAAAACTTTCTAACTGTTCTGGGAGTAAATTCATTACTCGAGGCTTCACTTGTTTGTTAGAATCAGGGAAATGTATTTAAAAACAATACTGAGATCTGTGTGGTAGTTGGATGTGTAAAAGCAATACAGTACTACAATTTAATCTCTAGTAATTCTTTATTTTATATAACAAACACCTTCAACACAGTTTGACAACACAGAGTTAATTATAGATAAATTTGTGTATAAACACATTGTATGAATTGCCCAGGAATGAGCCTTTTTGGAGCTCCATGTTTTTACAGTAGCCCACAATGGACAAACTTCCCCAACAAACTCGGAAGGGAAGATTGAAGTGAGGGATATTAATCATGCAATGTTCCTAAATTTTACTCACTCTACTTGCAAATGTAGTGCAGTAGAATTAAAGGATCAAAAGGAAATGGTGCAGGAACTGTACTTGAGTAAATGTACTTCATTATTTTCCATTATTGGCATTGAGCAATATGAGTGTTTATTTTAGTTTACTTTGAAGTATTAATTGATCATAATCAGAGTACAGTAAATTATGTAGATGTCCAAAGAGAGAATAAAGTTAAAGATAAAATGCACAGATTCTTATGTCTGGTTTTGACTAATCCAAGGACTAACCTGATATATCTATTAGTGAAAGTAGTATGTAATTATAGTGTTTATGTGCTACCTTATATAATAACACCCCATAAATGTCTTTGTTTCCAAGTAATGTATAGATATTTAAAGTGTATTTATTAATGTCTTTGTTAACACTTATAAGTGAAGGCTGGAGAGTGAAACGATGATATTTTTTAATTTATATACAGTATTTGTCACTACAATTTACATCATAATATTACGGTAAGTTAATATTGTGTACTATTAAAACTTAAGTGTATAAACTGCTTATGAATGATAAATAGGAGACGACGAGACGTGTTATTTATTGTGTTGCTGTAGAAACTGTGTATGATATTTCTCAGCTCTACTCTGAGCTGAATTGCTGTTATACAACATATTGCTGATCCATTAAAAAGGAGCTTGAAATTTTCAAATTAGACAACAAAAAGAAAACATACTGTATTAAACTCAGCAGTTTGTAGCTGAATCAGGTCTTTCTGAGCTCAGCACCTCGGGACATACAGTGCTGCATATAGACTAACTGTTTGCTCGTCCTCCCGCTCACTCTTGCTCCACAGCTGCAGCTGGAGAAGAGTAAAGGGGAGATTCTGGGTGTGGTGATCGTCGAGTCTGGCTGGGGATCCATTCTGCCCACAGTTATTCTAGCCAACATGATGAACGGCGGGCCGGCAGCTCGCTCAGGCAAGCTCAGCATCGGAGACCAGATCATGTCAATCAACAACACCAGCCTGGTGGGGCTGCCGCTCGCCACCTGTCAGGGAATCATTAAGGTACAGAGACTGTGAGGATGACTGGAGGGAGGCAGATGGAGCTGTATGGAAATATTAATGTGATATTGAATGGGCCTTAATGTGTGTTTGTTTGTATGTTAAAAGGGCTTAAAGAACCAGGTCCAGGTGAAAATGAACATCGTCAGCTGTCCTCCTGTTACCACTGTCCTCATAAAAAGACCAGATCTTAAATATCAGCTGGGCTTCAGTGTGCAAAATGGCATAGTAAGTTTTAATCTGTTTTCTATTTCACCACCTCAACCATGTGGTTTGTTACTTAGATGTTAGGACTGTTAACAGAAGAAGTCTTTAGAGATATTAAAACAAGCTGCTTTGTTAGATTTGAGCAGTATGGTATATTTTGAAATAATAATAATAATCTTTATTTGTATAGCATTTTTCCTAACAAATGTTACAAAGTGCTTAACAGACCAATCAAGCTTTATCAAATATTACTGTATTTATATTGTTACTATACAACATGCACATGTTTCACATTGAGTAATGCTCTCATTATTATTATTATTATTATTATTAGTTGTAGTATACAGTATATTATTTTCTAATAAAGATGTAATGATAAATATAATATCATGGACTTGTTACTGAGGTACAAATAATACACAAAGAATACAATCCCAAGCTTTATAGAGCCAGCTTCTGATGCCACACCCAGACAGCTGCAGTTATTTAGCCTCCTTGTGGCATTCATTTTTCATATGACGACTCAAAAATCTAACATCAAATCAAAATCAAATCTAACACTTGTGTGTGTGTTTTCTCCATCAGATATGCAGTCTGATGCGCGGAGGTATCGCCGAGCGTGGCGGGGTCCGTGTGGGTCACAGGATTATTGAGATCAACGGTCAGAGTGTGGTGGCCACAGCACATGAGAAGATTGTCCAGGCGCTCTCGAACTCTGTCGGCGAGGTTTGAAGTGACACACACACATGCTTCACACGTGCAGCCACACAGAAGGCTATGGCGACATTCTGATTTTGAGAGTAAAAAAAGACTCAGATCAAATGTATGGACACAGAAATCTGATCACCAGTCCCAACTTTTATAATGAGTTTTGTGTCACTGTAGTGTAAATCAGATATACAGTAGATTCAATATATGACCATGAATTGACATCGTCGACCTGTGCTGGCAGTGCAGCAGAATCAAAGAGAGCTACTCAAGCTTCTCAAGAGCTTGTTTCTGAATTTCCCCTATCAGTAAAGGTACATCTTATCCTATGAAGGGCAGTTGTTATGTCACACCTTAGAAACTGAACTCCCTGTTTTGAAGCCTCCAGAATCCCTCTTAGGCCACAGCCATGACAAGGCTCCCAATGGACAATACCAGCTGTCAATCACTGAATCACTGGTGTCCACTCATAAGACCTGTTTATCAGCATTTATTTTCCTCTAAATGGGAATATACTTTACAAAACTAACATCATATTCTATTGAAGAAGATCTGGAGCTAGTAATTTCTCAGGTAAATGTTGTCACCCCCTGGTGGCTACATAGTAAATTGGTACCTCCTGAATCACTTCGAGGAGTAATTTCACATTATGAATGCGAAAAGGATGTGATCTGTAAAGGATTAGAACAGTATGGTTTGTAATCTGAATGCACCAAAAACATGCATATGCACACATGCAATCACACATCAGTGATCATTCCCTTCACTGCATTTTACATAAATATATTACTATAGTGCAAAAGTGTAGACAGGTTTACAATTAGTAAACTTGAGCTTGTATCAACATTGCAACAGAAACCTGACAAGACACTCTCAGCCCATGCTGTTAATTTTTCATTGTGATGATTTTTTTGTGTTTTATCCCAACTCTGGTGTGCTCCCACTGACACTGAGGAAGCTTGATACTAGATCACTGGAGTAGTCAGAACCAAAACATGTCCCGCTGCTAAAAAATAAAAAAGAAAGAAAGAAAATAATACAGTAATAATGCAAGTGTCTGTTTCTGTGGAAGGTTGGAGTCAATCTGTCAACAACTTTAGATGGAAAAAAGTTTTGTCTCTGTGGAAGGGAGGGAAGTATAAATCTATTGCTCCACGATGTGACAGAATACAAACTGTGAGACATGGCTAAAATAGTACACAAATTTAAATTAATCTTTTTTTTACTGTCCGTTTGCTGCATAATTAAATATTTTGTTTTAACATCCATTGATTCTTACAGTACATTTACCTCCCCTAAATAGGATATAAAACTCCAACCAGACAATAAAGCGCTATAAACAAAACACACCACACACACATCAGACTTTCTTGTATATCAGAGTATTAGAATTAAATTCATTGTTTTAAGACTCAAATTAAATCGTCTTTTACAGTTTAGGATTTCCTTTGAAAGTGTTACCAGGGAAGAAACTCCCAAAATCTTTATGTCTGGTGTTTGATAAATGTTTATGACTCTTGTTTCTCTCACTTCCAGATCCACATGAAGACGATGCCAGCAGCTATGTTCAGACTTCTAACAGGCCAGGAGACACCTATGTACATATGAATGATGTCCAGTGTCCATTCCCCAGGACAGACTGATTGTCCATGGTTGTCAACTTACTGACCAGGGACTTTTTTTGTTAATGACTTCAGTCTTTCATAGTTTCTGTGTCTCTACTTATCATATAACACCCATTTTATTGACATGAAATGCTTTTTTCCCATCATTCATCTCAAGAGACAGTGAATGTGTGTGTGTGCGCGCATGTATGGCATTTATTTTATTTATTTGTCCCCTCTTATTTTTCTTTGTGTAATTGTGATAAAATGGATGGACTTATTGAGTGAATGAAACGGTTTATTATTTTTATATTCATATAATGCAATATGACATTGCTACTATACATCTTGTATAGTTTCATTTCCCTCACGGTTTATTTTTAGTCATGTAAATACATATTTTGCTAATATTGTGACTGAAAAGCAGCGGAGGAGGGGAGGACGCTGTAAATATTTATTGAATTGTGCTGTTCAGTTGAAAGCAGACCTTGAATAGTTGTCAGAGAATAAATTGTCAGAGAAAATGGGGGGAAATACTTTAGTGTTTCAGATGTTGTTAAGATAATATAATGTACATGTGAATCAATCCAATGCTTGCAGCAGGAGTTTATGGGAGAAATGCCATATCCTTTTGATTTACTTCATTTTATGGCAATACACAAGTTCAGCCTCTGGGTGACGAGAGAAGTCTTTTCTAAGTCTCATGTACAAACACTCACACATTTGAAGAACATGCAACTTTGATTATGCCTTTGATATCAAAATCACATGTATGAAAACTTACGTTTCTTTTTGCGTGCTCTCTACTGTATGTTCATCTTTGGTGTTCCTGACTGAAACTCATAAATACTATGAGTGGACTGTGAATGTAACTGTGTTGTGTGAGCTGTCCCATTGCCATAAGCAGTATTAGAATGTCTGTACATAAAGAAATAATTCGTCTAGTACTGTGCTCTGCAAACACCTTTACCCCTGTATGTTGGCTTTCAGTCGTGAGAGGGCAAGAGAACTGTGAATCACACACTGTGACAGGAAAAGAAAAAAAAAGCCGTACCTCCATGAAACAGTTTTGAAACGCATTGTTCTAAAGTTTGAACCATTTGAACATTATCTGTGTGCATGCCTCGTAAAGTAGTATCATGTCATTGTGGCAAGAAAATAAATACTGAGCTAAAACTGGCTGATTTTTTCTGTATCTGAAGAAATATTTGCTGTCTTTTACAGAATTATGTTTGGTATCTACACCCTTACTATTTTACTCACATTCACATTCAGCCAGCAAAGAGAAAATGCAAACAGATGAAAAGTTGTATATTTTAATTTAAACCTTCAGTGCTGAACCTCTATCACCCCCTCTGGACCTAAATAAATTGGTAAATGCCAAAACACTGCGGTCCCGATTTGCTGATTTGACTAAAGTTGTGTTTTCACTGAATGGGACAGTTCGGTTTGGTGCAGTGCGTATTTTTTTGCGTCTTCATCAGAATAGTCCCAAAATTACCAGCCCCAACCATTCCATTCTATGGCACCCTTCCCTTGGGGTACCACAGTAAAATTGTACGGTACAGTCTAGCTCCAGTCACGACAGTCAGCTGATTGGGCAACAGAAAAACTCCCTTGCGATCAGTGTAAATATGGAAGTCAAGGCAATTTTAAATCACATTTAAATCACCACTAAAAAGAGTGGGAACCCTGCTGGATGTCCTCCATTGTTGTGTGTTGTGTTGTATTCAATGTCATTGCACCAATACAACATTACACTATACGGCCATTGGGCTCAGCCCACTTACCAAGTAAAGATACTGTTCTTAGTAGAAACTTAAGCCTGACCCCTGGCTTTGAACCATACCATGAGGGGAACATGGTATCACCACTAGTTTTCTCCCCCCGCCTCTCCAGAGTCTCATACACAAACTGAGCAGTCTACTTTGCAAGACAGTTTTTTTCTTCTTCACCTTAGTAAGTGATGGGTTGCTCAGTTACTTGTCCAGACTATATCCAGTAAAACTTAGAGCTGTGAGGTGCAGTTGGACGATCATGTTCGTGACAGGCTAAAATTGCAAGCATCATAAAAATACAATTCTGTGGTCCTACTAAATGTCTAGATTTTGTGACATTAAATGAGTCACTCTATGTTCAGTGCCGAAATGTCAGCACAAACAGGAAAAACAAGAAAACTAAGCATTGTGTTATTTGGCAATGGCTTGAATGTAACAGGAATTTATTTAACTTCTGCAGCTTTAAGAAAAGTAAAATAAAATAGCGATTATGAGAGTTAAAACACTTTCATTCACTCTGAGAAGTCTGAAGTCTGAAAACTGACTTACAGCAAAAATTCAAATGAAATATGAGTAAATAGCTCTCATTATTCAGATTAAGATTATACTGTAATATTACAGCAAGTAAGGCCACAAAATTATGGACTTTTTTCTTTGTGTGGCAGCACTAATGGTAATTAAACTGATGGTTAGACTGAAGAGGGTTCAGAAAACAGGTTCATGGCTTTACTGACAAAAACAAAATCAATGAAACAGAAGAGAAAACAATGGTCCTGGGAAAATGAACAAAATAAACAAATTAAAAATTAATTTCTTTTACCTCCTCCAAGCCCCAACCCATATTTGAACTGAACTACTGCATGAGTTAAAGGCAGGTTAAACTAAAACAAGCAGAACTCAATAACCTTCATCCCGTAACAGACATGTGTTACTAAATTAATGTTAAACCATACTATCAAAATAACTGAACTGTTAAGGAAATACACAATCCCAATCTCTGTGTTAACATTCACATCCACACACAGAGACACTGATTTAGGGCTCAGCTAACCAGCCACAGGTGGCTTCACTGAGCCTAATTACTCAAGGGACTATGGGCAGGTGAAGAAGGTAGGAGGGAGCTTAGTTAAAACTAAAATCCCTTAATCATCCGTCTTTGGTTTTCTGTGTGATTTTGAATCCAGCCCTCAATGGGTTGGTGATTTTGGTTCCCACTGATAAATTTTGTCGTGGAATTATACAACTGAAACCCCCTTAAGATTTTCAGCTCAATTTGTAATGTGTTCTAAGAGGTGCATTAGTGAGTCAATTCAATTTTGCTTCCAGTTTCTGTGACACCTAATAGTATTTTGTTTAGACTAGTAGTTCTCAAACAAACCACGGGAATAGATAAACCTTAATTTCACCCTGTATTCACACAAAACATTAACATGAACCTTGACAAGACCAATTTGTCAACAAAACTACATATATGAATAATTACATCATAACAGTTTCAATGTTCAACACCCAGTTGTTACATTTCCCCAGAATAAAAGACTGCACAAACTAGGTAGTTTGTTTTTATGACAAGATGGCAGTAAAACTCCCCAAAGTCACTCACTATTTATATGGAAATGATACATAAACAAAAACTATTTGAAACAGGAATCAGAGGGGGATCATTTACAACAGCAAAAAAAACAAACAAAAAAAAAGCAGAAAGTCAACTGAAGATGTTGACAGTCCTGGAGACCAACTGAGTAGTGAATCTCCAACCTGCATATGTAAACTCCCAGTCTGATTGTCCACAGTTGAAGGAGAACAACACAGGCAACAAAGAAATCTGTGACCAAGATTCTGGATCTCTGTTATATAGATTTAATACAGTTGCTCCTTAATGATGATTCATTGAGCATCTGATTCCCCCAAAGGGAAAACGGGAAATAAAAAACACACTCTATGATTAATTTTTTTTAGTTAAAAAAAAAGTTAGTTAAAATAAAAATGGTTTTATTTGTATTATTTGATATCTGATGCTGCATAAAAACAGTGATTAAAAAAATTTAGATTGTAAATGTTTTAAATTAAAAAAAAACTGTAAATATAACCCTTTACACATAAAGGCCACACACTGGTGGAAGCATCTGCTCTGTAAATAACTAAGAATAACATGGCAGTTAAACAGATTTCTAAAAACTGTCTGAAAGCAAGCACCACATACAGTTAAATGGAAGGAAGCAATAAATGAAATATCTACCATGGAAAGAACAACACTTATAGTATAAGAAATATTTGTTATGTCTGTGAAACAAGATTTAAGAATGATAAAATATGAAAAAGAAACAGTAAAGATTTAGTGAAGCGAAGGAAGATGTGAGAATGTGTTTTCATGTATGTTATAAAGGGGGGGGTGACACGTTTACCTAAATATTATTTATAATATTAATATTATTTAATATTATAAATGCCTAACCATAACCCTTAACCTAACCTAAAACTAATTCTAACCCTAACCCGAAAACTGGGTCTTAACCCCCCAAAAAGCCCTTTAAACTTGTGAGGACTAGCCCAAATACCCTCAATTTCCCAAAATGCCCTCACCTCCTATGCTTTATCTATTTTTTAGTTCCTTGGTTTTTTGGAACATACACACAGGACACTAAGACACCCTAAACAAAGCATTATCACTAACCTTAACCGTCACATTTAAATGCCTGACCCTGACCGTAACTCTGACCCTAAAATCAAGTTGTCCTCACAAAGATACCCGTACAAGAACAAACACACGCAAGGTTATGCACACAATTCTGAAAATGTGAAGGTCAAGTAACACTATTAAGCTCTAAGCGCATTTCCATTGGTTTCACTCAAATATCATAGTTTTGCAGGTTTTACAAGTCTCTGAACACAAAGAGCATCGTGTCCAAAAAGTGTAGTAAAAAAAAAAAAGGCCACTGGACTTAAATTAAATT